>JAZHRO010000051.1:1200000-1800000 GCA_037157565.1 Thalassia testudinum
ACAAGACACGAGATCGGACCAAATCGACTGATCCCAAGACCCAGTCGTCCAACGAGAAAGTAATTAAAAAGCAGTAAAATAAACCACATTCACCATGCTAGCAACTAATAGTAACAAAAGTACACCAGTAAAGAAGTAAACTACTACAATACACACCACTACAACAGTAGAAAAGTAAATAGGTACATGAATATAAAGTGCAGAACGAAAGAGTACAGAATATAAAGGTACAAGAAGCTACTCACTACTACAAACGAGTACAAAAAGAGCTACAACTACTGGGCTCTACTGGGCCCAGCACCCTCTGCAGCAGTAGGCTCTGGCTGCTCAACACCTAGACCTGAAAAGGGTTGAGTACAAAACGTTAGCGAACGTTGAGTAGAGTGGCAACCAATTACTAAAGCAGTAAAGGTGGACAGGTAGCTGTTATTTTCCAATTTCTTTCTTTCTTTAACTAATTATTCTTTCTTTCACCACATGGTTTGATTATCAGGTCTCTTTCATGATCTCGAATGTTCCTCGTGGGAACGATCTTGATTGTAGTCTTTTCCGAAGAGAAGTATCACGTGGTGCTCTCCTAGCCGGGAGAGTCCCCCGTGGTGGTCCTACACCTAGTCAACCACCCCAAGGTCACGGACAGACGTAACGGTGACTACGGCACGCGCGATAAATGCATGGGTAGCTACCCCGCACTGGCACGCGGTCAGTCGTTTCCATTAGCGGGTGCACCCAAAGCACAGCATGGAACCAGTATAGGGCATAGCCCTCTCAGTAATAGGGGTCTAGCCCCTAAGAACCAAACAGGGGTCTCGCCCCTCCATAGTCCGTGCACCCTTGCCTGACTACCCTGGTTTGCCCAGTGGACCTAACAAGTCGGTCTAAGGCGGTTAGCTGAACCCCGGGTCCTGTGGAGTGGCTAGCTCTCTCCCTACACTAGTAGCTCTTCTCGGTACTGTGTACGCGAGGGCCAAGAAGTCGGTACAGAGTAGCCAATCCTAACCCCGGGTCCCAACCTAAGGACGGCTTGCTCCGCTCTGCACTAAATAGGGGGACAGTCGCTCTCCTTGGTACTCTATACTCAAGGGCCAGCTTACTTCCCCACTCACATTCCCAGTTCCATTCCATTTATTTCCAGGAGCTCTACTCCTAATTTCCCATAGGGTTCATGCTCATAATTCTCAGGCCAAGCCATACCAGGTTTCATCATTTCTATTTCCATTCTCAGGTTATATACATGCAATTTGTAACTCTATTTCATATTCAATTTATTTACAGATAGCTCGTGTTTCCAACATTCACCTTTCCATTTCCAAATTATATACATGTAGCTCATATTTCGTCATTTCAGGAGTATGATAGAAAGGTTACATTCAACAGTTAACTAACACAAATACTATATATTTCGCAAGCAACTATTATTCATTTACAGGCAATTGTTATCATTCTATCTACTCATTCAAGACTGCAATTCATTCATTCAATACAGACAATTCAGTATTTCTAGTCCTAGGATTCATGCCATATCCTAGGTTCTAATCATTCATTCCACACATGCAATTAGGTTGTAATTAAATTAAGGGGAAGCCACTCTACCAGTAAACTCAGGAGTAATGGGGCTTGAACTGCAGGCTCACGTGCCTCAGCAAGCGGCAAACCCGCAACGGAACAAGGTCCTATCACAAGGATCAATCACAAGAGAATACTCAGAATAGTATAGAAAGTATTCCAACAAGTAGAGGAAATCATACGAGAAACATCGGTATTTCAATTGTGGAAATCGGACCTCAAACGAACCTTAAACGGGTCAAAAATAGTGATTATGACTCAAATCAGACGTCTGGAACACCTTCCAGATGTCTTAAAAGAGTCCAGAGCCATACCTCAGTCCTACGCTACTCCTCAGACGTCTAGGAACTCCGCTGGACCATCTGGACCCAGTTCCAGACGTCTGACCACCTCTCCAGATGTCTGGAAACGCTTCCCGTCGTCTGGTGCCTCGCCCAAACGTCTGAAGTGCGTGGGAGGGCATGTCCCACGCCTTCCCGAAGCAACACCTGCGCGAATCAACCAAAATCTTCTCAAAAAGGCAAGGAACAGTGTCTCGACGAAGCAGCTGCATGGCCGTATCCGCAAAGGAGGCGTACCTTCGAGAAGCCTCTTCCTTAGACGTCTGGCACCACCTCCAGACGTCCACAACGTCGTCTGGCGGTCACCCCAGACATCTGATTCTAGGAAAATCCCAGAACCAGAACCCGCTTCCGCCTTCTCGCGCCGTGCATGGTCGCTCCGTGCCCGCTCAGCTGCTGCTCCAGCTGCAGCAGTGTCAAGGAGGACCTCCCCTACACACTCCTCTGCCTTGCGCACGCGTCGACCGGCCATCAGCTCACCTGAGAGCTCCCACCCGAGCTTGCAAGCCTTCTCTCCTCTCCTCACGCTGCTCCTCTCCTCTCACGATGCTCCTTCTCTCCGCCGCTCTCGCTCGGCTGCTCTCGCTGGAGGGTAGAGGAAGGAAGTGGCTGGAAGTGGGGGTGGTGTGAGGGAGAGGAGGGGGTTTATATAAGGTGTAGGGTTAGGGTTTTCATCCGACGGAAGGAGAGAGAAGGAGAAACGAGGGATGTGTACTGTTTGCGCGCAGCACACGCGTAGACGCAAGCTCGTACACGAAAATTTTGATTTTCAGACGTCTGGGAATGAGTCCAGACGTCTTGCAAGACGTTTGACCCTCAGTCCAGACATCTTATCAGACGTCTGACCTAAAGTACGGACGTCTTAAAAAGGATTAATAACACGGGTCTTAACAGTGATCCGCCTATGTTTTCTATTGACCGTAAGAGGTTAGGTGTAAGGAATTTTTCCTAACTTCGTGTCGACCTTAAGAGGTAGCGTTGTTATGGAACACAAGCATGTCCATCGTGGTTCCAACCGGCCTTAAGAGGCGGCGTTTGTCGTAGGGAGCCTGGCATTCTTTTTGCGCCTTAAGGCTCCTTAGCTGGCCTTAAGAGGCAGCATTGTAGGAAGCCTGGTGTTCTTTTGCACCTAAGGCTCTTTAGCCAGCGTTAAGAGGCAGCATTTTTATGGGGGAACGTAGGCGTATCGGTCGTGGTTCTAGCCAACCTTAAGAGGCGACATTCGGGAAATTATTTCGTCGTGTAGTTTGATAAGATGGACATCAATTGCTATTGAAATGAGGAGTCATGGCCTTAAATGTCATGCTTGTCAGTGAGGTGATTGATACTTCTGTGGCATCGATATACACGTAGGGAGATGTAATGAGCAAAATGTTGACCGAAGATCTGGTTGGTCTGGGAGGGATGCGGTGGAATCCACGCCATATTCTGGGGGATTTCGTCCTTCGGGAACCTGCGCCCTGCAGGGGGGGAGGTATTGGAACCACCCTTAAAAAGGGGGGGTTATAAATAAGGGTTGGGGGTATGATCGGAGTTCATACCCCTCCAACCTTTTTTATTGCATTCGAACGACTTGGTAGTTGTCTTGAGGAACCTTCCTTTTGCTCATGTTTTTGATAAGATTTTGTCGTTGGACCTCCATGTTTGGTGGAGTGGCTAGAGAGCAATTATATCTAGGCCTGCGGGCAAAGGTAGGTTCACTTTGTTGCCCCTGTTTAGCACATGGGCTAAGGTGAGGGCTTGTATGACCTTTTGTGGGACTTTTGTAGCTGAGATGCCCATTAAGGCATTCTTGGATTTGAGGCTCGCCTATGCTCCACGGCAAAAGGTATGTTTGGACCCCCTTTTCTTCATTTATTGTCCATTCATCCCACTTTGCTCTTTGTTGCAGCCTTTGGGCGGTTTGCTCGACTGGACAACTCTAGGTGTCACGGTGGTTCCTTGCAGCATGGGACTCATCGTGCGCAGGGAAGGCCCATGGGGCAGGGCAAGAAGAGCGGGTCTTCTTGTTTTTAAGGAGTTAAAGAGGAGGGGGAGAGGAAGCAGAGAGGAGGAGAAGGTTCCCTTAAAGCATCCACGGGGAGAGCCTGGCGGGACACTTGTTGCGGGGGAGTCAACTATGTCCTCCCCTCTAAATCCGAGCGGGGGTGAGAAGGAGGTTGTCCTTGTGGGGTTATTGGTCCCTTTGGGTCCACTTGGACCGCCCGACAGGTACATGGTTGCAAACTCGTCGTCCCAGGCTCGGGTAGAGGCTACTCCAATGGGGAGGCTTAGCGTCTCTGTCACCCTGCTCAGCTCTCTTGGTGACTCTACAGACGTGGTGCAAGAGGTTGCTGTTACTGATGGCTCCTTGTGTGGCAATGTATCTGCTTGGCCAGAGCTTCGACGAGGGCAATGATAGGAGCAGATCCTTTCGATCAGAGGGGTCTTAGGACGATCGGCCAAATAGTTGAATCCATCTGGGGATCCTTCGTGGGAGGGCCTACTGGAGGCCTTGTGTCCAATGAGGTGGCATCAACCAGGTTGAGGGCTTCAATTAGTGCCCCTTACTTGGAAAGTTGGGTGCTCCAGTACCTGTGAGTCGCTCCGGCTGCCAGAGGAGTTGAGGAAAACCCATCGAGCTCTGAGGCGGTTCACTTGCATGGCAAGGGGCTGAAGAAGGGTCATGTCGGAGTGCACGAGGCGGCAGTTGTGTCTCTGTAAGACTTGTCCAAGTGCATGCAGGCTTCTCGTACCACCATCCTTTTGGTGAAGGAGATGCATGTCCTGGAAAGAGGACATTCCTCTTCTATGGAGGAGTAAAGAGCTTGAGGGCTGACCCTATTGAGGCTCGGCAGCTCATGGAGGACGGGGGCAAGAAGGTGCTTGAGTTGGAGCATGCTGGGAAAGACCGGCTCCTGAAGAGGAGGCATCCCAGCTGAGTCCACCAATAGCTATGAGACCGTCGAAATGGTCGATTAGCCCTCCTTGGGTTACTTTGTTGATACCTTTGCCATCTGGGGCAAGTATGTTCAGAAATTGGGGATGAAGCCACTGAGTCCTGATAAGTGGTGTTGTCATTGTTTCTGTATTTCCCTCATCAATTTCCCCCCTTTCTTTCTTTCTTTGTGGGCCAGCCGGGCATAATGTTTCCAAGAAATGTAGTAGGCAACATCTTTTATATAAAAAGGAAAACTTTTATTTGTATTGTTTATTGTCTTGTCATAATGAATTGCTCACATGTCGAGTATGAGGGATTGGTTTGTCGCCTGGGAATTAATATTCGCAAGAGTTGCATGTACTACTTTTACGAATTTTGATCTTATTAACACGCTTTCGTTGAGTTTAAAATATGCGTCATAATATAGTCAACAAAAGCAAATCGACATTTAAAGTTATAGTCTTGAAAAATGTGATTCTGAAGTCATTCGTAGGGAGTAAGTAACAAATCAGTTCACTAATCACAATATCCAGTAGAAAGTAATGAAGTGAATCAATCAAAATGATATTCACTAATGAAGCAATAATATATCTCAAATGTCAGGGATAAAAATGTGAAAAGAAAGAGCTAAAACTGGTGGTTGAAACCACCAAATTAACCCTATAATTAAGCACTAATCCCCAATCAAATTTTTGAATAATAACCCTCAACCTCTAATCGCAAATATCCATGTCAGCTAATGAATCCATAGTGATTAGCACCTAGTCAAGCATAGAGCCTTCAGTAACTCAAGGAACAAGCCTTGAAACAGCTAAGTGTGGAGAAAGGGGGGCACAAATCTCAAGGCTCCACAATGCAAAAACCCCCTCCCTCCTCCTCTGATCTCTCTCTCGCTCTCTCTTAATTTCAAACCCAGGTGAACAGTACCTGGTAAACGGATCAGAGCTCAGGGTGAGAGCATGCGCATGCACGTGCGGGAGAAGAGGACCTCACCCCCGTGCATTCTGGGGAAACAGGGATATGTGACGAAATCCTTTTATGTGCCTCTCCAGATTATCTCCACACGATGTGGGACTAAACAGCCTCCTCTCCTCTTCGCATGTTGCAACTAGATGTCTTTCCCAAATCAATCCTATTGCGTTTGCTGATGGACTCCATTGGAGGCCTGGAGGGCTTTACGATGTGAAGCCACGTCTGTTGAGGGCGGTCACAGGTTGGATGCTGGCTGGAGAGAAGCAGACGACGTCAGAGAAGACGGTGGTAGCGGCGGAGGTTCGGCATAACCTGAAAAGAACGAATACAGCCTCGCAGCCCAGGCAAATTGGTTTGAGAGCTTCGCTGGATGATGATGAGTACAGTGGCAATCTTGATTTGGTGGTTGGAGGTGTGGAGTGGCCGAACGATGACTGTGACGGCGACGGTGAGTGGGTTCATCTGGTGGGGAGGAGAGCTCAAAACCCTCAATAAGTTGAGGGGTTTTGATGGTGAGTTCGAGGTGAATGTTTTGGGGGCGGTGGCACTGCATTTAATGAAATATGGTGCCTGCATGAGCTCACTGGAGCTTGTGTCAAATGTGGGGAAGACGAGGGTGGATCAGTGTGTGTTGTGGATAAACCTAAAGTCTAAGGACGTAGGAGTCTAGAGAGGGAGAGGGAGAGATTAGGGGACTTAGGAGAGAGAGAGAGGGAGATGTCGTCCGATGTTGGTCGGCCAGAGTCGGAGAAGGTGAAGTCGACGGCGAGACGACGACGAGGGAAGAAGGGGTTCGGAGTGGCCAGACTTTGGTTGGTCCTGGTTGTGAAGAAGAGAGGAGGACGGTGAGCTGAATTACCTGTGCCTCTCTCTCAAGGGTTTCTCCTCACTATTTATAACATGAGAAAAGTCTTAACCTAGTAGGATCTTTTCCATGAACTCCGGTACATTTTTTGTCAAGTTGTTCGTTCGCTGTCAGATTATGGGTAGTCATATCTGTACTGTCATCGTTCTAACCTTGGATGCATTGACTCTTCTAGCAAGCTGGGTGAATCCAGTTCCACCCGAATGTGAGAAGATTTGGGTGAAATCGATCATAGGCGGGTCGGATAAGACCAGACCTGCTTGCTTACCCTGTAATTGGGTAGCCTAATCCTTTGTTGGATTTACATATCAAAGGCGGGCTCTGCTCATGTACATTGTTTCTAGAGAACATATCAGGCCAGTACATCCTCGGGTAGAATGGCAAGTGTGAATTGATGCTTGTACTTTTACTCTCGCCATTCAAGGGTTTGAACTAATTATGCGTATATCTTTTAAAACCCGTCCTGCTCTGGAGGATCCTTGTTATCCTCCACTTATTCCATTTCGGGAGGTCCCTTTTCATATTCCGTTTATTATTCCTAGACCTCCCAAGGTAGCCAACGAGGTTCTTCGCTTTCATATCTTCTGGCGAGCATTTGGTATTACGTTGCATCATCAGCTCGCCAACATCCGTGGCTACCTGTTTTCTAGGCCCGCATTGTTACGCATTTTTTTAGGGCCTAACTTTGTCTGTTTGGAACCAGACTTATAGGTTCTTTCTAAGTTTTGCTACTGATAGAAAATGCAGCGCTTGTTGGGAGGCAACCCAGCGGTCAGAATAACACCGTTGTCAGGTGATGTTTTTTCTTTCTCCTCCTGTTTTAATTTTACAATGGGGACATTGTAGGATTTAGGCATAGGGGGGTGCATTTGCATTTTAGGAAGTATTCATGCATTTAGGTTAGCATATAGAAAAAAAATTCCTCTTTTCTTGAGCTGATAGGGTTAGTTCCTAGCAAAATACCTTTGTCATTGGAGGTTTTTCTTCCCGAATTATTTCTTAAGTTTAGAATCCAGTACATTTATTTCACGTACACGTAGACTTGGTAATGGATCTTTGAGGAAAACCAATAAGCATTTGTAGTCTACTGAACCCTTGGATAGTTCATAGGGAGTCAGGCATACTATCTTCTAGTAGATCCACCTCATATTTGTGAGAAGAAAGTAGAGAGATTACTGGTGCGCTAAGGCTAGTGCAAGGACTCTTAAGTTTTGGATAATTAGATGATGATACTTCAGAGTTAGGCGTAGTTTTCATTCTCTGCTCCTGTGCGCGTACTTTGTATGAATTCCTGAGAGTCACCAAATAAGGCAGATACACAGAGATGGAGTCTTAATAAAGCTATGACTATGGTGGATGGTTACGACCATCCTTCATAGAGTCCTCGGCCGAAGGAGGGTAATAGTGTCAAAGGTCAGAAATACGCCTGTCCTATCCATTCCTTCCCGGTGCCGAGAATAGGCAATTCCACCAAATAAGCCACACAATATCCTCTTGACCATCATCATCTCTAATAATGCCTCATATATAAAAGTCTGTGTCGTATTATATTCATTAAAAAAAAAAGAAAGAAAAAGAAAAAGAAAAAGAAGAAACAGTTATATATATATATATAAAAGAAAAGTCAAAGTTTATAATGTAACATTATTTCTGAGGCAACAGAACACCTATCACGTTCCACCAAATATGACCCATACCTACCTTTTAGTATTTCTGATTGCTCGAATTCTGGTTGAGGACTCTAACTTAGTTGTAGAGTTATTGGGACTTCAATTGAAGTGTGGATGCCATATGAGGCCACCAAACAGTGAGTACAATTACTAAGTCTGGCAAGAGTTGTGATCTCAGAAAGAAAAGAAAGAAAAGAGTGAGCGCCTAGGAATATCAAGAGAGCACTGTTGTTTAGCCTCTCTCAGAGTTGACTTGTCTAATAGTCTATTAATCTAGAGTCTGTAATACTAGACTACATGTAACACTAGAGGAGTGTGTGCCACCAAATACAAATCCATTCTACTCGATATCTCCTACCTAAGCCAAAAGCCGGGGTCAAATTACAGATTATCTTCTGCTTTATCCCTGAGGGAAGTAGTTGCCTATCCTGACAGAAATATTTACCAAGGGTGAAGTACGAACTCCCAATGCGAATTGGCTTTTTCACTTGGATCCGTTACTTAGGCTATTATCACGTCACATTTGTCTGGATCTCTAAGGTTTTGAAATAAGAAAAGAAGAAATCTTCTGATTACTTATATTATTTTTCATTTTTACTAGGGACTAGCAAATCTTAGGCATGGGGGTATTTGATGAGTTCATTTTAATGGACTAATATTATGCCTAAGTAACTTTAATCTTACCTTTTAGGTTTGTTAATAACTACATTAAGTTATAGAATATTTGCATGCATCATGATTTAAGTTTACATCTATTTTATAGCATTCTATAAGTAATGATTTTATGTTTTTATGTGCAGGAAGAATATTGGGAAAAGAATAAGGAGGTGAGGGTAAATTTCGCTTTCTAACAAACGGTGCCATCTTTTCCCCATCCTCCGGCCAGTCGCAACTCTTCCCTCAACAGCCGCCAGCCAAAAATAGCAAAGGGATTTGGAAAATCCCTTAACTCACGCACACAGGGAGAGGAGATAAAGAGGCGGGGGAAAAGTTGGATGGGGGAGATCTTCTTCCTCCTACTGGTGGAGAGTTATCTCCACCTTCACCGTGGAGAGGGCGGACCCTGTGAACCAAGTGTGCACTGAAGTCACCATCACCGCCTCCCAACGCCTCCAACCAATACTCAACATAAGAACACATCCCTTTCCAGCCTCACCGGCCTTCAAGCCTGCGCCCGCGCCATCGCCTATGTCCAACCAACGCTCCTCTCAAGCCCTGCAGGTGCCTGCACCCCTGCAGGCACTTCCCCCTGCACCTGCCAGGCCGCCCCCGCACAGCGCCATCACCGCATCCTCCCTTCCAGTGCCATCACCAGATCTTCCACCGCTCATCTCCAGCCGCCCCTGCAGGCGCACCGCCCCACCCGTGCCCTCACTAAGCAGCCTGCAGGCACCCGCCTTGCCTCACTCACGCCCCTGCCAGACTTGCAGGCACTGCACCTTCCCCACCACACAGCGCCCCCCTCCTCAGGCGCTACACGCCAAGCACTGCAGGCGCTCGCCTTCACCCGCAGGCCTGTTCAGGCGCAGCGCCATCACCGCACCCGCACCCATCACCCACAGGCTCTCTGCCACGCCACCACCGCCATTTGCAGGCGCTGAAGAACGATCGCGTGCCCTGCAGCCCCTCCAGCGCCCGCCTTCAAGTGCCCGCAGGCGCTGCATCTCCCTCACCCTCCAGCGCAAGCACGCCCTCTACAGGTGCTGCAGAACTCCCTTACGCACCCACATAGCACCACCACCGCGCCTTCGCAAGTGCCCGCACCACCGCCTGTAACCGCGTGCCAGCAACTGCAACACGCGCGGTCGGCCGCAACTCCTCCTCTGCCCAACCGATGCCTACGCATGACCTCCTTAGGACCCACTGCTACTGCACCTCTTCCTCGTCGCCGGCGGCATCTCCGACCATCGTAGGCTGTCGCACCACCACCTGCAACCGCGCGCCAACACCTGCAGCACGCGCTGCCGGCCGCAGCTCCTCCTCCGCCCAGCTGACACCTGCGCACGACCTCCTTAGGACCCACTGCTGCCGCACCTCTTCCTCATCGCCAGCGTCATCTCCGACCACCGTAGGCTGCCGCACCACCACCGAAGTGTTCCTCTCCTCCGACCCAGCTTCCGACTCTTGCAGCCAGCTGTGCCTTCTCCTCCGCATGCACACGAGGGGAACAAAATCCCTTGTTTTGCTACAGTGATCCGTCAATTAATATTTACCTTAAATGCCATTGCGGAAGTTCCTATTCATTTATTTTAGACATTACATTATTGTAGTGAAATTGCATGGTCCTCCTTCTACTTCATCTAAATTATTTGCATATGCATATATCACATGAATGATTCAATGCATAGATATTATGGTAAATAAGTTATATTCTAGAAATTAGTATTTACAATATTTACCGGTATCAAGATCACTTGTTAACAAAATATTATATGATGGTGATTTTACATCTAAACACCTACATTCTTGATTAATTGGTTAAAACGTGCAGTTATGTGAGAAAAAGAATCGCACGAATTAGCATGCACACCCATTGAGTTTCCCGAATCAACGAGACACTATTTACTAGTTTAAATAGGCTAATTCCTCCCTGTGGAGACGACCTACCTATTCGTGGTTAGATTCTGAAAATTAAAATATTTTGAAAAGCGATTTTCTACCACGCAATTAATACAACGACACATCATTTTATGTTAAAGTTTTCAACGAAAACGAAGATCACTCTTTCAATGACGAGTGCAGTGGCGATCTTGATTTAGTGGTTGGAGGTATGGAGTGGCCAGACGACGACTGTGAGTGGGTTCGTCCGATGGGGAGGAGAGCTCAAAACCCTCAATAAGTTGAGGGGTTTTGATGGCGAGTCCAAAGCAAATGTTTTGGGGGCAGTGGTGCTACATTTAATGAAGTATGGCACCAGTACGAGCTCGTCGGAGCTTGTGTCAGACGTGGGGAAGATGATGGTGGATCAGCGTGTGTTGTGGATAAACCTAAAGTCTAAGGAAGTAAGACTCTAGAGAGGGAAAGGGAGAGATTAGGGGACTTAGGAGAGAGAGCGAAAGCGAGATGCCATCCGGCATTGGTCGATCGGAGTTAGAGAAGGTGAAGTCGATGGCGAGATGACGGCGAGGGAAGAAGGGGCTCGAAGTGGCCAAACTTTGGTTGGTCCTGGTTGCGAAGAAGAGAGGAAGGTGAGCCGGTCAATTTGACCATTGGCCGACTCGATGAAGGAGGTAGAGAGGCTCGCCGGAGCTACAGAAATAGTGGCCAAAGAAGGAGAAGATAGAGAGAATCTAATCATTTCTTGGCTGGGGAGAATTGTGGGACTTTGGGGGGTTTAAATATAACCTTTCTAACCCCTTTAGGAGCCAATTCAAGCAAGCTTTGAGTTGGTTTTTGAGCTCAAAATTTTGGGTTCGTCGGTGGCAAAATCGGCCATGAATGATCTTGAGATCTAGCCCAATTTGTAAGGATCATCTTAGAAACAATTTCTCCAAGTTTGGAGAGATTTGGGGGAGGATTGAATGAGAAATCTTCACTCAAAGTCGGAAATAGAGGTCGTGTTCACACTCATGGCTGTAGGGACTTTTTTGAAAAACCTATGACAAAGTTAGGGACCTAAATGCAAGAAACTTGAAATCAAGGGGCTTAAGTGTAAGAAATAGAGATTTTAAAGACTAAATTGCAAACTATGTTAATATGGATTCTAATTAGGCCCAAAGTTTGGTGTTAACCTAATTTTGATCCAACGAATCTAATGGTGAACTTGGATTTGAGTTTTGACCATTTTTGACTAGGTAAATTGCACAGAAGCCTAAATCACAATAAATTCCCGTTTGAAACTCTATTCTAAGTTAAAATGGGTTCAAATGGTCAAACCAAAGGTACCAAACCTCTTAGAATATTATTTTATGAATTTTAGGATGTTTATATTAATTTTATCCTAACCATAACCTCTTCAATTTAAGTAGGGTTGATAATTAGGGTTTTCGATACTATTTTTATCCTCGAAATGCGTGAAACCCTGATTCGATCAATGTGAACCCACCTTTTAGCCTTTTATGCTCAATTGACCTTTAATTATCCCCTGAGTGATCCCATGGTTAATCTACATTTGTGTTGTGCTGTTAAAACTGCAGAATTAACCATATTTCTTTGTTTTCTGCTCAAATCAGAACATTGTGGAGTTGTGACCCTCAGATGATTATGCAGAAGCATTATCCATTTGAACTTGACTAATTGTGGCTAGTTAGGGCCCATGATGGCATTACCATCAAATCCCTTCCATGGGGCGTTCAATTTTCCGCTCGAATGACTTGGCATGGAGGTTTCCCCCTTTTGTCCAATCTGGTGTGCTTTTGAGAGCATTAGCTAGCCGACCTATCTACTGCAAGAGGCTATTGTCGCCTTATTTTCTTTGACTTGGATGTCATTCGTTAGTGGGCCATAGAGTTGTGCCTATTAAGTGAAGAGGGTGGGTCACCTATAGTAGTGGTCATGATCCCATGTTGTACACCCGGCTAAAGGGGTGTATGGTCTGTGGGATTGACCATACGCTTGGTACCCCGTCTACTCGTCCCTACTTGACTAGGTTTAGCCATTGCGTATGCATGAGAAGTGGGATTTTTCCAAACACAGGAGATAACTGTGTTGGTTGTCGGGCAAGCCAGTGTCTTGGTCGTGACTCGCTTGCAGGAAGGAGTGACCATCTTGGATATGGCCCGTCTTGGAGACAAGGTTGGCGAGAGAATGCTGCAAGTGACATTATCTTTCTAGGTGGGAAGTGGTGCCGGGCGGCAAGCTGTCGGTTCTTAGTGCTCTTGCGCAGGTAGTTTTTATATTAGTGCCTTGTATAGGATGCTAGAAGTGTCCTTCTTAGAATAGCCGGGCTGGGAGTAGTTCCCTTGAGTGCCTCCTTCCCGGGTGCTTCCCTTATGAGGTATCATGAGAAGGGGGTGGGAAATCTCCATTTGTCTAGTCGGCTTTGAGGTGAAATGCCCTAGGCCGTTGGGCATTGCTCTGTACTTCACTTGGATGTTGGGCACTAGAAAGAGTAGCTTGGCAGTGTACTCATAAGTAGCGCAGTTCGGAGCGACCAAGGTCATGCCTAATCGAATGACTTGCGACATCCGTCAAACAATCATAATAAAGCACTATTGTCAGGTTTTTATCCCATTCAACGATGCCAAAAAATGACCATCGACCAATGGGTTTACACTAAAAAGGTTGTTTAATGTGTCGTTATTGTAGTATATGTGTCACAAATGCAAACTGATGTCAAGTGATTTTTATTTATTTACAATTTTTACTAGTTTGTTTTCAGGTCATTCACTAGGAGGAAGTTATTGATATATATCACTCTTTAAGTCTAAAAATGTTCTTTTATTCCAAAACTGTTAATTTTATTTACAAGATGAATGAATGAATCAGTAAATGAAAGAATTGGTTAATTATTTAGAAAAGAATCAATTAATATGTATTGCAATGCCTGAAACAAATGTACAACAAATAGGCATTAAAAACTATATGTAATTACTTTATGTTAGTTATATACAATAGTATAAGTAATACCTAATTATAGGTACAAATATAGCTAATAATATCTACTATACTAAATCATATTAATTTACTAATATCTATGGTGACATATATTACATATACAGTAACATATACATGCATCGCTGTAGCCTTAGTAAAATATTTACATAATGATGAGAACCTCATCATGAACCCTAACTAGCACATTTTAATCTAATAAAGTGAACAAAAGCTCCTACATAACCTGAGGGAAGGCCTAATTCAGGAATTGTTAATCTGAGAAGAAAACATGACACAAAGGGGTAAAACTGTAATTTTACCATTGTAGTGCATCCACGGGATTTCTAAGGGTTTAGACATAGGTCAAATGGACTTAATAAGAAAAAAAAGTGGGATGGTTTGGTATAAAAAGGGTTATAGCAAAATCTAGGAATTAAATGACATTCTACAACCCTAAAACAAACCCACTTTAATTCACGAAGTTCCAAGTAAGATAAAAATTAACTAAACCCTCTAAATTCATGGAAAAATATCCCCTAGGGTTTAGAACCTTCAGTTTGACCTTTGGAACCTATTTTGACCTAGATTGAGGTACATATCTAATTTTTGACCTAATTTGGATTTTTGTGCAAAATATCTAGTCAAACGTGGTCAAACCTAAAATCCAACTTCACCATTGGATTCCTTAGGTCCAAATTAGGTTGATACCAAAATTTGGACCTAAGGAAAGGTCGTCTTGACCCACTTTGCAAATTGGTCCTCAAAATTACTTTCTGACCCTCAACTTTTTGAAACCCTTGCGTTTACCCCCTCATCTTCCTCGTCGTTTTCTTCACTTAGGTCCTTCTACCACCCGCAGCAACAGGCCATACCTCCAGCGACTTTGCGCGGAGGATGGCGCTGCACCTGCGTGGGGAGCCGGCCCTAGATTTGAAAGGGGAGCTCCCTACGGAGCCCCCTACCGCATGGGCCACCCCCCATGCCATGAAGATTGCTGACGTGTCTTAGTGCGTGTGTGTTAAGGAGTGTCGTTATAATCGAACTTGCAACGTCGATTTTAAAATAATTAAACGAAGGTGAGTCCGAGTGTCGGTCTCAGGGAGGCGTGGAAATCGGATTTTTGCTTATCACTTGTCACGGAAAGTGCGGAGTTTTGCTTGCGAAAGATGCGATTTTGAAAAGCGAGAGAGAGAGAGATAGAGAGAGAGAAGGTTTAGGGTTAGAAAGCTCTTTGTTTTGATCATGCAACTTGAACAGAAATAAAAATGGCAATTGAACGGAAAATAACTTCATTAAATATGCACTTGTAGTTCATAACTTACAACACTAAATACATGCTTCAACAAAAGTAATAGAAAGCTTAAAAGAGAGAGAAAGAGAGAGAGTGTGTGTGGAGAGCGACGAGGCAGCCACGGCGGTGGAGGAGGCTTCGTCGGTGACTCGTCGTCTCCGGCGATTACAAGAGGGTCTAAAGCTAGCTATGAGAGGGGTGGAGTAGTTGCAAGGGGAGTGAATGCCTTGAATGGTGGTTGAAGGGGGTTTAAATAGAGTTAAGGGCTTCCTAAAAGAAGAAGGGGATTTATATGATGAGAACCTCATCATGAACCATAACTAGCTCATTTTGACCTAATACAGAGAATAAAAGCTCCTACATAACCTTAGAAAGGCTTGGCTCAGAGAGATTCTGAGTTTGCAAAGAAAACATAAATTGAGGGTTAAAAATGCAATTTCACCAATCCGATCTGAAAATAGGGTAACTCAGGGCCCAAACATAGGTCAAAACAACCTAATAAGAAGAAAAGTGGGATGAGATGACTCAATAAGGGCTACAGCAACTCCAAAGAATTAAATGACAGCCTGTAACCTTAAAAATAAACCCACTTCAATTCACGTGGTTCGAGGTAAGGTAAAAATCAACTAAATCATCTAAAATTCATATAAAAATAATCTCTAGGGTTTAGGACTTTCAATTTGGCCTTAGGAACCCATTTTGATCTACATTGAGAACCATGCCCAATTAACAACTTAATTTGGGTTTTTACGTAAATTGACCGGTCAAACAAGGTTTAAGCTAGAAATAAAATTCACCATCATAATCCTTAGGTCCTAATTAGTCATGTATAAAAACTTGGGCCTAAGAAGAAACCTTCTTGACCAACTTCACACTTTGGTTCTCATATATTTACTTTTTGGCCCTCAACTTTTGAACCCTCGCATTTTGGCCCCTAACTCTCCTTCGTTCTTTGCGTTTAGGTCCCTCCTGCAAAACCTGCGCAGCACCATGCTCCGGCGACCTTGCGCGGAGCATGGCGCCGCGCAGGGTGAGGGAGGGACCCTGGCTGGTCAATGGGGGGTACCCTGCGTCGTCAGCCACCGCAGGGACACCCCCCTGAGTACTGCAACCGCCCATACCGCCCGTGCAAACGCACGGACGGTATGGGTCTCCTTCCTCCGGCGTCCTCCGGCGAGGGAGACACGTCGTCTCCCTCCGCCCTCCTCTCTGATTCCGCCCCTATAAATACCCCTGTCGCTCCGCCGTTCTTCGTAGCTCGGATCTGACGGAGACACCCCCCTAAATTCCTCCCTTCCCACTCCGACAAACGCCCCCTTTCTCCGTCGGCCATCTCCTCCTCCTCCTCGTCGCCCTGCCGCACTACCTGCAGCAGGGTTACCTTCCCTCGATCCTTTCGCGTCAAGCCGCACCCAGCTGGCGCCTCTCCGGTCCCTTCCTCGCCGCCGCCCCTTCCTCTGGGCAATTTCTTCTCCGGCGACAGTCGATACGACTGTCGCCTGCGCCAACCCCTCTTCGTCCAGCTTAATAGGTAAAACTTCTCTTCTTCCTCCCCTCTTTCTTTTCCATACAGAAACCCTTACTGTCGGCCCCGATTTCCCACCGATCACCCTCACCTTCTCCACCTCCGGCCACACTCCGGCGTACCGCTCCCATCGCTCCAGCACCCCACACGGCTCGCCGACCTGTGCATAACCTCCGCCTCCTCACCCTGATCCTCTTCCGCCCTTCCACTGCCCACCAAACGCCCTCTGCAGACCCACCGAACACACCCACTTCTTCGCCCGCAGTTTGACCTAGGGCGATCCTTTGGCTCCACCACGCCCACTGCAAACCATCCGACCACCTTCGCCGTGCCACGGCGAAGGTCCCCCGCCTATCTGATTAGGCCGAGAGGCCGTTCTTCTGTGACCAGGTGACTCGCCCGCCGTCGCCATTACTGAGCAGGCAGAGCTCCTTCACCTGCAGGTGCAGGCACGCCTTCGCCCAGGTTCGACTCCCAGGTTGCGCGGGGCGTCTCCGCGAAGCGTCCTAGGCTCGCAGTTGGGGCGAAGGCCTCGCGTGAAGCCACGATCGCCCGCTGCTCCCTCCGCTGCGGGCGCTCAATTGGGGTGGGACATTTAGTCCCACCTCGGAACTTCTCAGAGGCGCGCGGACGCATAAAGGCAAAAAGTGCCTTATGCTATTCGCCTCCTGACCACGGGGTGAGGTCCCTCTCACCCGACCCGGCCTCGTCCGTGACCACGCTCCGCGGACCTAGCCCGACCCGATTAAACCGACCTGCACTCCTCGCCCACCACCGCACGCCGGTGGGCCTGGACCCGGGCGCGACTCGTACTCGATTACCCGGTTGCTCTGGGAGAGCTGTCCTAAGAGCGAACTCAGAGAGAAAGAGACGCGCGGGGGAGAGGGGTAGAGTAGGTTTTGCCCTGACTCTGAACTCTTGAGCATGCAGGCACAGGTGAAGAAGAAGGAAGCTCAGGGAGACACTGTAGCAACAAGAGGTTTAAGTCGTCTGATTTTCAAATCAGACGACGTCCTGAAGACAGGTGAAGGCAAAGAAGAAGAAGGAAGGCGAGGCAGAGGAAAGAGAGGAACACAGAGCAGCCAAGTGAAGACTCTGCAGACATCAGAAGACAAAGAAGAAGAACAAAAGAAGAGAGAAGGAGCAGCCAAGTGAAGAAACAGAAAGCAGAAGAAGAAGAGCACGGGAGGCAGATCTGAAGCAAGAAAAGAAGAAACAAAGAAAATAAAAAGAAGAAAAAGACAGGATCGTCCAACCAAGAAATAGAGGAAGCAAGAAAAGAAGAATAAGAACAGGAAGAACAAAAGCCAAAAGAAGAGAAGACAAAGAGAAAGAAAGAAGAGAAGAAGAAGAAGCGAAACTTTCATCTCTCTCTCTCTTTATTTTTGTAATAAAATATGTATATCTCTAGAATACGACTTGCTCCCTGAGTTTGACCTCGGGAGAACTGTATTTTCCGAGTAACAAATATTAGCAAATGATGGCAATAACTATCTGTACTACAACGACTTAAGAAGAGCTAGTTGCTGCCACCGTTTAGCCAAGCGACATCCAGAGCGTCGCTAAAACCACTCCCAAAAACGTCGGTGAAGCCCTCCAGCCGCCGGTCAGCCGCCCGCCTCGTTTCTTCTCTTCATGCGATCTGCGGCCGTTGAACGAGAGCCGTCCGATCAAACATCGGACGGCTGAGGTTAAGAGTCCTCGTCGGCTGCGCTGGAATCGCGCCTCAGGCGCTCGTGTGCGCGCGCGTCATCGCCTGGCGCGTGAGCGCGCGTGGACGCTTGTGAACTGCGGTCGCGCCGCATGGCAAGATCTCAGCCGCCCGCTGCTGATCGGGCGGCCCAATTTCTCCGCGCCCATCTCTCGTCTTCAATTTCGCCTTCGCGTGGCTCCAACCCGAGTTGCGTGCGTGCGGGCGTGTGCGCTGACAGTTGCGTCACGCACGTGCTTTGTCACGGCGACCGCGGGCGGGCGCGCGAGTCTTGGCCGTTCGATCGAAGATCGACCGTCGAGATTTGATCTTGGCTGGCTGAAGGCGCGGCGCGCGGTGGGGCGAGGCTGACGTCGCGCAATCTGAGCCGTTGATCTCCAGATCAACGGTCAGAACTTCTTGGGCCCATTATAGGAGCTCCGGATGTCGGATTTGGCCAATCTTGAGTCTGTTGGACTCCGTTCGTCGTTCTGAATCCATCCGTGTGGTTTGATTGCTCATCTGAGGCCTGCTTTGACAAATGCTTACACAAATAGCCATTAATACAGTTTATAACCAATCTTGGTACATGATGCATGAAATGCTCCTAGTCTACTTATGTTGTGCCTTTTATTCTAAAGATGAGCCATATTCAACATAATTATCACCCCCTTGTGTAGTGTTATCAACCGCCATACCTCTCGTGCGAATGCGCAAGAGGTATGGGTCTCTGATCTGCCATACCTCTGGTGAGATTTTTCCCGCCGCTACTGCACGCCTCCCAACCAGCCTTCACCTATTTAAGGAGGGGCACACTCTACCGCATCCTTCAAGCTCCATTTGGCCTGAGCTACCCCTCCAATTCATCTCCTCCCAGCTACGGCCACTCTCCCAGAGCTTCCGGTGACTCTCCCTCTCCTCTCTCGTCGCTCTACCACAGTACCAGTGGTAGAGCTACCTCCGCCGTTCTCCGCCGCGTTGCACCATACCAGCGGGCGCCCTCCAACCCCTCTTCCTCATCGCCGTCTCTTCCCCCTGGGGGCTTTCATCTCCGGCGACGGCGGTACCAGCCGCTCGCCACCTCTGCCTCCCCCGTTCACTCCTAACCTACCCGGTAAGTTGCCCTTACTCCCCTCTTTATTTCCCCCTATTAATTTATTCTTTCGACCCATCGACAGCCACTGACCACCGCCATCTTCTCCATCTCCGGCCACCCACCGACGAGGTGCCTCCACCACTCCACACCTCCACACACCTTTCCAGATACCTCACCACCTCCGCCACAATCCAATGATCATCTTGCGACCTTCCACTGACCGCCATACCCACTGTCTCCTCCCCCCGAACAAACCCACCTGCACACACACAGTGTGCCCTAAGCACACTTCCACAGGCATTCTCACGCCACATTGACCGCCGGGGCACCTTCACCACACCTTGGCGAAGCTCCCCAAGGTATCTAACAGGGCCGCAAGGCCGTGATCGTGATTTCAGGGTTTCAACCATCGCCGCCATTGATGTCGAGCTTGGAGAAAGCTTGCAAGTAGCTCCAGATCTCCCCGCTCCAGGCTAGTAGTCCCAAGTGGCGCAGAATACGTCTGCGCACAACTCCAAGCAGCTAATTGGCCTCAAAGGCCTTAGCTATTGCTGCAATCGCTCGCGCTACCTGCTACCAGGCACGCGACAGGAAGGTGGGATGTTTAGTCCCACCTCGGTAAATCTCAAGCTGCCAGTGCAATATAAATTGTTTGTGTGTTTTCTTCTAATCGCCTCAAGTAACATAGGGGTGAGGTCCCTCTCCATCACGCCTCGTCTGCGACCTACTCCCGCGAACCTGGCACCCGACCCGATTACCCGATTACCCGGTTGCTCTGGGAGAGCTGTCCTAAGAGCGAACTCAGAGAGAAAGAGACGCGCGGGGGAGAGGGGTAGAGTAGGTTTTGCCCTGACTCTGAACTCTTGAGCGTGCAGGCACAGGTGAAGAAGAAGGAAGCTCAGGGAGACACTGTAGCAACAAGAGGTTTAAGTCGTCTGATTTTCAAATCAGACGACATCCTGAAGATAGGTGAAGGCAAAGAAGAAGAAGGAAGGCGAGGCAGAGGAAAGAGAGGAACACAGAGCAGCCAAGTGAAGACTCTGCAGACATCAGAAGACAAAGAAGAAGAAGAAAAGAAGAGAGAAGGAGTAGCCAAGTGAAGAAACAGAAAGCAGCAGAAGAAGAGCACGGGAGGTAGATCTGAAGCAAGAAAAGAAGAAACAAAGAAAATAAAAAGAAGAAAAAGACAGGATCGTCCAACCAAGAAATAGAGGAAGCAAGAAAAGAAGAAGAAGAAGAACAGGAAGAACAAAAGCCAAAAGAAGAGAAGACAAAGAGAAAGAAAGAAGAGAAGAAGAAGAAGCCAAACTTTCATCTCTCTCTCTCTCTCTCTCTCTTTATTTTTGTAATAAAACATGTATATCTCTAGAATACGACTTGCTCCCTGAGTTCGACCTCGGGAGAACTGTATTTTCCGAGTAACAAATATTAGCAAATGATGGCAATAACTATCTGTACTACAACGACTTAAGAAAAGCTAGTTGCTGCCACCGTTTAGCCAGTTGGCACTGTTGCCGGGGAGCAACGGCTATTCTAGAGGTAAACATTTCAGTTTCTTTTTAGTTCTAATAATCTCCTCTCTGTTGTGCAGCTACAGGAAATCAAGAAGACAAGCAACCGCACGACAACCACTCTGAGGACAGGTAATTTTTTCCTCTCGCCATTAACCCCTAAACACTAAAGAGGAAGAAAAGAAAAGAACAAGCAATATAGGGTTAACCTGTCTTCTATACTTAGTAAACCATAAGAAGTTGCGTGTTATTCCTGTACACTATTAAGGGTATTTAGGGGCTAACACATTCTTGCTTGAGCCCTAATTACCCACCAAAGAACTAACTGGACCAAGTAGAGCCAACATAAGATTCAACATTAGGGAGTTAGAGACACACTTCTTAAACAAGAATTGAGAAACCTTAAAAGAAGTGTGCCCAAGCCATTATCTGAAAATACCTATCCAAAGAAACCCTAAAATAAGATTGGCTCTTTAAACACTTGAACCCTAAAAGACAAGACCTAATAAGCAAAACTAGCAGGTAAAGTTGACCATTTGGGTCAACTAACCTTCAAATTAGGTCACTCTTTGCACTTAAAAGACTAAAGTTCAAGTTGAACCTTAAGCACCTTGATCTTGAATTAAAATTTGTAGACTTAAGAGGTCAAGATCCCCATTCTGGTCTACCTGGAACTGCAGTGACAAGAGAGGTCAGGTGGGGGAAACCCTGTAACCCGTGGGGACGCTCTACCGTGTAGGGGTCTTCGCGGGACTCACCCTCTCTGGCTGCCCAGGTAATTCTCAGGTGGTCGATCTTTCTGATCAAGGGGTCCATCTGCCCCGCACCTCTATAGTCACCCAACACATTCTTGGGTGTCTTGATTGGGTCCAGCACCTTCTGAACTCATCTCTTCCAACAGTGCATGTACGGTAGGAGGTCCTTAAGACCACCCTTAAGACCTCCTTTAGAAATTCACTCTCGTCAAGGCCAAGCCTCGACGCCCGTGTTTGTGCAACAACCCCCTCACATTATTATTCTCTCTTCTGATTCAGAACCAAGTTCTTCTTCTTCCCCCATCATGGCTCAGCCAGTTGAGGAAGAAAACAATCTGGAGCACCAGCTCCAGCGACTCAACGACCTCTTCCAAAACTTTGTGCACCCACCGCAGCGTCCCATGATGCGGGACCATTATAATCCTGTTGCGGTGGCCATCGAGCCTCGAGTCAGAATCCCGACTGGAGGACCTGATTCTGAATTAAAGTCCAATATGATTCATGCTATACCTAAATTCCATGGGCTTAATTCTGAAGATCCCTTCCAGTACATCAAACAGCTAAAGCATCTGGCCCAAACTTTTGGGTCAGACGCACAAAATCGAGATATTCTTCTCATGAAGATGTTCTCCTTTTCTCTTATGGACAAGGTCGCCCATTGGTACCAAACTCAGACCCGGCCGATCAACAATTGGGAAGAACTTCAGTTCGAGTTCCTGAAAAAGTTCTTCCCTGTTGGACGGACCAACGCCTTGCGCCATCAGATTACACACTTCACCCAACAAACAGGGGAACCTCTCCATGAGGCATGGGATCGTTTTCAGGATCTCATGAGAAAGTGCCCCCATCACGGAGTTCCTAATGGGAACAAGTCCAATCTTTTTACCAGGGACTCCGTGAGGACATCTGTCTTTTCGTCAATGCAACCTGTGGAGGAAATATCATGGGTCAACATGAAGACATCGTGTGGGAGATTCTCGAAAACATGTGCGAGAACTCCATCAACAATGACTCCATGGGATTATTCGACAGGACGAATACCCGCGCAGCAACGAATCTCAGGGGAGCACACGAGACGCAGGGCCTGTCCGCATCAGTCGACTTGGAGTTAATGGCCAGTCGATTGGACAAGGTCTCAATTATCGAGAAGAAGGCGGATGAGTTGACTCAGCATCTGCAGCGAGCCACCTCTGCGCATAACCCTTTCGCACAGCCTCCTTCCACAAGGGAAACTGTGCAAAACATTCTCCATCGATCTTCTCTTAGGATGGACCCATCATCCGAATCTTTGCCCGGAGATCCTTCCGATTCCTTCTACACCTGCCAGGGGAATTCCATTCCCTCTTTCTCTAACTCTCTGGAGGTTCCTCAGACCTGCGAGGACCTCAACGCCATCCAGAACGACCCGTTCTCCAACACCTATAATCCTGGATGGCGTAACCATCCTAACTTTCAGTGGGCGGGAAATTCCCAAACCCAAAGACCATCCTTCCAACCCCGCCCACAACCTCCTCGTCCTTACCAGCCGCCTCAGCCTCGGCCCAACCCTACTTATCCATCTGGGCCAAATCAAGATCAAATGTCCCTTATCCTTCAGACCCTGGCTGACATTCAAAGAACGAATGTGGCTATCCAGAAACAACACAAGGACGAACTTACAGAGGTCCGAAACCAATTGACCCAGTTGGCAAACTCTCGCCAGCCAGGTACTCTTCCTTCCCAACCTCTGCCTAATCCCAATAACGTGCCCACCCAGCGGCGCGTTATGAATCCAAACCAGGGCCATGCCCATATGATTTATTAGGCCCCCTCTGTTCCTTCACCTGACGGGATAGAGGCCTCCACTTCTTTTGCAGGTTACCAGCAGCAAGCTATCTTACCCAATCCCAACCAAAACCAGGCGGACTTAATTCCGTAACGACCCGTAGTGGTAAGGAAACCCAAGACCCACCTCATCTGAACCACTCCAAGCCTGGTATTGATCCCAAGCCTAGGACAGTAATCCAGGACGTCCCCACCCCTGTCCCAGATCCACAACCTGGACCTATCCTAGAAGAACCAACCAAGATCCCGTTTCCCGAGGCCTTGACCAAGGGAAAGAAGACCACCAAGCCCGTGGCACCTGAGGAGGACCTGGTCAAGCTCTTTGAGCAGGTCCACATAAACATCCCCTTGATGGATGCAATCCGCCACGTACCAGCTTACGCACGATTTTTAAAAAATGTGTGTACACCCCAGCGTAAGCCGCGAACCAAGGGTGGGAGCCCAATTGTTCTGTCAGAGCAAGCCAGCTCTGTAATCCTCAGTAAACTCCCACCCAAGGCAAAAGATCCTGGTACTCCCCTGATCTCCTGCAAGATAGGTGATACCCAATTTGATAGAGCTCTGCTAGACTTGGGTGCATCCATAAACCTGATACCCACATCCTTACTCGACCATCTAGAAGAATCTGAGCTAAAACCAACTGAGGTGACATTACAATTAGCAGATCGGTCTATAAAGTCACCAAAAGGGATTCTCGAGGATGTTATCGTAAGAGTGCGGGATTTCTATTTCCTAGTGGACTTTATAGTCTTAGATATGGACGCGCCTAAAAACCCTAGGGATACACCAATCATTCTAGGGAGACCTTTCTTGGCTACTGCTAGAGCCAACATCAGCTGTGAGGAGGGCCAAATAGAGCTTAAATTTGGAGATCAAACATTAAAAATTGATATATTTAAGGCCCAACAAGGAATTAATTGCGGTGTCATCGAACAGATTTGTGACATTAGGATTTTGGTTGATGAGTCACACCTCCAGAATGGCTCAATTATGCCTCATCAATCACAGAAGGATCTTGACCCGCAAACAGAGGAGTCGAATCCAGACATACACAACCCAGTAACTCCTACCCTTGAACCTCACATCTACACTGAACCACCCGCTGCTGCTGATAACCCTATCCTCGAGTTAAAGCCTCTTCCTGCTCACTTGAAATACATCTTTTTGGGTTCCAATCAGACCCTTCCTGTGATTATAAATTCCACCCTCAATTCCGAATAGGAATCCCGTCTGATTACTGTTCTCCAGCAACATCGCAGAGCCATCGGGTGGACTCTCGATGATTTGACTGGAATAAGCCCCTCTTATTGTACTCATCATATCTATTCAGAAGAGGGCACACGACCTTCTCGTGAAATGCAGAGACGTTTAAACCCTAATCTGTAGGAGGTAGTGAAAAAGGAGATCATTAAGTGGTTAGATGCCGGGATCATCTACCCGATCTCCGATAGCCGTTGGGTGAGCCCAATTCAGGTTGTGCCTAAGAAGGCAGGACTCACCACCATAACGACTGAAACCGGAGAAATCATTCCTACCCGATTAGCCAATGTGTGGAGAGTCTGTATAGATTACCGCCGACTCAATTCCTGCACAAAGAAGGACCATTTCCCACTACCCTTCATTGATCAAATTCTCGAGAAACTAGCGGGAAATAGGTTCTTCTGCTTTCTTGACGGGTACTCCGGTTACAACCAGGTGGCAATCCATCCTGAGGACCAAGAAAAGACCACATTTACCTGCCCCTTCAGAACGTATGCTTTCCGAAGGATGCCTTTCGGTCTTTGCAATGCACCCGCTACTTTTCAGCGGTGCATGCTTGCCATATTCTCAGATATGGTAGGTGATTTCCTGGAAGTCTTCATGGATAACTTTTCAGTCTTTGGAGAATCTTTTGATGATTGCCTCCAACACTTGGTCCAGATACTCAGGCGATGCATTGAGGTGAACTTGGTTCTTTCCTGGGAAAAGAGCCATTTCATGGTGCCTGAGGGAATTGTCCTGGGACACTCAATTTCGGAAAAAGGCATCCAGGTGGATCGAGCTAAGGTTGATCTGATTTCTCGCCTTCCCGTACCTAGCTCGATCAGGGACATCCGTTCCTTTTTAGGGCACGTCAGTTTTTACCGCAGTTTCATTCCAGATTTCTCGAAAATCGCGCGCCCCTTGACTTCTCTTCTCTCTAAGGATGTACCTTTTGAAATCTCCAAGGAATGCACTCTAGCCTTTGAAAGCCTACGTGACCGAGTCACCCAGGCACCTATCCTACAATCCCCTGACTGGTCTCAACCCTTTGAGATCATGTGCGATGCGTCTGACTTCGCTGTAGGAGCGGTCCTAGGGCAGAAAGCTGACGGGAAACCCGTGGTCATCTACTACGCTAGCAAGACACTTGACGAGGCTCAGCGTAACTATACGGTTACGGAGAAAGAGCTGCTAGCCGTAGTATTTGCCCTTGAAAAATTCCGATCGTATCTTCTGGGTTCCCATGTCATCATTTACTCGGATCACACGGCTGTAAGGCATCTCCTTGCCAAGAAGGACGTGAAGCCCTGACTAATCCGTTGGATCTTGCTGTTGCAAGAATTCGATCTTGAGATTCACGACAAGGCGGGAAGGCAGAATGTGGTAGCCGACCATCTGTCCCGTCTTCCTTCTGAGATCATCAACCCTTCCGGACCCATCACGGAACATTTTCCTGATGAGCACCTGCTTTCTGTTGGTACTAGACTTCCATGGTTTGCTGATATAGTAAACTACTTGGCATCTCATCAGACACCGTCTGATTGGCTGAAGGCCAAGAAAGACAAATTGCGTTCTGATTCCAAGTATTACATTTGGGAAGACCCGTACCTTTTCCGCATAGGTGCTGATCAAATTATTCGGAAATGCATCCCGGAAGAGGAAATCAGCAATATCCTATCTTTCTGCCATGACCAGGCATGCGGTGGCCATTTCTCAGGGCATAAAACCGCATCCAAAGTCCTCCAGTGTGGCTTCTACTGGCCTACACTTTTCAAAGACGCATACAGTCACTGCAAGGCATGCAGTCGTTGCCAGACTTTGGGCAACATGAACCATCGTGACATGATGCCTTTGCAGCCAATTCTCGTATGCAAAATCTTCGATGTATGGGGGATTGATTTTATGGGCCCCTTTCCTGTTTCGGATGGTTTCGAGTACATTCTGCTTGCGGTGGACTACGTGTCCAAATGGATCGAAGCCATACCGACCCGAACCTGCAATCACAAGACTGTTCTTAAGTTCATACATCAAAACATTTTCTCAAGGTTCGGGATTCCCCGTGCTATTATCTCTGATGGGGGGACCCATTTTACAAATGCTCAGTTTAGATCACTGATGGCCAAATTTGGGGTGCCTCATCGAATCTCTACTCCTTACCACCCCCAAACAAATGGTCTAGCTAAGCTATCAAATCGGGAGATCAAGAAAATCCTGCAAGTCACTGTTCGGCCTGACAGGAAGGACTGGTCGTCCCGACTTCCGGAAGCATTGTGGGCCTATAGGACCGCCCACAAGACCCAATTGGGCATGTCTCCCTTTAGACTGGTGTACGGAAAGGCATGTCACCTTCCCGTAGAACTGGAGCATAAAGCCTATTGGGCAGTACGGAACTGTAATCTAGATCTTTCCAAGGCTGGAACCCACAGAAAACTCCAAATCAGCGAGATCGATGAATTACGCCTAGACGCGTACGAGAACTCGCGAATCTACAAGGAGCGGGTTAAAGCCTTCCACGACAAGCACATCTCGAGAAAGATCTTTCATCCTGGTCAAAAGGTCCTACTCTTTGATGCCCGACTCAAACTTTTCCCGGGGAAACTGAGGTCTAAGTGGGTCGGACCGTATTTAGTCCGACAGGTTTTTGGAAATGGAGCAATTGAAATCAGTCCACTCAGCCATGATTCCGAACCTTTCATCATGAACGGTCAGAGACTCAAACCGTTCATTGATGTGACTTCTACTGATTCGGCTGAATCATCCCTCATCCTCCATTCCCCTTGAACTTACTGCGCCCAGCCGATGGCGTAAAACTCAGCGCTTAACGGGAGGCAGCCCGTCATTTCTTGAAAATCTAAAACCTTTTTCTAACACCATTGTGCACTTAAGGTTCACCCTTTAAGACAACCGACTCCACCTCAGATGCTTGCATCTGAGATTAGAAATCGTCCGCAGAATTCATCCCAACCCATTCACTCACAAAAATATCTGTCTTAAGGAATAAATTAAGTAAATAAAAACCCCTAAATCACAATGAGGACATTGCAAGTTTTAGGCATGGGGGGGTATAAGTGCAAAACTTGTAGAAAAAAAAGGTTTTAAACAAAAAATTCACATATGCCAAAAACACCATAAAAATTAAAAATTTTTCAAAATAAAAAGAATAAGAGGAGAAAGGAAATTTTGAGGAGAAGGAAAAGAAACAAAATGAAAAGGAGCACAAAAAGATGAAAGAAAAGAGTAATAGTCATTAGTAAGAAGCTAAGGAATTAACCTTAGTCTAGACCATTTTTTTCAAGAAAAGAAATGAAAAGTGCTTGGTAAGATTAGTAAGAACGCAAACCTTAGGCATTCTTGATAGACTCTTAGTACCCATTAAGATCTAGACAATCCTCAAGAGGTTGAGGAAAATGAAAAGCTTAAGTACTAGGTCTAAGGCTTAGGAAGTATTTGACCTCGCTAACTAACTTCTGGTTTACGGGACTCAGTAACCTAAGCACCCTAACCTCACACACAGCCTGGTTCAGCAAGCGTAAAAATCAAAATCACGTAGAAGCGTCGAAAAAATTCTGAAAAGTACACCTAGAGTAGGAGCGGCCGATCAACACAAGTTGATTTGGATGAGTTCCCAGCACAGAGAGGCGGGAAATCCCCTCAAAGGTGCGTAACAAAATATCATCTCCTCGGTGCTTATCTCTTAGGATATTCACATATCCTACTGGGGGCATGTAAGCACCCTGCTGGTTCAGATTCCATGGATGGCATTATCACGAAGTGTCAACTGCTAGGGTCTGAACGCGGCCACGGAACACCATGGATGGGATTATCTCGAAATCTCAATAGCTAGGGTTCTGGGGGTTGCCATGGGCGGTGCTATCTCGAAGCATCGATCGCCAGGAACCCTTGAGGATTGATGATGGGGACAAGGAATCTGATACAGACCGTGTTGAAAAGCCAATCCTAAGCTAGAATTAAAAAGAAAAAGAGAGAGAAAACTCTCCAAAAATAGAAAAATTTTCTACCTCTCTCTCTTACAAAACGCACTGCGAACTGAACCAGGGCTAAAATCGTTTCAAGCACGGGGTGCTTTAACTGCAAAGTCTAATAAACCTTAGGTTAGTTCTTGTGGGTCTTAAAAACCTTTGCTAAGGACTGAGGCTGAGGCTGGACAGATTTGGATCTTGATTGGTACTAGAGTACCTTTTAAGCCTATGGTCAGCATTCTAACCTAATCTAAGTTTAAATGAAAAAGCACTTATCTGAAGCTATTAAAGAACTTCATGGTCTAGAACAAGGGTTGAAACCTTAAGTTTTTGCTAAGGGACTAGCAAAAGCTAGGCATGGGGGTATGATGAGAACCTCATCATGAACCATAACTAGCTCATTTTGACCTAATACAGAGAATAAAAGCTCCTACATAACCTTAGAAAGGCTTGGCTCAGAGAGATTCTGAGTTTGCAAAGAAAACATAAACTGAGGGGTAAAAATGCAATTTCACCAATCCAATCTGAAAATAGGGTAACTCAGGGCCCAAACATAGGTCAAAACAACCTAATAAGAAGAAAAGTGGGATGAGATGACTCAATAAGGGCTACAACAACTCCAAAGAATTAAATGACAGCCTATAACCCTAAAAACAAACCCACTTCAATTCACGTGGTTCGAGGCAAGGTAAAAATCAACTAAATCATCTAAAATTCATATAAAAATAATCTCTAGGGTTTAGGACTTTCAATTTGGCCTTAGGAACCCATTTTGATCTACATTGAGAACCATGCCCAATTAATAACTTAATTTGGGTTTTTGCGTAAATTGACCGGTCAAACAAGGTTTAAGCTAGAAATAAAATTCACCATCATAATCCTTAGGTCCTAATTAGTCATGTATAAAAACTTGGGCCTAAGAAGAAACCTTCTTGACCAACTTTACACTTTGGTCCTCATATATTTACTTTTTGGCCCTCAACTTTTGAACCCTCGCATTATGGCCCCTAACTCTCTTTCGTTCTTTGCGTTTAGGTCCCTCCTGCAAAACCTGCGCAGCACCATGCTCCAGCGACCTTGCGCGGAGCATGGCGCCGCGCAGGGTGAGGGAAGGGCCCTGGCAAGTCAATGGGGGGTACCCTGCGTCGTCAGCCACCGCAGGGACACCCCCCTGAGTACTGCGACCACCCATACCGCCTGTGCGAATGCACGGACGGTATGGGTCTCCTTCCTCCGGCGTCCTTCGGCGAGGGAGACACGTCGTCTCCCTCCGCCCACCTCTCTGATTCCGCCCCTATAAATACCCCCGTCGCTCCGCCGTTCTTCGCAGCTCGGATCTGACGGAGACACCCCCCTAAATTCCTCCCTTCCCACTCCAACAGACGCCCCCTTGCTCCGGCGGCCATCTCCTCCTCCTCGTCGCCCTGCCGCACTACCAGCAGCAGGGTTACCTTCCCTCGATCCTTCCGCGTCACGCCGCACCCAGCTGGCGCCTCTCCAGTCCCTTCCTCGCCGCCGCCCCTTCCTCTGGGCAATTTCTTCTCCGGCGACAGTCGATACGACTGTTGCCTGCGCCAACCCCTCTTCGTCCAGCTTAATAGTTAAAACTTCTCTTCTTCCTCCCCTCTTTCTTTTCCATACTGAAACCCTTACTGTCGGCCCCGATTTCCCACCGATCACCCTCACCTTCTCCACCTCCGGCCACACTCCGGCGAACCGCTCCCATCGCTCCAGCACCCCACACGGCTCGCCGACCTGTGCATAACCTCCGCCTCCTCACCCTGATCCTCTTCCGCCCTTCCACTGCCCACCAAACACCCTCTGCAGACCCACCGAACCCACCCACTTCTTCGCCCGCAGTTTGACCTAGGGCGATCCTTTGGCTCCACCACGCCCACTGCAAACCATCCGACCAACTTCGCCGTGCCACGGTGAAGGTCCCCCGCCTGTCTGATTAGGTCGAGAGGCCATTCTTCTGTGACCAGGTGACTCACCCGCCGTCGCCATTATTGAGCAGGCAGAGCTCCTTCACCTGCAGGTGCAGGCACGCCTTCGCCCAGGTTCGACTCCCAGGTTGCGCGGGGCATCTCCGCGAAGCGTCCCAGGCTCGCAGTTGGGGCGAAGGCCTCGCGTGAAGCCACGATCGCCCGCTGCTCCCTCCGCTGCGGGCGCTTAATTGGGGTGGGACATTTAGTCCCACCTCAGAACTTCTCAGAGGCGCGCGGATGCATAAAGGCAAAACGTGCCTTATGCTATTCGCCTCCTGACCACGGGGTGAGGTCCCTCTCACCCGACCCGGCCTCGTCCGTGACCACGCTCCGCGGACCTGGCCCGACCCGATTAAACCGACCTTCACTCCTCGCCCACCACCGCACGCTGGTGGGCCTGGACCCGGGCGCGACTCGTACCCGATTACCCGGTTGCTCTGGGAGAGCTGTCCTAAGAGCGAACTCAGAGAGAAAGAGACGCGCGGGGGAGAGGGGTAGAGTAGGTTTTGCCCTGACTCTGAACTCTTGAGCATGCAGGCACAGGTGAAGAAGAAGGAAGCTCAGGGAGACACTGTAGCAACAAGAGGTTTAAGTCGTCTGATTTTCAAATCAGACGACGTCCTGAAGACAGGTGAAGGCAAAGAAGAAGAAGGAAGGCGAGGCAGAGGAAAGAGAGGAACACAGAGCAGCCAAGTGAAGACTCTGCAGACATCGGAAGACAAAGAAGAAGAAGAAAAGAAGAGAGAAGGAGCAGCCAGGTGAAGAAACAGAAAGCAAAGAAGAGCACGGGAGGCAGATCTGAAGCAAGAAAAGAAGAAACAAAGAAAATAAAAAGAAGAAAAAGACAGGATCGTCCAACCAAGAAATAGAGGAAGCAAGAAAAGAAGAAGAAGAAGAACAGGAAGAACAAAAGCCAAAAGAAGAGAAGACAAAGAGAAAGAAAGAAGAGAAGAAGAAGAAGCCAAACTTTCATCTCTCTCTCTCTCTCTTTATTTTTGTAATAAAACATGTATATCTCTAGAATATGACTTGCTCCCTGAGTTCGACCTCGGGAGAACTGTATTTTCCGAGTAACAAATATTAGCAAATGATGACAATAACTATCTGTACTACAACGACTTAAGAAAAGCTAGTTGCTGCCACCGTTTAGCCAAGCGACATCCAAAGCGTCGCTAAAACCACTCCCAAAAACGTCGGTGTAGCCCTCCAGCCGCCGGTCAGCCTCCCGCCTCGTTTCTTCTCTTCATGCGATCTGCGGCCGCTGAACGAGAGCAGTCCGATCAAAGATCGGACGGCTGAGGTTAAGAGTCCTCCTCGGCTGCGCTGGAATCGCGCCTCAGGCGCGCGTGTGCGCGCGCGTCATCGCCTGGCGCGCGAGCGCGCGTGGACGCCTGTGAACTGCGGTCGCGCCGCATGGCAAGATCTCAGCCGCCCGCTGCTAATCGGGCGGCCCAATTTCTCCGCGCCCATCTCTCGTCTTCAATTTCGCCTTCGCGTGGCTCCAACCCGAGTTGCGTGCGTGGGGCGTGTGCGCTGACAGTTGCGTCACGCACGTGCTTTGTCACGGCGACCGCGGGCGGGCGCACGAGTCTTGGCCGTTCAATCGAAGATCGACCGTCGAGATTTGATCTCGGCTGGCTGAAGGCGCGGCGCGCGGTGGGGCGGGGCTGACGTGGCGCAATCTGACCCGTTGATCTCCAGATCAACGGTCAGAACTTCTTAGGCCCATTATAAGAGCTCCGGATGTCGGATTTGGCCAATCTTGAGTCTGTTGGACTCCGTTCGTCGTTCTGAATCCATCCGTGTGGTTTGATTGCTCATCTGAGGCCTCCTTTGACAAATGCTTACACAAATAGCCATTAATACAGTTTATAAGCAATCTTGGTACATGATGCATGAAATGCTCCTATTCTACTTATGTTGTGCCTTTTATTCTAAAGATGAGCCATATTCAACATAATTATCACCCCCTTGTGTAGTGTTATCAACCGCCATACCTCTCGTGCGAATGCGCAAGAGGTATGGGTCTCTGATCTGCCATACCTCTGGTGAGATTTTTCCCGCCGCTACTGCACGCCTCCCGACCAGCCTTCACCTATTTAAGGAGGGGCACACTCTACCGCATCCTTCAAGCTCCATTTGGCCTGAGCTACCCCTCCAATTCATCTCCTCCCAGCTACGGCCACTCTCCCAGAGCTTCCGGTGACTCTCCCTCTCCTCTCTCGTCGCTCTACCACAGTACCAGTGGCAGAGCTACCTCCGCCGTTCGCCGCCGCGTCGCACCATACCAGCGGGCGCCCTCCAACCCCTCTTCCTCATCGCCGTCTCTTCCCCCTGGGGGCTTTCATCTCCGGCGACAGCGGTACCAGCCGCTCGCCACCTCTGCCTCCCCCATTCACTCCTAACCTACCCGGTAAGTTGCCCTTACTCCCCTCTTTATTTCCCCCTATTAATTTATTCTTTCGACCCATCGACAGCCACTGACCACCGCCATCTTCTCCATCTTCGGCCACCCACCGACGAGGTGCCTCCACCACTCCACACCTCCACACACCTTTCCAGATACCTCACCACCTCCGCCACAATCCAATGATCATCTTGCGACCTTCCACTGACCGCCATACCCACTGTCTCCTCCCCCCGAACAAACCCACCTGCACACACACAGTGTGCCCTAAGCACACTTCCACAGGCATTCTCACGCCACATTGACCGCCGGGGCACCTTCGCCACACTTTGGCAAAGCTCCCCAAGGTATCTGACAGGGCCGCAAGGCCGTGATCGTGATTTCAGGGTTTCAACCATCGCCGCCATTGATGCCGAGCTTGGAGAAAGCTTGCAAGTAGCTCCAGATCTCCCCGCTCCAGGCTAGCAGTCCCAGGTGGCGCAGAATACGTCTGCGCACAACTCCAAGCAGCTAATTGGCCTTAAAGGCCTTAGCTGTTGCTGCAATTGCTCGCGCTACCTGCTGCCAGGCGCGTGACAGGAAGGTGGGACGTTTAGTCCCACCTCGGTAAATCTCAAGCTGCCAGTGCAATATAAATTGTGTGTGTGTTTTCTTCTAATCGCCTCAAGTAACATAGGGGTGAGGTCCCTCGCCATCACGCCTTGTCTGCGACCTACTCCCGCGAACCTGGCACCCGACCCGATTACCTAGACCTAGCACTCCTCGCTCATCACACCCACGCCGATGCGCCTAGACCCGCGCACGAACTCGACCCGATTACCTGGCTCTGGGAGAGCGTATCGAAGAGAGAAATAGAGAGAGAGAGATGCGGGGAGGGTAGGGGTAGGTTTTTGCCTAACCATTCCTGTGCAAGGAAGCTGAAGAAGAAGGAGGAAGAGGAAGCAGAAGAAGATAAGAGGAAGCGGCTAAGGACTTAGCCGCACCAAGGAGCAGGAGATGAAGAAGAAGAAGAGGAAGAGGAGAAGCCAACTGAAGAAGAAGAAGGCAGAGGAAGGAGCAGAAGCAGAGCCAAAGAAGAAAAGAAGAAGAAAAAGCCAAGGAGAAGACGGAGAAGAAGCAGAGCCAAAGAGAAAAGAAGAAAAGAAAAGGAGGGAACTGCCGCAATGAGAAAGACCAAGCAGAAAGGAAAAGAAAAGAAGAAAAAGCCAAGGAGAAGAAGAAGCAGAGCAGCAGTAGCCAAAGAAAGGAAGAAGAAGAAGAAGGTGTGCACTGTAGCAAACGCCATTTAAGGCGTCTGATTCATGGAATCAGACGTCTAAAGACAGAGAGAAGAAGAGAAAGAAGAAAGAGAGAAGAAATGAAAAGAGAAGAAAACTTTTATTTCCTCTAGTTTTTTTTTGTAAAATAGTATATTATTGTGAATTGTGATTTTTATGCTTCTAAAATCAAGCTTGCTCTCTGAGTTCGACTTCGGAACATTTTAAAAATTTCGAGTAATAAAAATAAAATCAAACTGATGAACCCATCGTCACCACATAACATAAGGCAAATAGAACTACTTTTACTGATGTATATACCTATGTACAGTGACGGATTTATCTGTCACTAAAGCTCTGATTTTTTTATATACATATAGGAGCTCAAACAGTACTCATACCCTACTTATACTTTTATGTATACATACTAAATATTTGTATACTCTATTTACATATAATTATTTACATACTATTATACATCATATATATACATCCATATATACACACGCACACATTCACGTGACTAATAGCCCTTAGCAGCCAACACTTAGACACTCAGCGTCTACTCTCCTTTCTCTTCTCTTCATGCTCTCTCAACACTTAGGTGATTTGAGGACGTCTTATCTCACACATGGACGTCTACTGTTCACATAACCCAAAAATGTGTTTCAGTGGGCAAGCAGCCCATTTCGAGGGATATACAGCACCCTTTCGGGCGGGACCAAACCTCAACTTTGGGCCACCCTAGTTCTTAATTAGTTGGATTTGTGTGCATTTTCTAGGCCCACACACGCCCATACACTCGCGTGCTCACACGCACACGCACGCACCCACGTATGCCCGTAAGTGCATGTAGTACGCACCCCAACGATAACTAATGCCCTGTATGCTCAATTGATTTGCGCCCAACGCTAACGACCAAACAACTAGTGGGTGCAATTCAAAATATATGTCTTTGCTCGTATTGCTGCCATTGATGTGGCACAAATCTTAGGTGCCAAATTAGCGCGACGCAGTGCTATGCATTTGTTTGATTTCCATGGTTTTAGCCCTCAATTTGAGGGTCATAATTAGTTCTTATTTTAAGTTAAAGTAACCATTAGAAAGCCCTCGTATAGGGCTACATAATTATGTAATTTATTTAGTAAAATAACTTAATTAGTTATATTTTAAAATTGGTTAAAGTTAGTGATTTATACATATTAAATTAAGGGTTAATCTATTAATTAGAGTATAAATTAGTTAATTAATTATATAATTGACCTTATACAGTGTTAATGTACATAATAAATTATTTATTGCACATTTTTAATATATTTTAGAAACTTTATTTTAATTTATATACATTTAAATACATGTTTTAGTTAGTTATGTACATAATTAAGTTATAAATACTGTAATATACTATAAATACAGTATAAATATGTTGAAAATATTAATATAACATTATACAAGTATACATTATGACTTATTTTAGTTTTAACTTAAATTACTAATTTATTTTATTTTAAGTTAATAAATTACTTAATTAACCTAATAACTTAATTACCTACTGTAAATATATAATTAAATTAGAGGTATTGTACCATTCATATTATATATTTAAATACGTATGTCCAGTATTAGGTACAATTATGTACATATATATAGGTTTATATAATTACTTAGCTTATTATACATTTAGTTAATATAAATTAATAGATAATTATACAATAAAGTTATAGATATAATAACTCACTCTAAATATTTAATTTAATATATAGAATACAGATATAAGTTATATATACACATTATATACATATTATACATTATATACATATAGCTTAGCTTTAAGTTATATTTACAAGTATATATATAGTATATAATGTAATTTTAGGTGTTTTAAAGGTTTTTCTGATTTTTATGGTATTTTTATATTCTGTAGAGGTAGGAGAAGAGAAAGGGTGAGATGAGTGAGAGAGAGTTTCTTTTTTTTGTTTTTCATATTAGGTATTTTATTAAATTCTAAGGTATACTGAACCGTCGATTGATATGTTCTATCAAGCTGGGGGTTTAGATTACCTTGAAACATAGTATACACCTAAAGAAATACCTGATCTTACTCAAGATAGGTTTATTTTATTTTTTTATGATTTTTATTTATTTACAAAACAACCCATTTTAGGCCTTGAAGGGTGTTTAAAAGTGGAACATAAGACCTAAATGAGGTTCTAACACCTGGGAACTACAAGTTAAACATTCACATACATTCAATACATCTCATGAGAGGTGATTTAACATTTAAACATCATTTTTAACCCCGTTTCATTCAACTACCATATTTGGACAGTTTACACATGAATTTAGCTGACAAAGTAATTTAAAATGAAATAACAAGCAATTCTAACTAAATTAATATCCATTTCAGGTATAAGAATGCTTGTACATGAACTCCTACATCAGTTCTATCATAATACATAGGTTAGCTTCATAAAAAATTCCAAAATCCTCTTCAAATTCTCCTTCATCAGACATTGCTGCTACAATGGAAACAGCAGCAGTTACTGCTTAGTTTCAGCAGCAAGTTCAGCTGCCAATGCTCCATTTAAGATTAGATGCTACTCCTTCAGCAGCTGATTTAGATGTCTTAAAGTCCTCACCAGTTGCAAACTCCCAGCAGCTACTACTGTTTTATCAGCTGCTCTCAACCAAAACGTAGCAGCTGGAAGCTGCTACAGCAGTTCTGATCAGATCACATAGATCTGATTTGATGCTCATGTTCATCTCAATGTTGGACTGATGCACTCAGATTAGTCCTTTTGATTTGTTGCTAGATCTAATTAAATCCCTTTCTCACAAATCATTTAAAACTCTGAAAATCTGGGAATCAGCATAAAGACATTCATTCACAGATCAAATCAGACCTCTAATCAAATTTGAAATTCCTTATCATTCAAAATTAAAACCATGTTTCCCTGTTGTAGAGTTTTTGGTCTTGAGTCACTAAGGTGATGTGATCAGCTAGAGTTCCTATTCACCATTAACTAGTGAACACGGATAGTAGATGATTCATTTAAACCCATTAAAACATTGTTCTCGCCTCAAATCAGACTCACTGATTTTTCTTGGCTTGAACTACTAAAGTGCCAAAAGTCAGAGATCACAATTCAAATTAGGTAATAACTCATCTTACCAAAAGTAATCAAGTGAAAAATAATTCAAACCCATTCATTCAAACCAATTGAGCTCACGAAAACCAAATTCACTTGATCAAAATCAGTTTTAATCGACTTAACTCTCAAATATGAGATTAGGCATTTAAATCACAAATAAATAACTCAAGTGAATCAAATCTAATACTCACACACGGAGGGTTCTTGTGGTCAAGTGAAATGAGTGAATGAATCCTCCAATGGTTTAAGCGCAACATGAATTCTAAAAGTTAAAAAGCTTTAGATCTAATGATGGTTGTATGGAATGAGTGACTTATGAAACAAATAATCGAGGAAACTAACATGAAATAATTATGAATGAGGGGGAAGTTGTATGAATCGTGAATGAGGTGTAAACACCTCTCTGATCTAGACTTATCAGAGAGGGCGAGGTCGCTCAATTACTTCCAAACTAAGCTAATCCATCACACAATGCATCATCTAATCTACTCTAACTAAACTACATTACACTAATTGCTACTCTAATTACTTTAGAAAGCAAGGAAATACTAATCTAAAGGAAGAATGGGATGCCTGGGTTGCAGTTGGTCACTACAGCGACGAAGGGTGATGAAGAGATCTCCAGTGAAGAATTTGGATCCACAACGGGTTGCTGTGGTGTCGAAATTTGGAGAGAAGAACCGCCCCTGTCACCGGCGACTCTGATGAAAGAGGAAGAAGAACTGGAGAGTGGACGAGGTGATCAACTCAGTAGGGGAGGGAGTCGATGCTCGTGCGAGGAGCTCAGGAGTTGCTTAAGTAGCCACGCACGAGATCTGGGCACCAAGGAGGTGGGATTAAGTGATTAGGTCACCAACGGTGGATGCGAACTATGAGATGGGCAGGAACGTCTAAAAGGAAATCCATCCATTGGATGGGATCTAGGCTAGGGGGTGATTCCATGAGTGAGTTTGCACAAAGGTTCGATTAGGATCGACCCTTGGATCTGAGCTTTAGAGAATCAATGGCTATGATTGGCCAAGTTCTTGCACCGCTACAGTGCACCGTGCTGTAGGTGTTTTGGTACATTTACAGGGAGGCCCTCTACGAGTGAAGTGGTAGAACATTTGTACAGAGGACCATAAGTGAAAAGAAGTAGTACAAAGCAGTCCCTCAGTCATGCAAAGAGGCCCCTGACAGCTTGCAAATAGGTCCTTGAGGGCTTTAAACGTATAAAAATGTGAGTGACCTAATGACTTAGATGTAATGTTAATGATACAGGGTTTTAATGATGTCCAAATGCAACCAAGTTTTTATTGAAGCACAATTGAACATTTAAGAATATGATTTCACTCTTAATTTGAACTTTTGAACTCAGAAATGTGTTCAATTTGCAAATGGATCATCAATTTACATTTTTGAATAGAATATCTCAATTTGAGACCTAATTTTGCGTTTTTAACATAAATTTACTGTTTTAGGTCATTTCTGTTATTTCCCACACTTAACCCTTTTCATGTGTTAATTCTGTAGTGTTTAGCTTAGTTTCTAGCTTGACTTGGGTATTTTAACTATAATGAGTCACACCTCATCACAGCTCCAGAGCCAATCTGTCATAAGTGAGTTGGCAATGTATAGTTTTTAGGGCGGAGTGGGGAGAGCACCCAGGTTCACGAAGTCATGCCTCTGACTTTATTCCATCGGTAGGTATTTGGACATTAAACTCCAAAAGCTTAGCTATGGGCTTAGTTGGAGCTGCCTAAGGCCCCTTCTGATGCATTCAAAGGAGGGGAGGGATTAGTCAGAAGGTTGTGATAAGAATCGGCCTAAGGAGGCAATTTTGTGGAGTAATGACTGCATCTTTTTCTAGGTGCTTGGAGGCTTAAAGGCCATGATTGCTTAGATCTTGTGGAAGTTTGCCTATCTCTCTGTTGGAGACTAAGGTCCTTCGGAGCTCTTCATGTGAGAACTTGAATACAACCCTTTTCAGGGTTGGGGTGCAAACAAGTGCCTTGTGTAATATCCTAGGCACTGGTTGAAGGGCATGGCTTTGTACTGAGGCGGACTTTTGTCAGTGTCCACCCTTGGTAATGAAACTTTGCCTCCCAGGGTAGGCTTTTTTGAGGTTGGTGAGGTCCATGCATGCGCCTTATTTAGGGCTATTACCCACCTTCAAGAGCCAAGTCTTATATAAGGTTTTAGTAAAATCGATTTTGGGGAGCTCCCTTTCTTCAGCCTTATCCGTTTGCTATGGGTCGATCGAGTTATGCCCGCTCGAGTGTTGAGAGTGGTGTTAGACCGGTGACAAGGCCTTCATTTGGTAGGTCACTGGCGGTCCAGGTGGATTTTTTCGCTCATTAAAGACTTGGGTCTGGCTACCTGATCCCAATGATGGGTAGCCAATTATGCCAACAAAGGTCTTCGTCGACCTAGGTATTTTGAATGCTATTATTTTATTGTGAGTCCTGTCCTTATTACAGACGGACAAAGGAAGGCTCACCAACTTGGCCACAGGGTGTAACACCACCGCACATTGGCCTTCTTGATTGTACCCCTAGCATCTTGTTGAGGAGCAGGGAAAGTGCAAGAGGATATCTGTCTAGGGCTTTGGAGTGGTTTCCCATGTTAGTGCCATCCTTAGGATGTGGAATGAAGTTGGGTGTGGGGGCACAAGTTCCTGCCGACCTTAAGAGGTGACATTATATTTAAACAGAACTTGGGGCGTGGGGGCCCAAGTTCCTGCCATCCTTGAGAGGCGGCATTATATCAACTAGAATGCCGGCATGGAAGCCCTAGTTCATGCCGGTCATAAGAGGCAGCGTTGTACTTAAACGGAACTTGGGGTGTGGGGGCCCGAGTTCCTGTTGTCCTTGAGAGGTGGCATTATATCAACTAGAACGCTGGGCGTAGAAGCCCTAATTCCTGCCGAATGTATGAGGAGATGTTGTACTTAAATGAAACTTGGAGTGTGGGGGCTGGAGTTCCTGCCATCCTTGAGAGGCAGCCTTATATTGACTGGAACGTCAGGCGTGGAAGCCCTAGTCCCTACCAGCCATAAGAGGCAACGTTGTATCTAAATGGAACTTGGGGCATGGGGGCCCGAGTTCCTGCCGTCCTTAAGAGGAGACATTATATCAACTGGAACGTGGGGTGTGGAAGCCTTAGTTCTTACCAGCCTTAATATGCAACGTTGTATCTAAATGGAACTTGGGGCGTGGGGGTCTGGTTTCCCATCAGCCTTGAGAGGCTGCTTTCCAACCTTAAGAGGCGGCAATGTAAGGGAACATGAGCGCAGGAGCTCAATTTCCCATCAGCCTTGAGAGGCGGCTTGCCGGCCTTAAGAGGTGGTAATGTAAGGGAATGCGAACCTAGGGGCTTGATTTCCCATCAGTTTTAAGAGGCAGCTTGCCAGCCTTAAGAGGCGGCAATATAAGGGAATGTGAGCGTAGGGGCCTAATTTCCCATTAGCCTTAAGAGGCAGCTTGTCGGCCTTAGAGGCAGCAACACCAAAGGAATGTGATGCACGTCCGCCTAAGTTTCTGCCAACCTTAAGAGGCAGCCTTTGGAGGGAGCGAAGGCATATCGACGCCTGGTCCTTGCTAGCCTTAAGAGGTGGCTACCCGAGAGATGGTGTGACATAAGCGTCACCTTCCGCGAGTGATGGCCAGTCACTAGGAAAATTGGGTTTTGTCTTGAGTGTGACATGACCAGCATTTATTGCCATTATGGTGAGGTGAAGGCCTCAAATGTCGTGGCTGGCATTGATGAGATTGCCTGCTCTGTAGCAGGGGATACGCACACAAGAGGTATTTAATGTTTGTTGACCTTAGGAGGTGGCTCTATAATTATAGGAACGTGGGGGGATGCCTCAGTCCCTGCCGATTCTTTGGAGGTGGCTCTTGGGCGTGCTTGCTTTGTCTTGAGCAGGAGTGGTAGTCCATGGACCTTGGAGGGATTAAGGCATGCTTTGTCCTCTACGAGCTTGGTAGTGTCGTAAGGGAAAAGCAGTATAGTCATGGCTAAAGAGTCTGGCTGTAGTCCCGAAATCGCTGGAAGATCAGCAGGGTTTGCCCTTGCTGGATCGCGTAGACTTGGTTTTCTCTTCTTCCCCCATTCTGTGGCTTGGGGGGGGGGGGGATTGGCTTCCTAGACCGCCCCAGCTTGTCCCTTAGGAATTCGTGCCAAGGTCGCCTGATCCTCATCCTCTATACCTACATCTTAAAGGGAGTGGAAAAGCATGAATTGGAAGTGATAGGAGGGGCTCGGGTGTGGGTTGACAGGCGACCGATGATGCCGTCAAACACTACCGTCAACCCGACCACTATAAGTGCAGCCATCCAATCGACGTGCCTGTTCTCGTCGCAAATGGATGAGGGAAGCTGGTCTCTCTTCTTGGCATTACTTTACGATCTCCAAAAGCCTGCGACCGAAGTGACCGATAGGGAGAGTTTTCCTTTCAGAAGCCTTGCTTAAGCAGTGTCTTTGTGAACAAGACGTTTACAGTGCTAGCTTTATCCACCAAGATCCTGGGCTATAGCCACCCTATTAGTGGGAGCGCCACCAGAAGTGGGTCCGTATGCTCTACTAGATCAAGTAGAGGGGTGAACGGCCTGGACACGGTGTTACGACTCGGTTCCCGAATCCCTACAGGACCCGAGACCGGTTCGACTCAACTAATCCCAAGACCTAGTCGTCCAACAAGAAATAACCAAAAAGTAGGAAAGTAAACCACATTCACTATGCTAAGTAACTAATAGTAAAAGAGTACAAGCAGTAAAAGAAGTAAAAGCTGCTAACAGTACATATCACCACCACAACAGTAAAGTAGAACAAAGTATAGAAATAGAAACAGTAACAACAGTCTAAACTCACTAGCAAAAGGAAGTACAACTATAGTAAGAACTACTGCGGGGCTCGACTGGGCCCAGCACCCTCTGCAGCCGGTGACTCAGGCTGCTCAACTCCTGGACCTGTAAAGGGGTATGGGAAAAATGGAGTCAGCGAACGCTGAGTAGAGTGGTAACCAAACTAACTAAAGCAGTAAAAGCTAACAGATAAATTTATCTTTTCCAATTATTTGTTTTACGAGTCATTCCTTTTCACCCATTGGTTTACTTTTCATATCTCTTTTTAGATCTCGTATGTTCCTCGTGGGAACGATCTTGATTGCAGTCTTTTCTGAAGAGTAGAAGGCACACGTGGTGCTCTCCTGGCCGGGAGAGTCCCTCGTGGTGATCCTACACCCAGTCAACCACCCCGAGGTCACGGATAGACGTAGCGATGACTACGGCACGTGCGATAAGCACACAGGTAGCTACCCTACACTGTCACGCGGTCAGTCATTTCCGCTAGCGGGTACGCCTAAAGTACAACATGGAACAGTACTGGGCCTAGCCCTCTTAATAACAGGGGTCTAGCCCCTCAGAACCAAACAGGGGTCTCGCCCCTCCACAGTCCGTGCACCATCGTCTGACTACCCCGGTTTGCCCAGTGGGCCTAACAAGTAGGTGTAGGGTGGCTAACTGAACCTCGGGCCCCGTGGGGTGGCTAGCTCTCTCCCTACACTAGTAACTCTCCCCGGTACAGTGTACGCGAGGGCCAACAGAAGTTGGTGTAGAGTGGCCAATCCTAACCCCGGGTCCCAACCTAAGGGCGGCTAGCTCTACTCTACACTAAACAGGAGACAATCGCTCTCCTTGGTACCACGTACATAAGGGCCAGCACACTTCATACTCACATTTCCTGATCCATTCCATTTATCCACAGGAGCTCTACTCCTAATTCCCCCATAGGGTTCATGCTCGTATTCACCATGTTGTTCCATACCAGGTTTCATCATTCACATTTCCATTCTTATATTATATACATGCAGCTCGTATTTCCACAATTTAACATATACAACAAGTAATGTCACAGGTAACTGTTTAACAAGCACAGGCATTTCATATTTCATAGGCAGCTCGTATTTATTACAGGCAGTTACTTACAATTCTATTCATTCATTTATGACTGCAATCTCAAACACGCATACAAACAGTGCAAGTACTTCTCGTCCTAGGATTCATGCCACATCCTAAGTTTCTAGTTATCCAATTTCACCTATGCATTCATGTTTTATAATTAAAACAGGGGAAACCACTCTACCAGACAATCCAGGAGTACTGGAGGCTTAAACGGCAAGCTCACGTGCCTCAGCAAGCCTCGAACCTACAACAGATCGAAGTCTTATACCAAGGAACATACCACAATGGAAAGTTCAGAATAGTATATAAGGATTTCTAACATGTAGAGGAACTCACAAGGAAACCACAGATATCTTGTTTGCATAAAATGGACCTCAAACGGACCCTAAACGGGTCAAAAACAAAACTGCAGACCTAAATCAGATGTCTCGCACAAGTTTCAGACGTCTTAAAAGTCACCAGGGTCTCACCTCAGGTTCCTGCGTCGACTTCAGACGTCTAGAACCCCTACTTGACCATCTAGACCCAGCTCTAGACGTCCGACCTCCCCTCCAGTCGTCTGGGAGTGCTTCCGGTAGTCTGGTAAACTGTCCAGACATCCGAAACCTGTGGGAGGGCGTGCCCCGCACCTTCCCGAAGCTATCCCTACGTGCAACAGACAAAATATTTTACTTTTAGCCACGCAAATCGATGCTACGATGCATCCTGCATGGCCATAACCACAAGAGGAACGTACCTTCGTGAAACTCTACTTTCAGACGTCCGGTGTCGTCACCAGATGTCCAACCCATTGTCTGGACGACATGCCAGATGTCTAATTCTAGGAAAATCCCAGAACCAGATCAACCTCCTGCTCCTCTCGCCGCGCACGTAGTCGCGGCCTCTTCTCCTCGTCTGCTGCTCCGGCTGCAACAGAGTGTCGGGGACGTCTCCCTCGACGCGCTCCTCCCGCACACGCCACTCCGACCGTGTATCATCCGGCGAGCTCCCACGAGCTTGCGAACTCAAGCTCCTCCTCTCTTCACATCGCCTCTCCTCCTCGCTCCTTGCTCTCACGCCATCTCTCGCGCTCGTCCCTCTCGCTGCAGTGGAGAGGAAGAAGGAAGGTGGTGGTGGAGTGGAGAAGAGAGGAAAAGGGGAGAGGGGTTATATAGAGGGAGCGGCTAGGGTTCTGTGGGGAAGAAAAGAAGAGAGGGAAAAGGGAGGAAGGCAGTCTGCGTGCAGCCAGCGCACAGACACGAAGCTGCGTACAAAATTTTCAATTTCCAGACGTCTAGGAATGGGTCCAGACGTCTGACTGACAGTCCAGACGTCTTAAAAGGCTCAGAACAGAACGGGTCTTTACACATGGCTTTCTTGACAGTTCTCCTTTGACCCCATTGCAGAGTGGGGAGGGTGCATGGAAGTGCTGACTCAGAAGAAGTGGCTTGCTGATGTTGGCGTTAACCTCGAAGATTAGCTCGACCTCTACGCTAATGGGTTCGTGTGACGAGAGGCGAGCGTCTTGGGGTAATGCAGACATTGCCGCTAGGACTTGACAGTAGTTTTCTACCGGGGGTTGCTAGGGTGACATCACCTTCTTGATCAGGTGGGCTGTCGACCTGTTTGGCTCTGGTCCTGTGACGAAGACCGTGTTAAGTCCTCAGAGTTGCTAGAGCTCCTTCTTATGATAACTTTTTGGGCCCTCCATGGGCCTCTCACCCCAATCTTGGCCCCTATTTTTCCTGATGAAGCGGGCCAGATTTTCGCATCGGATCTGGGACTCGATCTAGTCGTGTAGATCTTGGCGTTCTTCGGTGGAATGTCCCTAAGCCTTGTGGTTGAAGTAGGGCCTGGAGTTAGCCTTCCTCGTTATGGATTTTGGGGGTAGCAAGTCCTCGCTCGTGGACTAGACCTCCGCATACGCATTCGCCTGGTTCAAGGACAGGGGAGTATATTCCTTGAAGGACTCACACCTTGTTTGGCGAGATCCATGGTTATGGCTCTTGGTAGGTTGATCGCTCCTTTGGTCGTAGAGGGTGGCCCTTCGCTTATGGGAGCGGTCACCTCTACAAATGGACGTTGGAGTGAGTCCGTCTAGGGCCCTTACTTTCCTTTAGGGGGGCGCCACCACCTCCATTGTGAATGGGTAGGTGTTATGCGTGTAGGCGTGTACCCTCATTGATTGTGTGACTTGGCGGGTGACCCCAAGGATGGGGCTCCCGCCGCTAGTGGACGGGGGTTGAGCGCCCGACCATTCCCCCGGCCAGGGTGGGCATGGAGCCTTTGGCGGGCTGGGGGAGCTTCTTCTTGCTAGCTACTAAGCTCACGCTTTAACTTTTCGAGCTGTTCGTGTAGGCAGGCATTTTCTTCCTCCACCATGCATCACCACCACAACCGCTCATCGTCGAGGCTTGAGTTCCTAAGCTCCTTTGGCTAAGCCTTGCCAAACTCCCGGATCTACTTGGTCTTGAGGAGTTTGCTGGTGAGAGGTTGATGTTCCACCTCCAAAGCCGCCAACCTAGCTTCTTACTCCCCTTCTCTCGCCTATATCTCGAGGAGGGAGTCTTGCTCAGGGGCCTCGAGCAATCGGCCGGTGATCATTTAATTCCTCAACATAGTTAATTAAGTTATTTACGCTTAATTAAGTGCAAAAGAAAGTAACTTAGGTTAACTCGAATTAATGTCAGTTGTGTAGTATAGGGTCAAGTTAACCAAACATTTTAGATTTTTAATATTTTTTTAACTGGTTGAGTCCAAGTCGTTCACTAGGAGGCATAACTTATCTTAATTCACCATTAACTCCTAAACATAAATTACTAATTACTTAATCAATTAGAATTATAATTAGATTACTTTAAGTATATGAATCTTGTATAAAGGATATTCACTTAAAAGAACATACAACATTCCATTAAGAAAGAAATGAGTTTACAAAGAAATATTTGTCATTAAAAACTCAATAGAAGTATTATTTATTACATAATATCAGGCATAAAATGTTTACAAATATAGCAAGCATTTTACAACATTAAAACTCAAAAATCAAATACAAAAGCAGCTTCAGCCATGAAATTAGACGTCTAAAAAGAGTATTAGACGACTTAAAGATATAAATCGGACTTCTAGTAAAAGGTAAAGACATCTGATTTTCTTTTCTTTTTAATTCATTTATTTTTCTTAAATTCTTAACACTTCTCTCTTTTGATTTCTTTCATTCATTATCTTCTCCTCTCTGTCATCTCTTCTTCAAGCTCTTCTTCTCTGTTCTTTATTATTTCTTTTCTCCTCTTCTGCGCTCTCTCTTTCTCTAACTCTTTCTCTAATCTTTAGTTTTTCTTCTCTTCTATACACAGCACCCCTCTCAGGGTGGGACCAGACCCTACTGGGTCCGAGCCTAGTTAATTTTAAATGGTTTATTTCCAGTTCAGATACATGCATAGTCTCCGCCCTCCCAGGCCCACATACATGCCCACTCACGGGACCACGCACACAGGCATATGCCTACACACGCACGCACACACACCCGCATAAGCACACCCAACGCACGCGCTTGCACACAAGCTCTTTTTCTTGCGCCCAACGCTGACGACCGAAACGTCGTCAGCACTTTTTCCTATTATACTAGTGTGTGCATTCTAATTCTACTGATGTGGAACTATACTTGTTCCTTCCAAGCTGAACGTTGGCCGACGATTCCTAGCAGCACAGAACTCCAAATCAAGCAATCAAGGGCTCGTTGGAAAGCTTTATAAGTGCTCTACAACATTATAGCATCGATTTGATGCTCAGAACAACTCTTTCCCTTCAATTTGAAGGACAAAGGTAAATAGTTTTTACGACCATTCTGGTCTACAGAGGTGAAACTCAGGTCTAAAGACTTGTAGAGAGAGCTTTTGACCTCCAGATGAGGTTTAACTAGGTTTAGGAGATGTTTTCACATCTAATGGTGAAGGATAGGGACTTTGAGAGGCTTCAGGAATAGAAAGAAGCTCAAGAGCTTCGCTAAGGAGCTTCAAAGCTCCATTTTGAGCTCTGATTAGCTTGACATACAGCTAAAGATCAGCAGCATTAGATCAAACAACCTCTGAAGGTTGTTAATATTCTAACTGGGTAAAATTTGCATCCAATTCTCGCCAAAAATGCACTGAAGTCAGTTTGGGTTCAAAAATGACCCAAACTGAACAGTGATCTAATCTACACTAAATCCTCAACAAAACTCAATTAAATCTACTCCAACATACTCTAAATCACCCCAGAAAGAATTTCAATCTTTAAATTCACAAAATTAAATGCTTAACCCTCAAATTGAACCTGAGATTGACCTTGGTGAGCTTAGAGTTGACCTTCTAAGTTATGTTCACTTAAATGAAACTAATGCCTCAGATCAACTCTATTTTTCCTTAGAAACTGATTTGAATCTCAAGAGGTAACTTTAGTCAGGAATTCTAGGGTTTCAGGACTCGTCGCCTGAGATCCTAATTGAGTTTGTTCGACAAAACAAACTACAACCTTTCTGAGTAAATGATTAACAGGACTAACCTCAATACACCTTCCTGATGCTTCTAGACCTCTCAAATTAAACTAAACCCTAACAAACAGTCATCTCCAACTCCGCCGGAGTTGGAGAAGATAGAGGCCTATGTAGAGCTCCAGACAGCTAACCATCATATCTACCACATCAGTGTGATCCTGAGATCCTCCAGAATCATTCTAGAGCTTCTTGCAGAGTTCTATAGGATGAAGACCAATTTTGACTTGCCGGAGCTCGCCAGAGCTCCGGTGAGTCCAAACAGTGGCTGATAGTGCACAGAAGACCTTAAAACTAACCATTAAAAATATAAAAAGTTTCCTGAGGTCATAAGGAACCTCAGGAGCTCATCAATTTATCAATTGAAAGATTAAAACAAAAGATATGCAGTGAATTCATAAAATTGTGATCTGAGTTTACTGGAACTCAGATCGAGTTCTCTCACTCAATTGAGTAGAGGGAACAAGTTAATGTGGTGTGGCGATGGTAATGGACTATTTATTTAAGTGAATAACTCTTCTCTGAGTCGCCATTGATAGCGAGCTTAGAAATGAGGTGAAATTTAGGCATTTTAGGTGTAGGCGATTATTTTTCAAATTAATGTGAAAATTGGGGCCCTTAGATGATGACAAGGTGATGGAGGGCTCCACTGCATGTGTTCTAACCTTAGAAACTTCCGCCATGGACAGTAGAAGTCACCGGTGAAGGTGGAGGTGGATTAGGCGTTTATGTGATATAATCAAGAAATCAATGTGTCAGAAATGATCGTGGAAGATTATGGAGAGTGATTAGCGATTTCAAAAGATAAAAAGATGCTCCAGTCAAGCTCAAAGAGCTCACTGGAGCTGAAGAAGATGACGGAAAGAACTAACATTTAACCTAATTAAACTATCTAATTAACTACACTAACTACTCTATCTTACCTATCCTACTATTACCTGGATGAAGGGGGCAAAGAAGTCTCCGTCGATGATTGTAACGGAGGACGAAATTAGAGGGGCAGAGGAAGAAGTCTGGCAGGTGTTTGCAAGAAGCGGAGGTGGAGTCTGTCGTCAGCGCTTCATCAGAAGATGCAGTGGATGATGGCGGAGATCAAAGGCGAGCGAAAATGATCGAAGGAAGACGGTGGAAGCAAGAGAAAGTCACCGAATTTGGAGTGAATAGCCTATCTGTTAGCTCAGTAAGAGGAAGAGGGTAAGGAGCTAACTATGCGAATAGGAGGAATCAAGGGGTATTTATAAGTTGCGGCGGTGACAAAGGGGCTTGAATCTGGATGGAATGGTGTCTAGGTGCGAGGTAACCACTGGCGTCGGAGAGGTTATCTTTAAGCCCTAATTAGGATTACAACTTCATCCAGACCAATGGATGGAAAGGTGGCAGTGAGCACAAGCTCCAGAAGCTTTGCGAGGGTAGACGAACGCAAGATGGATGATGATCGAAGGGTGACAGTACCACCTGTCGTCAGCGGTCGAAATGGCTGAAGAAGAAACGAAGAAGATGTACACAGGGACCTGAATGTGAGGAAAGATAAGGACCTAAATAAAGGAAAAGGACTTGATTGTAATTAAACCTAAGGACTAAAACGTAAACTAAGGTTTTCAAGGCATATTTTAATTTAAATCTTTTTCAACTTTTTATATACGATTATAAATTAGAAAAATATTATATATAAACCTTGGATTTACGTTTTTACCTTTTTAGCTTAATTTATTTAATTAAGTAAAGTTACTTAAGTTATTATATTCTTAGGTATAAATTATGTTTAAACACATTAATTTGGTAAATAATTAATGATATTTCGAGTCCATTATTTGATTAAATTATTAATAATATTAATTGACTAATAATTTATCATTTTAAACTTATTTTAAGGTCCTTTAATAATTTACCCCTTATTCTATAATTAACCTTTATATATACATATTCCTAACTAATTAACTAAGAAGACTAGTTAATTAGGGGTAATTAAGAGCCATGATAAGCCTCTCATTAGCCAGCTTGTACCGACTTCCCTTTATTGGGATTAGCATGCTGAGGGTGTCGTTTGGACACAGAGACGTTGGACTCTGGCTAGGCTTTCTTAGGGGGATCGCAAGTGGAGCTGCGAGTGGTTGGGGCCATCGTAAAGATTTTTGATCAGGGAGGCTGAGGTAGGGCACTGTGGAGGTGTTGTCCTCCAGCAACTTGATACATGGAAGAGCATGGCATTTTTGTTGACATTTCCTAAAGACGACACCATTTGATAGGCTACAAGGGCCACCGTCAGGGCCATCGATGGCCGTCAAAGAATTTATTGACATACAAAACGTAACAAAACCACAAAAAAGCAATCTCAAGAAATCCATCGCAAGGGAAACAAGGAGATTGGTGACTCAGTTCCACCACAAGAGGTGTATGTCTGGGGGAAGAGTAAGGCTCTCGAAATATCCATTAGACATGGTGGTATTATAATCTCTCGGAGCTTTTTTCTCTCAGATTACATCTCATGGATTTCCTGTGCCTCTCTCTCGAGGGTCTCTCCTCACTATTTATAACATGGGAAACGCCCTAACTTAGTAGGATCTTTTCTATGATCTCTGGTACATCTTTTGTTAGGATGTTCGTTCGCTGTCAGATTATGGGTAGCCATATCTGTACTGCCATCATTCTAACCTTGGATGCACTAACTCTTCTAGCAGGCTGGGTGAGCGGATTCAGGTGCGGTCAAGCATAGGTAGGTTTGGTAAGACCAGATCTGCCTACTTATCCTGTAATCAGGTAGCTGGATCCTCTGCTAGATTTACGGGTGGAGTTTTGGATCCGAGGGTTTTTTTGCCCCTCATCAGGTATCTATCTATCTATAATCCTTGACAAGTATAAATAGACGTGCCCTTATTATTGTACGCATTTCTTTGTACATTGTTCTTATTTTCTTCAATCAGCTGCTGATGATAACATCATCATCAGTCATAACTAGCTTTAATTAGTCACAATCAAGAGACAAATTCTCCTACATAACCACTGGAGAGTCGTAATCCACTAAATATCCTTTCTGAGAAGAGTACATTAAATCAGGGTTAAATCTACATTTTAACAGAAGATTATGAATGCAGAATAATCATGGGGTTTCCTAGGGGTTAAACTAAGGTCAAATGTTCATTAATGTCTAACAAGTGGGTCCGTGCAGACAAAAATGGATTTTCACACACTTCGAGAACTAACACAACACCCGAAACCCTAATTTCAGACCCGCTTAAATAATAAAAGTTCTTGTCAGAATAAATTCTATCTAAACCTTCTAAAAATCATAGAAAAATATTCTATAAGGTTTGGTATCCTTGATTTGACCATTGTAACCTATTTTGACCTAAAATAGAGTCTCAGACAGAAAGTTGCCTTAATTTGGATTTCTGCGTAAATTGATTAGTCAAACTTGGTCAAAACCAAAATCCAACTTCACCATTAGATTCCTTGGATCCAAATTAGATTTGTACCAAAATTTAGGCCCAATCAGAGATCATCTTGATTTTAGTCCAATCTGATCTCTTTCTCTTTCAATTAGCCCCTCAACTTTCAAAATAATTACAAGGACCCCCCTAACTTCGTTGTCTTCTTCACCAGCAAATCCCCACCACCTTTGCGTATGCAAAATCCTAAAACCCACCATGCGTCGACCTTCAATCAAGAAGATCTCCCTGATTTCACGACTAATCCCTTCTAAAATTGGAAGGGAAGATCTTGAGACTTTCCTCTTCCATCTAAATGCAATCTCAAGCTCATATTTGAGCCGAGATGTCCATGGAAACTACTTAAAATCAAGCGTCCTAATCCTTGATTTTTCAAGCTTTCAAGCTTAGATGCTCGACCCAAGCCCTATAAAAGGACCTTGAGTGCAAGGCTGTGCTCTTCAACTTGGGTTTGGCCGGAATCTACCCTTCTTCCCTCCTCTCCGGCTGAATGCTCCACAAGCTTCGGTGACCTTCTCCATTTGACCTCTTCGCCCGCCTCCACAGATAATAAGTTGGCGGGATCGTCTTCCCTAAGTTTTTCTACCACTTGCAATATCAGTGAGGGCCCCTTCCTTCGTCTTCCTCACAGTTCTTCCTTCTCGGAGATTTCACCTTCCACGGTGCTAGCCAATCAAAGCCAATGCCACCCTATCCTCTTCGTCCACTAAAATTAGGTTTATTCGCTTTCTCTTCCCCTCTAGTATCTTTCCCCCTCTTTAAAACCTTGTTTTGACCGCCGACACACCCTCTACGCCACCGTTGTCTCCACGTTCGGCCACACCTCTAGCGAGTCCTCCACACCACCACATACCACCGTTTGGGTCGTCATCACCTCCACAAGCATCACCCCATCCACCCGAACGAAACCCCCATCCTTATTATGCCTTTCACTCACGCAACCCACCGAACTCACCCACATCTGCACTGTTAAGACCCGTGCTGTTTGAGCCTTTTAAAACATTTGGACTATCGGTCAGACGTCTAGAAATCAAAAAAAATTTGAGTACGAGCTCGCGTCTACGCGCGGGCTGCGTGCAAACAATACCTTCTCTTTTTCCTTCCCATCCTCTCTCTCTCCCTGCCTTCAGCGAACCCTAACCCCAGCCTTATAAAACCCCCCCTCCTCCTCTCTCGCTCTCCTCACTTCACAGCCACCAGCCGCTTTTGCCCTTCCCCTTCACCCCAACAGGAGCAAGAGAGCGTAAGAGCGGTGTCGAGGAGGAGCGGCATGAGGAGAGGAGGAGAGTGAGCTTGCGAGCTCATGTGGGAGCTCACTGGGAGTGCCCGGTCGGAGCGGCGTGCGCGCGAAGAGGAGTACGTTAGGGGAGTCCTCCCCGACACTGCTGCAGTCGGAGCTGCAAGCGAGGGGGCAAGGCACGGCGATGCGCGGCACGAGCGAACGGAAGCAGGTTCTGGTTCTAGGTTTTTCCCAGAATCAGACGTCTAGAGTGACCTCCAGACGACGGTGAGGACGTCTGAAGGCGATTCAAAACGTTTGAAGAGAGGTCTTCGCGAAGATATGTCCCCTTTGCAAATACGGCCATACAGGCCACTCTACTGCTACCCTTCGCATGGTTTGTTTTGAGAAGATTTGCTGGTGGTGTGCAGGATTTGCTTTGGGAGGGCGTGGGACACGCCCTCCGATGCATTTCAGACATCTGGAGAGCTTACCAGACGACTGGAAGCACTTCCAAACGTCCGGAGAGGTGGTCCGACGTCTGGAGCTGGGTCCAAAAGGTCCAGAAGAGTTCCTGGATGTTTGAGGTTGGCACAGAGCTTGAGGTATGATACTGGACACTTTTAAGACGTCTGGAAGTTGTTCCAGACGTCTGATTTGAGTCAGAAACCCTATTTTTGACCCGTTTGAGGTTCGTTTGACGCAAATAGGATACCGATGTTTTCCTTGTGAGTTCTTCTACTTGTTAAAAGGCTTTCTATATTATTCTAAATGTTCCCTTATGATTATTCCTTGTGATAGGACTTCATTCCGTTGCGGGTTCGGGGCTTGCTGAGGCACGTGAGCCTGCCGTTCAAGCCCCCAATACTCCTGGGTTGACTAGTAGAGTGGCTTCCCCTAATTTAATTATAACCTAAATTCATGTGTGGAATGAATGATTAGAACCTAGGATATGACATGAATCCTAGGACGATAAATACTTGAAATGTCTGTATTGGATGATTAAATTGCAGTCTTGAATGAGTAGATAGAAATGATGACAACTGCCTGTAAATGAACAAAAGCTGCCTGTGAAATATGAAATACTTGTGCTAGTAAACAGTTGCATGTGACTTTTTCGTTGTATACGTTAAATGATATAACACGAGCTACATGTGTAGAATTTGAGAATGGCAATGTGAATGATAAACCATGAGCTGCATGTGTGTAGCCTGAGAATGGAAATATAAATGATAGAATATGAGCTACATGTATATAACCTGAGTATGGAAACGTGAATGATGAAACCCAGTACGGAATGGCATGAGAAATATGAGCATGAACCCTACGAGGAGATTAGGAGTAGAACTCCTGGAAATATATGGAATGGATCCGGAAATGTGAGTGAGGAAGTGAGTTGGCCCTTGAGTACGTAGTACCAAGGAGAGCGACTGTCCCCTGTTTAGTGCAGAGCAGAGCTAGCCGCCCTTGGGTTGGGACCCGAGGTTAGGATTGGCCACTCTGTACTGACTTCTTGGCCCTCGCGTACACGGTACCGGGGAGAACTACTAGTGTAGGGAAATAGCTAGCCACCCTACGGGGCTCGGGGTTCAGCTAGCCACTCTACACCGACTTGTTAGGCCTACTGGGCAAACCAGGATAGTTAGGCGAGGGTGCACGGACTGTGGAGGGGTGAGACCCCTGTTTGGTTCTTAGGGGCTAGATCTTGGGGTGGTTGACTGGGTGTAGGATCATCACGGGGGACTCTCCTGGCTAGGAGAGCACCATGTGTGCCTTCTACTCTTCGGAAAAGACTGCAATCAAGATCGTTCCCACGAGGAACATTCGAGATCAGGAAAGAGATCTGATAAATTAACCAATGGGTGAAAAGGAATAATTTGTGAAATAATGTAATTAGAAAACAACAGCTACCTATCCACTTTTACGGCTTTAGTTAGTTGGTTGTCACTCTACTCAGCGTTCGCTGACTTTGTATACTCATAACCCCTTTTCAGGTCTAGGTGTTGAGCAACCCGAGTCTACAGCTGCAGAGGGTACTGGGCCCAATAGAGTCCAGTAGCAGTAGCTTCTGTTGTGGTACTCCTTTTATAGTAGTGAGTTAGACTCTTGTACCTTTATGTTTTGTACTTTTGCATTCTGTACTTTATGTTCCTGTACCTTGTTACGTTTCTACTGTTGTGGTGGTGATATATACTGTAGCAGCTTTTGCTTCTCTACTGCTGTACCTTTTTACTGTTAGTTTCTTAGCATGGTGAATGTGGTTTACTTTCCTGCTTTTTGGTTACTTTCTTGTTGGAAGACTGGGTCTTGAGATTAGTTGAGTCGAGCCGGTCTCGGGTCCTGTAGGGATTCAAGAATCGGGTCGTAACAAGTTGGTATCAGAGCAAGGTCGTCCCAAGAAGTGAACCAACTAGCTTGAGAATAACCAATTCACGTGCTTGTAACTAGAGTAACTACCATGATGAGAGCCTCATCATGAGCCATAACTAGCTCATTTTGACCCAATAAAGAAGATAAAAGCTCCTACATAACCTAGAAGAAGGCCTAAATGAAGGAATAAGTGCTCTGAGAAGAAAACATGAATTAAAGGTTAAAACTGCAATTTTAGCATTGCAGTACATAAATGGGATTTCTCAGAGGCAAAACACAGGTCAAAAGGTCTAAATGAGATAAAAAGTGGGTTGAGTCAATCAGAAATGGGTTCATATGCAATCTAGGAAGTAAATGACATGTGGTAACCCTAAAACAGACCCGCTTAATTCAACAAGGTTCCGGTCAGGATAAAAATTAATTAAACCCTCTAAAAATCATGGAAAAATATCCCCTAGGGTTTAGAACACTTAATTTGGCCTTTGGAACCCAGTTTGACCTAGATTTGGGTCCTAGTTCATCAATTAACCTAATTTAGGTTTTTACGCAAAATGTCCAGTCAAACGAGGTTAAACCTAAAATCCAACTTCACCATTGGATTCCTTAGGTCAAAATTAGGTTTGTACAAAAATTTGGACCTAAGGGGAGGTCATCTTGACCTACTCTGCAATTTAGTACACCCAAATCACAATTGGGTCCCTATCTTTTGAAAAGCATAACAGAAAGCCCCCTAACTTCCTCGCCACCTTTGCAATCAGGTCCTGCCGCCATTATTGGGGCAGAATCCTGCTCCGGCGAGGATTTGAGAGGGAATCCTCTCTGATTCCTCAGAGATCCCCTCCCAGAAATGGAAGGGAGATTCTCTGAGGAATTCCCTTCCATCTAAGGCCAATCTTGATCCCTGGTATGAACCCAATCTCTCGTGCGAACGCACGAGGGATTTGGGTATCTAAACTCTTTCCATCTCCGGCGACCGACCTCAGACGATTGCGTGCCTTCCACTCCCTGAACAATCGGCCCAGTGCCTATAAAAGAGACTACACCTCCGGCCGCTCATCTTGAGCTTGATTTGGCCGAGTTTCCACCTCCAATTCATCTCCTCCTGCCCGGCCAAAATTCCCAGCAAGCTCCGGCGAGCCCCCCTCCCCTCCCTCTTCGCTCTGCCACAAAACCAGTGGCAGAGTTATCTTCCTGATTCTCCTCCGCGTCGCGCAATACCCGCGCACGCCGCCTCAGCCCCGTCGTCGCCGCCGTTCTCCCCCACTGGGCAGCATCTTCTCCGGCGACAGCAGGTACTGCTGTTCGCCTCTCCGTCCCCCTTCATCCCTGTAGTTAGGCCAAATACCTTCTCCACAGTCCCCTCTCTTTTCTCCCCCTGCTATTTTATCCAATTACCCTCCGACAGTGCCCAACCACCTTCATCGTCCTCGCCTCCGACCGCCCTCCGGCGAGCCGCCCACACCACTCCGCCCCTCCACACAGCTCTCCAACCCTCTCGTGAGCTCCGCCTCACCACCAGGAACTCATTCCACCCCTCCACTGCCACTCCAGACCTCCACAATAACCCCCCGACCAACCCCACACCTCCAGCCACAGGTTGACCTAGGCACGCACGCCTAGGCCATCCCACGGCCTGCAACACCGTCCACTGCCTTTGCCGTGCCACGACGAAGGTCTCTAGCTGGTCTGATTGTGTCGAGAGGCTCGTTTTGTGTCTGACAGTGTCGATGCTCCTGCCGCCATGGACGACAGTTGAAGAAGCTCCGTAGCAGCTCCAGGCGCCAGGGTTCCCAGGCTGCAGGTGCTGCGTAGTTGTGTGAGTGTCGCAAAGTGCCCTGGTCCAGCAAGGAGCGCAAGCAGAGCCAGCAGCTGTGGGGATGACACGCAAAGTCTGTGGGCACGCGCGAAATCAAGGCAGAGGCTTTAGTCCCACATCGTGGAGAGACGAGGCGCCGCTGCGCCATAAATTGAATTTGTGATATTACCTTAATGCCTCTGTAAGCACAGGGGTGAGGTCCCTCACCTGCCCTCACACCCGCCTTGTCCGCGGATTGATCTCGCAGATCTGGTGGGATTCGACCCGACCTAAACCTCAGCACTCCTTGCGCATCACACCACCTGCAGGTGCGCCTGGTCCCGGGTACGATCCGACCTGATTATCCGTGTGGCTCTGGGAGAGCGCCCCTGAGTGAATTGCTGAGAGAGAGAGACGCGTGGGTAGAGGGAAAAGGATAGGTTTTGCTCCTGTGCAGGCAGACTGAGCGTGGAGAGACTTAGCTGCAAGGAGAAGAGAAGAAGCAGAAGAAGAAACTGAGCGAAGGAGACTAGGGAAGAGGCAGAAGCAAGGCAGAGAATGAAAGAGAGGTCAAGTGAAGACAGCAAAGATCAGAAGAAGAAGAAAGAAGGAAGGCAAGGCAGGAGAAGAAACAAGAGAAAAGATACAAAGGCAGGAAGAAGAAGCCTTCGCAAGAAAAGAAGAGAAAGAAGAAAGAAAGCAAGATCAAAAGAAGGAAAAGGGGAAAATACTTTTAAGACGTCTGATCACCAGATCAGACGTCCAATTTCATATTTTTTGTCCTAATTACTTTTAATCGCATACATTCGTATTTGAATTGACATTTTGAGTAAATTAGAGTGTTCAATTACATTTTGATTAGTAGTAAATTCCATTTGCTCCCTGTGTTCGACCTCGGATGCTCCGATTTTTGAGTAATAAAATTCTCTATTTGTTTGAACGCTTTGTCGGCTATACTACAATGCGATATTATCTTTTAACAAACCGCACAAAAGAGTCGCGAACATACCACAATGTACCTTTTGACGTATGTTCTGTGGTTCTTTTGCTGAATGTCCGTTGGAATTGACGTCTTCTTGTTCTATTGTTCGCATCTCCTTGCAGGAGATGCCTCGACGTGGAGTCCTTGAGGCGAGCCGCGAATGCAGCCAAAGACAAGGTCGGAGGGGCGAGTGTGCTGAGCCCGACGTTTCAGTGGACTAGCCACTTCTTCCGGGCATTTAGGCCCAGGACCTCACCCAGCAGATACGCGAGATAGTACGAGAGGAGCTCCACCCGCCTCCACGGGTGCCTCTCCCTGGGGACGTGGAGGGGCAGTCCTCTATGGGACCACGAGACTGACGCAGTGCTGGATGTGGGGGAGGGGGTGGTCCTCCACCGCCCCCACTGCACTCTGACACTTCCGAGCACGAGCCCTCCCTGCATGGAGGCATGCCCATTTCTCCACTTCAGCGACATTACAAGCTTTTCGGACAGTTCCGGAAGCTGAAGCCCCCCTTCTTCAAGGGGGATGAGGACCCGACTAAGGTGGAGGACTGGTTAGAGCAGATCGAGAAGGTGTTCGACACCCTTCGTCCCCCTGCGGAGTGCAGCATGGCCTTTGCCACGTACCAGCTGGAGAGCACGGCACACAGGTGGTGGAGGGCGGTCAGAGGTCAGGAGAGGGCAGAGCCGACGTGGGACCAGTTTGTGACCCTCTTCTGTGAGCAGTACTTCCCGCAGACGTGGCAGGATCAGAGGAGGCGGGAGTTCCACACTCTCCGCCAGGAGACGATGACTACAAGCACGTATAGTACACGTTTTCTGGAGTTGTGATGTTTCACCATGAAAGCTATGGCTACTGAGGAGGAACGCCCGTGGAGGTTCACCGAGGGGCTCTGACCTACTATTCGGGGGTATGTCAAACCCCTGAAGCTTCCCGCGTTCTTGAGAGTGGTGGAGGCAGCTATGACATTTGAGGAGACCAACTCGGCCGCACATGACACTGACAGCGGACAGAAGAGGCCCTACCAGCCAGACTACTCACAGGGCCGATGAGAGAGGAGGCACGCGGCACTCGCAGGAGAGCCGTCACGCTTTGCGGGGCCGACAGTGACCTTTGGGGGCCCCCGGCAGGGGCCAGTTGCCAGCACTGGACCCCTGCTCAGTCGTCAATAGGGACCTATCAAGGGCGGGAGTCAGGTTCCCCTTTGTTACCAGTGTGGTCTGCCGGGCCACATCAGGAGGGACTGCCTGTCTAGGGCTGGAGCGCAGTAGATGCTCCCCACACTGAGCGCTGGAGGTCGAGCAAGTGGCCGTGGTTCCCAGGCACGTGGGGGAGGTCAGCAGTTGCGAGGAGGGTACCGGCCGGCGGCTACCCGTCCAACGCAGAGTGTGCCTGCTTCTTCTGCATCGAAAGCTAAGGGGCATATCAACACCTTGACACACAAAGACGCTAGAGCTTTAGGTTCAGTGGTGGCAGGTATGGTTACAATTTCCGGTAGATTAGTTTACACACTTTTTGATTCCGGCACCATGCACTCGTTTGTTGCTGCTAATTTTGCTATCAGTTTGGGACAGGACTGTGTGTTGTTAGAGGATCCTTTTGTGATCAGAGGTCTGGGTGGTCAGCTATTTGTAGCTGAGGAGGTTTACACAGACTGTGGGGTCAGTGTTGGGGGCATAGCCTCCCCGCTGACCTGATTGTGATACCGATGGAGGACTTTGGCATGATTCTGGGGATGGATTGGTTGTCCGCTTACCACACTTTGGTGGACTATTTAGAGAGGAAGATCATCTTCTCCATACCGGAGATGCCTTCTTTTGAGTTTCACGGACAGCTGGTGGATGAAGGCTTCAGATGTATTTCTACGCTTCCGGCGGCGAGACTTTTGGGCCAGGGGAGTGAGGGCTTTCTGGCTTGTGTAGTGGCAGAGCCCAGCCCCGTGGCAGACTTTCAGAGCATCCCGGTGGTTAGAGAGTACCCTGACGTGTTTTCAGAGGAGCTGCCAGGACTACCGCCTGAGCGTGAGATCGAGTTCGAGATCTCACTGGTACTAAGGACCAGCCCCATTTCTACAGCACCTTATAGGATGGCACCACTTGAGCTGCGAGAGCTCAAGTCCCAGTTGCAGGACCTATTGAAGAAGGGCTTTGTGAGGTCCAGTGCATCTCCATGAGGAGCCCCGGTGTTATTTGTGAAGAAGAAGGATGGTACCCTACGCCTTTGTGTGGACTACAGACAGCTGAATAGGGTTACAATCAAGAACAAGTATTCGCTGCCGAGGATTGATGATTTGTTTGACCAATTGCGAGGTGCCACGGTTTTCTACAAGATAGATTTGAGATCTGATTACCATCAGTTGAGGATCAGGGAGACTGACGTCTCCAAGACAGTCTTCCGCACCCGGTACGGACACTACGAGTTTTTGGTCATGCCGTTTGGGCTGACCAACGCCACCGCTGCTTTCATGGATTTGACGAACCGGGTGTTCAAACCATATCTGGATCAGTTTATGGTGGTGTTTATTGATGATGTGCTCATTTACTCGCGGGATCAGGCGCAGCATGGACAGCACTTGAGGATGGTTCTGGACATATTGAGACGATGTAGGCTGTATGCCAAATACAGTAAGCGCGAGTTCTGGTTGAGGCAGGTGACCTTCTTAGGTCATGTGATTTAAGGGGATGGCTTGGCTGTGGATCCAGCCAAGGTTGAGGCAATGCTCAGGTGGGAGAGACCATGTACAGTGACAGAGATCCGCAGTTTCTTGGGACTGGCAAGCTACTACTGGTGGTTTATCAGGTGTTTCTCGCAGATTGCACATCCTATGACACAGTTGACCCGAAAGGATGTGCCCTTTTCCTGGACAGACGCTTGTGAGGCGTGTGCTTACCATCCTAGACAGCAGTGGCGATTTCATTGTGTACACGGACGCTTCGTTGCAGGGGTTAGGGGGTGTACTCATGCAGCGGGGTCACATTGTTGCTTACGCTTCGCGGCAACTGAAGCCCCATGAGCATAGCTACCCTACCCATGACTTAGAGCTGGTAGCTGTCGTCTTCTCGTTGAAGACATGGAGGCACTACCTGTACGGTGAGACTTTTGAGATATTCACGGATCATAAGAGCCTCAGGTATTTGTTTGATCAGAAGGAGCTTAACATGAGACAGAGACGTTGGTTAGAGCTCCTGAAGGACTATGACTACACCGTCTCCTACCATCTGGGGAAGGCCAACGTGGTGGCTGACGCCTTGAGCCGGAAGGCGCCTGCCCACTTGGCCAGTTTACAGGTACAGAGTTGGAGACTCATGGAGGAGTTGGGCAGTTGGCGACTCCTAGAGTTACCGGGGCACTGTGGGGCAGTGACTGTGACACGACAGATGAGACCAGAGCTGATATATCATATCATTACAGGACAGATGATAGATCCGTACCTGCAATCGTTGCGAGACAGAGTACTGCCAGGGGATCCAGGAGACTTCTCCTTTACCGACAAGGTGCTGCGTATGAGGGAACGTTTGTGCGTTCCCAGGGACAAGGAGTTGTTGAGAGAGCTCCTGACTGAGGCACACAGTTCCAGGTTCACCATACATCCCGAGAACACGAAGATGTATCATGATCTGAGACATGATTTTTGGTGGAGGGATGAAGCAGGATGTAGGTGAGTTCGTACAGTAGTGTTTAGTATGCCAGTAGGTGAAGGTCGAGCATCAGAGGCCTACAGGGCCGTTGCAGCCACTTCCAATGCCAGGGTGGAAGTGGGAGAGCATCACCATGGACTTGGTGGTGGGCTTGCCCGTTACCTAGCAAGGACACGACGTAGTCTGGGTGATTGTAGACAGATTGACGAAGACGTCACGTTTCTTGCTGATCCGAGTCACCTTGGGACCAGCACAGTTGGCAGAGAGGTATATTCGTGACGTGGTACGTCTGCACAGAGTTCCGCGTGAGATTGTATCTGACCGGGATACCCTTTTTACGTCCAAATTTTGGGCTGAGTTTCAGCAGGCTTTAGGGACACAGTTGAGGTTCAGTACAGCATACCACCCCCAGACGGACGGACAGTTAGAGCGCACGATGCAGACGCTTAAGGACCTTTTGCGTGCCTGTGTACTAGATTGGAGGGGCTCTTGGGAGGAGCACTTGCCCCTGGCAGAGTTTGCATATAATAATAGCTATCACTCGAGTATTGGCATGGCACCATACGAGGCTTTGTATGGACGGAGGTGTACTGCGCCCTTGAGTTGGGTTGAGGTGGGGACCAAGTGGGAGGTTGGCCCCCAACTGATCTGGCAGAGTTAGGAGGTGGTAGAGCAGATTCACAGACGACTTCGCACTGTCAGGAGCAGGCAGAAGAGTTATGCCAATTGGAAGCGTAGAGAGGTGTAGTTCGAGGTTGGGGATCATGTCTTTCTTCGCGTTTTGCCCGTAAAGGGCTTACAGCGTTTTGGGGTGAAAGGGAAGCTCGCGCTGAGGTTTGTGGGGCCTTTTGAGGTCCTGGAGCGGGTAGGACCCATTGCTTACTGGCTTGCCCTTCCTCCCCAGCTTTCTGGTGTGCACAACGTGTTCCATGTGTCCAACCTCAGGAAGTACGTCGCCGATCCCAGTCACGTTTTGAGCCACGAGAGTGTCGAGGTGGGTGACGACCTGATCTACCCCGAGCGACCTGTACATATACTAGAAAGAGCCGTCCGGAGTTTGAGACAGAAACAAGTACCTCTGGTGAAGGTCTTGTGGAGGAGCCAAAGGTATGAGGAGGCTACCTGGGAGCCTGAGGCGACGATGTGAGAGTGGTACCTGGAGCTTTTTAAGGGTACACCTTTTCGGATCGGCTTTGGTCCTCTTTAAGTTTGTTATGCGTATGTTCTTTTTTTTTCCTCACCCTAGCTAGCTCAAGTTTCGGGGGTGAAACTTCCTTTAAGTTTGTTATGATGTTAAGACCTGTGTTGTTTGAGCCTTTTAAGACGTTTGGACTGTCGGTCAGGCGTCTGGTCAGACGTTTGGATGCCTTCCCAGATGTCTGGAAATCAAAAAAATTTTGAATACAAGCTTGCCTCTGTGCGCGGGTGATAACACCACGCAAGGGGGTAGTAATTAGGTTGAATATGGCCCATCTTTAGAATAAAAGGCACAACATAAAGTAGAATAGGAGCATTGCATGCATCAAGTACCAAGATTGCTTATAAACTGTATTAATGGCCATTTGTGTAAAGCATTTGTTAAAGCAGGCCTCAGATGAGCAATCGGACCGCACGGATGGATTCAGGACGACGAACGGAGTCTAACGGACTCAAGATCGGCCAAATCTGACATCCGGAGCTCCCACAATGGGCCCAAGAAATCCTGACCGTTGATCTGGAGATCAACGGCCTAGAACGCGCCACGTCGCCCCGCCCCCGCCGCTCGCACGCCCCCAAGCCAACCAAGGACGCATCTCGGCCGTTGATCTTCGATCGAATGGCCGAGATCCGCGCGCTCGCTCGCGGTCGCCGCGACAAAGCGCGGGCGTGGCGCAACGGTTAGCGCGCACGCCCGCGTCGCGGCGACGCGCGTTCGAATCGCACGGAGCGGAAATCAATTGCGAGCGAAGGGCGCGGCAAAATTGAGCCGCGCGATCAGAAGCGAGCGGCTAGGATTGCGCCACGCAGCGCGACGACAGCGCCCCACCTCCCACGCGCGCGCGCACGCCGGGCGGAAACGCGCGCGCGCACGCGCGCCCGAAGCGCGATCCTAGCGCAGGCGCGGGAGGATCTCAGCCGTCCGATCTTCAATCGGACGGCTCTCGTTCGACATCCACGGATCGCGCCTGAAGAGAGAGAGGGGCGGGCGGCTGACCGGCGACAGAAGGCCTTCACTGACGTATCTGGAAGCGGTTTTAGCGACGTTCTGGATGTCGCTAAAGCACATTCTTCTTTTAGGAAGCCCTTAACTCTATTTAAACCCCCTTCTACCACCATTCAAGGCATCCTCTCCCACTAGCAACTACTCCACTCCTCTCCTAGCTAGTTTTAGGCACTCTTGTAATCGCCGGAGACGACGAGCCGCCGACGGAGCCTCCTCCACCGCCGTGGCTGCCTCGTCGCTCTCCACTCTCTCTACCTCTCTCTCTCTCTCTTTTAAGCTTTCATTTACTTTTGTTGAAGCATGTGTTTAATATTGTAAACCATGAACTATGAATGCATGTTTAATGAGATTATTTTCCATTTAGTTGCCATTTTACTTTCTGTTTAAAGTGCATGATCAAAACCAATAGCTTTCTAACCCTAAACTCTCTCTATCTCTCGCTTTTCAAAACCGTCTCTTTCGCAAGCAAAACTCTGCCTTTTTCGTGACAACAAGTGGTAAACAAAATTCAATTTCCACGCCTCCCTGAGATCGACACTCGGACTCACCTCCGTTTACTTCTTTTAAAACCGACGTATCAAGTGCAACTATAACGACACCTCTTAACACACACGCACGAAGGCACGTCAGTTTTTGGCGCCGTTGCCGGGGAGGCAACGGATTTGTTTTATCACCTCCATTCCACCTTCATTCTCATATCGTCTAATGCCCTATTTTCCTTTTTACTTGACGGTTGCAGGAATTCGGCGCATGGACGGCGAAGCGACGCATTCCACTATGGTAGCAAGGAAGTAGGCGCCTCGAGGACCGATAGTGAGTACTCTCTCTCTCATTGTTTGCTTGCGTGAAAAAGCTTAAAAAATCATAAAAACTGAAAAAAATTGGCGTGGCGAATGATTGCTTGACCCACATTCTTAACACACCACCCTACAAAAAATGTACACTCTAATATGCTGGACAAATTCTTGGAGTGTTCTTTTCTTTCTCTCTTGAGTGGTGTTTGCGAAGCCACCGTGAGTTGACCTGGGCCGCACCACTCAACCCTAAAAACTAACTCATCTAATAGAAGTTGCACGATCTTTAGGATGAGTACACTAGGGTTTTTAGAGCCTCTACAAGATAAAAAGGAAATCTACTTTCACCAAGTTGTGTGTAGAACTTGACGTGCCCATTGAAACTTGTCTGAAAGCATTAAGACACGTCAACCCTAAAAAACACTAAAGTAAGGATGAAACATTAAAAGACACCACACCCTAAAAATTCTTGCTTGAAAACCCTGTTTTATAGAAGCACACACCTTGAAAAGTGGAAAATTAAGAGGCACCACCCCAATCAACGCCTCATTACATTACCCTAAGCACAAGCACTATCCTAACCCGTTAAAACTGAGTAGACGTGCCCTAGGCAGGACTGAGTTAAGTCTCAAAAGGTGAGGTTTTGTCTGCTAGGCACTTGGCTTTCATTCCCTGGTAGAATCTGGTGACTAGGCTGCGGGGCAGTGTCAAACGACCGTGGTTGTGGGGTCTATGGAACCGGAGGCGCAAGCCAAAGGAAGAACCTTCCCTGCAATCCCCTCGTAATCAACCTGGCCAGATTAGCCTTGAGAAGGGAAGTCCAGTGCTTACGGACTTAATCACCCTTTGTGAGATTTCTAGGTCACCTAAGGAATACACCATAAGGATTAGGCTTGCATGCTTGATTGAAACACATTTCTCGCATCTGTCGCCCTCCGCATCCCCTCCTGTTCTTCTCTAGTGTATGCACGGGAGGCGCTCACTGCATCCCGAATTGTGTGTTTTGGGGCAGGAATCTAGGCGACGTAATTTTGTTGAAAACATGGCTGAACCTAGGGTAGATGAGGCTGAAGATCAACCCCCACCAGATGCTATGGCTGTCGTCCAGGCTCAAATCAATGCTAACCATCGGCTTCAGCAACAACAAATCCACACCATCATGCAAGCCATACAACGGTTACAGAACCCGCAAGAACAACCACCACCTTTCAATGACATACCAGGACAACCACCACTTGATTTACCACCATTTCAGAACCAGCCAAGACCCCTCCGTGATTTCTATAACCCTTCTGCCATTAGAGTCGAGCCACACCTTAGGATCCCCGAAGGGGGAGACGATTTTGAGCTAAAACCTAATGTATTAAGTCTAATCTAGAGCCACTTTCATGGAAGCTCAAATGAAGACCCCTTTCAGCACCTAGAAGATCTCGACCGCATAGCAAGAACAGTAAAACCTAGGAACATTAGCCTTGACATTGTTCTAATCAAGATGTTCCCTTTCTCATTAAGAGACAAGGCTTCTCATTGGCTTAGAACCCTAGGTAGACCCATCACCACCTGGGAGGAACTGAGGCATGCATTTTTAAAGAAATTCTTCCCCATAGGAAAGACCAATGCCCTCAGAAGAGCTATCACTACCTTCACACTCCAGGGTGGGGAACAATTTCATGAGGCGTGGGAAAGATTCAATGAACTTTTGAGGAAATGCCCACACCACGAAGTTCCAAGGTGGCAATTAGCCCAGATCTTCTACCACGGTCTGGATAGCAACCTACGGAACTTCGTCGATGCCTCATGCGGGGGAAACTTCCTAAACAAAGACGAGGAGAGCGCGTTTGAGCTCTTTGAGTCTATGAGCGAGAATTCGCTCAACAATGCCTCCATGAACCAGTTTAACAGATCCAATCAACCCCGTGGTGGGATTTATGAGGTGCAAGCAAATTCTGGAATGGTTGACATGGACATCATTGCCAAAAAGTTGGATCGAGTGGAATTGGTGGACAAGAAGATTGATGAGCTTCTAAACCAGACCAGGAACCCCTTGCAGACTTTCACCCTAGCAAAGGGAGCACATAATGTTGACCTGGTCCAACCCTTCACCCAACTAAACCTGGAACAACCCCCAACCATGTTCCAAGGAGGGACCTTTGCTCCCTCGACCCTTGATTACTCCCTTCCTTCTTCATCAACATCGGCTATTCTAGAAGATGTGCAAGCCGTCCAAGGATATGCAAAACCTGACCCTTTCTCCAACACTTACAACACCGGCTGGCGTAATCACCCCAACTTTGGTTGGACAAACCAGAAACTACCGCAATTCCAAAACCAGCCCAGGCCAAACCAACAGCCACACTTGCCCCCCTATCAGCAAGGACCACCAGTTAGACCCCAATATAACCAAAATAGGGCGGCCCCTCCCCCACAAAACCAAATGGACACCCTAATAAAGATGATGGCTGACATGAACCAAAAACATCAGGAAGAAATGGCCTTGGTAAAGGGACAGTTAAGCTAACTCTTGGACTGTAAACAGCAAGGATCTCTACCTTCCCAACCACAACCAAACCCGCGAAACATAATTAATAGAGGCCCCAATTCGCAAGGGTTCCAAGGCAACCCCGGGCAGGCTCATATGGTCCAACCGGCTCCACAAACACCTCCTGGGTTTGGCGCCTCTTCATCCTCATCTTCTCAAGGATCACCCCATGGCCCTAATGCCTCTGCGAATGCGGTGACCTTGAGAAGCGGCACCAAAACCCAGGATCCCAAATGGCCGACTCTCCCCGAGACTTTACCCGACTTAGAAGAAACACCAACCAAGGACCCAAACATGGAACCAATTCAGACACCCTATCCTGAGGCCTTGGAAACAATCAAGAGAAAAAAGAATACTGTGGAAACTGAGGAGCTGATGGAAATTTTTAAACAAGTACAGATTAATATTCCGCTTCTAGAAGCTGTCAAACACATCCCCGCTTACGCCAAGTTCTTAAAGGATGCCTGTACACCCAAGCGTAAGCCGAGACCTCAAGCACCTAGGAAGGTTGTACTCTCTGAGCAAGCCAGTTCCGTGATATCAAGCAACCTTCCACTCAAACGAACTGACCCAGGAGCACCCCTGATTTCCTGCAACATCGGGGACATGACATTTGATAGAGCGCTCCTGGACCTAGGTGCTTCTATCAACCTAATTCCCACAACCTTGTACCACCAATTTGGTTTTGGGGAGCTGGCACCAACCCCTGTCACCATCCAGCTGGCGGATAGATCAGTGAAAACCCCGAAGGGGGTTGTCGAGGATGTGATTATACGGGTCAAGGACTTCTATTTCCCAGTCGACTTTTTGGTGCTCGACATGGAAGTCCCTGAAAAATTACAGAACGCACCCATAATCTTAGGCAGACCTTTCTTAGCCACGGCTAAAGCAAACATCGATTGCGACACGGGATGTATGGAAATCACCTTCGGAGACAGGAAAATGCAATTAGATATCTTCTGGGCAACAAAGTCTTTTGATTGTGATTACATTGAGGAACATGATCCCGTGGAAACTTTAATCGAGGAATGCCTTACCCTCAATTCTGTCTCAGACCACCAAACCCGTAGTTCTGACTCGTCACCATCATTACCTGTGGACCTCTGTAAGGCTGAGTATCATCACATGACACCATTTGAAGAAATCGATGTTGATCAACTACCGCCCTTTCCATTCCCATCGACTGTGGTCCCACCCGCACCTGAACTTAAACCATTGCCCGAGAATCTCAAGTACGTCTTCTTGGGACCTGGCCAGACCTTCCCAGTGATTATTAATTCCCATCTAACCAAGGATCAGGAACTAAGGTTGACTGCAACTCTTTCAGAACATCGGGCCGCCATTGGTTGGACCATCTCAGATCTAAGAGGAATTAGCCCCACCTATTGCACCCACAAGATTTACCTGGAAGACGGGGCCCGACCTTCCCGCCAGATGCAGAGACGGTTAAACCCTAACATGCGGGAGGTCGTTAAAAAAAGAAATTATCAAGTGGCTCGACGCCAACATCATCTACCCTATCTCTGATAGCCCCTGGGTGAGCCCCACTCAAGTGGTTCCAAAGAAGGCTGGGCTCACCGTTGTCACTAATGATCATGGCGAATCCATTCCCACCCGCACCACCACCGCATGGCGGGTGTGTATTGATTATAGGAAGCTTAACGAAGCCACTAAGAAGGACCACTTCCCCTTGCCATTCATTGACCAAATCCTTGAAAGATTGGCAGGGCAGAAGTATAGTTGCTTCCTGGATGGATATTCAGGATATAACCAAGTCGCAATTGCTCCGAAAGATCAGGAAAAGACCACATTCACTTGCCCGTATGGCACGTTTGCATTCCGTCGAATGCCGTTCGGGTTATGCAACGCACCCGCGACCTTCCAGCGTTGCATGCTAGCCATTTTTTCAGAAATGGTGGGTGAATACTTGGAGGTCTTTATGGATGATTTCTCTGTATTCGGGAATTCATTCGACCATTGTTTGAGCAACTTGGAGAAAATCCTGAAAGGATGTATCGAGGTTAACTTGGTGTTAAGTTGGGAAAAGAGCCATTTTATGGTTCAAGAAGGAATTATCCTCGGACACATCGTTTCGCATAAGGGCATCGAGGTAGATCGAGCTAAGGTTGATTTAATTTCCAAACTTCCTCCACCTAGTTCGGTCCGACAGATTCGCTCTTTCCTAGGACATGTTGGCTTCTACCGAAGGTTCATCAAAGACTTTTCCAAACTTTCCAAACCCTTGACCGACCTTCTAGCCAACGACGCCACTTTCCACATGTCTCCTGATTGCACCCAGGCTTATCATACCCTCCGGGACTTAGTCTCCACCGCACCTGTACTTCAACCCCCAGACTGGTCCCAGGATTTTGAGATTATGTGTGACGCATCAGATTTTGCCATAGGCGCTGTCCTGGGACAAAGGCAAGACAAGAAGCCCGTGGTGATCTACTACGCGAGCAAAACGTTGGACGAGGCCCAACGTAATTATACGGTCACAGAAAAAGAGTTGCTTGCTGTAGTCTTTGGACTGGAAAAATTCCGATCATACTTGCTGGGATCCCACGTGACTATCTACACCGACCATTCAGCCATCCGGCACCTGTTGGCCAAAAAGGACGCAAAACCCAGGCTCATCAGATGGATCCTGCTTTTGCAGGAATTTGACCTGGAAATCCAAGACAAGGCCGGATCGAAAAATGTGGTGGCTGACCACCTGTCAAGACTTCATCCAGACCACATTGGACCCTCCCTACCTCTATCTGATACCTTCCCTGATGAACACATCCTAGCCGTGCAAGACAAGAAAATGCCATGGTATGCTGACTATGTCAACTACCTGGTTATAGGACAAACCCCGCACAGCTGGTCCAGACAGCAACGGGACAGGTTCTTGGCTGAGGCCAAGCACTATTTCTGGGATGATCCCATGCTGTTTCGCCTCTGTGCTGATCAGATCATCAGGAGGTGCCTCCCCGAAGACGAAGTTCAGAGTGTGCTTTCCTTTTGTCATGACCAAGCATGTGGCGGCCATTTCTCTGGCAAGAAAACAGCTGCAAAAGTTTTGCAGTCTGGATTTTATTGGCCGTCCCTATTCAAGGATGCACACATCTTTGCCAAGACTTGCTCACGATGCCAAACACTAGGGACAATGACCAAAAAAGATATGATGCCCCTTCAGCCCATTTTGATTGTCGAAATTTTCGACGTTTGGGGTATCGATTTTATGGGCCCCTTTCCACCATCCAATGGCTTCGAGTATATCCTGGTCTCGGTAGACTATGTTTCCAAATGGATTGAAGCCGTCGCCACCCGACGATGCGATCACAAGACGGTCATGGACTTTGTAAAGAAGAACATCTTTTCCCGGTTTGGAATACCCAAGGCCATGATCAGTGATGGTGGAAGCCATTTTATCCATTCCCAGTTCCGTGCCCTACTTAGAAAATACGGGGTAAACCACCGCATTGCCACCCCATATCATCCACAAACAAATGGGCAGACTGAGGTCTCAAACAGACAAATCAAGAACATTTTACAGAAGACTGTGAGACCTGACAGGAAAGACTGGTCCACACGACTTGATGATGCCCTGTGGGCATACAGGACCGCTTTTAAGACCCCGATAGGCATGTCACCTTACCGCTTGGTCTTTGGCAAAGCTTGCCATCTCCCTGTCGAATTGGAACACCGGGCTTACTGGGCTGTTAAGCAATGTAACATGGATCCCCAATTAGTTGGTGCGCAAAGGACTCTTCAATTATCTGAGCTTGAAGAAATTCGTCGGGACGCCTTTGACAATAGTCGGCTATATAAGGAGAAAATGAAAGCCGTCCACGACCGACTCATTCATAGGAAAACCTTTGAGCCAAACCAACAAGTCTGGCTATTTGATGCACGCCTGAAACTCTTTCCAGGGAAACTTAGGTCCAAATGGACCGGACCATTTCGGGTGGTCAAGCCCTATTCCAATGGGGCAGTCGAAATCGCCGATCTTAATACCGGGCACACCTTTACAGTCAATGGTCAAAGATTGAAGCATTTCCTGGCTCAGGTACCCCCCAAGGAAAGTGTCACCCTTGTTGAGGGCTGACACCAGGCACCGCCCAGCTGGAGGCGTTAAACTCAGCGCTTCCTGGGAGGCAACCCAGCGGATTCAGACTGATCTGGTAGTTTACGTCACTCAGGTACTATCTTTTTGAACCCTTTTGCATCCATGCATCTGCCAATGAGGACATTGTCCAACTTAAGCATGGGGGGGATGGTAAACTGCATAATCCTGAGCTTAATTAATCAGTCTGAATGAATAAATTAATTGATTAAAAAAAAAAATGAATTTAGGAAGAAAAACTTAGGCATTAGAAACTTGTCAATAGTGGGAAATAATACAAAAAGAACTTAAACACTTAGACTTTTCAGGCCTTCAGGCTTAATTAGCCCTGGTGTCCATTAAAATATGGATTTAGCGGCGAACCCTTGCAACTTTAAGCTATTCTAATCCACCTAATAAATAAGGTAATAAGTATACGACTTATCAACTCACCCTCTAACTCAGGAAAACTTTGAGTCTAAGCATCTACACACATTTTTGCACAGACTCACTTCTCGGAGATTTTGACAGAAATTGGGTAGCTAATGAACTCTCTAGGGTGGTATGGCTGGCAAGTTGTCGTGGGTAACAGCCCATTGGCAGGTTGTCTAGAACCCAGCCACAGGCCATTTCTTTTTCGTTGCCTCTGGGTACATTTGAGATTAGGGAAGCCACCTACGGAAAAAAAAAAAAAAGAACAAAAGAAAATAAACCACACTTCACCGCACAAGTATGGCTGGCAAGTGATCGTGGGTAACAGCCCATTGGTCGGTTGTCCAGAGCCCAGCTCAATAATTGCACAAAAAAGACCAAAACACCTAAGGACGAAGCGGGGAAGTAGTACAAGCCGGGGAGATATACACTGGAAAATCCTTGTGTTGACCCCAAGTAAAATGAACGTAGGGAGAAAGCTACCAGTCGAACAAATACACCTTCAGGCAAAAATTTATTTTCTTTTCCGGACACCTAGAGGCGTAGAAACTCGAAGTCTGTCTCAATTACCGTTAAGTGAGTCTATCACAACATTCACACCAAGATGCTTAGCACTTAGGGTTTTGATCGAGTTTTGGGTGGGTTGGGTAGCCGTAAAAAGTTACCAACCCACACTGAATTCCGAAAATTCTAAAAAGACATATATAGACATATACGTATACATATGTATAGTTATATATACAAAGCAAGGATTCGGGCGATTTGTATTTTGGAAGACACCCGAGCGCTGGTTAGTCTTTGTAGATTAAGATCTTCGTATATTTCCTCTTATTGACGAGTAACGAAGTGCCGAAGCAATTACTTCTTGAATTCCCCAAAGAAATAAAGGCTAGAATAAACCTTGCTAGGGACTATCAAGGAGTAAGCATGGGGGTATGATAACACCACGCAAGGGGGTAGTAATTAGGTTGAATATGGCCCATCTTTAGAATAAAAGGCACAACATAAAGTTGAATAGGAGCATTGCATGCATCAAGTACCAAGATTGCTTATAAACTGTATTAATGGCCATTTGTGTAAAGCATTTGTCAAAGCAGGCCTCAGATGAGCAATCGGACCGCACGGATGGATTCAGGACGACGAACGGAGTCTAACGGACTCAAGATTGGCCAAATCCGACATCCGGAGCTCCCACAATGGGCCCAAGAAATCCTGACCGTTGATCTGGAGATCAACGGCCTAGAACGCGCCACGTCGCCCCGCCCCCGCCGCTCGCACGCCCCCAAGCCAGCCAAGGACGCATCTCGGCCGTTGATCTTCGATCGAACGGCCGAGATCCGCGCGCTCGCCCGCGGTCGCCGCGACAATGCGCGGGCGTGGCGCAACGGTTAGCGCGCACGCCCGCGTCGCGGCGACGTGCGTTCGAATCGCGCGGAGCGGAAATCAATTGCGAGCGAAGGGCGCGGCAAAATTGAGCCGCGCGATCAGAAGCGAGTGGCTAGGATTGCGCCACGCGGTGCGACGACAGCGCCCCACCTCCCACGCGCGCGCGCACGCCGGGCGGAAACGCGCGCGCGCACGCGCGCCCGAAGCGCGATCCTAGCGCAGGCGCGGGAGGATCTCAGCCGTCCGATCTTCAATCAGACGGCTCTCGTTCGACATCCACGGATCGCGCCTGAAGAGAGAGAGGGGCGGGCGGCTGACCGGCGGCAGAAGGCCTTCACCAACGTATCTGGAAGCGGTTTTAGCGACGTTCTGGATGTCGCTAAAGCACATTCTTCTTTTAGGAAGCCCTTAACTCTATTTAAACCCCCTTCTACCACCATTCAAGGCATCCTCTCCCACTTGCAACTACTCCACTCCTCTCCTAGCTAGTATTAGGCACTCTTGTAATCGCCGAAGACGACGAGCTGCCGACGGAGCCTCCTCCACCGCCGTGGCTGCCTCGTCGCTCTCCACTCTCTCTACCTCTCTCTCTCTCTCTTTTAAGCTTTCATTTACTTTTGTTGAAGCATGTGTTTAATATTGTAAACCATGAACTATGAATGCATGTTTAATGAGATTATTTTCCATTTAGTTGCCATTTTACTTTCTGTTTAAAGTGCATGATCAAAACCAATAGCTTTCTAACCCTAAACTCTCTCTCTATCTCTCGCTTTTCAAAATCGTCTCTTTCGCAAGCAAAACTCCGCCTTTTTCGTGACAACAAGTGGTAAACAAAATCCAATTTCCACGCCTCCCTGAGATCGACACTCGGACTCACCTCCGTTTACTTCTTTTAAAACCGACGTATCAAGTGCAACTATAACGACACCTCTTAACACACACGCACGAAGGCACGTCAGCGGGCTGCACGCAGATAGTACCTTCACTTTTTCCTTCCCTTCTTCTCTCTCTCCCCGCCTCCAGCGAACCATAACCCCAACCTTATAAACCCCCCCTCCTCCTCTCTCATTCTCCTCACTTCACAGCCACCAGCCGCTTCTGCCCTTCCCCTTCACCCCAGTGTGAGCGAGAGAGCGCAAGAGATGTGTCGAGGAGGAGCGACGTGAGGAGAGGAGAGTGAGCTCGCAAGCTTGTGTGGGAGCACACGACCGGAACGGCGCGTGCATGAAGAGGAGTGCGTCAGGGGAGTCCTCCCCGACACAGCTGCAGCTGGAGCTGCAAGCGAGGCACGGCCACGTGCGGTGCGAGCGAACGGAAGCAGGTTTTGGTTCTGGGTTTTTCCCAAAATCTGACGTCTGGAGTGATCTCCAGATGACGGTGAGGACGTCTGGAGGCAATTCCAGACGTCTGAAGAGAGGTCTTCGCGAAGGTACGTCTCCTTTGTAGATACGGCCATGCAGGCCGCTCTGTTGCTACCCTTCACATGGTTTGTTTTGAGAAGATTTGCTAGTGGCGTGCAGGATTTGCTTCGGGAAGGCGTGGGACACGCCCTCCCATGCATTTCATACGTCTGGGGAGCTTACCAAACGACTGGAAGCACTTCCAGACGTCCGGAAAGGTGGTCGGACGTCTGGAGCTGGGTTGAGACGGTCTAGAAGAGTTCCTGGACGTCTGAGGTTGGTGCAAAGCTTGAGGAAAGATACTGGACACTTTTAAGACGTCTGGAAGTTGTTCCAGACGTCTGATTTGAGTCAGAAACCCTGTTTTTGACCCGTTTGAGGTCCGTTTGACGCAAATAGGATACCGATGTTTTCCTTGTGAGTTCCTCTACTTGTTAGAAGGTTTTCTATACTATTCTAAATGTTCCCTTGTGATTATTCCTTATGATAGGACTTCGTTCCGTTGCGGGTTCGGGGCTTGCTGAGGCACGTGAGCCTGCCGTTCAAGCCCCTAATACTCCTAGGTTGATTGGTAGAGTGGCTTCCCCTAATTTAATTATAACCTAAATGCATGTGTGGAATGAATGATTAGAACCTAGGATATGACATGAATCCTAAGATGAGAAATACTTGAAATGTCTGTATTGGATGATTGAATTGCAGTCTTGAATGAGTAGATAGAAATGATGACAACTGCCTGTAAATAAATAAAAGCTGCTTGTGAAATATGAAATACTTGTGCTAGTAAGCAGTTGCATGTGACTTTTCCATTGTCTACGTTAAATGATATAACATGAGCTGCATGTGTAGATTTTGAGAATGTTAATGTGAATGATAAACCATGAGTTGCATGTGTGTAGCCTGAGAATGGAAATATATATGATAGAATACGAGCTGTATGTATATAACCTGAGTATGGAAACGTGAATAATGAAACCCGGTACGGAATGGCATGAGAAATATGAACATGAACCCTACGGGGAGATTAGAAGTAGAACTCCTGGAAATATATGGAATGGATCTGGAAATGTGAGTGGGGAAGTGAGTTGGCCCTTGAGTACGTAGTACCAAGGAGAGCAATTGTCCCCTATTTAATGCAGAGCGGAGCTAGCTGCCCTTGGATTGGGACCCACGGTTAGGATTGGCCACTCTGTACAGACTTCTTAGCCCTCTCGTACATGGTACCGGGGAGAGCTACTAGTGTAGGGAGAGAGCTAGCCACCCCATGGGACCCGGGGTTTAGCTAGCCACCCTACACCGACTTGTTAGGCCCACTGGGCAAACCAGGGTAGTTAGGCGAGGGTGCGCGGACTATGGAGGGGCGAGACCCTTGGTTGGTTCTTAGGGGCTAAACCCCTGTTACTGAGAGGGCTAGGCCCTATACTGTTCCGTGCTATACTTGGGTGCACCCATTAGCGGAAACAACTAACCGTGTGCCAGTGCGGGGTAGCTACCCGTGCGCTTATCGCGCGTGCCGTAGTCACCGTTACGTCTGTCCGTGACCTTGGGGTGGTTGACTGGGTGTAGGATCACCACGGGGGACTCTCCTGGCCAGGAGAGCACCACGTGTGCCTTCTACTCTTCGGAAAAGACTGCAATCAAGATCGTTCCCATGAGGAACATTTGAGATCAAGAAAGAGATTTGATAAATAAACCAATGGGTGAAAAGGAATAATTTGTGAAATAATGTAATTGGAAAACAACAGTTACCTGTCCACTTTTACGGCTTTAGTTAGTTGGTTTCCACTCTACTCAGTGTTCGTTGACTTTGTATACTCATAACCCCTTTTCAGGTCCAGGTGTTGAGCATCCTGAGTCTACGGCTGCAGAGGGTGCTGGTCCAGTAGAGTCCAGTAGCAGTAGCTTCTGTTGTGGTACTCCTTTTGTAGTAGTGAGTTAGACTCTTGTACCTTTATGTTTTGTACTTTTGCGTTCTGTACTTTATGTTCCTGTACTTTGTTAGGTTTTTACTGTTGTGGTGGTGATATGTACTGTAGCAGCTTTTACTTCTCTACTGCTGTACTTTTTTACTGTTAGTTGCTTAACATGGTGAATGTGGTTTACTTTCCTGCTTTTTGGTTACTTTCTTGTTGGACGATTGGGTCTTGAGATTAGTCGAGTCGAGCTGGTCTTGGGTCCTGTAGGGATTCGGGAACCGGGTCGTAACGCGCACCACCTTCTCAACCTCGTCTGACCTCCACGACCACTTTCATGCCACGAAACTCCCACCACCACATTTGCCAAGCCCAGGCGAAGCTCTTGAAGTGTTTTAATGTGGTCGTGAGGCCGTTCTTGTGATTTCAGGTGTTCGTCGCTCTCCATCACCGCCACCATCATCTCCTCCCTCGTTCATCACGCTCCGGCCATGAAAGCTTCAGAATCCACCTCTAGGCCTCACGGAACTCTTCCAGGTACCTCTCCAAGCCTTCAATCGGAAATCTTGCTAGCGAATTCGACCCCAATTGGAGAAGCCCCTGCTGCGGTCATGCACGAGGAAAAGGGGCAGTGGGATTAGTCCCACATCGGTGGAAGACATGTCTGCACACGCATAAATTGAATTTGTGCTTTGAGCTATTCGCCTAAGCACTGAGGGGTCGGGTCCCTCTTCACTAATACCCGCTCACTCCTCGGCTACCCGCATACCTGGTAGCCCTGGTCCCTTATGCTCATGACTAGATAACCCCATTACCCGGATCTGATTAGACCTCAGGTTTGAGAGAGAAGAAGAGGAGGAACAATTGTGAGAGAGTGTGGGAAGGTTTTGTTCTCTTGTGCTCTGTGCGACACTTAGTTGCTAAAGGGCGTTGATTCCCCTGTGCTATGTGTGAGAAAGAGAAGAAGGTCTGTGAAGGAGAAGAAAGGAAGGCTCGTGCAGAAGGAAAGAAAAAGAAGACAGAGAAGGTCTCTGAAGGAGAAGAAAGGAAGGCTCGTACAGGAGGAAAGAAGAAAGCCTTAAGAAAGAAGGGAAGAAAAGAAGGAAAGAAGAAGAGAAATAAGGAAGAAAAGGCCTAAAAGCCTTGTGTTTGTGCTTACTAATGATCATTTAAGCCGTCAGAGAATAAGAGTTGTCGTCTGATCAATATAGCATTTAAGCTACTATTCATTTATTTGATATAATTGAGATCTAATATGTATGTTTGATTAGGGTAATTGGTAATTCAAATCACCATTATTTTATCTTGATTTCTTTTTATCATAACAAATTCTTGAGATACTGATGTTTATCATTGAATATTAATTGAGTAAATTATTATTCATTAAATATCTATTTGAATGTTCAATTAATTATGCTCATTGATTCTGAATGCGATTAATGTTGTAAATTCCAGTGTTAAACCTTGGACTTTTCTTTAGATTCAGAGTTAAAAATTTTATTTGTTGATTGAGCTATTTAGGAGTGTACTACGACGACGAAACATTAAATTCCTATATGACCTTATTAAAAACTTCATCTCTCTCGCTCTCTCTCTCTCATTTCATTTAATTTTTTTTTCTCTTATCTTATTTTTCTTACACATTATTTAGGACATACATCTAATTTGAATTTCGTCTCCACCATCAGCTTCATCGTCTTGTGCTCTTACATTAGAGACTAATATTGAATATGTTTCTGCAATAATATAAAATAATATATTTACAAAACAAAATAATATGAATATAATATAAGATACCAATTAAAAATAAAAAAATATCAAATAATATATTTTGTAACGTGCGATGTGTTCTGATTTTCGATCTTTTTTTTCTAATCTAATTTTTAACTTTTGTTTGCCGTAAGAAAGTAAGAAATCAAAATATTTTAGTTGAAGATTTATGATTGATGTGTTTTGATTGTTTACGTAGAAAATTAAAATATATTAATTGACATATGTGAAAAATTAAAATAAATAAAAAATTAAAATATATCGATTAACATCGATGAAAAATTAAAATACATCAAATATTTATTTATGTCTATTTTTGAAATTTTTATTTACCACACAAAAGTGACACAATATTTATCAAATTATTTATTTTTTTCTTATACTTTTATTTACTTTGATGCGGAAAGCAACGTGGTATTTTTTTTATTTTCATTTACTTTTAAACTCTACAAATTCAAAATTAATTTTATATAATAGTCGTGTGGTAGCTACCCACTTTTGTTTTTGAAACATAATTATTATTTATTTTAAAAATTAATTATTCTTTGGTTGTTTATTTTCAACCAACCAATTTAGAAAAACCGTAAAGAACAAAATATGTAAATTTTATCAACGAACATGTGCAAAAAAAAATTAATTTCACCTATTCCAATTGTATCAAATTAATACCCTGGATAACTTCACCTAACCTAATTTGATGCTGTCATAATTAACCATTTTATTAACTCAAACTTAAAATATCCTAGATCAAATACTTGAGATCCACCCAAATCAATCAAACGCACAAGCTAAAATATAAAGAATCTATGCCTATGCCCTGCCTTCCCGAAGAAAACAGACAAAACACATATTCTGTTTTTCATATTATACGACAGACTTTTTATCTAATGATTGGTATTTAGAGGTTTCGAGTGACTTGACATGTGCCATTGACGATCACAGCCTTTCATTTTTTTTCCCTGCCCCCTCTCATCTTCCTAAGGGTATATTTGTTGCACAGGATTAATTTATAGGAATAAATTTTTGTAAGTGATAAGATAGAAGGTTATGTAGAGGATAAGTGAATTTCTATATTTAAAAGAAATATGAGTTAAATTATAAGTCAAATCATGAGATAAGTGAGAAATTTATCTTAGAAGAGGGAGAGATAAATCTATCCCACCTCCTACCTCAGGATACATTATTCTTAGGATATCCTGAGGTGGGTCTCCAAGCCTTAAGAGACCATATTAAGTGATAGACGTAAAACGATTAAGAGCTTTGCTAGGTTTACTCATCGAATTTCTTGTCATACTTAGATTGTCAATAACAACTTGGTAGCATAAATTATGATAAAAGGTTAGATCTAGGTTAAGAGTCCAATGGAGCAAGCATTTCTACTATCTTTGTTGTTGCCTTTACATTTTTTTTATCTTCTTTTTTAAGTTTCTTCTTTTCGAGGGTGATGTTCTCTTCTTGGTGGATATAATGTTTCCACGACATATTCCTTTGGTTTGGGAGTAGTTGTTTCTTTTCTTACTCTTCTTAAACTAGGCAATACCTTCTATTTTCCATGATTAATGGATGGTTTTTCTCAAAAAAAAAAAGAAAAGAAAATTGTCAAGAGTGAGAAGGACATTAGTTTCTAGATTCTCTCTCTATGAGTCTTGGTTGGAGGAATAATTAAGAGGAATAAAAAAAGATATAAAAAAGTAGGAGAAATTATAAATTTTTATTTCACCTAAGTATTTGGTTATGTTTATTGTTATATTAAAGAATTAGAAGTATTTATTCCAACAAAGTTGTTTAGTAGGATGAATAAACGAATTTTATATGGTGAAGTTGAGAAAAATGGAATAAATCAGTGGAATAAATGAATTCTACCTCTTCAACAGAATTCGTTTATTCCAGAATACACCCTTCAATTTCAAAATTTGTCGATGCCAAAATAAAAATTACGAAACACAAAATTCATCTGTAATTTTTTCTTTATTCCACCAATCAAATAACCCCCGTAGGTTTTGATTAAAGAGTGATAGTCTCACGAATTCTAGATAGACTTGTGAGGTGATTCAAGTGAACAATTAAGGAGGTACATGTTGGACGTTCTCCAAAATATATATATATATATATATATTAATTTCGTAATGCCCCGAAATAACCTAAAGGAAAACTTTTATATTGGTTAAAAAATATGATTGAATGTTATTTTCTACCTCCCTTGAAAAGTCTTTGATGACGCTCTTTCTATATAAACTAAAAGTGGTTGCAATAACAAAGGTAAACCTAAGAAAGCTACCCTAAGAAAATATACTAATAGATTTAATCTAGCCTGAATAAATATGTTACGAAAAATCCTATGTCATTCAAAAATAGGAATACTTTTGGCTGTATCCAAAGATAAATGTATAACAAATTGATATGATAAGATTATCTACCATTGGTATAACAAATTGATATGATAAGGTTATCTACCATTACACGAGAATCGGAAATTTGGTGTACATTCTTTGATAGCCTGACACTGCCAAAAAGCAAACAATGCCTTTAGCTATATGTATCCAATAACGCTATATCTAGAGCCTGGTGATGTGGATTTAAAGACCAATCGGACATAAAGCACTTGGAGTAAGACGCTGCTCATAAGACGTTACAATTTTGAGCATATTTAAGTCACAGGTACCAATCCTATGGAACCACTTCCTTATCAACAACACATTAAATCCACACCATGACACTCATTAAAGTAGTTGGGGTGAGGGGTATTGTTCCCTCCTTGATTTTCAAATTTTTGCTTACATCAACGAAGTTTCCTCATTCCAACCATCCCTTTTTCCCCCATTTCTTCTACTGTACTTTTTCACTAGCTATTAACGCGGGGGACACTTTATCAAGTTGGAGCCTAAGCATCTGTCCCACTCAACTAGATAAAGGCAAGCACAAGTATTCCTAAACAATATGCACCAAAAGACAACATCTCATACCGTTTATAGTAACAATCCTAAACCATTTGTCAATCGATAACATCTATCATTAACAATTCACAGGTCTTTGGAAAAGCCTCTAATGTTCAGTCACATATCCTTCCTCACGCCAGTAAGATAGGGAGAGAGAAGAATTCAGGTTGCATAAATGCCAAATCAATCCCGCCAATGGTCGGGCTCGAGTCCCATCATCCACAAAGCCGTCAATAATATCGTCGCACCAACGTACCTGAACCATCCCAACCGAAGCCTCGACCCAACTCCACCGCGAACAATTTGCCAAACCCAACTCGTGGGGCTCACATCCCCGCGTCCAAAAACACAACATAAAAGTAGCATGCCATCAAACCAAGGAACCAAATCAAACTATCAAGAAAAAAAAAAAAAACCAAACCAAACCAAACAAAACATTACCTTAGCCCAACAAAGTTACAACATTCTCCCTACTCGTCCTTCTTCCCCACAAGCTTCCTCCTTCCTCTCCAACGCCCATCATGCCTCCCTTCTCCATGTTCGCCTCTCTGAAGTACGGCGACTCCCTCCTAGTCCTCCTCGCCTCCCTCCTCACGGCCTCCTTCTGCGAGCTCCTCTCTTGGCTCCTCATCTACCGCACCGCCACCTACCAATCCCTCCGCTCCTCCATCCACCGCGCCTCCCGTAAGCTCGACTCCATGAAGTCCTCCTCCTCATCCTCCTCCTCGTCCTCCACCTCCCTCTCCTCCACCTCCTCCTCCTCGTCTTCGAACTCCTCCAAGTCGAAGAAGATCGACCGCGTAGAGACCGCCCTCCGCGACTCCTCACGCGACCTGTCCCTCTGCAAGCTCAAGTCCGGCGCCGTCGTCGCCCTCGTCCTCTTCGCGGCGTTCGGCGTCCTCAGCTCCCTCTTCGAAGGGAGGCCCGTCGCGAAGCTACCCTTCTCCGCCGCGGGGCCCGTCAGGAAGATGAGCCACCGGGGGCTCCCCGGGGAGGATTGGACCGACTGCTCCATGGCCTTCCTCTACCTCCTATGCTCTGTCAGTGTCAGGACCAACCTCCAGAAGCTCCTCGGCTTCGCGCCGCCCCGCGGGGCCCCCCCGGGCGGAGGGTTCTTCCCAATGCCCGATACGAAGAGCAGCTGAGGAGTAAGGTAAAAGAATTTGAAGGGAAAAATGTGGTTTCTTTCGATCGATTTGCGTGGAATTGGAATTGGAATTGGGTTTTGCTCCGTTTGGGGATCAGAATGGGAAAGTTGGGGGCTTTGGAGAAGACGTTGCGTGGATTTGGGTATTAAAGTTGAGTTGTGTGTTCTTGGGACGGCAGATCCGGGGAAAAGATGATTCCTTTCTGTTGGTTTCCGTGGAATTAGAATTGGGTTATGCTCTGCTTGAGAACTTGGATGAGAAAGTTGGGGCCTTTGGGGGAGGAGATTGTGGTTGAGAGGCTAAAGGAAAGATGGCTCCTTTCTCTCGATTCCCAGGAATTTGGAAGTGGGTTTTGTTCTGTCCGAGGATTTGCGTGAGAAAGTTGGGGGCTCTGGGGAAGAGCGTATGGTTGAGAGGGTAAAAAAAGGATGGGTCCTTTCTCTGGATTTCCATGTAATTGGAATCGGGTTTTGTTCTATCTGAGGATTTGGATGAGAAGATTGGAGGCTTTGGGAGAGAGATTGTGGCTGATAAGGGAGAAAAGGAGATGGCTCCTTCCTCTTGATTTCTGTGGACTTGGAATTGGGTTTTGTTCTGTTCGAGGATTTAGATGAGAAAGTTGGGGGCTTTGGAGGAGAAATTGTGATTGAGTCGGTAAGAAAGGAGATGGCTACTTTCTCTTGAAATCTGTGGCATTGTAAGTGGGTTTTGTTTTGTCCGGGGAATTGAATGTGAAAGTTGGGGTTTTTGGTGGGTGGTTGTGGCCCAGAGTGGTCCAGTTGAGTTGTGCAATCTTGAGGCTGCATGGTAGAGGGCTGTTCCTGATACCTGATCCCAAGAGCAGCTGAGGTTGATTATGGGATCTGGAAGGAGATGAGGGGCAAAAGGTGTTCCTTTCTCTTGATTTGAGGGATTTGTATTCGGGTTTAATTTTGGGTCAGAATTTGATGCGAAAGTTGGGGGCTTTAGGGAGAAGTTGTGGTCTTGATTAGTTCATTTGAGTTGTGACCTTGAGGTATTATGTTGGGCTCGTTATGGATTATATATAAATGTAGTTGGGGAATATTTCTTAGGACTGTGTTTGTAATGAAATCCTTGTAAACTTCCATGAAACTTGTCGTGGTATCCATAATCACCCCTGAATCAATTTTTTACCCCTGTCCTGAACAGCTTTGTAACACAGTGGCATCAACTGTTGTCTAAGTTTCTTAGGTTATGCTCTCACTGGTTCAATTGGTTGGAAGTCTAAGCAGTTAACGGTTTGTTCTTGGTTCAATTCTGAACAACAAGCTGAACCTGGAAATGATTGGGTTTGCTAAAATAAACGGACTAAATTGGAGGAGGTAGATTTGTTTACTGTTGTTCCTTCTACACCTTTCTTAGTGATCCCATCGACTTGTAGGTTCAAATTACTTATGCTCGAATTAGGATGCAGCAATTCCTGAATACACATCAGAAATGCTTCTCACACATACTGCTTTTGGAGGCTGAAGCCTGATTTCTTAGCCTGATGCAAGGATTCCTGGCAGTTCGAGGGTTCTTCCATTACCAGATAGAAGTGTCACTCTAGAAAAAAGGGAAAAAGAAGTATAGGTAGGAACTGAAAGAACCATGGAGGAAAAGGCATCAGAGGCCCTGGAATGCCTACTTATGGAACACAAATAGGAAGGTGCAACAGCAGATTTGGATGCTGAAGTCCTGGGATCAGGACATCTGAGTAATTCTTCAGTATGTGTGGCTAGGGCACTACCCTTCTGTTGTTTTAAGGTTTGTTCTCAGAATACATTAGTTCTTACTTTTTGAAAATTACAGTAGTTCTTAGTACACTCATATATAGAGGAACCTTTCGGAAGCTACATGGAATCCATTTCCAGCTTCTTTCTGTTTCCATAGACCTGTTTGTTTAGTGGAATTGGGCCATTTGCTTCTGCATCTAGGTGTTGGAATTCTGGAAGGACCCACTTCTGGATTAACTTCCCCAATTCCAGAATTATCCAATTCCATGCTGGGGGTGGAATCCACTTTATTCCACTTTCAACTCCATGGTTAGCTCTCATATTCCACTATTGCTCCTGTGCCCTAACTCTGTTCCCAGTGACGATTTAACGGCCACTTCTTTTGGGCAGGATTTGATTGATTCCCACTGTTATGTCATCCATTCATTCTGAGCTGTAGATGGAGATTCCTTGGGAGTTGTGCATTGATTCTTATTGTTTAACGAGTCTAGGGTTCCAGGTCTTGGTCTTCAGAATAGGGTTCTATACTTTGCTCCAAGCTGTTCAGAATAATATTGTGTATAAAATGATATATATAGACTCTCTTTCTCTCTGTCTTACACACACAAACAAATGCACGAATGACTCACCATTCTAATGGATTATTGGTCATTTTGTTGAGAAAGAAATAACTTCTCCAGTGCAATTGCAATATAACCATTTCTATGAAAAATAAACCAACTAATGCAAAGGAAAAATCATCCATTATGTATTTACCAAGTACCTTATTCCATCAAAACTACTCATTCCACAAACTTGTTCCTCATAACAAAGAATAGTCTTCAAAAAAAAAAAAAAAAAAAAGAATAGAAGTGGAATTACCCAACTTAATTCCTTGCAAGACATCAAAAGCAACCAAACATTCTTTCAACAAAAAAAAAGCCACCAAACACCAAAATCCTTCAATTCCTCTGTTTGTTCCACATCTGAGCAACTCCTTCGTTAATCCTACTTTCCTAATTCCACTAACTGGATTCCTAACCACACCCGTGAGAACAGGGGTAGAGAGTATGTAATCATGTGGCCTTCCAATAAGAGTATGCTATTTCCTCTTTATTTGTTTATAGCATGACAAAAGTATGGGTATATCACTTGTCTAAAATATACAATGACTAGTCTAGACAAGCCATAAAAAGGGATCAAGAGAACAACTATCTCATTGGTCAAACTCCAACTTAGGGTATATGACATATGGGAGCAGCCTAATTAGCTAAATGGAGTCCAAAAATTTAAGTCTTTAGAGTCGGTTATGTTTCATGATCAGGTGGGATATGCTTAGCCATATTTTGGTTACATTTTTGTCTTGTAGTGCACAGGCATGAGCCTGCCACTTTTTGTTCCATGAGGGTGACGTATGCCAAGGTTGTTTGGTCATTAGGGCCTTGGTCTCTTTTCTTGGGGAGGGGGCCAACTTTTGGCAGGTGACACGTGTATCTGATGCGGTTGTGTCCAGCATGCAATATATGTAGGCCTATGGCCCATGAGAAAAACATGAAATATATGAATCTCATTTTTCCCTATCTTCCTCTTCGTGTGAGACCTGTACTCGGTTGTTGGGACGCCGCCCGGTCATAGTTCAGAATTGACGAGTGCCCCAGCCTCCATTGCCGTGAGGCATTTGATACGTATACAGGAGCAACTTGCTCGTACCTGTATACTTTGATTTGATATGTAACTGTTGATTAATATTCCACTTAGAGGAGAAATAAAAAACTGGTCTGGCACTGACCCCCCTTTATCCCATTATATCACAAGTTATTTAAGATTCCAAATATTATAACTTGACCCAGATAAAAAGCAGAAAGCTTGCGAATTTAGAACATTCAACAAAACTAATGTTAGGAAAGTGTCTTCTTGTCCTTCTTACCTACCATGCTGTATGGATCCAAATTCTGGGTTGTAAATTATAGGGATTTCTATAGCATGCCAAGTTGAATGTGTAGCTAAGCCAGAAAGAGAGAGAAAATGAAGTTACTAAAGAAAAGGTTAGTATGACACCAACGAAGGATGAGATGAAATGGCCTTGTTTAAAGTGGTTTGAATGGATCAATCACATCAACAATTTCTTACACTGCTTTCCTGCTTATTCGCAGTGGTTCGATCAGGTTGAAATGGGTTAAAATGGAATGTCCAGATATGTTCTAACTTTCATGAAGAACTGCAGGGGGTGTGAAGAGGTGAAAGGTCTTCCTTTATAATTAAGAAGTACACTAAGCTTTTATAAGGCACTTGTTTAACACTGTATTCTGTGTAACCATGATTTAATATGAATAAAAATGTTAGAGAAAAGAAAAACAAGTGCAAATGTAGGTGGTTAATATGGAAGATACTTGAGCATTTTGACAACTGAGGAAATTCCATTCATTTCTGCTGCCTAATTACCTGTGACAAAGTGTTTCTTCGAAGAAAAAAGTATTCCATGAATTCTTTGCAATTAGGCACAACTTATTATAAATCAGTTAACATCCTGTGCCATTGGTTGCTGTTTAGGATGAATTTATTCCTTAATAACTCCTATTTCAAGGATATTATATTACTGCAAGATGGATTTCTACTTTATCACGAGATGGTACTGACCCATTAACACAGGGGGGATTCCTAGTGGGCATTTTCTTTTGAGTTCAATCCACCATCTTTGATTGGAAAGGTTCAAAAGATGGTGAAGAAAATGCATGCAGCTTTTGCATGCATGCACATGTGTACTTGTTTATGGTCAGAACTGTTATTCTTGGTTTCTACATGGGGCTCACAACATGCCTATCAGGAATATGCATGGGAATGATTTATATTTAGCATTGCTCTTTGTTTTTTCGTGGGAAAACACTTTGTTATTGTAATAATACTCTTTTGTTTCTATTTGTATATGTTGGACTGAAATTGGTCCTAATTCAGTGGGACCAAACAGCCTGCAGATATAACAGATTTCTACATAGAACACAAGATTTATGATGAAGGTCATTTAGTTTAGGAAAAGTAGTATTGCTACTGTAGGATACAACATCAGAGCCTAAAAATACCAGCATAAATTCAAGTTCAATGCTACTATTGCAAGTCCCAATTGCCTTCTTTACATAGGAAATGACACCTTTTCCTTTTTTGTCAGAAGAGGACATGTGGAGTCAATTTTTTTTTTTATTCAGACAATGCTTTATAAGTGCTGGCAGTGTGCGTATGGGAAACCAATCAATCCACCAATTATGACGAGTTTTAATTGTGTTAACTCAACAGTGCCTTATTATAAATTTTTCAACCCATGTGAACTTGACAAACTGCATTTTCATGTCATTACAAAAGAAACACTTAAGAAAAATGGTATTAACTTTTGAAAATAGGGTACTTATTTCAGTTTAAACTGATTTGATATTGAATTGCGTATTGGTACCCTTATCATTTTTAAATCTCTTCTTTAAGTGGATCACTGCTTTACCAGTTCTTATGCCTGTTGTAGGAGATCTCAAAAGGTCCTTATTATGTTGATTAAGTGATTCAAAATAAGGTGCTCCACCAGTTACTACTACTTGCCGATTCAAGCTGCAATCTTATTTTCCTTGGAGTGGTGTTTTTTTATTAACCCGGAACTTAGGGGCTTAGATTGCCCCTTTTATTGAACTTCACAAAAAAAAAAATACAAGTGGTGCCCTTCAAGGGGATTACAAAAAAGAAAGAAAAAGAAACTACAATGACACAAATCTCAAATGGAAATATGAAAGTTTTATAACCCTTTGAAGCTCTGACACCTCCAAATAGACTGAAAAAACTGAATACATCTTCTACTGTTGCCCTGCCACAAGTAAATAATGACAATATATTTTTTTACCGCTTCAAATGCGCTCCATTGAAGCCTTCATACCAGACCATGCTACAAATGAGCTCCATTATCATTCTGGGTTACTGAATGAAATCTCATCACTAGGACCACATTGCTGCTATGTGAACAGCACCTTGGAGTCACACCATCAGCTCCAACAGCCATAAATCAATAGCTGATACTATACTCAGATTAGCTCCATGATTACTTTGTTATTGCTCCTGGCTGGTCCTGTTACATTATCTACTGTAGAACTAGAATAAAACATCTCAAATGCACCAACTTCAAAAGAAAAATTGAATTAGGAGCTTATCTTTTGTGCACATGTCCAGGCACTTTATTTCATGCAATACTGCACCAAACTGTTAGCTCCAATCTTAGAATTAGCTGAACTTCATTCTGAATTACAATCTTGATTTCTTTGACTCAGTTGATCTTTTATGCTCCAATGAAACGCAATCTGTTTGCACATCTAAATGATGTGTGCACTTCCTGATTTAAAAAACCATCTTCCAGTTCTCTTTGAGTCTGCTTCAAATTGCTGAATCATGCAGCAATACCACCTTCCCCTTTTTAATTTCTGAAAGATTAAAAACTCGTACAGCAGCAAAAAAACATCAAGATTAAAATGTCCAACAACTGAGAAGAGAGGGACACTTCCTTCTTGTGTGCATATCCTCTTTCCTTTTTGTGTAGAGCAGTCCTTCCTTCTTGTCTTTAGAGTTGTATAATCCCCATTTTACAGTCTTCTTGGTAGTTGACTACTGATATGCACACAATTCCTCATGTTGAAGCAAAACATCCTCCTCCCCTTCTTTAATAACCAGCAGCTTCCTCTTTGAAGTCCCAGGAAACAAGGATCTTAATCTTTTTAATGCCTTCTATTGATTTTAGTCCTCCCTTCCTGGCCAAAAAGTATAGCAGCAAAATATGTCCAAGCAAAAGCATAACTGAAAAAATATAGTAGTCATAATATGAAAACTTAACTTTTGTGCACCTTTTAAGTAGGAAAACTTGGATTTTTCTTGGAGTGTTGAGATATAATATGCTTCATTTTCAAAAGTACCTTTTGAATCAGGAGGTCTTGCTTTCCAAGGAAGGAAGCTCACTTCAAACCTTCTGCATTTTCCAATTAGTCCACAATTGGAATTATGTTGAAATGATTGACCCTTACTCAGAAAAGGCATCTGACTGTGTTAGAGTATTAGGAAGGTATTAGAGTATTAGGATTAGTTAGTTATGAGTCCTATTATGGTATGGTTTGAGTTTATTTAATTTAGGACTTTTAGCTATTTTCCTATTCCCAGTAGTTATTTTCTATTCATGTTGAAACTCTTATGTAATTTTTATAACCCATTCTCTATATAAAAGGGGTTAGGATTCTTGATTTCAATAGTAAGAAGAAGACTCTATTTTCTCTAACATGGTATCAGAGCAAGATTCATGTTTCCTAGGAAGCCCCACCGGCCCTCTTCTTGTGTGCCAAACCTTCTCCAAATGCCTCCTCCCTACTGTGTGCGCAATGCGTGGCTCTTGCTTGCACCACACACCACGACATCACTTTGCACGTCGAGGAATTCCCCACTGTGTGGGAATGGGTTGGTATGAGGCTATACGTCCCTGCATTCCTGAACATGGACCACATCACATCTCATTTGAGATGGTCTCCTTGTGCAAAAGAGACCTACGGCTATGTAAGTACAAGCAGAACTTGCAACCCCCCTTTAAACCCCCACCTTAAAAGATCCAATCTTCTCTTTGTTTTTCTTCCTTTAAAAGAGAGTCCATCCTGTCCTTCGCCACTGTGCATGCTTGCTAGCACCCATTGTGCCACTACACGTGTTTGTCTGCACCACTATGCTTGCTTGTCTATGCCCACCGTGCGCCACCGACAAGGAATATGACAAGCAAGAGCAAGACAATTACATGGTCATGAATTGGCTTATGAATAACGTAAAGTCGAAGATTGTGGCGGATATGCTCTACATGAAAAATGCCAAGGACATCTGGGACAATCTAGCTAAGAAATATTCCTAGCAACTCCATACTTGTTGGTATTTATTGTCAGATTTGGTCTACCAATTAGGGTAATCAATTATTGGTTGACTACTACACTACGATGGAGTTGCTCTATAAGGAACTTGTCATCTTCTAATCCTCCTATTGTGATCCTCAGAGTACTCAGAGTGCGAAGTGGCAGACATATCGGTTCCTTGATGACCTTGGCCAACGCTTATCATCTGATGTGATACCAAATCTAGAGACAATTTACAATTGTCTTCAGAAAATCGATGTAGATGTCCCACATGCTTCCACTCTTGCTACTCTTCCTGACACATTTGCCTGCATTGCCTCTGAAGGGAGAGGTGGTTGTTCTGGTGGCGATGGATGAGGTCATGGTTATATCTACTCCTTGCACATACTGCTAGTGGATGAACCATCCTTCCTAGAAGTGTTGGGATAAGTTTGGCAAACTCACCTAGGTTAATAAGACAACTACTGAAATTTCAACACCTAAGACTACAAAGTAGTCTCCTTTACAGTTTACTGTTGAGGAGTTAGATCGTCTGAGGACTCTACTAAGGAATGAGCCATCCTCCTCTACTATGTTTCTACTAGCCGTGTGGCAAATTTTGCTTCTGTTGCATCTAGTTTTGGAGCATTTGCCTCTACTGCCAAAATCTTCCCTAACTTTGATGACTAGTGGATTTGAGCAAGGTTCTAATCTCCTGCTTATGCCTGCCTATTGCTACTACCTTCTTGAGATCGTCTCTCACCACTACAACTACTGTTGCTTGGGATTGCCTCTTGTGCTACTGATACTATTTTTTGTTTGGGATTGCCTCCTACTGCCTACCTACCTACTCCGATTTATTGCTTGCTTGCTCCTTTAGTCGGAAGATGTCTTCATTGGGAGGGTGAAATTTTGTCTATTGTAATAAGTTGGGTGTGATTATCATCCATGCTCCAACTTAAGGTGGAGTGTTAGAGTATTAGGATTGGTTACGGATCCTACTATGGTTAGGTTTGAGTCTATTTAATTAAGTCAAGAATCTTAATTCTTTTCCTATTCATGTCATTTTCTATTTCCGTTAGGTTTCTTATGTAATTCTTCTAACTTAATTCTCTATATAAAGGATGTTAGGATTCTGATTTTAATTAGACGATTTTCTCCAACAGATTTTAAATACCTCATTTATCAAAAAGCATTGCTCCATTCCCATCTATGTTCTTCTCCCTAACAGAAGGTAGTGGAGCTTAGTTGATCTATCTCCGAGTTGTCTTACTCAAACATCTGACTCATGGCAAAAATGTAGGTAGTTGTCTCCTCGGAAGGTGGCAATCTGGAGGCATTGTTCTTCACTTAGGTGAAGCTGAAGTTCCTTTTGTTCCATGCCCCTATTGCTTAAAATTTATGTAAATTAAGAGTTTCATGGCCCCTCTCAAAAAATTAAAAGTTTCATGTTTTAAAGCATTTTCCTTTGTTTTTATACCTCTTCTGAAGGTATTTTGCAATATCCTATATGCTAAACTGTGACGCAAAAATGTATGATAAGCCACTCAAGCGGAGATCAATAATTAAGACAAAATAGCATATGAAATGTAAGATTTAAGCAACCATGTGGCACATCAATTAAGTAAAACCATTAGGTTGTTGGGTTGCTTTGGAGGCCATAAACCCCATCAAGGGCATATATTTTACTGATCGAATGGAGGCAAGAAACAGAACCACTTCTAGATGATAATTTCTGGCCAAATCTCTGGCTTGATTTCTCCTCTCAAAATCAATTGGAGTTGGTTGATACGAACCATGTAGCCAAGGAAAGTGCTAAATTAATAGAGGATAGAAAGAACTTTATTGCTTTGTTCCCATCAAACAAGACATGAAGAGAGACAGAAAGGGAACTGCTTTAATCTTTTCTTTGGAGACAGTCAGCATTCTGCAAGTGGTTGCTTGCAAACTCTCTCTCTCTCTCTCTCTCTCTCTCTCTCTCCATTTACCTTTGCTTCTTCTAATGAAGATAGTTTTGATTACATAATGCCTCTTGGCTTTGCCAATACCAAGGTTCGAAATGCCGATTTCAATGTCATGTTGATGAAATTCAAAATGTGTATTTTGTGGGCATGCCGACAAAAATGCCAATGACGGACCAGCAGCAGACCAATAACAGCCTTGGCATGCCCATCGATTTTGTCGGCATGCCGGCAATATCCTAGCAGTTTGACAATTTTACCATGCCGGCATAGGCTTTTCCCAAAAAAGGCCTTGCCTATGACATGTCGGCGGCATTTAAATCGCTAGTCAAGACAAATAACATCATTCGGGAGTTTCAATTGTATTACTGGACCAAAAGAACTCGTACCATCATCTCCTCAGGGTGACAACTCCTGGGATTTGAATCATGCTTGAATTATTTAGTGTGATTTATCTGCAAATGAATAGACCGTAATCCAAGGCTCGAGGGAGTCCATGATGATATTTTGGTTTTTGTTACCACAAATCTGTAGAAGAACGTAGATCCTAACACTACCTTGTCGGCAGACAGATTCTGTGATTATATTTACGTGACCATCATGATTAAACAGAATGCCCTTTTGACATCAGATTTTCATTTGAATATTCATTTCCTGTTTGTATGCCAGAAGATTTTCCAGCATGTTCTTTAGATGTTTCAGATATTTCTTTTGGAGGTTTAAGATTTCATGGTCTTCCTACCTTTGCAGGTTCTAGCAGACATACCGACTTCATTTGCAAAGTTTCATCCTAGCAGAAAGGTTTTACTTGCTTTACAACCGTTGATGCGTATCATCATGGGGTAAGGGGCTAGATTTTGTGGTTTGACTTCATCTGGTAATCCATGTCAATGCATTAGTTTGGTTCATAAGTAGATTTTCTACAATAAGTTCATATTTGTCTACATTCACATAAATGAGTATTAGAAGTAAGGTTATTTGTTGCTTTCTGAAATTTTTCTTCTTGGAACTCAATCCTTGGGGTTTGCATTATCCCCCGATTTAAACTACTATTTAATGATCATCATAAGTGGTCCTTTGAACAATGCTCTTTTGAACCTTAACATTTTGGAGTCAGTGGTTTGGAAGACAAATCCATTACTCTTCTTATGGCAACTATTAATAGCAAGTGGTGATTTTTGCCTTCATCAGGCGAAATTTGCTTTTTTATTTTTTGTTCCTTTCAAAATTGTAAGGTTCTAATGGTCTCACCTACAATTTGCTGTTCTATCTTTATTGGAATCCGAGCCTCATGTCATTCTATACTTTCTGATTGAGTTAATTTCAGAAATCAACTTCTTCCATCATTTTCTTCTTTGTAAACATTGGAATCTGGCGACCAGATGGATATGCAATTAAAGCAAGTAGATGGTACCCACAGATATTTCGCTTATCTTACAGTTATTGTGGTTGCTTGGCTAATGATTCTTAGGTCATTGATCCAGCATTCCGAATCTGTTAATGCAATGCAGCCAATGCTACTCCTGATCTTCTGAGAAATTTTTATAATTCTTGGAGGTTCATCACATTGGATGAGCATTTTCACCTCATTAATCTTGTCCAATCTGAAAAAAGGAATTTCTTTAGCCTAAATTTCATATAGCAAAAGATTGTCAACTTTTTGGAGAAACAACTCTGGTAAGTACCAAAGAGAGGTGTATATATATATATATATATATATATTGGAAAGTATAAACATTTTACGCCATTTTTGGGATGGCAGCAAAGATTAGTTAGTTTGAATCTCCAACATGTTGGTTATATATATATATATATATATATTGGAAAGTATAAACATTTTACGTCATTTTTGGGATGGCAGCAAAGATTAGTTAGTTTGAATCTCCAACATGATGGTTCACTCCAAGGTGTGCACCCAGTAGCTTAAATATTATTATGGTACGCCATGTATATCGTGGACCATGTTTGGGCTTTTACTCGCGTTAAACAAAAAAAATAGGGTAAGAGGCAATGGATGTGATATAAATTCCGGGAGAGTTTGTGGCATGCAAAAGAACCTAAATTTTATGAGTAACCAAAGATCCTAAATTTGGTTACCATATACCATGAAATATATACAACTTGGTCAACAATTAAATAGAATGACATATAACAGAGGCGGTAATAACTTTCAAAAGCAAAATTTGTGACACATACCGAGATCAAATCGATTTGACATGTGCACCTGCCTCCTATTCAACATATATCAAAGGGTATAAGTTCACAAGCCAAGGCTATTTTCCAAGGAAAGCAAATACCTAATTTGTAAACATCTAGCCAAATGCATTTAGCTGTGACATAGGAATATGCTAGATAGGTTGCAAGTAAAGGATAAGCAAGAGATGAATGTGCTTATTATCTTCAGGGTATGGTCGAATGGTGGATGCTCTTAACTTTGGTAAGAGAGATTTAGGTTTGAGTTTTCATTCCTACGTTGTTTAGAGCATTGACGTATAGGAAATAATTAATTCCTCCTCAATTTGCTCAAAAGGGCTTCTAGGTCATAGAAAAAAAAAAGGAGAGATGAATGTGTTTGGTTGTCTAATGGAAATGTGCTGAATAGGTAAGTTGCAAGTTAAAGTGGGAAGTTCATCTTTAACATGACACCTTGTTGTTTACTAAGGTGTTGTTTGGTGGGTGGGTTAAGATAGGTTTGTTTTAATGCACATTTGACTTGGGTTAAGGTAATTTAATTCAATGTAAATTTATTTCATCCCCTCTTAGGTATAAAATTTAACCCATCTCTTGTCTTAAACATCAAAATTTACTTATGCCTTCGTTCTATTTCACTCTTTTCCAATTCTTTTATTTATTTTACACATTTATTCTCCGTACCAAACACTGCCTGAGAGCAGTACATATTCTTTGTTGTAAAAGTTGATTTCTTTGATTGGATGTGCTGGCTAGATGATAAATAACACCTATGGATCAGATGTTTGACAAACCATGAGATGTATGCAACCTCATCCGCAATACATAAATAAATTGGAAATTAATAGAAAAAAGTAAAAACCCATGAGACATGCAAACTTCATCTAAGATGATTGAACGTGACGACTTGATATCCCAAGGCTGCAGGTTATCATCCCAGGTAACTAGAATATTTCACTCTATTTTTATTACTTATTTTTTAAGGGAATTATATAAAAGCCATTGATCTTTATTTGAAATTTCAGTGTGATCCCTGATCTTCAGATGCTATCTATGGCATCTCCAAACTTTCCAAGTTTTTCAATGTAGTTCCTCCATTAGGATCTTATAGTGTGACATTTTCCTGCTGCCAATGCTCCCAGGCTCCAGCAGAAATTTAGATGGCTTAGAGTTGGGAGAGGTCAAGAGCTTTTGTTTGGGAAATTTTTTCTGTTTTGTGGGTAAGAACATGGGCATTTTTATCAAATGTCAACAAAAACTAATGCCATTAGATGTTTGGGGAAGGGACTACATTGAAAAAGTAAAAAATTTTGGGACGACATTGCCTATCTTTGAATATCTAGGATTACAATGAGATCTAATAAAAAGATAAGGGACCTTTATGTAATCTTCTCTCTTTTAATGCATTCCATGCTTTTGAAAACGATTTCATTAAAGGACATGAGTAAACATACATATGATTATGGACAGCAAATTAAGATGTTCTTGAAAGCTGGATCAAATTTTCCTTTCAGTTGATCCCAAAATTGCCCCTCATGCATCAATACAAGAAGAGCTCTGTAAAAGAATATTGGCCATTCAACATATACATCATGTGTATCCTTTTCCTTTTGTTTGGTAGCATCAACAGACACCTAATTTGAGTCAAAATTCTACAAGAACAAAGACATACAGAAAAATAATTTCAGCATCGAAACATGAGATTTACACATACTCAATGCGCTACCAAATGGGCTTCTACTAAGATTACATTGGAACACCAGCATTACCAACTTCCTGTGGATGTGTTGTGCGTTCTTTCGTGGTTGGTGATGCATATGGTGCTGTATGCACCAAGAGAAAGAATTACCGTGTATCGAATTGGGACTCAATCGATGGAATTAGGCAGCTTGACAAGGATGTTATGTTCAGGCATATGGTTACATTCGAAATCGAGATGAACAAATGCACGCTCGATCTTGGGGAGTTCTTCGATCTTGATCTGTAGGCTCTCCCCAATGGCATGTGCCTCTTTCAATGGAAGGTCCTCTGGAAGCACGATATCGACCTGTTCATATTTGGTAAGCTCTTAAATTAGGAACACATACAAATGCAACAAGGGAAGTCTCTTGTAATTATAGTTGAGAAGGATTTGCATGATCTCCAACTAAAGGTTCTCATCCTACTTTGTCTTTTGATGGAGGACTAAAGAAGGGCTCTTTCCATAAAAGCCTATACTTTGTCTTTGGCGATTGATGTTGACCATTCCTCTAATCCTTCAAAATCTTACAAATTCAGCAATTCAATCCTATCTCAAATAGTAAATGGAAGCTGTGGGAGGTATTTGGCGCTGAGGGAGTAGGAAGAGAAGCAATGATGGGAGAAAAACGCTAAACACAAGCACTAGGGTTGTTATCACTTTGGGTGATTAGAAAGAACTTCACCAAGTGTGATGGTAAGCTGACATATTTAAACATTAGAAGATTTAGAAAACCATCTCCACTTATGTTCTTCTTCCTCTCTTTTTGGCACATCACATTGTCTTACAAGGTCAACCTAGCAGTTAATTTTTTTCCTTATGTTCATGGAGTGCACAACAATAAAAACAACATAGCCTTCCCCTTGAAAAATGTCGACTGCCATGTTGACCTTGTAAGAAAAATATTAAATTGCTTAGGTTGGGTTGGGACTACTAGAACTTGTAGGGGTGCATTATTGACTGATTTGGTAGATTCAGTGCCCAAACAAATAACGAAATCCTCTTGGGACCGAAAACATCCAAACCAATCCAAGTTGGGTAGAAATCTTGCTTTAGCTGAGTATTTGAAGTTTTGAACCTCTATAGGAGCAATGATTTCAAATTTGAAAACAGTTAAAGAAGAACAGGAAAGCAAACCTCCGCAAAATATAGGACACCAAATGTGTAAGCTCGAACGGTATCGACATGCTTTATTTGTTTATCATGCCTAATCACAAGGTATGTCAATTTCTGCAGCATCTCGGGCGGGGCGGTTTGACCCACTAAAGAAACTGCATCAGATTACATATAATGTCAGCTGAGGTACATGCAGCGTACAGCTAAAACCAAAATGGTCATGGATCGGGTAGGATTGTGAAGCCCAAATCTGGGATAAAAATTGCTAGAGTAATTTACGTAAAAGTCCCTAGGCTTATGGCAACTTCTGTGGCTGGAAAGGTGACAACACAAGCAAAATTTAGTGGAGTGGAAGGAAACCTCAAGCCATCCCTGATGTTTGAACATCATCAATATTATTCCTAATCTTGCTAATTTTACCGTCGTCCCTCCATCAGATTTCCACTAGGTTGATGGTAAGGTGACAAGCTTTTGAGATTTTCCAGACTAAAATGCCCTTTGATCTACTTCAAACACAACTGTATTCCCTTGCAGATCCCCCTGTGTAACCTGATCCCCTTCCTTGCAACAGCCTTCCTCTCCCCTCCACCAACTCCCCCTGGTCTTAGCCTGTTCATTACGCCAACCCTCCCCGATCTTAGGGATGGGGTTGGGGAACTACATCGGTAAAATTGGGAAGATTGGAAATGACATTGATGATGTTCAAACACTAGGATGGCATTGAAATCGCACAAAAAAGAACAAGGACTTTTATGTAAAATACTCAATTAGGTAATATAACCCAATCTACTCAACTCAACTTTGGAATTGAGGTTAGGTCCAAGTTGGATCGCCAAAAAACGATTTCTTAATCCATGTTGATCCCTTAGCCTTGTCTACAATTAGGAGAAGACATATAATCTCTATGACATTCTCCTATAAATATGATTATTCCAACAAAGGCAACTAGTATTTCATGTAGGAGACGGCAATCCAGAGTTACTAAAAGTGTGAACAATTGGCAGTGAAGAGCATGGCGAAAGGAAAAAAAGAAGAAGCAAAACCTGCATTCTCAAACACTGTTCCTGACCAATTTGTGATTGTATAAATTGCAAGAATAAGAGCTCCAACAGGATCAATCCACCAGTAATATTTATCACCGAAGACAGCTGCTATTAATCCGACAACATTGGTCACAACATCAAAGTAATGATCCTGCAAGAAAAAATGAGAGATAATTCCAATTCAGAGTAGCCATGTAGTTTTGATCACTGGAAGCGTAAGGGCCTTCCAACCTTAGCATATGCACGGACGATCTTATTTCCGGAGGTTCTGCAATAAAGCCAGAGCCCAAGTTTCACAACTGTGGCAGATAGCATGATAGAGTACAACCACACCAATTGGTTGTATGTCATCTTTTCACCAGGCTTATTCTCAATCAGCTGTTCTACAGCTGTAATCAGAACTTGAAAGCCTGGAGATTCATGGAACATTAAACTCATTCTTAAATTTCTGGAATACCAAACAGAAAATTAGCTCAGAATAAAAGAAAAAAAAATTATATTGCTTTACAAGATACAAATAAGATCCTAGAATAGGAACTAAAGGTGCATTATTTACGGCTCTATTGCTCAGTGCTCCCTGGAAAAATAGGTTTGAGTGACAATACTTGGATACTTGGAACCTTGAACCTCCTTTTTTTCCCAATTCAAGTGTGGCCCAAGTCCCAATAATTCTTTGGGTCGTAAAAGGCTTGATGCTTGATAAATTTCAAAGGAACATGAATCTTACAATTTCATAATATTCAGTTGCCATGATAAAATAATAACAAATACCTAGACCTTATAATTGGCAGGATAAAAGTTTGATATTGGACCTTCATTGGATTTTTCCTCTTTCCAATCCCTTTTACAGGAAAAACAATGTTCAAGCGCTTCTAGCTGTGTCCACTTTGGGCAGGTTGGAGGGTTGTATTTTAATACACAGTTGAAAAATCAAGGATGAAAATACTCACTATGCTTCATGTCACAAACTAACCAAGACAGAGAAAAAAAAACCCGAAGAGAAGTTAAAGTTGGTGTATAAAAAAAAGATTGAAAGGATAGAATGAGGGGAATTTCATTTGGGTTCATAAAAAAGGCTTGCCATGATAATTTCAAGCAATAACTCATTCCAGAGTCTTCTTCTGGTTTAATTAACCATAACTAGTTTTTCCCAATTACAAATCAAATGGAGAGCTGTTTCTATCTTTGTTTAAGTACGACTGGATGTAGGTAATCTAGAGAAGTATGGTTCCTACAAATGAAAAATCCTTATTGCACGTGTAAGCCTACCCAGAGTAGCCATGACTGCAGCAAAAATAATAATTCCCACTGGTTGAACACGCAGCTTGCCGATAGGATATTTGTACACATTTATGCTCTTCGTTGATAAATGTGTGAACCAAAGAATACCCCCTGCCACGAGATCTAGCAAAGAATCAAGCGTTGATGCGGCAACAGCCAAAGATCCACTTCTTATTGTTGCACATATCTGTGTTTTACAATGCCTGATTCATTATAACCTTATTGATGAGCAGCAGAAGTCCATAACATGATTGGAAAGGACAAACCTTTAGTAATAAAAGTAAAGTATTCACATAATTAGAGATCCTCATGGCACATTCATTTTGATATTCCTCATTGGGATCATCGTCACTGACTGCCCCATCCATGCAATCAACTTCCTCAAATGACTTTAATGTTGCAAGCTGTTTTTCATAGTATTCCTTTTCACCTAAAAAAGAGAGAGAAACAATATTTCCAAAATTGAAGAAAGATATCTCACTTGCACAATATATGGGACTACATAGACTCTAGACATCAAACTTTTCAGGTATTAAAAGCGATAAACAAAAGAATTTGATAAATACTCAAAGTCATGTTTGTTCTTAGCAACAGCTGAACCATTCCTTATCTCAACATTTTACAAAAGCAGTTTATCCGTTTCCTTAAGAATCTTTTCCTGGAAAATTGCCTGAAAGTTGCTTCTCCAGCTAATATCAAATAATGTCCAGAAGCCTGTTCCATAGAAATCACTATCCAACTTACCATTCAAATTCCAAAATAAGAACCAGTGAAGGTAGAAAAAAGTACCAAATAAAATGAAATGGAAGCATATAATAACCCTAAAATATTCCAAAGTGCATTCAATGATACTGTGGACCATGAGAGCCTTCAAAATTAAAAGCCATACATTCTATCACCAATATTTCAACTACTGTAAGGACAGCCAATAAAGAGAAATCAAGACACCAAAAAGCCAAAGCAGATACAGCAAGAATTCATGAATTCAACAAAATGTTCAAGATAAATGAAACATAAACTTAACATCTGAAAGTACTTTTTGTTAAGAAAGCAGCAAGAAAATTGATTTTCCAGAATAAACACCACATATTCATCCCTTTCTAGAAAGACACCACATTTGTATCAAGCATATCCAAACTCATAAAGCTCCAACAATTGCATATTTGTGCTAACATCCTTGGTTTTGATTACAACAAATTATTATATATGGTTTCCATATGTGACATTTCAGGAATTTGACATTTCACATAAGATCAAGTAGGAACAAAGGGTTGCGAAAGAACAGATGTGATTAATCAAGGATAAAAATGATGAAGAATCCTTGAATGAATACAAAGGTGTGAAGAAGAGAAGATGATGAAGACGTTGACTAGAGTTCAAGCAAACAGTGTATGGTCTGGTAAGTGTTGTGCTAGGATTATTGTACGAAATCTCCTAAAAATATACTCATAACAAATTTTGCTTCAAAAATTTCGTAAGACATTAATTGATTGACCAAATAACCTAAGGGATCAAACCAGTTTGCATGGAACACAAGTATCTCTCAAATGACATGCAATTTGATTGACCAAACTTAAGGTTGATTGATCAAAATGATGATTGATTGACCAAATTTTCCTTTTGATTGACCAATTTGTGAAGATTCTTCCTCTCGTTTCTCATGCAAATTGATTGATCAAAATGAAACTTTGATCGACTGAAATACGAAGGTCTTCAAAGCAATCTCTTTTTAATTGACCAAATAGATTTTTGATCAACCATTTTATGTAATAGTTGATCTTTTAACTTTTCGACCAAAATAAATTCTGATCGACCAATGATATTTTCTTGATTAATCTAAATTTAATTTGATTGACCAACATGCACTGAAATCTACTTTATTGATAGATCATTCCTAATATTGGTTGACCAAAAAGAGTGCTTAATCGACCAAATTTCTTGTTGATCAGTCATTATTTTTAAATGATTTTTTGAATAAAATTCTTAGCAAAATGATCAACCTTTTTAATTTCTGATCGACCAATGTTTTGATCGACCAAATTTGAATGCAATCAAAATTATGTTGGTCATTACTATCCTTTCTGTATAAACAAACATCACTCTCATAAAAAATAAGAAAATACAACTCTTCTCTTGCAACCAAAAAGATCCAAACTCTTGTGGAAAAGAAAATTCATTCAAATGCTTTTCTACGCATTTAATGACCAATTCCTTTAGCGTGCTCATCTCAACATGCTCTATTTTCTCCGTTAGCTTCTTAAATGCGACTTGACATTTTCATTAATCATTTGAGATTCCATAGGATTATTGAATCTTTCACTTTATTCTTTATTGTATCTGGCTGTCAAGTTCCCTTATCCTTTGAGAGATAAAATTACTTTGATTTTGGGATCTAGAGTGGGTGTATTGTGCGATTTTTAGCTACTTGCAATTTAAGTAGCTAAGAGTCTAGTGGATTGATTGGCTGTGTCCGATCGGCAAAATCCTATGCTTGGTAGCATAGATAGTGATTTTTACTTGTAAGGGTTTCTAATTTAAACTGTCCTATCTTATGTGATTAAATTTCTTGTAGCATATTGTTTTAAATTCATAAAATCATACATGTTATACACTAATCCCTATCTTCCCCCTCACACCCCAAGCGTAGCTTTGATGTTACAGCCACGTTCAATTCAAAAATGTGAAACCCGTGTGTCAAACCTTACAAACAGATAGACGATAGCGTAGATAGTTCTTCTGATAAAAATCTCATGAAACCATTCTCAGGAACACGGCAGAGTGTAAAACAGATCCATAATTCCATTCATCAACAAAATCAGAATTTCCAACCACATCAGTACTAAATAACACAGGCACAGTTGGTATGGCAATTTATCCATTACATCTATTGCTCGTGTGTGTGTGTGTGTGTGTGTGTGTATAAGCATCTTAGTCACGTAGTTTGCAACTACTGGGAGATATAGAGCTTCTTCTTCCTGATTGGTTGGCCTGTACTCTTAGTAATTGGACTCCGACCGTAAGAAATGTTCAAATCAAGGAGACTCCAACCTTCACCCCAAAAAGGAGAGACGAAAGAGGTTGAGATCCTCGACTTAAATTAACAGAGTTATGTTTTAGGTGGTGATGATCAACCACCCCCGTATTCTGCGGCATCGTGAATAAAATGTTTCGTTTGTGACCCTCATGTGATCATGTATCAAGGTTTGAAATATTGATTTTGATGTTGTCTCAATAAATTTTCAAGTGCACACATCGCTGGCATGTCGAGGGCATGTCGTGGAAATATCCGTGTTTCAACGTCAGATTTCGACGATTTCGATGCTTAAAAAATAGTCCATTTTGGAGATATGTTGGAGATACATCGATGCATGTCGATAAAAATGAAAGAACTGATCAAAATAATTGAAATTTTAAGAATAACTATTTAAATGGATAAATAATTCCATTTAAACCCTAAACCCTATCTTATACTTCCTATTTAAATGGATAACTATTTTTAAAATTAAAGAATATAAGAAGAAAAATACCAATGTTAATTAAAAAGGAGATATATTGGTGATATTAGAGAATTTTGAGGAAATTACTAAAAATGATTTAAAATGGGTAAAAATGTTACAATATGAAAAAAGCATAGGTTATAGAAGACCAAAATCATATTTTGAGGAGCCCCCACGATACGAATCATCAACATTTTTCCAGTTAGCGATATGCAATACATAACTCGTGCAATAGTAGTAGCAGTATAACGCAGTAGTAGCCAGCCAGCAACTAACAATAGTAATAGCTTGTGACATTCGTCACGTGCGCGTGACCCAGCAATAGGTAACAACGTAAATCAACATATCATCAGCATGTTGATGATTTCGATGGTATGTTGGAGACATCCCTACATTACGATAAATATGTTGTATCGATATAACATTTCATCAAAAACCTCCACTTCGCAGACATATCAGGAGCATTTTAATCACTATCATGCACCACCTTCCCCAACAGAAACTTCCATGATCAAGTCCTACCACTCTAAGGCTGTATTTGCTTGAGGGATGACTCTTATTTTGGGATATGTTAAGAAGGATGTTTGGTTAACCCATCGGGGGTAACCCTTCTGACTTGCAAACAAAAATATAGGATAATCGTTCTCATCTAAACCAACCCTAAGTGTCAAGCGGCCACTGCTTTAACCGTCAGCAGAAACAGAAGCTTGGAGTCAGTCCAGACACCTCAGAATCCTCGACCCAAAAGAGGAAACAAATCTCCCAAAAGGTTTCCAACTTCCAAAAAGGAGAGAGAATCGAATCCCAATGAAGGCACCGACTTTTGCAAAAAGGGCAAAAAAAAAAAAAAAAAAATCCAAAAAGCCACCAACTTTCTCGACAAAATTAACAGGTGTACCGTAAAAAAGACTCGATCTTTTTTCCTGGGGAGCTCACCATTGCTGAGGCCTTTGACCTTGGAGAAGTCGACGTCCAACTTCTCGGGGTCGATGATCCCACCCCTCACCTTCTCCGGCAGCGTCGCTACGAACTCGTCCCTGAGCCTACGACTCAACGAGTTCCTCCTATTCCTCTCCAACAGCGGCGTCCTCCCCTCCTCCTCCAATCCTCCTCCTCCTCCTCCTCCTCCACCTAAGGCCATGTGGAGAAGACGACCCAAGAGGCTAACGTGAAAAAGCCACCAAGATCCGACCTTTTTAGATGGAGAAGGTCTGGAGGGGATCGGTTTCAAATGGGTACCTCATGGGTTCGCCCGATATATGCTGCAGGTCCAGCCCTCCTTGGTCTCTCTCTGCACCTGTCTCCGTCGCCTGGAAGGGTTGGGCCCCTCTCGGTGCCTGTGGCTATCGGGGATGAGAGGAGCGTCTCTGGCGTGGCGCCACGTGTCCAGTTGAAGCTTTGCTGCGTCAGAGTTTAGAAAGGCCCCCCGTTGACTCTTTTTTATCTGACCTTCTCAATCTTGAAGGGTTGAATCTATGGTTGCCGGTTTATGTTTTGAGAGCGGATAACCTGTGGGATGGCGTTTATGTTGAAAGCGGTGTTTGATTTAAGCATTGGATTGGATTAGGACGTTTCCACCTACTCTGATCAATCAACCAGATTTTTGCTTGATCAGACACTGGATGGTATTACGATCTACTTCGCTAATGTGTAATTGATCAATCTCCTTAATCGATTGTTCACTTTTTCTCTCTCATTTTTTTTTTTTTTTTTTTGACTAACCACCTATTGGTTGGTCATTTGCCAAATAATTTTTCCTCCTATTTTATTGGAATGATTTTCGATCATATTCTTTTTATCTTCGGATGACATTTTAATGGAGGAATTTTTATACTCGTGTCTTTTCGAATCTTTGTCAATTATATCTGTATCCTAATATATTTTATTATTACATTTATATTTCTACGAACTTGCATTACTCATAAATGTCTTTGTCATTAAGTCTAAGAGGGGGTGAGTGTAGTTACAGTTAATATTAATTGTTACCTACAATTAAACTCCAAAAAAAGAAAAAAAGAAATACCTTTCCCTCTCCCACACCGAGTGTGTGATGGATGCTGTCAAAAAAGAAGTACAAATTAAACTCACCTGATATACAATCATAAAATGTAAATATAATCAAATAAATCATTTATAAAATATTAAATAGTAAAAGAGAGGTAAATGTTAACTAAAAAGATAATCAAACCTACAAGTTTCTTCACTTAAAAGAAAAATAATTTAATTATTTAAGAGTACAACAACTAGACAATAAACAAGAAATCTAGATAACTAAAATGAAAGAGTCTCAACGTCACAGATTGTCCGTTGGTGTTAAGCTAGGTTTAGTATTGGTCAGTTCAAATGTTGTAGTTCCCAACTACTTAATTGTACCTGAGCACCAAGTTCAAGAACATGCCAGCAAATGATATGTGGTGTAGAGTAAATGAAAAATATAGAATATAAAGAGAACAAGGATGGGCACCATCTAATTATTCCAATTATTGATTATATGTTTGGTACTTCTTATTTCCCAAGCATCTACTAATATAAGTTTCCATTGCCATTGTGGTCATGACTTCCATTGATCAATTCCTCGAAAAGCACAAGGGGATATCACTGCAATATCTCGAGAAGTATGACAGACATTGTAACGACCCGGTTCCCAAGTCCCTACGAGACACGAGAACCGGACCGACTCGACTAATCCCAAGACCTAGTCGTCCAACGAGGAAGTAACCAAAAGACAGTAAAATAAACCACATTCAGCATGAATATAACTAACAGTAAGAAAGTACAGCAGTAAGGAAAGAAACTACTACAGTAGGTACCACCACAACAGTAAAACAGCATTTATCATAAAACAAGAACTGCAGGTAAAGAAGGTACAGTGGAAACAAAAACTACTCACTAGAACAGAAACGAAAGAGGTACAAAAGGCTGTGGTAACTCTACTGGACCCTACTCGGCCCAGCGTCCTCTGCAGCCGCCGACCCTGGCTGCTCAACACCTGGTCCTGAAAAAGGTAACGAGTGTAACACGTCAGCAAAACGCTGAGTAGAGTGGCAAACTAACTAAAGGCAACAGTAGAGTGTACAGTAGCTGTTATGTTCTATTACTTCCTTTATTCACATCTTTCAATTTTTCTCACTATTTCATTTATTTCTCAGATCCTTTACTTGATCTCGAATGTCCTCGTGGGAACGATCTTGATTGCAGTCTTTTCCAAAAGTAGAAGTAGCACGTGGTGCTCTCCTGGCCGGGAGAGTCCCCCGTGGTGATCCTACCCTCAGTCAACCACCCCAAGGTCACTGACAGACGTAACGGTGACTACGGCACGCGCGATAAACGCACAGGTAGCTAGCCCGCACTGGCACGCGGTCAGTCGTTTCCGTTAACGGGTGCGCCCAAAGCACAGCACGGAACCAGGGCAGAGCCCTCTCAGTAACAGGGGTCCAACCCCTCCACAGTAACCAAACCGGGGCCTTGCCCCTCCACAGTCCGCGCACCCTCGCCTGACTACCCTGGTTTGCCCTAGTGGGCCTAACAAGTCGGTGAAGGAGGCTAGCAGAACCCCGGGGCCCGTGGGGTAGCTAGTACTCTCCTAACACTACTAGCTCTCCTCGGTACTACGTACACGAGGGCCGACAAGTCGGTACAGAGCGGCCAATCCTAACCCCGGGTCCCTGGGGCGGCTGGCCCCACTCTGCACTAAACAGGTACAGGTACTTCCCTTGGTACTGCGTACCCAAGAGACAGTACAAACTACATCTCAGTTCCATTCCTTTTTCTTTCCAGGAGTTCCACTCCTAATTCCCCGTAGGGTTCCAGCTCTTTATCTCAGAACATCACATGTTTCACTTTCCAGATTCACGTTCTCAAAATCCATGATCTCAAACATGTTTCTTTATTCATAACAGGCAGCTGTTAATTCAAATTACAGGCAGCTTTATATTCCTTTCCATTTTTCCAAGACTGCAATATTATACATTCCACTAGTTTTTCCATCCTAAGATTCATGCCACATCCTAGGATCTAGCATACAACTAGTTTTCCAGCCCTAGGATTCATGCATCACCTAGGAGCTATCATTCCATACATTTCTCATTCCTAGGATTCATGCAATGTCCTAGATTCTAGTTATGGTTTCATACTTTAACAGATTTTATTAATAACTTAAGCCACTCTACCAGGTACAACGGGAGTAATGGGGGCGTGATCGGGAATCCCGCGTGCCTCCGCGACTCTCAAGACTGCAACTGAACAAGATCCTGTCACAAGGATCAAACACAAGGAGTGTCTCAAAATAGTGTATAGCTACTGTAGATGAGTAGAGGAATTAATTCTGAAGAGAACGCAACTCGAATCGCGGAAAACGGAGCCCGAACGGGCCCTAAACGGGTCGAAAAAGACGATACTGTGCAAAATCAGACGTCTGGAACTCCTTCCAGACGTCTTAAAAAGTGGATCAGAGAATTACCTGTTCAGCGTGGTTTCCCAGACGTCCAGAAGTCTGCGGGGACGTCTGCCTAGATCCCAGACGTCCGATGGCCACTCCGGACGTCTGGAGGTCACTCCCGCCGTCTGGTACAACTTCCAGACGTCTGATTCGCAAAGGATGGCGAATCAGCGAACCTGCGCACAGCCAACCCCCCTCCCTCAGTACGGTCAATCGACAAGAAGGAAGAAGAAGGCGGAAAACTCACCTTTCAGACGTCTGTATGATCTTACAGACGTCGACCTTGCCGTCTGGCTATCAACCCAGACGTCTGATTCTGGAAATTTTTCCAGAATCAGAACCCTGCTCGGCCTCCGCTCGCGACGCCGCCCGCGTCGCGCCTCGCACGTCTGCTGCTCAGCCCGCAGCAGGTCCCTCTCCGCGTCGCTCCGCGCCCCCTGCGCCCTCCGCCAGCCGGCCAAGCCGCTCCGGCGAGCTCGCCCTCACAGCAGAGCTCCGCCCTCGCACGCCGCACCTCCGCGCTCACTGCGGCCGCCGCTGCCGCCCTCGCGTCCGCTCGCTCTCGCGCACAGGAAGGAGAAGAAGGAGGAGACGGTGGAGACGGGAGGGGAGGCGCGCCCCTTTTAACGCCGCGCGGAGAGGAGAGAGAGAAGGCGGCAGGCCGCCTGCAGCCGCAGAGAAAAGAGGGAATATGCGGTCTGCGCGCTCAGGCGCGCAGGCGACTAAAGTGTGTCGAAAATAACGGATTTCCAGACGTCTTGAAACTATCCCAGACGTCTTATCAGACGTCTGGTTGTGATCCCAGACGTCTTGTCCGACGTCTGAGCCACCTCCCAGACGTCTTAAAATACGTCTGGGGCACACATTCGTTACAGACATGAAACATCCTCTTGCTGGGAAGAAGACCTTGCATCCATCCTACAACTCATTCCATTACCCCGAGGTCCCAATGTAGGTAGTGTGGTAGCTTAATACCATGGACTATACATGCAGCTGCGACCAACACTGATCCATAGATAACCCTCTCCACAACCTAAGCACCTTTCCTAATATAACATTAAGTGGTCCTTCAATAATTAGGTTTATTGGCTTACAACTTATGTACATTTGTAGAATGTAGTCAGATCTAAATTTAGAATTTATAAGTATGAATCATTCATATCGATTATCCACTCGAAGTTCCATAATCAAGAGTATGAAAAATACAGGGATTAATAATAGCTTAAACATAGTGCATGATTAATATATAAGCATGTAATCATCATTTATTAAATTTGGAATTATTTTATGAGTGAAAAATTAGATCAATAAATATTCCATTATTAGCCCCATATTTTATGCATATGATAACAAAATCACATCAATTATCCAATTTACAATTTATGGTATCCAATGCAAGAAAACTCAATGATGCACTAGTGTGGACTCTTATGCTTAGCAAATGATTTAGAGCACATGCAAAATGATAGGGATATGAAACTAGAGATATATTAGTGAATCATTTGTAGAGAGAGAGAGAGTTGACTCCTTTACCTAATGTCGTAGAGGGTCACGACGACTCTGTAATGCGGGTCAAAGGTTTTTTGTTACTACCAAGGGGTTATTGTACTTCATAGGCACTTTGAGGATCAGTTAGTAGATCAAAACATCAAGAGTCAAGTTCATAAGCAAACTAAGAGGGTCTTTCTAAAATTAATATGTGAAACAGTATCCAAAGAGAGATTTAGGGTTTACCACTATGTATAATACGTGAAGATACAATTCCAATGAGTATAAGAATGCGAAAATCGATCGTCATTTGAGTGCCAAGCTGATCTAAATAGTGAAAAGTACCCTCTGGACGATCCAAACCACCCAAACTGTGCCAGTTCAGGTGAATTAGTGCCTTGCCATGCATTGTCTGTAGGTTGGGTGCTGCTCAATGCTACAAATCACCATGCCGCATGATTGCAACCACTCCCAAGCGCACTTCTGATTGCGAGGCATTCCTCTACCATGTGTGCTTGAGCATTCCCATGCCCTCCTTAGTCAATGTGGTCAAGTTGATCAATCTTCTCCCTCAACAACCATTCCTCGCCTATTACCTTAGCCATCTCCTCCTCCCCTTCAGAAGAAAAGCACACCCATGAGAGAAGAGAGGCATCAGTCGACTGCCCCCTCTCTCTCCTCTTGTTATCTTCTCCTTTTCTACTATTTTCTTTTTTCTCCCTCTTTCTTCTCAAGATGTGTGCCACCCAACAATAAATAAAGACATAAGAAACCCTAATTAAGGTCTTAAATAAGTCTCACAAGACTCAAAATGGGATTATAAAACTAGGAATTAACCAAAATACCCCTAGAACCTAATTTATTTACGTTTCTTACTTATCAAACTTGTTTTGAGTGTAACTTGAGCTATACACCTCAGATTCTTGTGAAACAAAAATTGTTGGAAAGCCTACAACAAGATGAATCCAAAGGTATCCAATATGACCAATCTTAGATAGGTTTGGCCAAGGTTGATTAGAAAACACGAGTTTCATGTTGTACGAGACATTCTAACCCAACCTGTATCTGATAGACATTGATGGGTTCGAAGTGACATGCCCGAGTTTGGAAAAACTTGGGATCCAAATTTTGGGGCTTTACAAACATAAAAACCTTGGAAGGAGTTTTGCATTTCAAGTACAATTTAGGTAAAGAGAAGGCATGTAGTTAATTAGCCCGTAACAACCTTAAAGAGAATAAACTAGGATGTTATTGACTCACCAGCAAATAACTCTAGATATTTCTCCTGTATTTTTCCCTTGGGTTCCTAAGTCACCTTCTCGAATGTTTGACTCCTCCATAGCACTTTGACTGGAGGAACCTCCTTGTTTCGCAACCTCTTAATCAATCTATCCAGAATCTATACTGCTTGCTCCTAATATGTCAGGTTTGCTTCCATCCTCACATTCTCGTAGCTAAGAATGTGGTTTAGGTCTGACTTGTACTTTTGTAGGTTCAAGATGTAAAATATGTCATGCACACTAGCCAAGTATAACAATAAGGCAAGATTATATGCAACGAGTCTGACTCTCTCCAGAATCTCAAAGGAAAACACAAATCTTGAAGCTAGCTTGCCTTCGCTTCAAATCGTTGTATGCCCTTCTTAGATGACACCGTAAGGATGACAAAGTCACCAACGTCAAATTAAACATCTCTTCACCTTCCATCCCATAGCTCTTCGATTGGTTTTGTGTTGTGACGATTTTCTTCCTAATCTACACGACAATCTCTTTACTCTAGGAAATCAATCTATGGCTCACTTACCATTTTACACCAACCTCCAACCAATAGAGAGGGGACATACATTTCCAACCATATAGTGCCTCATATGGGGCCATATCGATGTTGTCATGGTATCTATTATTAAGTAAACTCTACTAGAGGTAGGTGATCCTCCCAAGAGCCTTTCCACTCTAGAATACAAGACCATAACATTTTTTCTAATGCCTGTATCGCTCTCTCTAATTGGACATCACTCTGCAGGTGATATGCTATGCTAAAATGAAGCTGAGTCCCAATGCTTGTTGAAGTCCCTCCAAGAACTAATGAAGTAAAGTAGTAGTCTCTATCAAAAATAATCTCCTTAAGAACACTATGAAGTCACATGATCTCTCTGATATATATCCTTGCTAGTTGAGATGGATTGTAGGTCATTTTGATCAACAAGAATCATGTAAACTTCATCAATTGACCAACAATCACACATATGACATCATGTCCTCTTTGTGTCATTGGTAGTCTGCCATGAAATCCATGGAGATGCTCACTCACTTTCACTTCGGTATGGGGAGAGGTTGTAGTTGTCCATCTGTCCTCTAGTGCTTTACCTTCACCTGCTGACAGGTTAGGCATTGCTTCACAAACTTGTTGATATCCTTCTTCAAGCCATGCCACTAAAACTCTCTCCTCAAGTCATGATACATTTTGTTATTGCCTAGATGGATAGTAAATCTATTGCAATGGGCCTCTGCAAGTAACTCTCTTTGCAAAATATCATCTTGAGGTGCGCATAATTGGCTACGTAGTCTCAATACTCCATATGTGAAGGAAAATTACCTAGATTTCCCGTTAGGATCTAGTCATGAATTGCCAACAACTTTGAGTCAGTCATCTGACTACTGATAACATGATCTATTAGCTCAAGGTTTAGTCTTCTCAAAACGGCCAAAGTTCCAAGTGTTCATCAATAATTGTGACTTCCAACATGCCACTTCAATCATCCATCTCCATCGTTGTGCTTGTAGCACTACCAACCTTGCTGGTGGCTTCCTACTAAGGGTGTCGACCACTACATTACCCTTTCCTGGATGGTATACAATGAAACAATCATACTCCTTCACTAGTTCCATCCAATGACGTACCACAAGTTCAACTTCTGATCAAACAGGTATTTCAAGTTCTTATGGTTAGTGTGGATGTCAAAGGTCTTGTTATGACTTGATTCCCGAATCCTTACAGGACCCGAGACCGACTCGACTCAACTAATCCAAAGACCCAGTCGTCCAACAAGAAATAACCGAAAAGTAGGAAAGTAAACCACATTCACTATGCAAAGTAACTAACAGTAAAAGAGTACAAGCAGTAAATGAAGTAAAAGCTACTAACAGTACATATCACAACCACAATAGAAAAGTAAAACAAAAGTACAGAACAGTAACAGTAACAAGGTCTGAACTCACTAACAAAAAGGAAGTACAATAACAGTAAGAACTACTGTTGGGCTCGACTGAGCCCAGCGTCCTCTGCAGCCAGTAACTCGAGCTGCTCAACTCCTGGACCTGAAAAGGGTTATGAGTAAACGGAGTCAGCGAACGCTGAGTAGAGTGGTAACCAACTAACTAAACCAGTAAAAGCTAATAGGTAAATTTATGTTTTCCAATTATTTTACTTTAAGTCATTTCTTTTCACCAATTGGTTTACTTTCAGATCTCTTTCTTGATCTCGTATGTTCCTCATGGGAACGATCTTGATTGCAGTCTTTTCCGAAGAGTAGAAGGCACACGTGGTACTCTCCTGGCCGGGAGAGTCTCCCGTGGTGATCCTACACCCAGTCAACCACCCTGAGGTCACTGTCTAGACGTAGCGGTGACTACGGCACGCGCGACAAGCGCATGGGTAGCTACCCCGCACTGGCACACGGTCAGTCGTTTCCGCTAGCGGGTATGCCCAAAGTACAGCACAGAATAGTATAAGGCCTAGCCCTCTCAGTAACAGGGGTCTAGCCCCTCAGAATCAAATAGGGGTCTCGCCCCTCCACAATCCGTGCACGCTCGTCTGACTACCCCGGTTTGCCCAGTGGGCCTAACAAGTCGGTGTAGGGTGGCTAGCTGAACCCCGGGCCCCGTGGGGTGGCTAACTCTCTCACTACACTAGTAGCTCTCCCTGTACAGTGTACGCGAGGGCCAACAGAAGTTGGTGTAGAGTGGTCAATCCTAACCCCGGGTCCCAACCCAAGGGTGGCTAGCTCTGCTCCACACTAAACAGGGGACAGCCGCTCTCCTTGGTACCACGTACTCAAGGGCCAACACACTTCCCACTCACATTTCCAGATCCTTTCCATTCATCCACAGGAGCTCTACTCCTAATTCCCTGTAGGGTTCATGCTCATATTCACCATGTTATTCCATACCAGGTTTCATCATTCACGGTTCCATTCTTGTATTATACATACGCAACTCGTATTTCCACAATTTAACATATACAACAAGTAATGTCACATGTAACTGTTTAACTAGCACAGGCATTTCATATTTCACAGGCAGCTCGTACTTTCACAACTTAACATATACAACAAGTAATGTTACAAACAACTGTTTAACTAGTACAAGCATTTCATATTTTACAGGCAGCTCGTATTTATTAACAGGCAATTATTTACAATTCTATTCATTCATTTATGACTGCAATATCAAACACGCATATAAACAGTGCAAGTACTTCTCGTCCTAGGATGCATGCCACATCCTAGGTTTCTAGTTATCTAATTTCACATATGCATTCATGTTTTATAATTAAAATAGGGGGAAACCACTCTACCAGACAATCCAGGAGTACTGGGGGCTTGAACGACAGACTCACGTGCCTCTGCAAGCCCTGAACACGCAACAGGTCGAAGTTCTATACCAAGGAACATACAACAATGGAACGTTCAGAATAGTATATAAGGATTTCTAACATGTAAAGGAACTCATAAGGAAACCACAGATATCTTGTTTGCATAAAATGGACCCCAAACGAACCCTAAACGGGTCAAAAACAGGATAGAAGACCTAAATCAGATGTCTGGCACAATGTACAGACGTCTTAAAAGTCACCAGGGTCTCACCTTAAGTTCCTGCGTCAACTTCAGACGTCTAGAACCCCTACTTGACCGTCTGGACTCAGCTCCAGATGTCCAACCTCTCCTCCAGTCGTCTGAGAGTGCTTCTGGTCGTCTGGTAAGTGTAGAAAACGGCCCTACCAGGAGGGGGTGACATAATAAAATGCGGAATGGAATATAAACAATTTCACAAAAATCAATCGCACAAGATACACAATTATTTTTAGGTGAAAACCCAAACCGGGTGAAAACCATCACCTAACCTTCTCGAGTTAGGATTTTCCGATCAACTAAATTGATCAAATCCACTAAACGAATCACTTTAAATGAGGGTGATTCGACCTCAATTACAACCACGCTACAAGTGCGAGGGTAGCGTTCCTCAACCCCTTCTCTCCACGAGAAGGATTTTGTCCCACGAAAGAGACGGGAATTCGCAAAGCGAATACCCAACTAAATAATAAAGATAAAATAACAAATATAGTCCTATAGAGCCAACAAAGATTTAAACCTAGCTTCTATAGGAATTAAGAAAATCCCCTTTGCAAGGAGTGTGTCGAATCGATGACGTGAGTGCGTGAGCCACGCAACGGCGCAACGTCGCTCTCGTGAACTACGGTGGGAGAGCGGGTGTACAAAGGCTTGATGCTCTCAAGATGTAGAACTTGAGCTTGGAGAGCAAAAGGTTCTTTTTGGACACAAAAGAGTGGAAATGCTTGTTCTTGGTGTCCAGGTGTATCTAGGTGTGTGTTGTGTGCAAGAGGTTCCTTTCTATTTATAGAGGCCTTAGGAAAGCTTTGGAAGGCTTTGGAAAGCTTCCATAGCCGTTAGGAGTAAAGCCCAAGAGAATCAGGTCGAAATCAGGAACAATGATTGCACTGACAGGGTTATCAGACGTCCAATCCTGGCATCAGACGTCTGGTAGATCACTTTAAGACGTCTGAAAATAATATCAGACGTCTGATTATAGGCGGGTTTCACCCTGACTTGAATCAGATCTAAACAGGGTTCTAGTGCAAGTCTATCAGATGACATATAGGACGTCTGGCACTATGTCTGGACATATGGAAACCTACTTTTTCTGCGGGAATGGATTTCCAAGAGTTGCAACGGCTAGAAAATCTCTGAGAAGAGATTTTGGGTCAGCCGAGGAAAAACGGTCATTTATCAGACGTCTGGAAAAGCTTAAGGACATATGATAAGGCTCTAACGGTCATATCCTCCAGTGTTGGCTAAGCCAGCCAACGGTCCACTAATTGGACATCTGGCAAAGTCATCAGACGTCTGGACGTCTGATTTCATCAGACAGAGCTAACAAGTCCAGCCTAAATGTTATCAGACGTCTGAATCAACATTCAGACGTCTTAAAACATATTATCAGACGTCTGATTTGGGAATTAGACGTCTGGAAAAGCTGTTTGAACCCTATATTGGTTTTCTAAGTTTTCTACAAAAAACCTAAGTATCGTAGGGTTGTGCTGGTGTTCCTAGGACTACTGTAAGGGTACTTTAAGGCTCTTTAACATGAATCTAAGTAACAAAAGTAAAGAGCAACAAAAGAAACGAAAAATACAAAGAGTACAAGAGAAGGAAATCTATCCTATTCTTCATCTCCTTCCTTCTTCAAGCCATCGCTCCTCGCGAATCTCCTCTGTTCTCCATCAAGCTCCTCCAATCCGTCCTGGATGCGAGCTCGAACTCCGTCTAATCACGTCTCCATTTGCAATTGACCTAAAATCTAAGACTCCAAGTGCAAATGTTAAATGACATGTGTTTTGTTATCATCAAAACAAACGATCGTAGTGCTCTAGCACCAACAATCTTCCCCTTTTTGATGATGACAAAATCATAAACAATAATACAAAAAAAATTCCTCCCCCTTTTTGACACTATCAAAAAAGTTTGATTGATTTTAAATTTCCTATAACTCCCCTTAAAACGTGCTTTTCTATGAATTTTTTTTAAAAGTAAAGTCCTCCCCCTTTTTGTAACAACAAGATAGCTATTATTTTTCTCCCCCTTACTAAAGGAAATTTAGCTAACTTGCAACTCCCCCTTAAAAATTGACAATTAGCTCAATATATTTTTTTTAACTCCCTCTATCTAAATGCTTATGATAAAAAGATAGGGTAAAGAATTTTTACCTCACCTACCATGGCCAATAAAATGGCCCAAATGGTGGTGGTGGATGCCACATCGGATGGGGCTCCCATCCGTAGCTTGGAGGCCCGGGCATTGGCACCGGTCACCAGTCTGGCGGTCGACATGCGGCGGGTCCATTGTTTGCTCGTCGTCTCGTCGGTCTTCTTGTTCTCCTCCTTGGTCTACTCCTTAGTTCTTCCAACTCGAGTTGACCAGCCTTGAACTTGTAGGTCCAGTCCTTCGTGTTGTAGTTATCCCTGAAACCTACAAAACAAGATTCCAATTCTTTCTTCGGTATCCAAGTGAGCTTGGATCCGGATCTGTTAGCAGGTCTCCTTGATGGAGATCCTTTCTCAACCTTAGGGCTATATAGGTTATCTACCCTATTTATCAATTTATTTGATTTCTCCCTAAGACATGAAAGTTCATTTTCTATAATATTCATCTTAGTCTTTAAATCAGAAATTTCTAATTTTAGACTAGCATTTTCCTCAATCAATTTAGTATTTTCATTAATTAAATCTTTATTTTCTAATAACAGGTTATTATCCTTAGGACTAGAGCTACTTTCTAGGTCCTTAAGTTTTATTTCTAACCTATCATTTCACTTCTAAGAAAACTAAGATTCTTTTTCATGCTATTGTTTTCTCTTTTTAGTGATTTACTAACTTCAAAAAGCTCATTAAAAGCATCTTGTAAATCTGGGTTTACCTCATTGTCGAAATCGCTTTCGCTGTCGATGTCGCTTTCTCCGATTGCCATGAAACCCATGCAAGCGGTTTCATTCTTTTTCTTTGATTCTTCTTCTTCCTCCGAGCTCATCTCTTCATGAGTGTCTTATAACTTCCTCCATATCTCATGGGTGGTAGTACACTCTTGGATTTGCTCGAACTCTTTCGGACTCAACGTGCAATACAGGCCATTCATTGCCTTTGTGTTGAGTGAAAGCTCTCGAATCTACAGCTGCGAGTAGCCTCCTTGGGGTCGCTTCGGGATCTCGTATGGGGTTTCGCAACATTCCCATATCTCGAACTCAGTGGCTTGGAGCCACGTCTTCATCCTCAACTTCCAATATCCGAAGTCCCTCCCGTCGAAATAGAGTGGTCGGACGGTGGATTATCCTTCGGAGATTCTGATTGCAACTATGCTCCCCTCCATGATCTTCTTGCCGGGTGTTACTCCGATCTCGCAAGAACCTGCTTTGATACCATTGTGGAAAACGGCCCTACCAGGAGGGGGTGACGTAATAAAATGCGGAATAGAATATAAACAATTTCACAAAAATCAATCGCACAAGATACACAATTATTTTTAGGTGGAAACCCAAATCGGGTGAAAATCACCACCTAACCCTCTCGAGTTAGGATTTTCTGATCAACTAAGTTGATCAAATCCACTAAACGAATCACTTTAAATGAGGGTGATTCGACCTCAATTACAACCACGCTACAAGTGCGAGGGTAGCGTTCCTCAACCCCTTCTCTCCATGAGAAGGATTTTGTCCAACGAAAGAGATGGGAATTCGCAAAGCGAATACCCAACCAAATAACAAAGATAAAATAACAAATATAGTCCTATAGAGCCAACAAAGATTTAAACATAGCTTCTATAGGAATTAGGAAACTCCCCTTTGTAAGGAGTGCATCAAATCGATGACGCGGGTGCGTGAGCCACGCAACGACGCTCTCGTGAACTACAGCAGGAGAGCGGGTGCGCAAAGGCTTGATGCTCTCAAGATGTAGAACTTGAGCTTGGAGAGCAAGAGGTTCTTTTTGGACACAAAAGAGTGGAAATGCTTATTCTTGGTGTCCAGGTGTATCTACGTGTGTGTTGTGTGCAAGAGGTTCCTCTCTATTTATAGAGGCCTTAGGAAAGCTTTGGAAGGCTTTGGAAAGCTTCCATAGCCGTTGGGAGCAAAGCCCAAGAGAATCAGACCGAAATCAGGAACAATGATTGCACTAACAGGGTTATCAGACGTCCTATCCTGGCATCAGACGTCTGGTAGATCACTTTAAGACGTCTGAAAATAATATCAGACGTCTGATTATAGGCGGGTTTCACCCTAACTTGAATCAGATCTAAACAGGGTTCTAGTGCAAGTCTATCAGACGACATATAGGACGTCTGGCACTATGTCTGGACGTCTGGAAACCTACTTTTTCTGCGAGAATGGATTTCCAAGAGCTGCAACGGCTAGAAAATCTCTGAGAAGAGATTTTGGGTCAGCCGAGGAAAAACGGTCATTTATCAGACGTCTGGAAAGACTTAAGGACATCTGATAAGGCTCTAACGGTCATATCCTCCAGTGTTGGCTAAACCAGCCAACGGTCCACTAATTGGACGTCTGGCAAAGTCATCAGACGTCTGGACGTCTGATTTCATCAGACAGAGCTAACAAGTCCAGCCTAAATGTTATCAGACGTCTAAATCAACAGTCAGACGTCTTAAAACACATTATCAGACGTCTGATTTGGGAATTAGACGTCTGGAAAAGCTGTTTGAACCCTATATTGGTTTTCTAAGTTTTCTACAGAAAACCTAAGTATCCTAGGGTTGTGCTGGTGTTCCTAGGACTACTGTAAGGGTACTTTGAGGCTCTTTAACATGAATCTAAGTAACAAAAATAAAGAGCAACAAAAGAAACGAAAAATACAAAGAGTACAAGAGAAGGAAATCTATCATATTCTTCATCTCCTTCCTTCTTCAAGCCATCGCTCCTCGCGAATCTCCTCTGTTCTCCATCAAGCTCCTCCAATCCGTCCTGGATGCGAGCTCGAACTCCATCTAATCATGTCTCTGTTTGCAATTGACCTGAAATCTAAGACTCTAAGTGCAAATGTTAAATGACACGTGTTTTGTTATCATTAAAACAAACGATCGTGGTGCTCTAGCACCAACAGTAAGCTGTCTAGACATTCGAAACGCGTGGGAAGGCATGCCCCGCGCCTTCCCAAAGCTGTCCCTGCACGCGACAGACCAAATCTTCCACTTTTAGCCGCACAGATCGGCTCTGCGGTGCGACCTTCATGGCCGTAATCGCAAGAGGAATGTACCTTGGCGAAACCTTGCTTTCAGACATCCGATGTCGTCACCAGACGTCCAACCCGTCGTCTGGATGGCACGGTAGACGTCTGATTCTGGGAAAAACCTAGAACCAGAGTGAGCTCCTGCTCCTCTCGCCGTGCGCAGCCGCAGCTCCTCCTTGTCTGCAACTTTGGCTGCAGCAGGGTGTCAGGGACGGCTCCCCCGATGCACTCCTCCCGCATGTGCTACCCGGCCATGCGTCCTCCAGCGAGCTCCCACGAACTCGTGAGCTCAAGCTCCTCTCTTCACGTCGCCTCTCCTCCTTGCTCCTCGCTTTCGTGCCCTCTCTCTCACTCGTCCCTCTCGCTGCAATGGAGAGGAAGGAAGGAAGGTGGTGGTGGTGGAGTGGAGAAGAGAGGAAGGGGGAGAGGGGTCTTATATAGGGAGCGGCTAGGGTTTGGTGGAGGAGAAAAGAAGAGAGAGAGAAGAGAGGAAGGCTATCTGCAATCAGCCAGCGCGTAGACTCAACCTTGCGTACAAAATTTTCAATTTCCAAATGTCTGGGAATGGGTCCAGACGTTTGACTAGATGTCTGACTGACAGTCCAAACGTCTTAAAAGGCTCAGAACAGAATGGGTCTTTACAGGTCTCACCATACAAAAAATGCCTCTAGAACTTCAAGGAAAAGACAATGGTTGCCAACTCAAGATCATGAGTTGGATAATTCTTATCATGTGGTTTTAATTGCTTTGAAGCACAGGTGACTGACTACGTATCCATGCTACATCAGCACGTAGCCTAAACATTGGTGAGATACGTCCATGTATACTATATATTCACCACTAGGACCCGAAATCATAAGAACAAGAGTCGTTGTCAACTTCTCTTTGAGCATATGAAAACTTGCCTCACAGTCCTTTGACTATGTGAAGGGCCTATCCTTCCAAGTCAAATGTGTCAATAGTAAAGAAATCTATAAGAATCCTCGAATGAATCGCTCGTAGTATCCAGCCAATCCTTAAAAGTTGTGCACTTCAGTCACTGTCTTCGATCATTCCCACTTCAGTATAGCCTCGACTTTAGCAGGATTGACAGATATTCCCGCACTAGAGATCACATGGCCCAAAAAAATCACCTGGCGTAGCGAAAATTCACACTTGCTAAACTTCGCATACTGCTTATGCTTCCTTAGTGTCTCTAAATATAGGTGAAGGTGCTGCTCATGTTGACCTTCATTGTGAGAATAAATCAAGATATTATTGATAAATACCACCACAAAGTAGTCTGAATATGGATGAAAGATGTGGTTCATTAGATTCATGGATGTGGCGGGTGCATTTGTCAATCCAAATGGCATCACAAGAAATTCATAATGGCCATAGCACGTTCGGTAGGCAGTCTTCAACATATCAGCTTCCTTAATCTTAAGATGGTGATAGCTAGATCACATATCAACCTTTGAGAAGATGTACCTTACAACTGGTCAAGCAAGTTGGCAATCTGTGGAAGAGGATATTTATTCTTGATGGTCACTTCATTTAATTGTTGATAATTGATACAAAGGTGGAAGGTACCATCCTTCTTCCTTACAAATAGGACCAGAGCTCCTTTTTTGAGCAATTTTTGCAACTGAGTCTTTAACTCCTTCAAATCTGCTGATGCTATACGGTAGGGTGTAATAGATATCGAGTTCATATCCAAAATGAGTGAGATCTTGAACTCAATTTCATGAGCAAGAGGAACATCTAGATATTCCCAAACCACTAACACATTGCTTAATTCTAGTTTCTCTTCAGGGATTGCCGTTAGGTAAGTTCGGTAGCCACTCCACCCCTCATCAATAGTTGTGCCACTTGTAAAGTCGAGATACACCTAATATGCCTACCCTCTATGTAATTGAAATATTCAAATTATGGTATGTCAGGTGTAAAGAAAATCACCTTCTTCTCAAAGCAGTCAACAAGTGCATGATGTACCTACATCCAATCCATACCAAGGATGGCATCAAAATCTTCCATCTCAATTTCCATCAAGTTAGCTAGTAACTCGTAGCCTCCGTTGAGAACCACATAGTCTCTAAAGACTGTCTTAGCAATCATGAGTTATCCTGCTGGAGCTTTAATCACCAATGGTTCATCTAACAGTGCTTAGAGTTTGTTCAAGTTATTAGCAAACACAAGTAATACAAATGAATGCGATGCTCCAAAATAAAAAAGAACAAAAACCAACCAATCTTCAATTATAACCATACCTGCTACAATGGAGGGAGAGGCTTGAGCATCTATCAAGGATAGAGCATAAACTTGTCCTGCAGGTGGGGGTACACTATGCTTTGAGTCAGTTGTTGTCTTTGTGCCGCTATACCCCCCCTAAACTACTAGTGACTCCCTCCACGATTCGAAAAAGAATGACCTATGTTTCTAGTAGATTGCATGGATCCAGCACCAACTATCACGTGTCGGCTATGCCTTAGTCTGCGCTCCAGATGTGGTTGGACATCTCCTGCTAGTATACCCCTACTACCCATAGCTATAGTAGGTACACATGTCTTGTCTTGTGGTTCCCGACGGTGCCCACCCAACACTCCTCCAAATATGCATCTTGGTTCTAAAATAAGCCGAAGTAGTCTCCAGGGGCATAGACTGCAACTACTACTAAGAGGCTTGGGGTGTAGTAGACGATGCTTAGAATGGATGGTACCTTTGGTCTTGTCTGTTTTGAAACTTATTCTGGAAGGGCATCCTCTGCCTAAATCCCCTATCAGAGCTCTTACAGGTCTTTGCATCACCCTACTTGTACTCCATAGCAGCCTCAACCACTTGAGCAAAAGGTTGTCCATGAACGAACTTCCACCACTTGTCATCATCAATGGTGACAATTGACAGCTTGAAACATGATAGTTCTATAAATCTGGTACGATACTTGGTAATTGTCACTAAGCCCTACTGTAGATGTGAAACTCAAGCCTTCTCTAGTCTTGCCAAGTCCTAGGGTAGCAATGATCGATGAATAGCTCAATAAAGCACTCTTAAGACACTAATTGAGTCTTCTCCTGCTCACAATTGATAACAACCATCGGTGTAAAACATTGATCAACTAATAGGTGGTGAAAGGTACTCTACAGTCTAAGGGTGGGTGGATAGTATCGAAGGTATTCTCCTATTGAATCAAATCCTCTGCTCCCATTGGCCCCTCATCCCCCTTAAAGTTCATGGGTTTCAACTTCCAAAAATCAATGAAGAGCTATCTATGTTAGTGCAATAGGTCAAATTGTTCGTCCTTAAGTGGTGGAGGCTCATGGTTCTCTCCAACTCTCTATCTAGCAGGTGCTTGAGCACTTGACTTTGATCGAGAACCCACATCACCTCCACTTCCCCCCACTTGGTGAATAGGAGGCAGCCTCTCCTTCAGCATCTTAAAGAAGTTTTAATAAAGGCCTTGGAACTAGGCTACTAAATCAAACCGTTGTTGAAGAGGATTACTCTGCTACTCCCCACCATGATTGCCATCTACATGGCTTGAGGTTCGCCTATAGGATAATAGGACTCGGTCAGCAAGCATTTGAGAATCATTACTCAAATTAAAACTCAGATTAGAGTATTGTGGAAATTTTAAGTGAGGATGCTACATCAATACAAGGTTGAATATCCTATCATTAACAAGATACGACTGTTTATATGACTTTTTTATATCATTTTATGATTAGTAAGATGACCTTGCTCTAATATCATCCATGATGATCCAGACTCCACCAATTGATCAAATTCGGTGAGATCCAAGTAGTCGATAAGAAGTATAAATCAAACTCAGGATAAATGTCATCCAACACATAATCATAAAATGCAAATATAGCCAAATAAATAATTCATATACAGTATAAACCCGATGTGAGTTTTCATGTTAATATATATTTGTGCTAATCAAAATTAAGGATAATAAAGAAAATGATTTAAAAAGAAAAAAGGTATATACTTCCCTTCCTAGGGCTTCCATAATTATGTAATAGGTGTAAATAGAACAAAAGTTTCTCCTAAATCTCACATCTTTGGTGGGAAGAATGACATGAAAATTTGAAAAGTAGGAAAATTTTGTTTTCCATTACTCCCTTTGATGTTTTTTCTTTTCATGGGGACCTTTGATGTGTTTTAGTAGCTATGAAATATAATGAAAATTATCTTCTTCGATAAATATACCAAGATACTAAGATATATTTTCTAATCAAGATATAAGGAAAAGTACCCAGAAAAAGGTCATGATATCACCAACATACAAGAAAATGAAAGATACGTTTGGAGTAATTTGAACATCTAAAGAGATCATTTGATGCCAATCAAGAGATGTAAGCGGGTTTTATTGTTAATCCTCCTAAGAGGGATAGGAAAAGGCCAACAAAATGCTAGAAGAAACCATTAATCACAATCTTGATTACTTAGATTTAAACAAAATAATGATCCAAGATAGATCTAAATAGAAGCAAAATATCCAAAAAATCAGCCTTAGGTATCGTTTGTTTTGCAAGATTAGGACGCTTATCTCCTGTTTGGGAGAGTTTATCCGCGAATATGATAATATTGGGTTAAATGCTACCATCTCGATATTATCTAATTCCAAGGAGGGGGTGAGATAGTTTAATCTTGTGCACAATCCCATGCCATTGGTATCCATCTATCTCAATTAATCCTCATGTCTTGACTTAAAGAGGAAAATTTTAGGTGATAATTTATGTGAAGACATCAGCAAAATTTTTCTTTGAGATCTTTGAGTTGAGGAGTACGTCAAGATAATAAAGAAAATAATTTGAAAAATAAATTATATAAATCAATACTCAGACTCATAAATTGTTGATATTTCATCAAGGAAAAGTACTTTAAAGGGATATGCGAATATCAATCTCTAATATTTTCGAATTTATGACTTGCACTTTGAAGATGACTTATCCTCCTTGATATTAATTAATGATCGATTTCTTTGCATTTTTCAAGTCTTAGCTTTCTACGTCAATGTTTGAGTAAAATACATACAATTTGCAAGTTTCGAAATAAATGAGAGAACTCTTCTCATGTAGTATTCAATACTCATCATCATTAACAACTTGAGTTAAACATCAGTATATCTATAAAACATATGATTCTCCAATTTTAAAAGCTAAACCACCAAGATATTCCCATGGGGGTTGAAAATCCACAGGTGGATTTTGATAATCAACAGGTAGAATCTTCAAAATCCACAGGTAGAGTATGCGAATCTACTAATAGATTCTTATAATCCACTGATGGATTCTAAGAATCCACCAATGAAGTCTTTAAAATCTATCATTTAAGTCTCAACACGCCAACTATGTCAAACACGGGATTACTCGTTTTAATTCCAAAATTAACACCTATCAAAAACAAACACCAAAACCCCCCACAAACACCTTGCCAAAGTGCTAATACCCAACTTGATATATTTCTTCAATTTATTTTTACTTCTATGCCTACAAATGTCTTTAAACTTTTAGAACATGCAACCATGCAAGTGATGGTCACGTAACTCTTTTTCCCTCGTTCTAAAGAAAAGGGTACACAGCATATAGCCCACATCATCATTGAATATAAAAATGAGCATCATATCAAACACAGAAGAGAACACCACATCCTGATCTTCCGCCTTTCAGTAAATCTTTTCTACTCCATTTCGCATAAAGAGATTCTCATAACAAAAACCTCAGCTCCTTCTCAACCAATACATACAGACAATTCACCATAACCCTGCACCAAAATTCCCAACATTCCGAGTTCTTCGCATTTCTCACAATGTACTATTTTCCATACATATAAGCCCACCACAAAGAGAAGCATACGTTCCACAGGATCCATTGAGACACAAGCACGAGCATCAGCGAGCACTAGCTCAAAAAGATGAACATGGAATTTTCTGCTTATTCCCTTCCTTTAGTAAGCAATGTAAGCTTCAAGATATCCGAAAATCTTCAGAAGTCATTTTCGTTTTACGCACTTCTTCGTATGCAACTCGTTTCCAGTTAAGGCGGGACGAAAACTCAGGTATCGGTATCTGTTACTACCACTACAACTTTAATTTTGGATGCTAAATCATTGCTCCCTCCAGATTCGGCCAACGACTCGCAGCTTCAGCTCCTTATGCTGCCCACCTGAGAAGAACAGCGCCAGATGCCTCGGGATGACCAGCCCATCCATGCTATCATGGACCCTCCGGTGGCTATCGCGGATGCTCCGCGGGACCCCTTCCCACGTCATCTTCCGCCTGCTCCCGCCCACTTCCAGGCTGTACCCAAATGCTTTTGCCTCCTCGGGTTCTCCCATGAACCGGAGGAAAGCAATGTAGACCGGTGCTGATCCGAGGAGGTACGCCTCGAAATGCAAGCAGAAATGCCTGCCAAAGCAGTTGAAGACCTGGGAGAGGTTTCACATAGTTAAGAGGTTGCTTTAGAGATCACAAGGCGTAAATCACCAAAAAAAAAAAAAAAAGTTTGGGAAGCAATATGAAATGTCTGTCGTAATAGTCAAAATATAAGCACTTCTTTAAAATTTAGAAGCAGACAAAATCTGACATAGGCCGGTCCTGGGTACTTGCTTAAATTAGGTCGAGGTCATTACAGGCGAAAAGTTCACCTGCCATAATTGATGTTGTCGTCCTTGGAAATATTTTACAACAATTATTAGTGCCAGATTTTTAACCTTATATTTTAGAATGAACTGAAATTTTCGGGAGTGAGTTTGACCAGAACAAAGACCATAACTGTAGAGATTGATGCAAAAATGGACATAGATTCACACCTAACTCACCATTTATTAAACTTCTCGTGTAGAAAAGTAAAAAAGGATTTTAAAAATTAGGAATTATAGAAGTGAAAGAGTCCAATTGGTATCCAAGCAGCTATCAATGAAAAACTTCATAAAACTCCACAAGTCTTGAAAAGAGATAAAAGAAATATTAGCATACAAAGAGATACGGTACCCAAAGACAAAGTCATCAGTAACCTTCATTTCCAAGATTCCAATGGATATTTTGTGTGGCCTTTGCATGATGAATTTATTCTTGAAAAGGTAATAAAATAAATCTTTTTTCTTTTTGCTCACAAGGTTGGAATTGAAAATATAAATTTGGGGGCCTCTTGCAAATAGCTGGAAGTGCATTGAGCTCCCTTCTCGAGTTTATGGGCCTACATCTAGAGACTGATCCTAAACATAATTCTCGACTCAAAATATAACAAGGGCTATCGCAAGCAATGTAGAAAGGGCATCTCACCGACGTGCTGATACCAATGTGATGCAGGCTAGAAAGTTTCATGAGTAGTTCTCGAAAGACTAGCAAGGATGAACTGGATCTTTATTCATGGTTGGCCACACTTAACAGGCACAAATCCATTTGTTACAGGTGGCTTGAGACCCACAAACATGTTTACTTTTCATTAGCTCAAAAAAGAAAAAAGCCGTTAACTAGCGAAACTTCCCCAATACTAGATCTCCCTTCCTTACATAACGTGCCTTGTGTGGAATTTTTTTGAAGGACTTCACCTGTAACAACCTTGAAAATCGTCTACCATCACTTCAGTATCATTAGGAATGCCTAAGACTCCAAGAAAGTTGTTTTACCCCCATGAAAAGTACTCTCCCAGAAAGTGGCTCTCCCTCTGCAACAACTCATGTCCAGTGCTTAAGCCTAAGGAGTCACATCAAATGGCTCAGGATGTTGAATCTTTGCCTGCAATTTTCGGGATCTACTGTGCATTTTTGGGGAGGGTTGTTTTGAACTTGAACTTGGTGGACTTCTTTAGTAAAGTTTCACCAAAATCAGGATGTTTCAAGAGGAAAGTAAAGCTCTTCTTATACTTGCTTAAAAAAAGTGCACTTTTGGGAACACACCCCTTGATTTCTTTACCTACCTTTCTGCATGCCTTTCAGTTTATTGCAGTTTCCTTTTACACCTACACCCATGACCACACCAAGACATGAAGACATGAACCCATGATATTTCCCACAATGAGAGCAAGCAAACTTCATTTGAAGCCAGCATCACTTCCGTGGTGAAATTTCCTGGTGAAACTTCATCAATGGAAATCCCTTTCGGAACTAACCTTAAGCCAACAAAAACTTAAACACATGGAAACAAATATCTCAATATATCAGCAATATATCAGCAATATATCGACACTATATCCATATCCCCAACATGACTCATATTGATATCATGAGAATATCTTTTTTTCAATATATCGATGATATATAATTAATATCAGTGAATCTTGATCGATATCCTTAAATTTTAGAGAAAATCAGTGCAAATATTCCATAAAACAAGTAATATTGGGTAATGTCTTCGATATTGGCTTGTTCATTATGTTGCTCTCAGGTCCAAAGGTTTTCTTAGCTTTGGTTTGCAATCTTTGAGCATCTTCTCTTCTAATTCTCCACTTTCTCTATTATTTAAGATTCTATTCTTCTTCCCTCATTCTTATATGAGTGAAGAATAATAGAACCTTAAAAAAAAATAAGAATGAGAAATTTTTTTTGCTTATTGTCACTAATGAACCCTTATCATACATATAAGCTATGCTTCGTTCATGTTTATACTTACGTGACCATTCTAACCAACTATATGTGTAAAAAACCTATGCTAACATTATTTTGACTTACAATCACCAATCAAACATGCTCCCTTTTTGACTTGTTGATAGTGTCGGCATCAACATTTAAAACCTCGCTCAAACATTCTCTAAGGCAAACATACCATCTAACACATGAGCTCTCCATTCCCCACAGATACAGACTCCTTTCTCACAATGGTCCATCCTGTTTAGTTCGGACAATAGCAAGTATCCGTCTATTTTTAGACCAAATTTTACGTTTCCGGTCAACCAAAATACATTTTTTTTCTGAAATACAAATAAAAATTTTTGAATTTTCAACAAAATCTTGTTTGGATGACCAAGAAATTATCAACATCCTCTGAAAAGGAATGGCCAAAGTCAAACAACATGCACAGGGAAAAGATATTTTCATAAATCTCATTCGTAAGTCTAGGTGTGTTGGCAAAAATTTTCGTCTTTTAATGTCTGAAACTTCTTGAAATAAAAAATTTGGAATTTGATTATAGGCTAGAAGCCCTAGAGGGTATGAGCAAAGGAAAATAGATAACCAATATAACACTTTAGCTTGGATGCAATATCTCTTCATTATATTCCCCTCTCCAATCATTTATTCAATGGCAGACACAATTTCTTTGTTTATGCAATGCAGTTTCAACTTTAAGCTCCCAGAATGTCTGAGAGGATTTTAAAACTAATTTTGAGAAGCTCATCGTAAAGCAACTTCCAACAGCCATCCAAGACAAATTCCTGATAATGAGCATTCTCTAGCACACTAATAAGAACCAGACCTGATTAGTGGTCCTCCAGCAAAACAGAGCAATTTACAGAAATGTCTCCAATGATAGACCTGTTCCACAAAGTATTCCTTTACTTTTTTTCCAATCTTTCAAAAATCATGGAGAAAGTTAACAGCATTGGTTTTCTTGCATGTTAGACACCATCCTCCGCTAACCATTCAGCAAACATCCTCACCCACAACTTCCCTACTTAAAAGGAGTGTAGCTTGGCAGGCCTTACTGTCTCGTCAATCCATCCTTGGATGGGGTCTCTGAGTGCATTAAGTGGAGCACCTGATAGCTACAAAAAGCTACAAATGCTACAATCCATTGGGATATTGTCTTTGCAAAAGCTGAGACCTTGTTTGGAAGAGGTACAAAGTTTAAGACTAGATAAAGTTTAGGAAGTTATAAAGTTTGGGAATGATGGGATAGGTAGTGGGTTAGTGGCTATAAATGTGATAGTTGAGTTGATGCATTACAAGTAATTTTTGTTTTCATTTATATTGAGAGTGGGTTAATGGAGGTAAATGTGATGAGTGAGTTGATATATTATAAGTCATAGTGGAGGTTTATGTGATGGCCACTAATACCTATTACTATTCATTTATTGTGGCAATTAGCCTTGCCATGTACGATAATACCTTAGTTTAAGACTACCAAGCAGGGTCTGAGAGCTGGCAGTTATGACAGGATCTGTCGGTTTCATATAACGTAGGGATCTGGATCAAGAAAAATGAGGGAATGAAGGTAGAGAAGTTAATATCATAAAAGCCAAATATTAGGTTCATGACTTTGCACATGCCATAACACGATCACTTTTTGTGATGACCACACCATGATGAGACCCAACTTACACTTAATAGAAAATAGGATCTAACATGTGCATAAAGTCCCATTTACAAACGGACCTATGTTTGGAATCAATTTTATGAATTAGTCATAATTATAGAAATAAAATGACACTGGAGTTGTTACTTCTTACTTGCAAAGAATTAGAATGAAATAGCCAAAGGTCAATGAAGTTTCAAAGTTACATAATAGAAAAAGATTTTTTTTTTAAAGGTACTAGAACAAGAATTCATTATCATGGTCCCTAATGGGTGCCAAGTGATTCTATTACTTAGTCAGGTGATTGTGACTTAGAAACTTAAGGTTTCAATGACTTACAGTCAGCATCCATGTGGCATTCTCGACCCCAAGGGGATTTGTTTTGACATAGCGATGGTTGAAGGTGCATCCAACATGCATGTCTACCTTGTGATCATCCTTGAGATGGGCAACAAGGTATGGAATATCCCCAGAGACAGAGCAGTCTGATCCGGCATAAGGGCAGTTGTATGGCCGAAACTTGCAATGACGCTCATGACTGAGCTCATCACAGTATGCGAGAATCTCATGGCAGCCCAGTGACTGATACCTGCATGGAAGCTCCAATGCCTCAGCTACTCTTTCCAAGGCCAAACATCGTATGTCGGAGAGCTCATTACGACAGATTGGACAGCGGTTATGAACCCTCTGTTTGCATTTAAAGCATAGTGTGTGGCCATTTGGACACTGTGCAGAAGAAAAAAAGAAAAAGAAAAAAAACATTAGTTCATTTACTAAAGAAACTTTACATCACTTTCATAGATTCACAATCCAAGACAGATGAATAAGAAGGCAAGAGAGACACAGGCATTTATGGAAGAAAACCATGCAGAAATAATGTCTACAGTATATGAAACAGAAATACTGACAAAGTATGTTGGTAGCATCTTCTAATGCAAATAAAAGGCACTGCTCTAAAACGCATTGTTAATTCTTCTGTTTTCTTTTAGAAAACAAAGTGAAGAAAAACTGTGCCATCCTAGTACCCATCTTATTTGGCATGGATCTTTTGATTGCATTACAGCAATATAGTTGAAAAATATAATAAGCGGAAGTATAAATCAAAGCATAAACAATAATATAATACTTGGATCTACGTGGAAACCCCACTCATGAGGAGTGACAAGAACACCACGGGAGAAGCATCCTATGGGCAAGTTTTCTCCGTAGTTTTTTTCAAAGGAAAATGGGAGGAGTACATGCATATTTATAGGCCATCATATACAACAGAAAGCCCCACTCCACTATGTGGGACTAAATAGCCACACTACATCTCTCTCAGCAAATATACACAACAAAGTTGGTCCTTTAAAATTCCATCAACCCCTTATCTTAGTAGGATACCTTTCAGATGCTTGAAACCTATACATGTTTTGAGCTTGTCCATTTAAACTACAATAACAACCACCACCAAGTCTTCTCTCACATTACACAAAGTTGGCTTTATGGATTGCTAGAGTTATTAGGTTTAATTAGTTATCAATTTGCCTTATTTAGATTGAGAGTTCTAGCCTTTTTGTTATTGTTATTTTCTGTTGGGTTTAGTATGTAATTATTCTAACCAAACTCTCTATATAAAGAGCCTAGGGACTTTAGTTCATTATTTTCTCCATATGGTAACAAAGTTGGTTCATGGAAAAGAAAAGCCTTAACCCTAGGTCTCCACATCTCTCCCTTTGCTTAGGGAGGCCTATCATCACCCACTCCTCTCCCTACCTGAGGAGCATCGCCGACCCACCTTTTTTCTCTCCCTCGTCGCTACTTGCTTTGGAAGAGGGCCTACCACTGACCCTCCTCTCTCTCTCTCCTACCACAGGCTAATGCATGCTCAACATCTACCCTGCTCGTGTACGATCTCGTGCCAGTCATTGACCCTGTCATACACCACCAATGCACAACCTACCTTGCCCACGTGTGTGCAAGCACGTGATCTTTGCACTCTGATCGCTCACCTATTGCACACACTTTGTCTATACCGTGTGCCTGATGCACATACTTCATAGCCTCTACCCATGTGTGGGCTTGTGAAGCGCGTGGATCTCCTGATGGTTGATGTAGAGTCTTCTACCGTGACTTTTGAGGCCAAGATTTTAGCTCCCATTCTAGTTCAGGAAACCACGATCAAGTTGTCAGGCTCCTCAAACTATGTGCCTTGGTCATGTGCCTTCCATATCTTTCTTGGGGAGCAAGATAAGTTGCACATGCTAACTGACAAAGCCCTTGAATCCAAGAAAGGAGCTAAGTACAAAAAGTGGAAGGATAACTTTTTGATCATGAACTAGCTAATGAACAGTATCAACCTGAAGATTGCAGCCAACATATTTTACAAGGAGTCCACTAAGGAGATCTAAGAGACTCTAGAGAAGGGCTACTCACTTCAGATGAGCAATTCCCATCGTGCAGGCATCTATATACAGATCTAAAATATTAACTAGGGTGATATGTCCTTGGTTGAATATTTCACCACCCTGGAGGGCTTATTTGAGAAACTCACCATCTACCAACCTGCTAATTGCAAGGAGCACGATACCGAGAACGCGGAGTGGCAAACCTACTACTTCCTGGACAATCTCGCCTCACAATATCAGTTAGCACGAGACTAATCTCATCTATCGACATGGTATCGAATTTAGAGATGATCTACGATCACCTTCAAAAGCTTGATGTCAACGAGCCACCATCTACTCATACTATGATTCCTAACACCTCAACCATCACCTTTGGAGGGAGGGGTGGCTACTTTAGTGGTTAGGGCCACATCTCTCTTTGCATTCACTGTAAGTAGACAAACCACCCTCAAAGAAATGCTAAGCGAAGTTTAGTAAGCCCGCTTATGCTAACCAATAAACCACGATGGAGACTTCAGTGCCTAAGATTGTTCTAGCACAGCCTACCACACCCTGCAATGTTGATGCCTCAGGATCGACGCCACAAGCACATGGCCACTCACTATTGACCACCTTAATCATTTAGTACATGTTTATTCTATTTAGTGATAGACTAAGGAAAATTTTATATAGTTAAGGGGCGAATTTCTATTAAAAATCCAATAGAAGTTCCATTGTTTTATCGTATTTTTCTCAAAGCCTGTACTTACATTAAAATGACTTGCCTAATATACATATACAATTTGGTGGGTACACCCCACTCCATAACCATTCACAATCATCAAATTAAGAAAAGCAAAAAGTAGTCACACCCCACCACAACCATAGCAAAACAATAAAAAATAGGTTTTCAATACATAATTGGTTATTACATATAAAGGTCCCTTCAAACTTTACATCATCACTTTTATAGAATACATACAAAAATTGAGAGCAAAGAAAAGCATTATAACATCAAAATATGCATGAAAGTCTAACTTGTACTCCTATGCTAAACTATAGATGCTAACCCAATACAGAACATCCCACAAAGAAATCGAAGCACACATCCTTTCCTTGGCTACCTTAAACACCCTAGTACCCCTAAGTTAGGCAAGGCCAACATAAGCTCGGTTTAATCATTCAGTACTTAGTACGACCTTAAGGTAGATAAGGAGGCTCCCCTGTCGGGCCTTAACAAAAACTACCCTACATAAAGCATCTGACAGAGCAGGTCTCTGACAAAGCATATGCATAAGACTAGTTGTTGCACACGTTGGTGCAGCGCTTGCAGTTGGTTGCGGGCCACAGTGAAAAGGATAATGCAACATTTGGTCCTGAAACATTGGGTAACAACACAGTATAAGCCAAAAGGCTCAGTAAGGCATAAACAAGCGTGTAAGGGAAAGAAAGGCCAAGATTCTAGATGTATCAAAGAACGTGCATTTCTAAGTGGATACAATTTACCTTTTCTTTTCCCTTACATATCTAGCTATTTCCTTTTCCCCTAAATTCTCTTAATTTCTCATTATCTTACCCCAGGTAATTTTTCCTAGGATCGATAGATGGTCCATAGTGACCGTCCCAGTTGACTCCCACCTGAAGTCTTTCTTGCTAAACCTATTCCAATCATTACTAGCTATAATAGCTAGTACCAAGACTTTTTAATGTCATAGTGACAAAAATCATCACCATGTATATAGGGTACTCTCGTAAACTCGGGTGGTCTGTAGTGCGAGGGAAGGATTGCAAAAAGCCTCCCACCACCTAAAGAAGTGACCTCCCCAAATGCAATGCACGTTGATGAGGCCAAAAAAGGCCCTTATGCTACATCAATATCTCCAATTGAATTTATCCCACCATTTAACATGCCCCCATCTTAGAGACTTGCATTCAAAATAGTGATCATGATTGCTAGTTTTAGTGGCAATTGGAGATGTTTCTTTAAAGTAAAAAGGATGGCTACTGGAGATTAGTAGTCATCCTGGAGATGTTTGTGGGCTACCACCAAGGCCTAGTTTGAAATGAGGGAGAGAATTATGGAGGATAAGAATTTTTAGAAGGGTTATCATGTGTTTCTGCTTACAAGTCAAAAGGTTTATCCTACTAAATTGACCTACGACTGTTTGGAATGTAGTGGGCTATTTGTGCAGTGAGATAACCGCGACTTGCTTCATTTCTATGAAATGAGGGATGTTGAGGGTTAACCCACGGAATAATTTATCTCACATCAGGCCTGGAATAAGTTATTATGGTTAAGCCCTTATAACCCAGGCTAACCCAACTTGGCAACCAAACTAGGTTATCCCCATTTTAAAGGGGTAGCCCACCAAACAAACTAGGCCTAAAAGTACTTTATGCCTCTAGCCTTGTCTCATAATCCTCACATAAGCTCTCAATCAGGTGTTGCCTTTTTTCCTTTCACCTCCTAATCCCAAAAGAAATACATCATCTTTGGCCAACTTGTAAAATATCCAATCCGTCTAGAAGCACAAAAACTTACTAAAAGAAACAATTGAAATAAATGAAATGGTAAAACAAGTTATGGACACAAACCATATTAAATCTGTTGGAATCAAGAAAAATAAAATAAAAAAGGAATATGCCACGTGACACAGCAGTCTCACATGGACAAGAGTTGGCCAACAAGTAGGGTTAGCTACCTTGTTTCTTTGGTTGCTTGGAGTCCAAGTATTTCCTAGTTTGATATTTTTATTTAGGGAAAAGACAATAAGTTGCAAGTTGTTTCCTTCATTTTAGGAATTAGTAGGTTGAGTCATTTCCTTAGTCAATTGTCAAGCCTATAAAAAGAGTCTAGAGTCCATTGTAATTCCTTGACTTGGCATTAATAAAATCTCTACTTTCTATACAACTCCTCTCGTTCGTCTTCTTCCTTCATCTCTACCAGTGCCCCTCTCTTCTCTGTTTGATGCACAACAGCAACATCAACAGCAGCAGCACTTGCTGCTGCCACTGCCCTCCTCTCTCCCACCCCTGTTCTCATGTTGAGCCTCCATGCTCCATTGCACCCAAATCTCAACATAGTATCAGAGCCAACGCTCTAGGCACTCCCTGAGAACATCCAACATGCGTGAAACAAGGAAAAGGTGAGAGGAGTCACGCACAAGTGTTGTGCGTGAACTCTCTATGGGAGAAGCACCTTTGCATGGAACTTCTTCACGTGAACAGCAGCCATGTTACCTTCGGCAGATCTTCTTGTCATAGATTTGAGTCCCAGAGCTACCAGCGCCTTCGCGGAGCCAAGGAGGAGGCAGATCGAGGAAGATGGCAGAGAACGAAGCAATGTTGACCACCGAAGGAGCAAAAGACGCAATAAAATAAGACAAGAACGAGGAGATTTATCAAAAGGTATTTCAGTTCATATGGTGAGATAAGATGCATCCGATTTTTTATTCTCCAAAAAAGAAGGTTTATTCGGAATAAAGGGTGCCAAACACTTCAAGAAAATCAAATGAGCAAAGGACGAGTACCACGGTGATCGCATCGACTTTAACTCAAGAACATGAAGAAAAAGAGGCATAGCGTAGCCTCTAGAAGTTCAGCACGACTACATCGACTTCTTCACTTTCTCTTGGTGACCTTGGCTCGAAAAAAGCCAATGGTCTTTTCCAGCTCACAAGCAAGGCACCATATTCTTCCAGGAGGCATGTAGAACCCTTTGACGCATCAGGGAACGTCACGATACAGGGCTTGACTCTCGAGCGTAGAAGAAGCACAAAGGCCATCCTTAACTCTTCAGAGAAGAACGATGTAGCAACATTACCAAGTCTTCGTCATCATCTGCATCTCAACTTGCGGGGGAGTGTTGGTAATCAAGAAAACAAAAAAAAAAGGAATATGCCACGTACGTGGACTGACACATGGCATAGCAGGCCACGAGGACAGCAAGAGTCGGCTAAGAGGCAAGGATAGCTGCCTTGTTTCTTTGGTTGCTTGGAGTCCAAGTATTTCCTAGTTTGAATTTTCTATTTAGGGAAAAGACAATAAGTTGCAAGTTGTTTCCCTGATTTTAGGAATTAGTTGGTTCAGTCATTTCCTTATGTAGTCAATTGTCAAATCTATAAAAAGAGTCTAGAGTTCATTGTAATTCCTTGAGTTGACATTAATAAAATCTCTACTTTCAATACAATTCCTCTTCTTCCTCTTCCTCCTCCATCTCTGCCAGTGCCCCTCTCCTCTCTGTTTGACACACAGCAGCAGCAACAACATCAGGAACAGAAGCAGCAATTGCTGCTGCCACCACACCCTCTCTCACCACCAACTGCAGCAAAATCGTACTCCTGTTGCTGCTGACTGGCGCGCTGTTTTGGGTCCAAGAAAGAGCCTCTATGCTCCATTGCACCCAAAATCTCAACAAAATCATTTAGAAATAAAATGAACAAATGTGCATTTTAGGAGAAAGAGCAAATTCTAAGCCATGAACTCATAACCTAGTCTTAATTTAGTCCCGAATCCATGCATTAAGAAGGCAAGTCAAAAAATTATCTCCATATTATGTAGCAACTAGATAAGACAAAATATAAACTAGATGAAAGAGAGTCAGTGTCTCAATTGAGTGATGCAGCCATCTCATCTATTGAAGATTTTGATTCTTTGAAGCATATATTCAATATACTTTTAATTGGAGAAGCTAGATATTTATGTTATACAATAATTAGATAGCTGGTAAAGTACCCATGAAAAAAATAAATGGAACAAAAATGTTCAAAGGTCTATTTACAAACCTGCAGAATTGGGGGATACATCATATTTGAGCAAACAGGGCAATGAAGCAACTCACGAACACCTTGAAGTACCAATCGTGGTTTTCCACTGGAGGATACAGATGCCTTTTCTAGCCGGACATTTCTAAGTACTTCAGCATTGGAAGTTGATACATCATACTCGGTGAAGGTTGACCGTGACTCAATCATTTCTTTAAAGATACAGCCTTCAGAAGCCATTCTTGGAGTATTCAAGGGGGCAGGTCGCTAATGGGAAAATGAAACTCAATGAGCTTTCCCAGGCTTACCAATTTGAGATTTTACCTTGGATCTGCAAAGAAAATAAGTATAGGTAAAAGCTCACAAAGTAAAGCAACCACCATAGAGAGGTCAATTACCAAAAACTTTACATATAATGCATGGAAAGAAAGAACGAAAGAAAGAAAGAAAAAAGATGCTAACAACAAGAAAGCCTTAATTGCAATTGGTGGACCAGTTGCAAGGAATTAGTATAAGAACAAAAAAGGAAAGAAAAAACAAACTAAGGAAGAATGCTACATTAAAATAAAAAGAACATAAAGACAATGGACTGAGCTGCATATGCAATTAAGTATGAAGAAATAATTGGCAGAAATGAAAATATGGCACATAACAACCTGTGAGGAAAGGTGCAAAAAGAATGGTTACAAGAACTGCATTATGGCATGTAGGAATTGGACTTAACTGGAGAGGGAAAAGGAGGCGATGCATAATTCCAATTCAAACCAAGTCCAAGTGCACATAAAAGTCAGAATTTTGAAGAAACACCACCTAGGATTACAGTTATGTGAAAATTCTTTTCATGTTTGGAAGGGATAAATCTATGTTTAGGTGCAGAAGGCATTTGTCTTCAGCAAGTAACACCACATTTGACTTAGGACTGACTACTGCATGAAAAGGTAGAGCACATAATTGCAATACAACCAAAATGAAGCATTTGATTGCTACATGCAGAAGATGAAAAATAAACTCCATATCACATCACACACAATGTGATAGATATTTGAAATGAAATACTCTTGAATCTAAGGGCCACAATGGATAAACTTATGTGTGGACAACAATTTTCTTCGGCCAAGCATAACAAACTCACAGAACCATTTTAGACCACCTCAAAAGGTAAGAATCATGATAATCTGGATCTGGATGAACAACTGTTTTTTAGAGAAGAGAAAACCATGTGCATTAGATAACATGAATAATCTATGACTATAAGAACATTTTGTTAGCCCCGACATTTCAAGATTCCGATAAACATACATATAAAGGGAAAAAAATTGAGAGTAGAATAAAAGAAGAAACAATGAAAAACTGCAAAAAAAAATCACTCTTAGAAACTAATCACAAAAAACCCAATAAACAGCAAAGTTACCATCCGGATTGCCCATCAGATCTCCCCGAACTCTCCACAAACATACCCATTCAGCAACAAGCATTTATCACTATTTCATCCCCAAACGGCACACAAAGATCTCATCTTTAAGCCAGACATTCCCTCCCGACCACAAACCTCAGGTGCCAAGAAAGCGAAATGTCTACAAAAACACCATATGATGCCAAAAAATCCCGTAAAAAACGCGAAAAGGAGCGAGCTTTCACCATAAATCAGGGAAAAACGAAGACCCAAATGCGCATCGGGCGAGATCTTTCCTAGCAAGATCGCACCTTTCCGGGGGATTGGAGGGGGTTTGCTGACGCATGTGGCAGCTTACGGTGGGGTAACGGGGAGAGGGGCCAGCGTGGAAACGGCAAGGGAGGGTCCGGAGATGGGAAAGGGAGGAATTGGGAGCGATAAATACGCACCTGTGAACGCCGACATGTCGCTCCTCGAATCTCTCTCTCTCTGTCTGTAAAAGGTTGGGGGATGAGGAGAGGACTGGAGGTCACCGGCCAATGTTTGAAGATAAATAAGAAGCTGGTGAGCATAGCAAGGGGATCCGACCTGGACCAACCCAAATTGACCCGTATTCGTTTAACTTAAATTTGTTTGGTTGGATTCGACGGATCCGACCTACTTGTGCTAACTTGATTAAGAAAATAACAAAATAAATATTCTATCCATGAATTCTAATTCATTTAATAAATCAATCCACTTAATTTATATAATAAATATATTATATCGGATATACTTATATTTAGACTAGACATGATCATAGGATACAAGGGCACCGTCAACCTGACTCAACCAACCTATAAAATGGTTAAGTTTGGGATTCGATATTTTTATCATGACCTGACTGGACCCAACCTAACCGTTTAAATGACTTGATTTTAAATGGACGGACTTGGATATCTAATTTACAACTCAACCCGTAAATCATTAATATTTAAAATCAAGAACTTCAAGAGTCATAACTTAGAACTCCAACAATCCCAATCCCATTGGATGCCAAAATTTTCCATTTATTTAACCATTGTCTCGCTTCCTGAAAATCTCCACCCCTCTCCATGTACCATATGAGACGTCCAATAACCATCATCTAAAATTATGAACTATCTATTTAACCTGAAGTACGAGAATCATCTATCGAACCAACAGCCACCATCCAACTCTACCTACTATTATTGTTGTTACCCATCACTTAGACTATCAAAGGCTTTTAGAATCCCCACCTATTCCTTCACTTCCTCCACCTCCTCCACTGTTTCTTACCAATGTTGCCCAGCACGGGAGTCTATTCCGATCTGTTCAAAATAAGATTGACTCCATGGTCTTAGTAACAACACCTCTTCCATCGTCTATTCATTTATCTTGTGTTTTTAAAAATTTATGAATCAAGGGGCTTTAGTATAACCGTATAAACACATTTAATTAGGGGGGAAACATGGAGAAATATACTTGATAGTTAATATAGTACAATGTAACATAATGGAAGTTGTTAATGGGAATTGGGGATTGAACTGCTAGCGCAATAACATAAGATTACTTATATTCTTCTTAGGTTCCATGTGATTTATAAATTTTCTAGGATGTGTTTTCATGGAGGATTAGTACTTTAGAAACTTCATTAGTTTATATTTGAAAAACTGGAAATGGACACATGCTTGAACGCGACGTGTGGTACGAAGCTTATTAACGACTTCTGTATACATATGAGCAGAAGTGGTGGAAGTTGGAATAATATCTTAATGTTAAAAATTCACTCGTGAGTTAGCATCTTTAGGATTTCTCATTTGTATGAAGGGAAAATATTGCGTAAGAGGAAAACGACGATAATTTTTAGAGTGATTTTGAAGGCTCCGATGGTCAATTGCAGTTGTTCTCCTATGGCTTCGTGTCTTCTTTTGCTCGCTCACTACTTATGTGTGCATCTGTACGTGCACTTTATTTAGTTTGTATGCTCGTATTTAATTCATTGTCTGCTAATTTATTATAATGAATTGATTTTGACGAAGTATTATTTATTGTAGTGTGATCTAATATGCTATTATGGAAGGAAATGTTATAGTTGAATTTGAAATTGCTATATTTTCGTTGAGTCTTATTATTGTATTTGAGACAGTTAAAGTGTTATATGTATTGATTTACATGTTGAATTGAATAACGCTAATAAGGTGGAGATTGTTTACAATGTTTGCATCAATGATTATGGCATTCATAATGGTTTGTACATTACTACACTTAGATTTTCTTATTTCACCACAATTGCATAAAAATAACATTTAATGCATACTCATGTATTGTAACCACTTTCATGTGTTTCTTAGGTGATATGCAATTCAGTGTTGTTGAGGACATTTGTAATCTTAAAGTTCCTGATCATTCTAGGGGTAATGGTTTCCATATTTTCTTTCGTTGAAGTCATCATTGTTTTTGGACATGCTTTAACAATGGATTTAATACATGTGTATATTTTGTACTAATCTAACTATGTAATTAGACTGTAGGTAATCAGATATTGATTTGAATGCTTTAGAGGTATTTGAGTACACACGAGATTATATACTTAAATTCTTCACATACTTTAATTGTGCCTCCTTAACATTATTTTGTGAATGTAAGTTTGAAACAAATGGCATTATTTGTAGGTATGTTGCTTGTGCTAGAATAAATCATGGAGCACACTTGCACTATTCTAGAGAAGTATGTGCTTGATCGATGGTGGAAGGATTTAAAGATTTCAAATAATTATAGAGCTTAGGTGCAATTGCCCATTTCATTAGAAGATGCTGATGAACGATATGAGGATATTTGTTCACGTATCTTGAGATTTGCTGATTTTGGGGTGGTATCTACTTCAAATTATTATTGTTGTGTTAGAGTTCTTAAAAAGGCATATGAAGACCTCCTTACTATGGTCAGGGTTAATATCAATGTAACGATCGATATCTTTACGTACGATGTTATTGTCCTTATCTAATTAGAGTATATATTTATAACATTCACTTTGTATATTGTAGCATGATGGAGGGAGCTTTGGTATGGCTACTGGTAGAGTTGGTGAGCCAAAGCATGTTGAAATATTGAACCCCATACAAGTAATAGAAAGAAGTCTAGAGCTGAGGTTGGCTATCTCGATTGAAGAAAAAATAGAAAATTGTTGCATCCTCATCTAATAACGACATCCACAACAAATTATCTCATATGATAATATGAACATCTGTATATTTATATATTGAAATATCTAATATATTGTGTACATCACTAACGTTCGGTATTATTTTTGCAAGAAATGTCATCCTATATTGGAATTTTTTTTGCGGGGACATCAAACATAGAGTTTGGAACTTCCAATCGATGCATTACAATGATTGATTTTCTTAGTCGTTGATTGACCCTTCTTCATTTTCTGCAACATTATTATTTCATGTTGTATTTGACATTAATTTGTTCTTAACTTTTATTTAAATTTTTTTGAATGGCAATAGATACAACTGGACATGTTATTCATTTTTGTTATCGTGGGAAAAAAGGGACATGTTATTCTGCATGGATATTGTAGATTGGAAGTTTTGGAAGTGAACCACTATGTTGCAAGTTTCTTTGAAGTTTCAACTCCTGTTGTAAGTTTATACGTATGTTCCTAATTACTTATATGACTTCCATTCATCTTGTATGTTTAAGTACATAACCCTAACGACCACACTGTGCACTACGTATGTTTAAAAAAAGATTCTACCATCTCAAACTACCAAACTCATCAATACCACTCATCACTGTAACCACCACAGTGTGGAGTGTGTTTCTTTCAATCATTAATAGAAGAGCAAATTTACATTAATTCATCACAACTCTAGTGATAATGTTTACATACATGCATCTTCAAATTCAATTAAAAAACATCAAAATGGTACTATTCTTCAAGAGTCAATACAATGACATGTAATTTAAAGTGATGTAAATGATTCCATATCATGACTTCGGTAAATGTTATACATTGATCTTTCCAAAAATCCAACCTTTACCTCCAAGTGTAATTAGGGTGTGTTTGTTCTCTATGATTCTTGCCGTGTACTCTGCTCGCAGTTTGTGCACATCCTCATGTAGATTCCCCTACTAGGAGGGGGTGACATAATAAATTGCAAAAATATAATATATACCAATATCACAAAATAAACAATCACACAATGTACACAATTATTTTTAGGTGGAAACCCAAACCGGGTGAAAACCACCACCTAACTCTCTCGAGTTAGAATTTTCTGATCGACCAAGTTGATTAAATCTACTAAACGAATCACTTAAACGAGGGTGATTCAACATCAATTACAACCACGCTACAAGTGCGAGGGTAGCGTTTCTCAACCCCTTCTCTTCACGAGAAGGATTTTGTCCCACGAAGGAGACTGGAATTCGCAAAGCGAATACCCAACCAAATAACAAAGTAAAATAACAAATATAGTCCTATAGAGCCAACAAAGATTTAAACCTAGCTTCTATAGGAATTAGGAAACTTCCCTGTGCAAGGAGTGTGTCGAATCGATGATGTGGGTGTGTGAGCCACGCGACGGCGCAACGTTGCTCTCGTGAACTACGGTGGGAGAGCGGGTGCGCAAAGGCTTGATGCTCTCAAGATGAAGAACTTGAGCTTGGAGAGCAAGAGCTTTTCTAGGACACAAAAGAGTAGAAAGTATGTTGCTTGGGTGTGTATTGGTGTCTCTAGGTGTGTCTTGTGTATCTAGGTGTGTATTTGTGTGCAAGAGGCTCCTCTCTATTTATAGAGGCCTTAGGAAAGCTTTGGAAGGCTTAGGAAAGCTCCCATAGCCGTTGGGTGCAAAGCCCAAGAGAATCAGGACGAAATCAGGAATAATGATTGCACTGACAGGGTTATCAGACTTCTGATCCTGGCATCAGACGTCTGGGAAACCAGTTTAAGACATCTGAAAATAAGGTCAGACATCTGATTTTATCCGAGTTTCTTCCTGACTTGAATCAGATCTAAACAGGATTCTAGTGCAACTCCATCAGACGACATATAAGACATCTGGCACTATGTCTGGATGTCTGGAAACCTACTTTTTCTGCGGGAATGGATTTCCAAGAGTTGCAACGGCTAGAAAATCTCTGAGAAGAGATTTGGGTCAGTCGAGGCAAAGCGATCATTTATCAGACGTCTAGAAAGGCTTAAGGACGTTTGATAAGGCTCTAACGCTCATACTCTTCAGTGTTTGGTAAGGCAGCCAACGGTCCACTAATTGGACTTCTGGCAAAAATATCAGACGTCTTGTAAGATGTCTGGACTAAGGTCTGGACGTCTGATTTCATCAGACAGAGCTAAGTCCAGCCTAAATGTTATTAGACGTTTGAATCAACAGTCAGACGTCTTAAAACATATTATCAGACGTCTGATTTTGGAATTAGACGTCTGAAAAAGCTGTTTAAATCCTATATTGGTTTTCTAAGTTTTCTACAGAAAACCTAAGTATCCTAGGGTTGTGCAGGTGTTCCTAGGATTGCTGTTAGGGTACTTTGAGGCTCTCTAACATGATTTTCTAAGGAACAAAAAGAGTAAGGAAATAAAGACAAAAGTACATGAAAGAAATAAACAGAATTCTATCATATTCTTCTTGTCCTTCCATCTTCAATCTATCGCTCCTCGCAAATCTCCTCTGTTCTCCATCAAGCTCCTCCAATCCATCATGGATGCGAGCTCGAACTCCGTCTAAACACGTCTCAATTTGCAATTGACCTGAAATCTAAGACTCTAAGTGTAAATGTTAAATGACACGTGTTTTGTTATCATCAAAACAAACGATTGTGATGTTCTAGCACCAACAATCTCCCCCTTTTTTATGATGACAAAATCATAAAATAATAATGCAAAAAAATCCTCCCCCTTTTTGATATTATCAAAAAGGTTTGATTAATTTTAAATTTCCTATAACTCCCCCTTAAAACATGCTCTTCTATGAATTTCTTTTAACAAGAGTAATGTCCTCCCCCTTTTTGTAACAACAAGATAGCTATTATTTTTCTCTCCCTTACTAAAGGAAATTTAGTTAACTTGCATCTCCCCCTTAAAAATTGACAATTAGTTCATAATTTTTTTTTACTCCCCCTATCTAAATGCTTATGATAAAGAGATAAGGTAAAGAATTTTTACCTCACCTACCATGGCCAATAAAATTGTCCAAATGGTGGTGGTGGATGCCACATCGGATGGGGCTCCCATCCATAGCTTGGAGGCCCGGGCATCGGCGTCGGTCCCTAGTCTGGCGGTCAACGTGCGGCGGGTCCATCGTTTGTTCACCGTCTCGTCGGTCTTCTTGTTCTCCTCCTTGGTCTACTCCTTGGTTCTCGCAACTTGAGTTGATCAGCCTTGAGCTTGTAGGTCCAGTCCTTCGTGTTGTAGTTATCCCTGAAACCTACAAAACAAGATTCTAATTCTTTCTTCGGTATCCTAGTGAGCTTGGATCCGGATCTGTTAGATGGTCTCCTTGACGAAGATCCTTTCTCAACCTTAGGGCTATATAGGTTATCTACCCTATTTATCAATTTATTTGATTTCTCCGTAAGACATGCAAGTTCATTTTCTATAATATTCATCTTAGTCTTTAAATCAGAAATTTCTAACTTTAAACTATCATTTTCTTCAATCAATTTAATATTTTCATTGATTAAATTTTTATTTTCTAATAACAGGTTATTATCCTTAAGACTAGTTTCTATGTCCTTGAGTTATTTTTCTAACCTATCATTTTCATTTTTAAGAAAGCTAAGGTTCTTTTTAATGCTTTTGTTTTCTATTCTTAATGATTTATTAACATCAAATAGTTCATTAAAAGCTTCTTGTAAATCGAAATTTACCTCGTTGTCTGAGTCGCTTCCGCTTTCGCTGTCGCTATCACTTCCTTTGGCCATGAAACCAAAGCAAGCGGTTTCTTCTTCTATAGACTTTTCTTCTTCTTCTTCCTCCGAGCTCGTCTCTTCATGAGTGTCTTCTAACTTCCTCCATATCTCGTGGACGGTAGTGCACTCTTGGATTTGCTCGAACTCTTTCAAACTCAACGCGCAATACAGGACATTCATTGCCTTTGGTTGAGTGAAAGCTATTGAATCTGCAGCTATGAGTAGCCTCCTTGGGGTCGCTTTGGGATCTCGTATGGGGTTTCGCAACATCCCCATATCTCGAACTCAGTGGCTTGGAGCCACGTCTTCATTCTCATCTTCCAATATCCGAAGTCCCTTCCGTCGAAATAGGGTGGTCGGATGGTGGACTGCCCTTCGGAGATTCTGATTGCGGATATGCTCCCCTCCATGATCTTCTTGCCGGGTGTTACTTCGATCTCGCAAGAACCTACTCTGATACCAATTGTAGATTCCCCTACTAGGAGGGGGTGACGTAATAAATTGCGGAAATATAATATATACCAATCTCACAAAATAAACAATCACACAATGTACACAATTATTTTTAGGTGGAAACCCAAACCGGGTGAAAACCACCACCTAACCCTCTCGAGTTAGGATTTTCTGATCAACCAAGTTGATCAAATCCACTAAACGAATCACTTAAACGAGGGTGATTCAACATCAATTACAACCACGCTACAAGTGCGAGGGTAGCGTTCCTCAACCCCTTCTCTTCACGAGAAGGATTTTGTCCCACGAAGGAGACTGGAATTCGCAAAGCGAATACCCAACCAAATAACAAAGTAAAATAACAAATATAGTCCTATAGAGCCAACAAAGATTTAAACCTAGCTTCTATAGGAATTAGGAAACTCCCCTTTGCAAGGAGTGCGTCGAATCGATGATGTGGGTGCGTGAGCCACGCGACGGTGCAACGTTGCTCTCGTGAACTACGGCGGGAGAGCGGGTGCGCAAAGGCTTGATGCTCTCAAAATGAAGAACTTGAGCTTGGAGAGCAAGAGCCTTTCTAGGATACAAAAGAGTAGAAAGTATGTTGCTTGGGTGTGTATTGGTGTCTTTAGGTGTGTCTTGTGTATCTAGGTGTGTATTTGTGTGCAAGAGGTTCCTCTCTATTTATAGAAGCCTTAGGAAAGCTTTGGAAGGCTTAGGAAAGCTGCCATAGCCGTTGGGTGCAAAGTTCAAGAGAATCAGGCCGAAATCAGGAACAATGATTGCACTGACAGGGTTATCAGACGTCTGATCCTAGCATCAGACGTCTGGGAAACCAGTTTAAGACGTCTGAAAATAAGGTCAGACGTCTGATTTTATGTGGGTTTCTTCCTGACTTGAATCAGATCTAAACAGGGTTCTAGTGCAACTCCATCAGACGACATAGAGGACATCTGGCACTATGTCTGGATGTCTGGAAATCTACTTTTTTTGCGGGAATGGATTTCCAAGAGTTGCAACGGCTAGAAAATCTCTGAGAAGAGATTTGGGTCAGCCGAGGCAAAACGGTCATTTATCAGACGTCTGGAAAGGCTTAAGGACGTCTGATAAGGTTCTAACGGTCATACTCTTCAGTGTTTGGTAAGGCAGCCAACGGTCCACTAATTAGACATCTGGCAAAAACATCAGACGTCTTGTAAGACATCTGGACTAAGGTCTAGACGTCTGATTTCATCAGACAGAGCTAACTAAGTCCAGCCTAAATGTTATCAGACGTCTGAATCAATAGTCAGACGTCTTAAAACATATTATCAGACGTCTGATTTTGGAATTAGACGTCTGGAAAAGCTGTTTGAACCCTATATTGGTTTTCTAAGTTTTCTACAGAAAACCTAAGTATCCTAGGGTTGTGCAGGTGTTCCTAGGACTGCTGTTAGGGTACTTTGAGGCTCTCTAACATGATTTTTTAAGGAACAAAAAGAGTAAGGAAATAAAGACAAAAGTACATGAAAGAAATAAACAAAATTCTATCATATTCTTCTTGTCCTTCCATCTTCAATCTATCGCTCCTCACGAATCTCCTCTGTTCTCCATCAAGCTCCTCCAATTCATCATGGATGCGAGCTCGAACTCCATCTAAATATGTCTCCATTTGCAATTGACCTGAAATCTAAGACTCCAAGTGCAAATGTTAAATGACACGTGTTTTGTTATCATCAAAACAAACGATCGTGGTGCTCTAGCACCAACACCTCATTGATAGTAGCCTCCACCACATTCAGTCCTTTCATCAGGCACTTGACCCATCTCATGACGAATGTTTACCTTTTCATCTATCGTTCACTTCTCATTTTCCTTCCTTGCTTCCATTTTTTCTGCAAATAATGTTTCTAATATCAATCATGATATACGTTTATAATAACAATCATTATTAACCTTTAGGCCTAGTTTACGATGGGGGTTTACCCCCAAAAGAGGGGTTAACCCTTGTTTACTAAGGGGGATAACTCAACCCCTCTTTGCCACCTTAACATCGGTTATCCCAACCTGGGATTCATGGGGGGTTGGGGCAACTGGTGACGTAACCTTCATTTTCTCTCTCCATCTTGCTCCTTCTCACGATCCCAGATCTGCCGAAGATGCCCCTATCGTACATCCCTCCCTCAAGAGCCTCTCTTTGTCCCAATCCCTCCCCAGTAGCAAAACTCTAGTCCCAATCTCCTCTCGCAAGTCCCCTCCACTCCCATGTCGTCGCAATCCGTCATCGCCAACTACCTCCGTTGCCAGTGCTAATGCATCACTATCTCCTTCCACCAGCAGCCCCTCCTCATCGTCTTTGAGGTCAGCTATGATGCCCCCTTTCCTTCATCCTCCATCCTCTCTTCCTCTACATCTGTTGGACTGCCACCCATCTCCTCTCCAACACCATCAATCCACTCGGCCGATCACCTTCACTCCCTCCATCTCACCCACAACTACTACCAGCCATCACCACCACCACCAAAGGAAATGTAGATAGATGGTGAAATATTTTGGGTTTTTGAAGGTCTTATGAAATGAATAGGAAATAGGCAGCTATAGTAGAAAAATGGAAGATTAGCACCAGGTACATGTTGCGAAAAGAAAGTTTTTAGGAAATTGCCTGTTTCATCAGCTTATTCTTTAATTAGACCTCTTCTTCATTGAAAAGTTAAATTTTCTAGCCATTTATAAATTCTTTTTTTGAAGGCCAATTTTCTTCCTTTTTTTCCCCCTCACTTCAGGGAGCCTCTAGGAAATTATGTAAAATTGTTGTCACTCTTGTATAAAAGCCAAGCTCTTGATTTTTAGTGCATCATCCATAGAAGGCACTTCAAAATCTCGTTATGTACTAGCAAAGCTTTATATCTCCTCCTTCACTCATTGTATAAAGCTCAGAGTTCTATTGGTCCTCTTTCAATGCCATAGCCTTAAATCTCATTACATAAGCTACAAGGAAAATTGCTCGAGACCTTAATGCTACTCCTATTTAGCTATTAAATTATTATATTAAGTTTTGATACCAAACTCCTAAATCATCAAACATAAAAAATGATTCTCTTTTTTATTTTTTGCACTGCTGCTCCAACCTTTTTTGACTGCGACATAGTACTAAATTTCCAAGAAATTGTTGCCACTTCACTCGCTACTGCCAAAGATCAAATTTTGACAAGCATGGCCATTTTAGATTGTTGGTACTGATTCATCTTGTGGCATTGGGCTTCTTCCTGGCATAATCAAGAAAGAAAAAGATGAGGTGAACATATGTATTAGGAGTAGGACCGTGATAGATTGAAATATGTCCAAACAAAAGTGATCACGTTGTTAAGAAGCCTTTTGATAAAGAAGATAAAACCACCATGAAATTGGGAATTCATAAATTATACCAACTTTTCTCATGAGCTATATGTTCTCCATTAGCACTTAGTTTGACCTGGTTTCATTGCATTAATGCTTTCCTAGTTCAGAGCACAACCCTTCTTCTCACATGCCAAATGTTTCTGGGCATACCTTCTATAGCTCTTTTGATTTGCCATTTCTAAAATAAATTCCTTGCAATGATCAACCAAGGTATTTGATGAGGATGGCGGAAAGAATAATGCACATTTTGTTCGTGACAATTTACCTAAGATTATTTTGGAGGATGTAGACTTCCCTCTAGAGTTGGCAAAAGTAGTGACAAGATCCTACATGGAGATAGATGCTTAGTTTTCACATAGATGCTCTATCCATTCTTCTTTGTCTTCTGGCACTACAGCAATCACTGCCATGATATTTGGACAGTAAGCTTTTGCTTGTACTTAAATTGGTTTCCTTGTCATAGAAGCTTTTGCTTGTACTTAAATTGGTTTCCTTGTCATAGACTTTTCTTTCAAGTAGATCAATAATGCTCTACTCGACGCTAGTTCTTTTGATTACTCTTGGGTCAACCAATAATGTATTCAAGAATTAAGTGGTCTTGATAAGATAAATGAGATACAAGAATATGCCATTTATTGAAAACTTTTCTACTTTTTTGGTGTTTTTCATCCCTCTTTAGGACTCTACCACTAAAATTTATCATGTTACTCTTGAAATTTCGGTGATTCCACCTTGAAATAGGGCAAGAAGGAAGATGCTTTTCTTTTGTATATATAAAAATAATATCAACTAACTTACCTACCAACCCAAGGGCAAAAATGTCTTTAGCCAACTTATCCCCCATTCTAACCCCCATTCCCAAGTAAACACCCTAATTCCCATTCCTAACACGTATCCAATAATCACAAACAGGGGTTAACCCTTATTGGCAAGTAAATAGAAACAAGGGTTGACCCTTGTTGCAACTTAGCTAACTCGTGCCGTAAACTAGCCCTTAAACAACTCTTTCCCTTTTCCTATAAGTATGTTGCCTATTTCTGACCACCTAAGGCAATGCTTTTTACCACCACCTAAGGACTAGTTTAAGGGTTAGCCCTTGTTTACCACAGGGGTTAACCTACTCCCACTTTGTCTCTGAACTGCAGGACAAGCTAACCTGGGATTGATGGGGGTTTGAGTTAACCCTCCTTCCTAACCTATGTTTTGTCTCTCTTCACTTCAACACATCATTCACATCCTACCCTTTCTTCTCTCATGTTTGGTGGGTTAATATATTTCGTTCAATAAATAGTTTAATATAGTTAGTGCATAATTAAATAGTTAACTTTATTTTTACATATACTTAAATCATAATAATCTATCCAACCTATCAAATAATCATATTTTTACTATTATAAAATAATTTGTGACTACTGTAATATAAAATAATTAGTGACTATACATTAATCATATCATTATAACGTAATTACTATTATAACGTAATTAGCATTTGCAATATAAAATACTTGCTTTACAATAATAACAAAAATTATTATTTCTTTATCAAAATAGTATGTAATAATTAATATATTATTTGAAACCATGGCTACTATATAACTATATTATTAATCTATTTATAATTTCAACGTATAGTTAAACTATATTATTATCACTATAAATTAATTAATGGCTAATGAAATTAATACATGTTTCCTAATTAGCAAATAGCATAATTACCAATTACAATATAAGATAATTAGTATTTAATAAATAAAATAATTACAACTACATTTTATTAATATATACTATAGTACTTTTGTCAAGTGATATTTGGTTCTGAATTGAAATATCATCATCGGTAACATTAATGGATTTATATTATATTTATTTCATATGTAAAAAAATAATTCACCAACTAATATACCTACCATCTTAAAGGTAAACATGTCTTCTTCCACCTTAACCTCCATTTTAACCCTCATAACCAAGTAAACACCCATCTCCCACATCATAGGTTAACCCCCATTACTAACCCCCATCTAGTAAATAAAAAGAGGGGTTAACCCCTGATTTCAAGTAAACATAAACAAGGGTTATCCTCTGTTGTAAAGATGTTAACTTGTGTTAGCCAACCCTTGTTTGACCGCGAGATGCGTTAAAGATTATAACTATCGTTGTAGTGTGAATTGTGATGAAACAAATAATATTTATAAAGATTTCGGTGAATACCGAGTCATTCGTAGGGAGCCAAACACAATTTCTATGCGAAAGTTTTTTAGAAAGTCGTTCTAAACAAATATTTATATATTTATATATGTATAGACATCGAATATCCACAGAATCAGAGTTTTATTGCTATTTTGAAACGGTTTTCAAACTATGAATAGAAATAACTATGCTGAAAGGAGAGAGAGAGATAGAGATAGCAGATGACGATGCCGCTTATGGGATTCTTGTGTGAAGTGCGGCAACACTTCAGATCTAGAGCATCAGGAGGAAGTCCGGAGAGGAGTTGCAAAGAAAGAGAGGCTAGAATTGTATCTGGTGGGAGTTATGGTGGAAGATATGTTCAACAGGGGGGCCTTGGTCTTCTTTTATAGCTTTGATGAGGGGCAAAGAGGGCATTTTAGCCCTTAAAACTGTGCAACTCTAGGTCAATCAGATCCATCGATCGGGAGATCAACAGCTCCGATTTGGCCTCAAAACACCCTCATTTGCGCCTCCTACGCTCGGATTTACTCTGGGCTTGACATGTGGCACACGCGTAGCCCTCAGATCTCCATCAGATGCTCCCGCTCACCTGCTCCAACGCCGCTGCGCTTTTCTCTCTCCTTAAGCGCACCTGCACATTCAAATTGCGTGCCATTAACAACAGTTGTAACGACCCGGTTCCCGAGTCCCTACGAGATACGAGAACCGGACCGACTCGACTAATCCCAAGACCTAGTCGTCCAACGAGGAAGTAACCAAAAGACAGTAAAATAAACCACATTCAGCATGAATATAACTAACAGTAAGAAAGTACAGCAGTAAGGAAAGAAACTACTACAGTAGGTACCACCACAACAGTAAAACAGCATTTATCATATAACAAGAACTGCAGGTAAAGAAGGTACAGCGGAAACAAAAACTACTCACTAGAACATAAACAAAAAGGGGTACAAAAGCTGTGGTAACTCTACTGGACCCTACTCGGCCCAGCGTCCTCTGCAGCCGTCGACCCTGGCTGCTCAACACCTGGTCCTGAAAAAGGTAACGAGTGTAACACGTCAGCAAAACGCTGAGTAGAGTGGCAAACTAACTAAAGGCAACAGTAGAGTGTACAGTATCTGTTATGTTCTATTACTTCCTTTATTCACATCTTTCAATTTTTCTCACCATTTCATTTATTTCTCAGATCCTTTACTTGATCTCGAATGTCCTCGTGGGAACGATCTTGATTGCAGTCTTTTCCAAAAGTAGAAGTAGCACGTGGTGCTCTCCTGGCCGGGAGAGTCCCCCGTGGTGATCCTACCCTCAGTCAACCACCCCAAGGTCACTGACAGACGTAACGGTGACTACGGCACGCGCGATAAACGCACAGGTAGCTAGCCCGCACTGGCACGCGGTCAGTCGTTTCCGTTAACGGGTGCGCCCAAAGCACAGCACGGAACCAGGGCAGAGCCCTCTCAGTAACAGGGGTCCAACCCCTCCACAGTAACCAAACCGGGGCCTTGCCCCTCCACAGTCCGCGCACCCTCGCCTGACTACCCTGGTTTGCCCTAGTGGGCCTAACAAGTCGGTGAAGGAGGCTAGCAGAACCCCGGGGCCCGTGGGGTAGCTAGTACTCTCCTAACACTAGTAGCTCTCCTCGGTACTACGTACACGAGGGCCAACAAGTCGGTACAGAGCGGCCAATCCTAACCCCGGGTCCCTGGGGCGGCTGGCCCCACTCTGCACTAAACAGGTACAGGTACTTCCCTTGGTACTGCGTACCCAAGAGACAGTACAAACTACATCTCAGTTCCATTCCTTTTTCTTTCCAGGAGTTCCAATCCTAATTCCCCGTAGGGTTCCAGCTCTTTATCTCAGAACATCATATGTTTCACTTTCCAGATTCACATTCTCAAAATCCATGATCTCAAACACGTTTCTTTATTCATAACAGGCAGCTGTTAATTAAATTTACAGGCAGCTTTATGTATTCCTTTCCAATTTTTCAAGACTGCAGTAATATACATTCCACTAGTTTTTCCACCCTAGGATTCATGCCATATCCTAGGATCTATCATACAATCTAGTTTTCCGGCCCTAGGATTCATGCAACACCTAGGAGCTATCATTCCATATATTTCTCATTCCTAGGATTCATGCAATGCCCTAGGTTCTAGTTATGGTTCCATACTTTAACAGATTTTATTAATACTTAAAGCCACTCTACCAGGTACAACGGAAGTAATGGGGGCGTGATCGGGAATCCCGCGTGCCTCTGCGACTCTCAAGACTGCAACTGAACGAGATCCTGTCACAAGGATCAAACACAAGGAGTGTCTCAAAACAGTGTATAGCTACCGTAGATGAGTAGAGGAATTAATTCTGAAACGAACGCAACTCGAATCGCGGAAAACGGAGCCCAAACGGGCCCTAAACGGGTCGAGAAAGACAATACTGTGCAAAATCAGACGTCTGGAACTCCTTCCAGACGTCTTAAACGGTGGATCAGAGAATTACCTGTTCGGCTCGGTTCCCCGGACGTCCAGAAGTCTACGGGGACGTCTGTCCTATACCCCAGACGTCCGATGGTCCACACGGACGTCTGTAGATCACTCCCGCCGTCTGGTACAACTTCCAGACGTCTGATTCGCAAAGGATGGCGAATCAGCGAACCTGCGCACAGCCAACCCCCCTCCCTCAGTATGGTCAGTCGACAAGAAGGAAGAAGAAAGCGGAAACTCACCTTTCAGACGTCTGTATGATCTTACAGACATCGACCTTGTCGTCTGGCTATCAATCCGGACGTCTGATTCTGGAAATTTTTCCAGAATCAGAACCCTGCTCGGCCCCCGCTCGCGACGCCGCCCGCGTCGCACCTCGCGCGTCTGCTGCTCAGCCCGCAGCAGGTCCCTCTCCGCGTCGCTCCGCGCCCCCTGCGCCCTCCGCCGGCCGGCCAAGCCGCTCCGGCGAGCTCGCCCTCACGGCAGAGCCCCACCCTCGCACGCCGCACCTCCTCCGCGCTCACTGCGGCTGCCGCTGCCGCTGCGCCCTCGCGTCCGCTCGCTCTCGCACACAGGCAGGAGAAGAAGGAAGAAGACGGTGGAGACGGGAGGGGAGGCGCGCCCTTTTAAGGCCGCGCGAGGAGGAGAGAGAAGGTGGTCGCAGCCGCCTGCAGCCGCAGAGAAAAGAGGGAAGAATCGCAGGTCTGCGCGCACAGGCGCGCAGACGAATCTCCCGTGCGAACATAACTGTTCTCCAGACGTCTGTAAACTATCCCGGACGTCTGGTCAGACGTCTGGATGTGATCCCAGACGTCTTGTCCGACGTCTGGGCCACCTCCCAGACGTCTTAAAAGGCGTCTGGGGCACGCGCTCGTTACAACAGTCATCCGATCGCACCACCTTCGTTGAAGAGAGTGCGCGAGATCGTGCTTAGCGCATGCGTTCGTTCTCGCGTGCAGCCATGAAAGCCTCTGGTTGCGCCACGCGGCCTCTTCAATGCCCTCTGATCACCATCCAACGGCCAACCGCGGGTGCTCCCACCGGCTTTCCAATTTTAGCACTGAGCGCGTCTTGAACCTATGCCTCGCGCTTGAGGTTGAGCACACTCTCCATTGCGCTGAGGCCATGGATGGGCGAGTTTCTTCTTCAGTGCTCGACTGCTCTTGGTCGTTGGATGGAAATTCAACGGCTGAGAGTAACATTCCTTTTGTTGCAGCGCGGTGAGGTGGACGACGTGGCTTCTTTGAGGCCGTTGGATGATGATCCAACGGTCGTTGTTTCTTCCTTTAGAGGTTGGGCGTGCGGCAAGGGTGGCTGCGATGGCTCCACGTGGCGCCATCATGGCCGTCCATCTTTTCTTTTTTATAACTGGTGATGTAGGCCTCCGATTGGGTTGACTTTTTCACCGTTGGACTACGATCGTTGATCCAGATTATAAAGACCCGTTCTGTCCTGAGCCTTTTAAGATGTCTGGACTGTCGGTCAGACATCTGGTCAGACATCTTGACCCCTTCCCAGATGCCTAGAAATTGAAATTTTGGTACGTGACTTCGTGTCTGCGCGCGGCCTGTGCGCAGACAATACCCTTCTTCTCTCTCTTTCCCTCTTCCCTCCTCCACCGAACCCTAACGCACCCTTATATAAACCCCTCTTCCCCCCTTCCTTTCTTCCCCACTTCACCACAGCCAGCCACCTTCCCTCCTTCCTCTCCACTGCAGTGAGAGGTGCGAGTGCGAGTGAGAGCGCGAGAGCGAGCGACAAGGAGGAGAGGCGGCGTGAGGAGAGGAGGAAGAGCTTGAGCTCGCGAGCTTGTGGGAGCTCGCCGGGGGGGGCACACGGCCAGAGCGGGGTGTGCGGGAGGAGGAGTGCGTCGGGGGAGCTATCCCCGACACTTGCTGCAGTCGGAGCTGCAGGCGAGGAGGTAAGGCTGCAGCTACGCGCGGCAAGGGAGAGCAGGAAGTGGTTTTGGTTCTGGGATTTTCCCAGAATCAGACGCCTAGTGTGCCGTCTAGACGGCATATTGGACGTCTGGTGACGATACCAGACGACTGAAAGCAGATCTTCACGAAGGTACGTTCCTCTTGAGATTACGGCCATGTAGGCCGCACCGCAGCTACGATTTGCGTGGCTAAATATAGGAGATTTTCCTGTCGCGTGTAGGGATTGCTTCGGGAAGGCGCGAGACACGCCCTCCCACGCGTTTCGGATGTCTAGACAGCTTACTAGACAATCGGAAGCACTCCCAGACGTCTGGAGGAGAGGTCAGACGTATGGAGCTGGGTCCAGACGGTCAAGAAGAGGTTCTGGACGTCTGAGGTCGATGTAGAACCTGAGGTGAGTTTCTGGTTACTTTTAAGACGTCTGGATCTTGTGCCAGACGTCGGATTTAGGCCTACAGCCATGTTTTTGACCGTTTAGGGTCCGTTGAGGTTCGTTTTACGCAAACAAAATATCAGTGTTTTCCTTATGAGTTCCTCTACTTGTTAGAAGGCCTTTTATACTATTCTGAATGTTCCATTGTGGTATGTTCCTTGTTATAAGACTTCGCTCAGTTGTGGGTTCAAGGCTTGCTGAGGCACGTGAGCCTGTCGTTCGAGCCCTCCCGGGTTGTCTGGTAGAGTGGTCTTCCCCTAATTTAATTATAAAGCTTGAATGCATATGTGAATTGGATAACTAGAAACCTAGAATATGGCATGAATCCTAGGACGAGAAGTACTGGCACTGTCTCTATGCGTGTTTGAAATTGCAGTCTTAAATGAATGAATAGACATGTTAACAACTGCCTGTTAATAAACAAGAGCTGCTTGTGAAATATGAATTACCTGTGTTAGTTAAATAGTTACATGTGACATTACCTTTTGTATATGTTAAATGATGGAAATACGAGCTGCATGTGTATAACCTGAGAATGGAAATGTGAATGATGAAACCTGGTATGGAATGGTATGAGAAATACGAGCATGAACCCTACGGGGAATTAGTAGAGCTCCTGTGAATAAATGGAATGGATCTGGAAATGTGAGTGGGAAGTGTGCTGGCCCTTGAGTACGTGGTACCAAGGAGAGCGACTGTCCCCTATTTAGTGTAGAGCGGAGCTAGTTGCCCTTGGGTTAGGACCCGGGGTTAGGATTGGCCACTCTGCACCGACTTATTGGCCCTCGTGTACACTGTACCAGGGAGAGCTACTAGTGTAGGGAGAGAGCTAACCACCCCACGGGGCCCGAGGTTCAGCTAGCCACCCTACACCGACTTGTTAGGCCCATTCGGTAAAACAGGGTAGTCAGACGAGGGGCACGGACTGTGGAGGGGCCAGACCCCTATTTGGTTCTGAGGAGCTAGACCCCTATTATTGAGAGGGCTAGGCCCTATACTGTTCCGTGCTGTACTTTGGGCGTACCCGTTAGCAGAAACGACTGACTGTGTGCAGTGCGGGTTAGCTACCCGTGCGCTTATCGCGCGTGCCGTAGTCACCGCTACGTCTGTCCGTGACCTTGGGGTGGTTGACTGAGTGTAGGATCACCATGGGGACTCTCTCGGCTAGGAGAGCACTACATGCACCTTCTACTCTTCGGAAAAGGCTGCAATCAAGATCGTTCCCACAAGGAACATTTGAGATCAAGGAAGAGATCTGAAAATATAAACCAATGGGTGAAAAGGAATAACTTGTAAAATAAAGTAATTGGAATAGATAGTACTTGTTAACTTTTACTGCTTTAGTTAGCTGGTTACCACTTTATTCAGCGTTCGCTGACTTTGTTACTCATAACCCTTTTTAGGTCCAGGTGTTGAGCAGCCCGAGTCACCGGTTGCAGAGGGTGCTGGGCTCAGTAGAGCCCAGTAGCAATAGTCTTCCTGTTGTTGTACTTTCTTTTATTAGTGAGTTCAGACTCTTGTTACTGTTACGTTTTATACTTTGTTTTCCGCTTTACTGTTGTGGTGGTGATATGTACTATTAGCAGCTTTTACTTCATTTACTACTTGTACTCTTTTATTGCTAGTTACTTAGCATAGTGAATGTGGTTTACTTTCCTGCTTCTTGGTTATTTCTTGTTGGACGACTGGGTCTTGGGATTAGTCGAGTTGAGCCAGTCTCGTGTCCTGTAGGGATTCGGGAACCGGGTCATAACACAGATCCATTTGTGAGGTTGGATCTTTCATCTGAGGCTTGGACCTCTGTTATCTTGCTCCGTGCCTCTGTTCTTTTATGGGCTGCACAAGATGTTATGGCTGTCTAATCAAGATGGTTTCAGAAGCGTTGGACTCCCGTCATCATCCTGATCTGATCTGTAAGGTCTGATCTGTCATTCGTGGCCTCGAATCATTTGCAATTAATTTCATCTCTCTTTTAGTGCATAAAATGACTATTATTTATGAAGCTAACAAACTAACTATTATGCGAATTACGACACTTATGCATGCATTGTTCCTAAGTTATGCTAGAATCTAACTTAATTCAGGTGGTTTAGGTTGCATGATTGCTATGCAATCAACCCCTACTGTAACTAGCCTTAAATTCCTTATTTTTTTTACCTATTCACTGAATACTTGTGCAACGAGCACAGGGACTTCACATGAAGAAATCTTCTACATACTACACGACAAATCTCTTTTTTTGTGTCCTAGAAGAGATCCCACTGACCTGTGCTTTTTATACCAACCAATCACATGCATGATTCCTCCCTTTTTTCATTGAATTAAGCATGAACTTTGAATGTTTCCTCCTTCAACATTTTAATGCACGTCAGCTGGATACGATTCCTAATGCCTTTCTCTTCCATGCTAGTATATCCAAAAAATTGGCTAACAACATGCACAAATTTCTTATTTTTCATACATGAAGGTTAACATTCGATTTTTTTGATCAATGATACGAATTGACCATTTTTAACACCTCCCCCTAAGTGATGCCTTTGATGTGCCTATTAAACACCGTAGGTGCACGTTCAATACGCTTTGCAACCCCACTATGTGCTTCCATTCATAGATTTGTTCACGTCCCAGTACCTTCACTCCATCCTGCAACATTTCCCATTACGTGCTTCCTTACTTATTAACCATCTCTTTTTTCCCCATTCCATCAAATCAGATGTCTATTATGTTCTTTCACCCTATTAAAGTGCACATCAAACCAACCCACCCTCATCCCTATCTCCCCTAGACCCTATTATGTGCTTTACTTAATTTTTCACTCACATCCTTTACACGAACTCTCCCCAATACGCAAAAACAACCATTCATAACCTCATAAACCATCACACCCGAACGAAACCCACAAATAATGATCATGATATTTCAACTTTGAATTAAAAAACATTGCAGATTCAAATGAAAGTTTGTGTGCATCTCCTATCAAATAAACTACCCACGATTCTATATCACATTCATCTTCAATGGTGGTACTTCCGCACAAGTGCCTCAGACAATGCAATAATTTCTCATTTTACATATGAAATGACCCTTTCCTGGAGTCATTTAGCATTTTCGGAATCCGTAGAGGTTTTCTTGTAGTTTTAAACCCCTTATCTTTTGTTTTGAGGGTTTGTGAGGAGGAGAGGGAAATTGGAGGGACTTCCCCGCAATTTCCCTACCACCTCTCCTCACCGTACGCACCCCATTCCCTCCCCCTCACCCTGTATGCCTCACCTCTTCCCCCCCTACGGCGACCACCATCCCCTCCATGCCGTCCCCCTCACCTCCACTCTCCATATATACCCCCCCACCTCCTTCTGTTCCCACATTGGCAGTCTAGAGGAAGCGGGAGAGGGAGAGCAAGGAGATCAGGAGGACTTGAGGGAGAGCAAGGGCCTAAGATCGGAGGAGCCGAGGAGGTGCTGTTGTTGCTGCAGACTTCCACGGCGAGAAAAGACTCATAAATGGTTATGCGGAATCATTTTTCCGCAGAATCAGACGTTCGGAGTGACCTCCAGATGTCGGGTCAGACGTCTAAAGGTAGTATCAGACATTTGATAAATCATTTTCTTTCCATTATTTTCCTACCAAAGTCCTGACCGAGTACGCGCATGTGTCAGAGGTTGGAAGGCACGTTGGCACTGTTGGTGCTAGAGCACCACGATCATTTGTTTTGATGATAACAAAACACGTGTCATTTAATATTTGCGCTTTGAGTCCTAGATTTTAGGTCAATCGCAAATGGATACGTGATTAGACGGAGTTCGAGCTCACATCCAGGACGGATTGGACGAGCTTGATGGAAAACAGAAGAGATTCGCGAGGAGCGATATATTAAAGATGGAAGGAAATGAAGAATAGGATAGATTTCCTTCTTTTGTACTTGTTGTATTTTTCATTTCTTTTGTTGCTCTTTATTTCCTTAGATATTTCATGTTAAAGAGCCTTAAAGTACCCTAACAGTAGTCCTAGGAACACCTGCACAACCCTAGGATACTTAGGTTTTCTGTAGAACACTTAGAAAACCAATATAGGGTTCAAACAGCACTTCCAGACGTCTAATTCTCAAATCAGACGTCTGATAAAGTTTTTTAAGACGTCTGACTATTGTTTCAGACGTCTGATAACTGTTAGGCTGGACATAGCTAGTTCTGTCTGATGAAATCAGACGTCCAGACCTTAGACCAGACGTCTTAGGAGACGTTTGATGGATTTGCCAGACGTCCAATTAGTGGACCGTTGGCTCGCTTAGCAAACACTCAAGATTATGACCATTAGAGCCTTATCAGACGTCCTTAGGCCTTTCCAGACGTCTGATAAATGACCGTTTTGCCTCGGCTGACCCAAAATCTCTTCTTAGAGATTTTCTAGCCGTTGCAACGTTTGGAAAATCCATTCCCACAGTAAAAGTAGGTTTCCAAACGTCTAGACATAGTGCCAGACATCCTATATGTCGTCTGATGGACTTGCGCTAGAACCCTGTTTAGATCTGATTCAAGTCAGGAAGAGACCCGCCCAAAATCAGACGTCTGACCTTAAAATCAGACGTCTTAAAGTGAACTTCCAGACGTTTGATGCTAGAATTAGACGTCTGATAAGCCTGTCAGAACAATGATTGTTCCTGATTTCGGGCTGATTCTCTTGGGCTTTGTTCCCAACGGCTATAGAACCTTTCCTAAGCCTTCCAAAGCCTTCCTAAGGCCTCTATAAATAAAGGGGAACCTTTACAACACCAATACACACTAAGAACACACACCTAGAGACACCAAGATACACAGGAAACAATTTGTATTACACGTTCCACTCTCTTGTGTCCTAGATAGCTCTTGCTCTCTAAGCTCAAGTTCTACATCTTGAGAGCATCAAGCTGTTGCGCACCCGCTCTCCCGCCGTAGTCCACGAGAGCGAAGTTGCGTCGTCGCGTGGCTCACGCATCGCGTCATCGACTCGACGCACTCCTTGCAAAGGGGAGTTTCCTTATTCCTATAGAAGCTAGGTTCATAATTACTTTGTTGGCTCTATAGGACTTGTTGCTTATTTTATCTTTGTTATTTGGTTGGGTATTCGCTTTGCGAATTCCCGTCTCCTTCGTGAGACAAAATCCTTCTCGTGGAGAGAAGGGGTTGAGGTACGCTACCCTCGTTTAAGTAGCGTGGTTGTATTGAAGTTGAATCACCCTCGTTTAAAGTGATTCGGTTTAGTGGATTTTGATCAACTTGGTTGATCGGAAAATCCTAACTCGAGAGGGTTAGGTGGTGGTTTTCACCCGATTTGGGTTTCCACCTAAAAATAATTGTGTACTCGTGTGATTGCTTATCTGTGAGATTATTTATATTTCAATTCCGTATTTTTTTCACACTGATCTCACCCCCTCCAAGTAGGAAACTTTCAGGCACGAGGATCGAGGCAGTTTCAAATGTCCGGAATCATCTCTAGACGTTTGAAGGCACCCTCAGACGTTTGCACTGAGTCCCAGATGTCTGATGATAAGCGTGGGTTTGACCGGGTTGTGTTATATCGTTGTAGTAAAGCCGGTTGTTACCAACGTTTTCATATAAAATTTTTTACTCGGAAAAATAAAAGAGTTCCCGAGGTCGAACTCAGGGAGCAAGTTGTATTCTAGAGATATACAAGTTCTATTACAAAAATAAAGAGAGAGAGAGAGATGAAAATTTGGCTTCTTCTTCTTTTCTTCTTTCTTCCTCTTTGTCTTTGGTTCTTCCTGTTCTTCTTCTTCTTCTTCTTCTTCTTTTTCTTCTACTTTCTTCAGATCTTCCCCTCGTGCTCTTCTTCTTCTGTTCTTCCTTGTTTCCTTTCTTTCTTTTTCGTCAGATCGTCTTCTTCTTTTCTTGCTTCTTGCTTCTCTTCATTCCTTCTTCTTCTTTGTCTTCACCTGCCTTGACCTCTCTTTTTCTTCTTTCGCGATGGCCGTTGCTCTTCCTTCTTCTTCAGCGGGTCTTCTTCTTCTTTGGCTGCTGACCTTTCGTCGTCTGCCCCGGTGCTGAGACGACTTAACAATGCCTTCGCTACAGTGCAGCAGCTCCTTCTTCTTCAGCGGGTCTGCTTCTTCTTCTTTGGCCTGCACACTTCAGAGTTTATTCGTCAAGGCAAAAACCTACTCTACCCCCCTCCCCCGCGTATCTCTCTCTCTGAAATCACTCATCGGAAGCTCTCCCAGAGCGCTACCGGGTAATCGGGTTCGGGTCAGGCCCGGGTCCAGGCCCACCGGCGTGCGTGGTGGGCGAGGAGTGCAGGTCAGTCTAATCGGGTCGGGCCAGGTCCGCGGAGCGTGGTCACGGACGAGGCCGAGTCGGGTCGGGTCGGGTGAGAGGGACCTCACCCCGTGGTAACTGAGGCAAACAGCATAAGGCAGTTTTTGCCTTTATGCGTCCGCGCGCCTTCGAGAGGTTCCGAGGTGGGACTAAATGTCCCACCCCAATTCTCTCACGCCTGCAGCAGGGATGGTGCTTCCAATTGCATCAGCTGTTGAGGCGCACAGCTCCAATTGAGGGCCAGGGTGTGTGCGCGAGACTCTTTCGCGCTGGCCGTGGCTTTTCAACCTGGGATATCTCGGCTTGGAGCAACCTCGAGCAGGCTTCGAGCTTCCTCGCCAATGGCGGTCAAGGCCTGGAACCTGAAATCAATAGAACGGCCTCTCGGCCAAATCAGACAGGCGGGGGACCTTCGCCGTGGCACGGCGAAGGTGGTCAGGGGGTTTGCAGGGGGCGAGATGGAGCTGTCAGGTCGTCCTAGGTCAAACTGTGAGCGAGGGAGTGGGTGTGTTCGGTGGGTCTGCAGAGGGTGTTTGGTGGGAAGTGGAGGGGCGGAAGAGGATCAGGGTGAGGAGGCGGAGGTTCTGCGGTGGTCGGCGAGCCGTGTGGGTCGCTGAGGTGATGGGAGCGGCTCGCCGGAGGGTGGTCGGAGGCGGAGAGGATGAGGGTGAACAGGGTCGGTAGAGGGCTTAATTGACTAAATCGAAAGCGGGGAAAGAAAGAGGAGGAGAAGGGGAGTAAGTCTAACTTAACTGCAGGGACGAAGGGGGAGGAACAGGGCGACAGTCGTATCGACTGTCGCCGGAGAAGATGATGCTCAGAGAGAGGGGCGGCGACGAGCAGAGGGCTGGAGAGGCGCCAGCTGGGTGCGGCGTGGCGTGGGAAGAGCAGGGGAGGAGGTCTCTGCTGCTGGTATTGCGGCAGAGCGAAGAGGTGGAGGGGGAGGAAGTCGCCGGAGCTGGTGAGCGTCTGCCGGAGAAAGAAGAGAAGAAAGCTGGGGGTTTTCTCCGTCAGATCCAGGCTGCCTTCGTCGGTGGAGCGGCGGGGGGTATTTATAGGGTTGAAGCAGGGAGGAAGGCGGAGGGAGACGACGTGTCTCCCTCGCCGGAGAATGGTCGGAATACGAACCCATACCGTCCGTGCGTTCGCACGGCCGGTATGGGGGGCTTCAATGACCATGGGGGTGCTCCTGCGACGGCTGACGACGCAGGGCACCCCCGGTACACTTGCCAGGTCCTCCACCTCACCCTGCGCGGCGCCATGCTCCGCGCAAGGTCGCCGGAGCATGGTGCTGGCAGGGTTTTGCAGGAGGGACCTGTTTGCAAAGAACGAAGGAGAGTTAGGGGCCAAAATGCGAGGGTTCAAAAGTTGAGGGCCAAAGAGTAAATATATGAGGACCAAAGTGTGAAGTCGGTCAAGGAGGTTTCTTCTTAGGCTCAAGTTTTTATACATGACTAATTAGGACCTAAGGAATCTGATGGTGAATTTTATTTTCATATTAAACCTTGTTTGACCGGTCAATTTGCGCAAAAACCCAAATTAAGTTATTAATTGGGCATGGTTCTCAATGTAGGTCAAAATGGGTTTTAAAGGCCAAATTGATGGTTCTAAACCCCAGAGATTATTTTTCTATGAATTTTAGAGGGTTTATTCTATTTTTATTTTGCCTCGAACCTTGTGAATTGAAGTGGGTTGTTTTAGGGTTACAGATTATCATTTGGTTCCTTGGAAGTGCTGTAGCCCTTGCTAGATCATCTCATCCCACTTTTATTCTTATTAAGCTGTTTTGACCTATGTTTGGGCCCTGAATTACCCTGTATGCAGATTATACTGGTAAAATTGCACTTTTACCCCTTATGACTTGTTTTCTTCTCAAACTCAGAATTCTCTGAGTTAAGCTTTTCCTTGAGATATGTAGGAGCTTTTATCCTTTGTATTGGGTCAAAATAAGCTAGTTATGGCTCATGATGAGGTTCTCATCATACCCCCATGCCTAGCTTTTGCTAGTCCCTTAGCAAAAAAAACTTAAGGTTTCAACCCTTGTTCTAGACCATGAAGTTTTCAATGGTTTTAGATAAGTGCCTTTTTATTTGAGCATAGATTAGGTTAGGATGCTGACCATAGGCCTAAAAGATACTCTAGTACCAATCAAGATCCAAATCTGTCTAGCCTTAGCCTCAGTCTTTTAGCAAAGGTTTTTAAGGCCCACAAGAACTAACCTAAGGTTTATTGGACTTCGTGGTTAAAGCACCCGTGCTTGAAATGATTTTAGCCCTGGCTCAGTTCGCAGTGCGTTTTGTAAGAGAGAGATAGAAAGTTTTTTCTGTTTGGAGAGTTTTCTCTCTCTTTTTCTTTTTAGTTCTAGTCTAGGATTGGCTTTTCAACACGGTCTGTATCAGATTCCTTGCTCCCATCATCAATCCTCAAGGGTTCCTGGCGATCGATGCTTCGAGATAGCACCGCCCATGGCAACCCCCGGAACCCTGGCTATTGAGATTTCGAGATAATCCCATCCATGGTATTCCGTGGCCGAATCCAGACCCTGGCAATTGACACTTCGAGATAATGCCATCCATGGAATCTGAACCAGCAGAGTGCTTACATGCCCCCCGTAGGATATGTAAATATCCTAAGAGACAAGCACCGAGGAGATGATATTTTGTTACGCATCTTCGAGGGGATTTCCCGCCTCTCCGCGCTGGGAACTCGTCCAAATCAACTTGTGTTGATCGGCCATTCCTATTCTAGGTGTTCTTTTCAGATTTTTGCGACGCTTCTGCGTGATTCTGATTTTTATGCTTACTGAACCAGGCTGTGTGTGAGATTAGGGTGCTTAGGTTACTGAGTCCCGTAAACCAAAAATTAGTTAACGAGGCCGAATACTCCCTAAGCCTTAGACCTAATACTTCAGCTTTTCATTTTCCTCAACCTCTTGAGGAGTGTCCAGATCTTAATGGGTACTAAGAGTCTATTCAAGAATGCCTAAGGTTTGCATTCTTACTAATCTCATTTGCACTTTTCAGTTATTTTCTTGAATGAGGTCTAGAACTTAGGTTAATTCCTTAGTTCCTTACTAATGACTATCAACTTTTCTTATAATTTTGTGCTCCTTTTTCATTTTGTTTCTTCTCTCCTTCACAAAATTTTCTTCTCCTCTTTTCCTCTTATTCTTTTTCGAAAAATTTTTTTAATTTTTATGGTATTTTTGGCATATGTGAATTTTTTTGTTTGAAACCTTTTCTTACAAGTTTTTGCACTTTCCTACCCCCCCATGCCTAAGATTTGCAATGTCCTCATTGTAACCTAGGGGGTCTTAGTTCAGGGTGAACTTCGAGTGCTGAAAGGTGTCAGAACAAGTTTCAGGTTTTCAAAGAGAATGACGGGCTGCCTCCCGTTAAGCGCTGAGTTTTACGCCATCGGCTGGGCGCAATAAGCTCAAGGGGAAAGGAGGATATGAGATGCCTCAGCCAAATCAGTAGAAGTTACATCAATGAACGGCTTGAGTCTTTGACCATTCACGATGAAAGGTTCAGAATCGTGGCTGAGTGGACTGATTTCGATTGCTCCATTTCCAAAAACCTGTCGGACCAAATATGGTCCGACCCACTTAGATCTCAGTTTTCCTGGGAAGAGTTTGAGTCGGGCATCAAAGAGTAGGACCTTTTGACCAGGATGAAAGATCTTTCTCGAGATGTGTTTGTCGTGGAAGGCTTTAACCCGCTCCTTGTAGATTTGCGAGTTCTCGTACGCGTCTGTGCGTAATTCATCGATCTCGCTGATTTGGAGTTTTCTGTGGGTCCCAGCCTTGGAAAGATCTAGATTACAGTTCCGTACTGCCCAATAGGCTTTATGCTCCAGTTCGACGGGAAGGTGGCATGCCTTTCCGTACACCAATCTAAAGGGGGACATGCCCAATTGGGTCTTGTGGGCGGTCCTATAGGCCCACAATGCTTCCGGAAGTCGGGACGACCAGTCCTTCCTATCAGGTCGAACAGTGACCTGTAGGATTTTCTTGATCTCCCGATTCGACAGCTCAGCTAGACCATTAGTTTGGGGGTGGTAAGGAGTAGAGATTCGGTGAGACACCCCGTATTTGGTCATCAGTGACCTAAACTGAGCATTTGTGAAATGGGTCCCCCCATCAGAGATTATTGCACGAGGAATCCCGAACCTTGAGAAAATGTGTTGATGAATGAATTTGAGAACGATTTTGTGATCACAGGTTCGGGTCGGTATGGCTTCGATCCATTTGGACACGTAGTCCACAGCCAACAGAATGTATTCGAAACCATCCGAAATAGGAAAGGGGCCCATAAAATCAATCCCCCAAACATCAAAGATTTCGCATACTAGAATCGGTTGCATAGGCATCATGTCGCGATGGCTCATGTTGCCCAAAGTCTGGCAACGACTGCATGCCTTGCAATGACTGTATGCGTCTTTGAACAGTGTGGGCCAGTAAAAGCCGCACTGGAGGACTTTTGATGCGGTTTTATGCCCGGCAAAATGGCCACCGCATGCCTGGTCATGGCAGAAAGAGAGGATATTGTTGACTTCCCCTTCCGGGATACATCTCCGGATGATCTGATCGGCACCTATGCGGAAGAGGTACGGGTCTTCCCAAATGTAATACTTGGCATCGGAGCGTAATTTGTCTTTCTTGGCCCTCGGCCAATCGGACGGGGTCTGATGAGATGCCAAGTAATTTACAATATTAGCAAACCATGGAAGGCTAGTACCAATAGTCAGCAGGTGCTCATCGGGAAAATGCTCAGTGATGGGTCCGGAAGGGTCTATCATTTCAGAAGGAAGACGAGACAAGTGATCAGCTACCACGTTTTGTTTTCCCGCTTTATCGCGAATCTCGAGGTCAAATTCTTGCAACAGCAAGATCCATCGGATCAATCGAGGTTTCGCGTCCTTCTTTGCAAGGAGATGCCTCACAGCCGTGTGATCCGAGTATATGATGACATGGGAACCCAGAAGGTATGATCTGAATTTCTCTAGGGCAAATACTACAGCTAGCAGCTCTTTCTCAGTAACTGTATAGTTACGCTGAGCCTCATCGAGTGTTTTGCTGGCGTAGTAAATGACCACAGGTTTCTTGTCATTTTTCTGCCCCAAAACCGCTCCTACAGCGAAGTCGGATGCATCACACATGATCTCAAAGGGTTGAGACCAATCAGGGGACTGTAGGATCGGGGCTTGGGTGACTCGGTCACGCAGGATTTCAAATGCTTGAGTGCATTCCTTGGAGATTTCGAAGGGAACATCCTTGGAGAGAAGAGTGGTCAGGGGGCGTGCGATTTTTGAAAAATCAGGGATAAATCGTCGATAAAAACCGACATGCCCTAAAAAGGATCGGATGTCCCTGATCGAGCTAGGCATAGGAAGGCGAGAAATCAGATTAACCTTAGCTCGATCCACTTGGATACCTTTCTCCGAAATTGAGTGTCCCAGGACAATTCCCTCAGGCACCATGAAATGGCTCTTTTCCCAGGAAAGAACCAAATTCACGTCGATGCACCGCCTGAGTATCTGGACCAAGTGCTGGAGGCAATCGTCGAATGATGCTCCGAAAACTGAAAAGTCATCCATGAAGACTTCCAGATAATCACCTACCATATCTGAGAATATGGCAAGCATGCATCGCTGAAAAGTAGCGGGTGCATTGCAAAGACCAAAAGGCATCCTTCGGAAAGCGTATGTTCCGAAGGGGCAGGTGAATGTGGTCTTTTCTTGGTCCTCAGGATGGATTGCCACCTGGTTATAACCGGAGTACCCGTCAAGAAAGCAGAAGAACCTATTTCCCGCTAGTTTTTCGAGAATTTGATCAATGAAGGGTAGTGGGAAATGATCCTTCTTCGTGGAGGAATTGAGTCGACGGTAATCTATACAGACTCTCCACGAGTTGGCTAATCGGGTAGGAATGATTTCTCCGGTCTCAGTCGTTATAGTGGTGAGTCCTGCCTTTTTAGGCACGACCTGAATCGGGCTCACCCAACGACTATCGGAGATCGGGTAGATGATCCCGGCATCTAACCACTTGATGATCTCCTTTTTCACGACCTCCTGCAGATTGGGGTTTAAGCGTCTCTGCATTTCACGAGAAGGTCGTGTGCCCTCTTCTGAATAGATATGATGAGTACAATAAGAGGGACTTATTCCAGTCAAATCATCGAGGGTCCATCCGATGGCTCTGCGATGTTGCTGGAGGACAACAATCAGACGGGATTCCTGTTCAGGATTGAGGTTGGAATTGATGATCACAGGAAGGGTCTGATTAGAACCCAAAAAGATGTATTTCAAATGAGCAGGAAGGGGTTTCAGTTCAAGGATGGGGTTTTCAGCAGCAGCGGGTGGTTCAGTATAGATGTGAGGTTCAAGGGTGGGAGTTACTGGGTTGTTCACATCCGGATTGGACTCCTCTATTTGCGGGTCAAGATCCTTCTGTGGTTGATGAGGAATACTCAAGTCATTCTGGAGGTGTGATTCATCAACCAAAGTCTTGATGTCACAAATTTGCTCGATGACGCCGCAATTAATTCCTTGTTGGGCCTTAAATATATCAATTTTCAGTGTTTGATCTCCAAACTTAAGCTCTATTTGGCCCTCCTCACAGCTGATGTTGGCTCTAGCAGTAGCCAAGAAAGGTCTCCCTAGAATGATTGGTGTATCCCTAGGGTTCTCAGGTGCATCCATGTCTAAGACTATAAAGTCCACTGGAAAATAGAAATCCCGCACTCTTACGATAACATCCTCGAGAATCCCTTTTGGTGACTTTATAGATCGATCTGCTAATTGTAATGTCACCTCAGTTGGTTTCAGCTCAGATTCTTCCAGATGGTCAAGTAAGGATGTGGGTATCAGATTTATAGATGCACCTAAGTCTAACAATGCTCTGTCCAATTGGGTACCACCTATCTTACAGGAGATCAGGGGAGTTCCAGGATCTTTTTGCCTTGGGTGGGAGTCTACTAAGGATTACAGAGCTGGCTTGCTCTGACAGAACAATTGGGCTCCCTCCCTTGGTTCGCGGCTTACGCTGGGGTGTACATATATTCTTTAGAAATCGTGCGTAAGCTGGTACGTGGCGGATTGCATCCATCAAGGGGATGTTTATGTGGACCTGCTCAAAGAGCTTGACCAGGTCCTCCTCAGGGGCCACGGGTTTGGTGGTCTTCTTTCCCCTTGGTCAGGGCTTCGGGAAATGGGATCTTGGTTGGTTCCTCTAGGATAGGTCCTGGTTGTGGGTCTGGAACAGCGGTACCTTGGATAACTATCCTAGGGTCATGATTATCAGGCTGGGAGTGGTTTGGATAACGCGGGTCCTGAGTTGTCTTACCACTACGTGTTGTTACAGAATTTAATCCGGCCTGATTTTGGTTTGGATTTGGTAGGAGGGGTGGCTGCTGCTGAAATCCCCGTACGAGAAGTAGAGGCTTCCATCTCGTCTGGAGATGGAGCAGTGGGGGCCTGATAAATCCATTGAGCTTGGCCTAAATTTGGATTCATAACGCGCTTCTGGGTTGGCACGTTATTTGGGTTAGGAAGGGGTTGGGAAGGGAGTGTGCCTGGCTGGCGAGAATTTGCCAACTGGGCCAGCTGAGTTTTAACTTCAGTAAGCTCGTCCTTGTGCTGTTTTTGAATGGCCGCATTCGATTTTTGAATGTCAGCCAGAGTCTGAAGGATTAAGGACATTTGATCTTGATTTGGCCCTGATGGATAAGTAGGGTTGGGCCGAGGCTGAGGCGGCTGGTAGTGATGAGAGGGCTGTGGGCGGGAATGAAAAGGTGGTCTTTGGGTTTGAGAATTTCCCGCCCACTGAAAATTTGGATGGTTTCGCCATCCAGGGTTGTAAGTGTTGGAGAATGGGTCGTTCTGGATGGCGTTGAGGTCCTCGCAGGTCTGAGGAACCTCCTGAGAATCAGGGAAAGGGGGAATGGAGTTCCCCCGGCTGGTGAAGAAAGGATCGGATGATCTTCCAGTCCAAGAATCAGATGGGGATGGATATGGATCCATCCCAGGGGAGGATCGGTGTAGGATGTTTTGCACAGTCTCCTGTGTGGAAGGAGGTTGTGCAAAGGAGTTACGCGCAGAGGTGGCTCGCTGCAAGTGCTGAGTCAGCTCATCCACCTTCTTTTCAATAATTGAGACCTTGTCCAATCGACTGGCCATTAATTCCAGGTCGACTGATGCGGACAGGCCCTGCGTCTCATGTGCTCCCTTAAGATTCGTCGCTGCACGGGTATTCGTCCTGTCGAATAATCCCATGGAGTCATTGTTGATGGAGTTCTCGCACATGTTTTCGAGAATCTCCCATACGGTGTCTTCATGTTGACCCATGATGTTTCCTCCGCAGGTTGCATTGACGAAAAGGCGGATGTCCTCACGGAGTCCCTGGTAAAAAGATTGGACTTGTTCCCATTTAGGAACTCCGTGATGGGGGCACTTCCTCATGAGATCCTGAAAACGATCCCATGCCTCATGGAGAGGTTCTCCTGATTGTTGAGTGAAGTGTGTAATCTGATGGCGCAAGGCGTTGGTCCGACCAACGGGAAAGAACTTTTTCAAAAACTCGGATTGAAGTTCTTCCCAAGTGTTGATCGGCCGGGTCTGAGTTTGATACCAATGGGCGGCCTTGTCCATAAGAGAAAAGGAGAACATCTTCATGAGAAGAATATCCCGATTTTGCGCATCTGATCCAAAAGTGTGGGCCAGATGCTTAAGCTGTTTGATGTGCTGGAAGGGATCTTCAGAATTAAGCCCATGGAATTTAGGTATAGCGTGAATCATGTTGGGCTTTAGTTCGGAATCAGGTCCTCCAATCGGGATTCTAACTCGAGGCTCAATTGCCACCCGCAGCAGGATTGTAGTGGTCCCGCATCATAGGACGCTGTGGTGGGTGCACGAAGTTTTGGAAGAGGTCATTGAGTCGCTGGAGCTGGTGTTCCAGATTATTTTCTTCCTCAACTGGCTGAGCCATGATGGGGGAAGAAGAAGAACTTGGTTCTGAATCAGAAGAGAGAATAATGTGAGGGTGTTGCTGCACAAACACGGGCGTCGAGGCTTGGCCTTGACGAGAGTGAATTTCTAAAGGAGGTCTTAAGGGTGGTCTTAGAGACCTCCTTCCGTACATGCACAGTTGGGAGAGGTAAGTTTAGAAGGTGATGGACCCAATCAAGACACCCAAAAATGTGTTGGGTGACTATAGAGGTGCGGGGCAGATGGACCCCTTGATCAGAAAGATCGTCCACCTGAGAATTACCTGGGCAGCCAGAGAGGGAGAGTCCCGCGAAGACCCCTACACGGTAGAGCGTCCCCACGGGTTACAGGGTTTCCCCCACCCGACCTCTCTTGTCACTGCGGTTCCAGGTAGACCAGAATGGGGATCTTGACCTCTTAAGTCTACCAATTTTAAGATCAGGGTGCTTAAGGTTTCACTTGAACTTTAGTCTTTTTAAGTGCAAAGAGTGACCTAATTTAAGGTTGGTTAACCCAAGGGGTCAACTTTACCTATTGTTTTCTTTAAGAGCTTTTAGGTCCTGTTTTTTTAGGGTTCAAGTGTTTAGAGAGAGCCAATTGTTTAGGATTTTTCTTGTTAATTATTTTCAATCAATGGCTTGGGCACACCTCTTTAGGATTTCCTCAATTCTTGATTAAGGGGTGTGTCTCTACTGAAATCCTAATGTTTGACCTTATGTTGGCTCTACTTGGTCCATTTAACTCTTTGTTGGGCAATTAGGGCTCAAGCAAGAATGTGTTAGCCCTTAAATACCCTTAATAGTGTGCAGGAGTGATGAGTTGAAAACATGCAACTTTTTATGGTTACTAAGTATGGAAGACAGGTTAGCCCTATATTGCTTTGTTCTTTTCTTTTCTTTCTCTTTAGAGTGTAGGGGTTAATAGTGAGAGAAAAGATTTACCTGTCTTCGGAGTGGTTGTCGTGTGGTTGCTTGTCTTCTTGAGTTCCTGTAGCTGCACAAAAGAGAGGAGATTATCAGAAATTAAAAGATACAGGAATGTTTACCTCTAGAATAGCCGTTGCTCCCCGGCAACGGCGCCAAAATGATAAGCGTGGGTTTGACCGGGTTGTGTTATATCGCTGTAGTAAAGCCGGTTGTTACCAACGTTTTCATATAAAATTTTTTACTCGGAAAAATAAAAGAGTTCCCGAGGTCGAACTCAGGGAGCAAGTTGTATTCTAGAGATATACAAGTTCTATTACAAAAATAAAGAGAGAGAGAGAGATGAAAATTTGGCTTCTTCTTCTTTTCTTCTTTCTTCCTCTTTGTCTTTGGTTCTTCCTGTTCTTCTTCTTCTTCTTCTTTTTCTTCTACTTTCTTCAGATCTTCCCCTCGTGCTCTTCTTCTTCTGTTCTTCCTTGTTTCCTTTCTTTCTTTTTCGTCAGATCGTCTTCTTCTTTTCTTGCTTCTTGCTTCTCTTCATTCCTTCTTCTTCTTTGTCTTCACCTGCCTTGACCTCTCTTTTTCTTCTTTCGCGATGGCCGTTGCTCTTCCTTCTTCTTCAGCGGGTCTTCTTCTTCTTTGGCTGCTGACCTTTCGTCGTCTGCCCCGGTGCTGAGACGACTTAACAATGCCTTCGCTACAGTGCAGCAGCTCCTTCTTCTTCAGCGGGTCTGCTTCTTCTTCTTTGGCCTGCACACTTCAGAGTTTATTCGTCAAGGCAAAAACCTACTCTACCCCCCTCCCCCGCGTATCTCTCTCTCTGAAATCACTCATCGGAAGCTCTCCCAGAGCGCTACCGGGTAATCGGGTTCGGGTCAGGCCCGGGTCCAGGCCCACCGGCGTGCGTGGTGGGCGAGGAGTGCAGGTCAGTCTAATCGGGTCGGGCCAGGTCCGCGGAGCGTGGTCACGGACGAGGCCGAGTCGGGTCGGGTCGGGTGAGAGGGACCTCACCCCGTGGTAACTGAGGCAAACAGCATAAGGCAGTTTTTGCCTTTATGCGTCCGCGCGCCTTCGAGAGGTTCCGAGGTGGGACTAAATGTCCCACCCCAATTCTCTCACGCCTGCAGCAGGGATGGTGCTTCCAATTGCATCAGCTGTTGAGGCGCACAGCTCCAATTGAGGGCCAGGGTGTGTGCGCGAGACTCTTTCGCGCTGGCCGTGGCTTTTCAACCTGGGATATCTCGGCTTGGAGCAACCTCGAGCAGGCTTCGAGCTTCCTCGCCAATGGCGGTCAAGGCCTGGAACCTGAAATCAATAGAACGGCCTCTCGGCCAAATCAGACAGGCGGGGGACCTTCGCCGTGGCACGGCGAAGGTGGTCAGGGGGTTTGCAGGGGGCGAGATGGAGCTGTCAGGTCGTCCTAGGTCAAACTGTGAGCGAGGGAGTGGGTGTGTTCGGTGGGTCTGCAGAGGGTGTTTGGTGGGAAGTGGAGGGGCGGAAGAGGATCAGGGTGAGGAGGCGGAGGTTCTGCGGTGGTCGGCGAGCCGTGTGGGTCGCTGAGGTGATGGGAGCGGCTCGCCGGAGGGTGGTCGGAGGCGGAGAGGATGAGGGTGAACAGGGTCGGTAGAGGGCTTAATTGACTAAATCGAAAGCGGGGAAAGAAAGAGGAGGAGAAGGGGAGTAAGTCTAACTTAACTGCAGGGACGAAGGGGGAGGAACAGGGCGACAGTCGTATCGACTGTCGCCGGAGAAGATGATGCTCAGAGAGAGGGGCGGCGACGAGCAGAGGGCTGGAGAGGCGCCAGCTGGGTGCGGCGTGGCGTGGGAAGAGCAGGGGAGGAGGTCTCTGCTGCTGGTATTGCGGCAGAGCGAAGAGGTGGAGGGGGAGGAAGTCGCCGGAGCTGGTGAGCGTCTGCCGGAGAAAGAAGAGAAGAAAGCTGGGGGTTTTCTCCGTCAGATCCAGGCTGCCTTCGTCGGTGGAGCGGCGGGGGGTATTTATAGGGTTGAAGCAGGGAGGAAGGCGGAGGGAGACGACGTGTCTCCCTCGCCGGAGAATGGTCGGAATACGAACCCATACCGTCCGTGCGTTCGCACGGCCGGTATGGGGGGCTTCAATGACCATGGGGGTGCTCCTGCGACGGCTGACGACGCAGGGCACCCCCGGTACACTTGCCAGGTCCTCCACCTCACCCTGCGCGGCGCCATGCTCCGCGCAAGGTCGCCGGAGCATGGTGCTGGCAGGGTTTTGCAGGAGGGACCTGTTTGCAAAGAACGAAGGAGAGTTAGGGGGCCAAAATGCGAGGGTTCAAAAGTTGAGGGCCAAAGAGTAAATATATGAGGACCAAAGTGTGAAGTCGGTCAAGGAGGTTTCTTCTTAGGCTCAAGTTTTTATACATGACTAATTAGGACCTAAGGAATCTGATGGTGAATTTTATTTTCATATTAAACCTTGTTTGACCGGTCAATTTGCGCAAAAACCCAAATTAAGTTATTAATTGGGCATGGTTCTCAATGTAGGTCAAAATGGGTTTTAAAGGCCAAATTGATGGTTCTAAACCCCAGAGATTATTTTTCTATGAATTTTAGAGGGTTTATTCTATTTTTATTTTGCCTCGAACCTTGTGAATTGAAGTGGGTTGTTTTAGGGTTACAGATTATCATTTGGTTCCTTGGAAGTGCTGTAGCCCTTGCTAGATCATCTCATCCCACTTTTATTCTTATTAAGCTGTTTTGACCTATGTTTGGGCCCTGAATTACCCTGTATGCAGATTATACTGGTAAAATTGCACTTTTACCCCTTATGACTTGTTTTCTTCTCAAACTCAGAATTCTCTGAGTTAAGCTTTTCCTTGAGATATGTAGGAGCTTTTATCCTTTGTATTGGGTCAAAATAAGCTAGTTATGGCTCATGATGAGGTTCTCATCATCTGAGGAAGGCACCCCGAGAAAGGTATGCCTGTGAGTTTGTTTAAGGCGTCTGGGATCTTCCCCAGACGTCTGATTTTAGTCAGGATTGGTGTTTTTGGGCCCGTTCAGGGCCCAAACTGTGTCAGTTTTCTGCAAATGAAATGTCTTTGGTTTCCGTGCGAGTTTCTCTATGTAATGGTATTTTGTTCGTGTCATTTTGAACACTTTTGACCTGCCAACCCATGTCATAAGTCTCTAGTCTGTCGAGTATACGGGACCTGCAGAGACGTTGGGAGCTACTGTACGAGCCCCCATTCCACCTGATTACCCTGGTAGAGTGGTTCTTACCCTAATTTCGAAATTAATAAAGTGCATGCATAAAAATTAGTTGAACCTAGGATGTGAGATGAACCCTAGGAAGAAGTAAACGCATGCTTTATAATGCATCTATTCGATTGAACCCTAGGCTGTGACATGAACACTAGGGCTAGAGGAAATGTATGTGTAGAGAGATGAATGATTGAACGAATCATGAGCTGCTTGTACTACCTGAAAGGAACCACGTTATGAATAGAAAAACAAACTCGTATTGTGACAAATATGGAAATTGATCTACCTGTTCTGTATGTAACAAACTAGATATGAAATAAGAAAGTTCAAGTACAAACCCTATGAGAAATGTAGAACGAGATAAGAATACTGTAGTATGGAGAACTGGATGGTTCTGGAATGTCACTACGGGCGACTGTTCGGACTTGGTTTAGGGAGGTGAGCTGGCCTTCGTGTACGTAGTACCGAAGAGAGTAACTATCCCTTTTATAGTAGAGGGAGCTTACCGCCCCTTGGGTGGAGACCTGGGGTGAGTTTGACCACTTTACGTTGACTCTTGTTGGCCCTCACGTATGTGGTACCGAGGAGAGCTACTTAGTGTAGGGGGGAGCTAGCCACCCTAGGGGGCCTGGGGTTATGACTGGCCACCCTACATCGACTCTTGTTAGGCCCACTAGGCAAACTGGGATAGTCAGATCAGGGTACGTGGATTGTGAGGGGTGAGACCCCTATTTCTGAGGGGTGAGACCCCTGTTCTGAGAGGGCAAGACCTTATGCTGTACTTTTGGGCGTACCAACTAGCGGAAACGACTGATCGCGAGCCAGTGCGGGGTAGCTACCCGTGCGCTTATCACGTGTGCCGTAGTCATCGCTACGTTGTGACCGTGACCTCGGGGTATTAGATCGGGTGTAGGACTACCACGGGGGGCTCTCCCAGCTAGGAGAGTGCCATGTGTACATCTTACATCGTAGGAAAACTACAAACAAGATCATTCCCTTAGGGAACAGGAATATTGAGCATTGTCATGGAACTCGATTAGAATACTGAAATAAGCATCACGTAATAAGACAATTGGAATCAGAAAATAATATTTTAAGCCGCTAGTCTAAATTACATTACATGTTTTAGCCACCACTCTACTCAGCGTTAGCTGACTCCAAATGTTGTAACCTTGTACAGGTCAGGGATTCGAGCAGCCAGAGCCACCGGCTGCTAAGGGCGCTGGGCTTAGTCGAGCCCAGTTGTAGTTTTCCTTCTGCTAGTGTTGTAGTGAGTTCCTGTAGTTCATGTTATTCTAGCTATATTTTACATCATATGTGTACTAGTTTTTGTTGTGATGGCTGTGTTTTGTACTAGTTCTGTTGTGGTGGTCTGTAATATTATGGTGATTGTCATTCTCTTGCTTTACTGTCAGTTTTATATTTGCTGCTTAGTTACAATATTTGTGTGGTTGTGGAATGAATGTGTATTCGGTTATTTCTCACTGGACGACTAGGTCTTGGGGTTCGTTGAGGTGACCCGTTCTTAGGTTCTATATGGATTCTGGGAATGGGCCGTGACAACATATGTGAAGGTTAATGTTCAAATTTTACGACTAACGATACGAAATAACTACTTCCAACATCTCCCCCTCACAGATGCCATTGATGTGACTTTTAAGCAATGTTCGTGCATGTTCAATCCCACACGATGCCCCATTATGTGCTTCCCTTAAATTTTTTTACATTCACCCTTCCCACTCTCTTCACTTTATCTCGCAACATTTCCCATCACGTGCTTCTTCACTTGTTAACTGTCTCTTTTTTCCCCTCATTCCATCAAATCACAAGTTCATTCTACTCCTTTCACCCTGCCAAAGTGCACATCAAAACCACCAACCCTCATCCCTATCTCCCCTAGCCCTTATTATGTCCTTTTTAAAATTTTTCACTCACGTCCTTCTTGTGAACTCTTCCGAGTACACAAAAACAATCTTTCCTAACCCCAGAAACCATCATGCTCAAATGAAATCCACAAATAATGATCATAATCGTTAAACTTTCACCCCAAAAAAATTGCAGGTTTAAACGAAACTACGCGTGCATCTCATACAAAAACAACTCCCCACTTCCAGAAAATCATCCATAATGAGTTACTCCAGACGTAAACACCACCGCAATAAACTAAAATGACCATAATCGTATCATCTTCATGCAAAGAAAGAAAATCGCCCCTCCAAATGCAACTTTGGGAGACCATCCACGGAAATGAAATCTTCACATTGATAATGGAATACTTAAACAAAGTAGAATGATAATATCTGCTTCACGATGCTTCTTAAGTGATGTTGATAGGCCACCCTAACTTCGTCCTTCCACTTCACTGTCTACCTTCCAATAAACAATAAAATAGATCAAAACCTGCTCATATATAAATTTCAAACAACTATGACCATTATAAAAACCTGCTTCATGGAGATATGTTCCATTTTTTCCTTAGGACCATACACCTTCTGACAAAGGCTTCCTCCCTTGCTTCTTAAATGAAAGGGGATGGATGCTAAAGCTCCGACCCTCTATTGTCGCTTTCTTTCTCGTAATGGGAAGGGGCATGTCTTGAGGTGTGGGAGTCACTCCGCTTTCTCTGTGCCTTTTCAACGTTGAGGGTTGGGTACAAATGCTACACCTTTTGAATTCGTGTTTTTTGTGGAAAAGGGAGGAGGGGCAGGGTTGGGGGGGGGGGGAGGGGGGTAGAGGGTGTGTGGAAGGGGGGGAAAGGGCGTTTCGGTTCCTAGTTTCCCTTTTATAATTTTTTGAGTACATATGAGTGTACATTAAGGCACCTTTTTATCATTATTCTTATTTTTTATGTGAATGGTGAACTTTTGTAACCTTTATGATATTTTAAATAAAATAGATTTATTTCTTATTGTTTCTTTCACTTATGATATTTTTTTAGCGTAGCTATGTTATATTTTCAGCCATTCATATTGTATCATTATCCATATGTTTGTGTTTAAAACTTCAAAGTGCTTTAGGTTGACCCGACTAGGGCTTGGACCAAGGTTTTTGAAAGTTAGGCCCAATTGACTCGGCCCATGCTCCACTTGACCCGACCCATGGCCAAGTCTAGTTTAAACGGATTGAGTTCGGATTTCATGCGATGAACCTATTTATTAAATGAGTATAACTTGACCCAACCTAAATACAAGTGGATTTGGGCAACCTAACCTGACTTGTTTGATAACCCTACGAAACACATCGTTTATAAAGGAGAAAAAAAATAAAAAAGAAAAGACAAACACTACAACAATAATTACATAACATGACGAATAAATAACAATAACTACAATATTCATGGTAGAGATAGCAACAATTTTAATTATTTGTTAGTGTCTAACATAAATATAATAATCATTTTAATTATTACTTGCTATGTAACATAAATGTAACAACGAATATAATTATTTGTCGTTCGCCTAAAATTCCTATATGTAAATAAGCCTCCTTAGCACTCATCGTGTGATTGCCTAATCTCCAAGCAAATGAGACCGGTGGCCACTCTCCTCCACTCCACCATTGTCATCCGATCGATTGTCGCCTCTCCTACTCCTCCATCTTTGGGATCGATTGATTGCCGGCTATTGAAGGTGTTACCCTTTAAGGTGCTCTTTGTTCTTAGAGTTTGTGTGTGTGTGGGGGCATGGGGGGGCCGTGAGGGGAAGGGGGGGTGGTTTGTTGTAGTGACCGGGTGGTGGTGTCGTGGTGGTGCGGTGGTTTTGATGCTGATGGGCGGGTTGTTGTGGTGATAGTGGAGCTAGTGTTGTCCATGCAATGGTGGCCGCGGTGTTATCGTGATGGTGGTGGTGTTGGTGTTGCAGGGGTGGCTATGATGAGGTGGTGGTGTTTTGGCAATGGCGATGGTTACAGTGGGGTGTTCGAAGGAATGGCTCGATAAGAGAGTGAAGGTTGTGTGGTGCACGTGAAGTGTTCGATGAAATTCCACAATAGGGCGAGGGATTACTATTTTACATTTTTGGAAGTTCTATTGTTTAATCTTATTTCTAATTGAAAGGACAAATTGTTCTATCATCAGAATTGGAGTCTTATGCATTGCAAATTCCAAAATTTAAGTACTTTTTGATAACGACACTTATTGGATTTGCCGTATGATCATTTTCCTATTTAAGAAGTTGAAGTTGAATTTGAAGTGTAGGTCCCTTGTTTCATGATCTACTAGTGGAATGAACTTTTGAAATTTCCCTAATAGGGATTTGTGATCTTCCTTGGTAGAAGTTGCTTTGACGGATTTGACACCATCAAACTCTAAAGCTGCAATCAAGTCCTTCCTAATGGGCACTGATTGTTGCATGTTTCTACATCATTTGGATGTGATTGTTTATTGGAATATCATAATCTTATTCATTATTTTTTTTTCATCTCTTCGTAGAGATTTAATTAAGTTTTAGTTTCCTTCATCCCCTCAAAATATGGTTTTATTCCTCTTAGGTTTCCTGAATGCTGAAGAAAATGTAAATTTTATCCACAAATCAATGTGAATTCAAGATGAGCTTTTGGATAGGAAGTTATCATAGCATTCGGATATGCAAGGTCAATGATTATCCATTAATATGTGCATTGCTGGGGTTGACAGGAAATGAAAGGGCAACCTAAAAGACAATTGGGAGGTACGTATAACATTTGCGAGTGTTGGATCTACCATAATTTTCACTTTTTCATGTCAGTTGATTTCCAAGTTGATTTATGTTGGAATTAAAGATTTACATCCAACAAGAGATGTCAGAGAAGGATGAGTATAGACACAATATTTAAAGGATGGTAGCAGTGACAATGCTAAAGATAGGCTTAAGCTTTTATTTGTAAATGATGGAAGAAGATGAGTATTGGTGCATGGTTTGCATGCAAGGATAGGGGGCAAATTATACATATGAGTTGAAGATAAGAGTTGGAGCTTAATCATGTGTAGTATGGCGGTTATTTACTACATGGACAGAATTAAGGAGACAAATCCTTGATCAGGACATGTAGAATTGAAGTGATATGCAACATGAACGATTGCTGCTGGAGCATGGAGTTCGTGATTATTAGGGCCTCTTTTATTTTCTTGTTGCTCCCTTTTAAATACAAACTCAGGCCTTGATCTGAAATACTCAACCTTGACATATAGAAGCCCAACCATAAGAAATTTCACAATCAATCGACTAAATCTGCAAAAAGATACAAGTGGAATCTGTTGAAAGGGGTCATGATTTGCACATATGGTTCTTTGTAATTCATATAAGCATTTAAAATTTATAAGGTTTTTTTAATTATGGGCCATGGTTTATTACGGTCCTTATTCTATAAACAGGGTTATGGAAATACTTTCTTTGATTCTTGGGAAGGCCACAGGTGTGGATAGTCATAATTAGGCAAGGAAGGTATTCAGTTGGTTTTCTCACCAATTACTACAACCTTTTGGTGATTATATAAGTCGTTATTTGGTGACCTTTATTTTGGTTTAACAAGGTATCAAGGGTTTAAGAGATGCAAATGCAATAGGGATTTTCACCTGAGGTGGCTACCCTACTAATGCGGATGGCATTTTCTTGGAAAATGGAGCTACTCTCAGTGTATGTGCCACTGTGAACAAATTTCCCCTTGTTGCAACATCTTTATTTTCAATAAGGATAATGGTTACCATGTATCTATTGATAATTTGTTGCCTAACAAGTGCATACAATGATGCAGTTGTTAATAACATTGAAGAACAGTGGTATTTTCTACCCGATTCCACAATGCCCATTATACTCTACCTCAATTGCTTTATATGGTGGCACTCTTGTATATTTTTTCATTCCTTATAATTGTAAACGAATGCTTTGCTTGACCTGCGATGTTGCTGCACTTGTCTTCAACAAATAAAAGGTGATATCAGTCATCTAGTCAAGTCCACTAGATGTTGACATGTTGTTAATCAATCTTACATCTTCCCAACAATCGGTTGTATTTCTCTGATGGGATTTTCTTGCATATTCTAAAATTAACCGCTTTTCCAACAATTTCTAAAATAATATTTTGAATTAATCCAAATTAAGATTAAGGTTTGTCAAGCACTCTTGTTGGTTAATCATTCCTGCATCATATCTTATGTCTTTCAAATTCCTGGTTTGGCATGCTTAGTGGTGGTACTTTTATTAAAGAAATATTTGCTAGTTTCACTTCACATATTGACTATTTCTTGTCCAATTCTAGGTGCCATACTATCTTAACAAAGAAGTAGGGGGGCTCAGAGCTTTCTGAGATTAAGAATCAAATGGAGGTTGCTCACTCCAATGGTGTTAAAGTTTGTTCTCTACCTGTAATCAACATTGGTAACCCTATAGGTTTGGTTTTCTCTTTGTTCTCCCATTTCTCAATATTTTCTCCATTTTGCTCTAGTTTCTGTAGGTTTTTTGTGGTGATTGGGATTCGGTCAGTCTCGAAGTTTGTATGGTGATGATGTCTTTCGGATGCACAATGTGATGGTGAGATAAATCTTGAGTTAATGGTTAATTCGCCATTTTTATTACTTTGCATAATTCAAAGAATGTGTGGTGCTATCATTGTGATTAGAATTTTTGTTTCCTTCCATCCAACTTTCATTTGTAATTTGTTGTTTGTTTGATAGGTGTGCCTTTTTCTTTAACTAATCGATTTTTCCCCATTAAAAAGAAGTATTATTGGTAGAAATTATTGAAAGCTTATTAATATATAGTTGGTGCCTTAATTTGTTGGATTAAATTAGATGTCACCATGTCATTACAAGGTATGCTTTTTCCCCTTTGTTATTGTGATTGATTGTTTTAGAGATGACTCTAATTAACTTTACCCTGATTTTGGGTGCCTCTTGTTGTTGTTTCTTTGAAACTTTATTAGACATGCTATTAAGATCTAGAAATTGACATCTCTTTTATGTACCTCCTAGTGTAATTGACCTCTCCTTTAAATGAACCCTGGGGTTAACTTTTCCCCTTAAAAAAAAGATTAGGAAATTGGCATGTCATTGAGAAGTTATAGACTCTTTCTATTGTCCTTTAAATGTGTACAAGTCGTACGAATTGTGTTCCTTTATGGTGGTGAATAAGATTTTTTTGAAAGGTATGGTGGTGAATAAGATGCCATTATTTTTTAGTGATATTACCATTTCTTAATAACTATTACTCACTTTGGATTCTGCTTGATCGTTTAGATGCTGGGATTTTCCTAAGTAGTTGTTTGTGCTGGTTGCAACTATGGATTAGTACTAGGATTTTCTTCCCTGGTGTTGACAATGCAAGATCATCAAACATCTTACTAGCAAGTCTTTTAGTGCTGAATTTGAGATTTGCTTCAAGTTTCTTATTGAAAGTTACATCTCATAAGTGGAACTAAAGAAACTACAATTAAGATTTCATTCCTTTCAATTTTCTTGCAAGGTTTAGTTTTACTTTTTGTGAGATGGTGTCATCTTGTAAACCATTTCAAGTGTATAGAAAACTTTGTAATTTTTAGGTGTGATTTTATAAAATTTTTGTTCAATAGAATTCTTTTGGTGAATGTTTGCTTATTTGATAAATTACAATTAGTTATAAATAAGATGCACTATGAGTGTCTCATATGACATTTGATTAGTTTTGACATCTATCTTACACTACAATGAATTAATCGTTGACATATACTTATTCAAGGCAAGGGGAAATCCTTTACTTTATGGAAGTGAAAACAACGAAAATAATCATCACTAAACTTAAAGCAAGTGACGATTTTAATGACGATGTTATTCGATGTTGTAGATTGCCAATGAATACTTTATTTGTTATAAATTTAACAATGGCTCATATAGCAATGATTGTGACAACAAATAAATTATTCGTTAGAAGTTATTCCATGACGATTTATTCATTGCGATCTTCATAAAATATTCGTTGGCTTTGATCTTTTTTGTAGTAGTGAAGGAAGAAGGTGAAGAAAAAGAAAATTCAAATAACTTATTTTTGATCTAGTTAAAGATAATGTGAAGAAATTGGAAAATGGACCTCGATTTTGATGTATGATTTGCAACTCGTCAACAATCATAAGAAAGCGCTATTGACGTGTTTTTGTCCTTGGCAACGATGTCAAAAAATATGATCGTCAACGACCAGTTCGCACTAAAAAAAGATTTTAAATGTCATTGTTGTAGTATATGTTACAAATACAAATCGATGTCGCGTCAATTTTATTTATATACTTAATTTTTACTGGTTTATTTCAGGTCGTTTACTGGGAGGTCATTATTGATATACATCATTCTCTAAATCCGAAAATATTATTTTATTTTAAAAATGTTGATTTTATTTACAAAAATGAATGAAAGAATCAAAGAATAAAAGAATTTGGTTAATTATGTACAAAAGAATGAATAGAAATATATTGTAATGCTTGAAAACATTTATACATAAACAAGCATAAAAAATTATATATAATTGCTTTATATTAATTATTTACAACTAATATAGTTAATACCTAAGTATAGGTACAAAAATAGTTAATAACATCTACTATACTAAATCATTATAACATATTAACATATAGAGTAACGTATATTATATATATAGTAACATATATAAATGTTGCTAAAACTTTAGCAAAATTAGGTACATAAGGTAAAATAATGTCTATACTAACATATAATCTTATGTACAGTGACGGATGAATCTGTCACTAGAGCTCTAAGTGCTATATATACATAAGAGTTCAAACATTCTACTCTATATATGCTTATATATACTATACTATATTAGTTACATTATACATTATTTATTTATTTACATATTTTATTTAATTACATAATATGTATTTATACTATACATACATATATATACATACATACACAACACACACATACTAAACACATGCAGACACAGAACTCACGTAGACAAAACTCATGCACACAATACATATAACACACATAGACACAAACACAGGGGTGTGAGCTTTAACACTTAGTCAATTTTCACTCTCTCTCCTTTACTCTTCTTAGTTGGTTCAGATCGGTTCAATTTAAGTTGAACCCAAAAATTGGTTTAGTGGGCGGGCGACATTTTCGAGGGATACATAGCACCCATTACTGGGTGGGACCAGACCTCTACTACAGCCACCTTAATTCATTATTAGGTGTATTTTATCTGGTTCAATGCTCGTTAATGGGCTTACACAGGCCCACGCATAGTGCATGGCCCCCGACCCAATGCACCGCACACATAAATGTATCGCATATGCCATATCAGATTGAGAGAGAAAGATGGGTATGTGTATAAGAGGGTGCCCGGTGCCTGACGACCGGTATGCCTGAAATAGAAAAATCTTATAAGGCGCTGCGGGTGTTCTAATGTCCACAATGTGGGACAAATCTGAGCACCCAATTAGCACTGTAGCCACACCTGGTACTTGTCTGATTAGGTGATTTCGACTCTCGATTTGAGGGTCATAATTTAATCTAAATTAAAATTAAATTATAGGGTTGTAAAGCCCTTACATAAGGCTACATAATTATGTAGTTATTTTACAAAAATAAGTTATGTTATTATATAATTAAATTAGGTAAAATTTACAATTTATACAAGTTAAATTAGAGTTTAATTTGTTAATTACAATATAAATTCTTTAATTAATCATCAAATTGACTGAATACAGAGTTAATATATACTTAGTATTCTCTATTACAAGTATACATTATAAATTATCTTAGTATTAACTTAAATTACTAATTTATTCTATTTTAACTTAATAAATTATCTAGTTAACTTAATAACTTAAGTATTTACTGTAAATATATAATTAAATTAAGTTACAGGCATTATAATATTTATATTATATAGATAAATACATATGTACAGTATAAGGTACAGATATGCACATTTAAATAGATTTGTATAATTAATTAGTTATTATACAATTAAGTTATATAAATTAATATCTAATAATACAATAAAGTTATATATACATTAAATTACTCTAAATACTTAATTTAAGATGTATAATACATATATAATTTATTTATACTTATTATGTACATATTGTATAATATTTACATATAACTTAGATTAAATATATATATACAAGTAGATACATAGTATACATGGTATTTATGGGTATTTTTGGGTTTTTTCTGATTTTATGGGTTTTATATATATATTAGAGATAGGGGATGAGAGAGAAAGAGTGAAATGAGAGAGAGAGAGAGAGTTATTTTTGGTATTTTTGAAGTTGAGTTCTTTTATTAAGTTCCAAGGTATACTGAACTGTCGACTGATATGTTCTACCAAGCTGGGGTTCATAATGCCTTGAAACTTGTCACACACCTAAAAATATACCTAATCTTAACCAAGATAGGTTTATTTTATTTTTTTGAAAATTTTTAAAGATTTTTATTTATTTACAAAGTTTACCAATTTTAGGCCTTCAAAGGGTTTTCAAAGTGGAACCTAAGGTACTAAAAAGAGTTCTAGTGGCTGGAAGAGAGATATAAACATATGAAAACATCTTACACACTATATGACACATGTATGAGCAATTAAATCAAATTTTCACTTCGGATTTCATTAATATTCTCATTTGGACAGTTTTACTCAATCATAAGTAGCTGACAAAGAATTTTAAATAGGATAACAAGTAATTCAAGTTGAATTCACATACACTTTCAGTACGTGAATGCTTGTAAAAATTAAGTTCTAACACTAAATACATGTCAGCTCACATAAACACTCACAACCCAACTCAATTCCTAGCTAATCAGTGGCTGCACTGCACACAACAGCAGCTGCAATTCATCAGCAACAGCTGCTACTTCTGCCAAAATCAGATGTTGGAATCTTTGATTAGACATCTTAAAACCAAGTGCAGATTTTGCAACAGCCAACATCTGCAACTACTGCTATTTCAGTAGCAACAGCTGCTCCTTTGCTCACTAAAAATCAGCCCAGATCAGACCTAAGAATGTTTAATCTAAGGCACATGAAATCTATAAAACATTGCCCAAACTCCTTTAAAATCCATTTCTGAAAATTTAAAATCCATATGACCAATTCTCAACCTTTTCCTTAAGATGATCTTCTATTTACATTTTAGACAATGTAGAGAAGAAGATCATATTAGGTGCTGAAATCACCTCTAAATCTCCATCAAATCCTTGAAATTATCATTTGTTTCTTTAAAAATTAGGGTGAAATCAGATTGTTATAAGAATTCATGTGGTCCTGTTTCGACCTTTAATTTAGGATCATTTAGATTGTTTGATAACCATGGGCTTCTAAACACTATATAACAGTGTTAGATTCTCAAATGATCTAATACAAAACATTGGGTCAATGTTTAAAGCCTTAAATCAATATTTGATTCTCCTTAGCCTAAACTACCCAAAACAAGGCTTGAATTAGGTGTAAGCTTATTTGAGGATAAATCTTCGATAAAAACACATAAAACTCATTGCAATATACACCCAATTAAGCAAATCCAAACTCAAATCACTTGATTAAAATCCCATCAAAACCAAATTGATTCCAATTCATGAGATTGGGCGTGAAAACCAATTTTGAAAGAATCGAGCGAATCGATTCAATTAAAACCAGATCAAGCAGTCTTTATGAATTGATGGAGTGAATGATAGACCCCCCAAGTGGATTTCAGGCATAAATTTAGATCTAGAAGCCAAAACTTTAGATCTGAATTTGACCTTGATGGAGGGGTGGATGATGAATAAAATTCGAGGAAAAATCAGAAGCGAATTGTGAAGCATAGAGAAAGTTGTATGCGTTGAAATGGAAGTGGAAAAACACTTCTTTGATCTGAATTGATCAGAGAGGGTGGAGTGGATCTAAGCTAATCTACTCCTACTCTACACTAAACCATCAAACCAGTGAATTCTAACATCTAATCTACTCCTAATTTACTCTAGCTAACACTACAATTAATCTAGAAAGTAGGAAATCTTAATCTAACAAGAGGAATGGGGTTGCCTGGATCCAAAGCTGGCGGCTAAGGAAGAAGAATGGGGGAGATCTCCATTGAATGAAGAGCCCACAAGAGGAGCTCCAGGGTTGTCCTCAGGTGTATGTTATCCTTAGCGGCGAGGAGGAATTGGAGGTGAAAAATCACACCTCTGTCATAGATGTGGCGAATGAAGAGGTTAGGAGAGCTGGAGGGGACGAAGGGATTGCTTCAAGAAAGTAGGAGAGGAGGTCGATAACGCATGCAGGGAGTTGGGGAGGGACTTAAGTAGGTAGGGAACTAGATTAGAGCACCACAGAGGTGCGATTAAGCACATAGGGCTTGGGCGGTGGGGATGAGCTAGCAAGGGCACGCGAAGCTTCAAATCAAAGGTTGGTCGTTAGATGTGATATGGGGCAAGAGGTGATCACATGTGCCGAAGCGCAGGAAGGTTCGATTGGATCTGGGCCACAGGATCATGAGAACAAAGAAGTGACAATTGCGATTGGGCGAGTTCTTGAGGCTTTACAGTAGCTCACGGCATAGCAGGTCTATTAGTGGAATTACGGGGAAGGTCCAAAATGGTGAAGGGGTAGAACATTTGTAGCAAAGCCCATAAATGGCTAGAAAGCCAATCAGAGTAGTCCTTAGGATTTGCAAAGAAGCCCTTGGCGGTTTATAAAATGATCCCTGGAGGTCTTTTAAATGAAGAAAATGTATATGACCTCAGGACCTATATGTAATCTAATAAATGCAAGGTCCTAATGATGTCCAAATGAAACCAATTTTTTATTTAAGATTGATTGAACATTAAGGAAATTAATTTTACTTTTGATTTGAACTTTTGGACTTAAATGTTTGTTCAATTTGCAATTAGATTATTATTTTATATTAATGAATAGAATATCTCATTTAATGACCTAATTTTGCATTTTTAACACAAAATTGATGTTTTAGGTCTTTTCAATTATTTCCCACACTTAACCCATTTCATGTGTTAATTCAGTAGTGTTTAACCTAGTTTCTAGCTTAACTTGGGCATTTTAGCTATGATGAGCCATACCTCATTAATGTCAACTGGACACAATCACCCCGTGATCGAATCCTCATCACATGGTTCATTACAAAAAAATGAACATATAGTGACGGGCAACCTACATTGATGCTCTATATTGTTCGTATAGGATGCATAGATACATTATTGTAGAGAAGACTATACTGAAGGTTGATGACCGCTACTTTAGATAAGGACTTTAAAAAAAAGAAAGAAACCTCATTACTAGTTTCAAACCTCACCACTCACCCCTCCCCTCTTATATGACTCTCCTACCCCACTTTACTCTTTGCTGCCACCCCTTTGCTTAAATCTCCCTCATTGTCGGTCGTTGTAATGCACCCCTCCGTCGTTGCTCATCGCATCACACCCCTTTGTCGTCGTTAGAATGTTGCCTCCTCTCACCCTATATATAGTCCCATAGTGGTCACTTGCCATTCTCAAATACACAAATCTCGAATGCGTTTCCCACCCAATCTCTCCCTCGAGTTCCTTGTCCACCTCTCCTCCTCTCCACCACCACCACCTAAGCCTTCACGTCGCTATGCTTGGAGGAGTAAAAAAGGAAAGGTCAATGGGGGGGGGGTGGTGTGCATGGTGGTAGGAGAGATAAGGAAGGGGGAAGTGGAGAGGGTGGTGGTGATAATGGTGTTGCTATGAAGGGGGAGGAGGTGATGGGAAGGGGAAAGGATGGTGGGCAATGGTAGGGAAGGGACAGGGATGTGGAGCACATGGCGTTACAGGTGGGTGAAGTTGTTAAAGTCAAAGAGAAGTGCACTGTAGGTGTTTGATGTAATGCTAAAGAGGAAAATTGAATAAAAACTTGTAATATTGTGTGCATATTAAGTGTTTGATGAAATGCCAACGAAGGCTAGGTAGGATTTTGATATATTAGAATTGTATTAGTGTTCAATGTGTGCATATTAAGGTTGTGTAGTTAAGGCACATTTCAATTCTGATGCTAGAATCTAACTTAGGTTTGCGCATTAAGTTATCATGTGATTTTTCTTATTCATGAGAGTCGATTTTGGGTTTTTTCCAACACATTTGAGATGGGGATTTTCCCTAGATTATTTATCTTAGGAACTTGATTTTCCCATGCTTTCTTGGGATTGCATGGTAAAGCTAGGCATTATTCTTCATGACTATATATTAGTTTCATGCCACTTGTATAGCATTATTCTTCATGATCTTGTGATAGCTTTAATTGCTTCAAATAATAGGTTCTCTAACTTTGATGATTATTAGATAGAGAGAGAAATTTAGCTTGATTTAGGTTACTATATTTAGTTATGCTTAGATTGCCATTTTCTTAGTGAATCTATTTGAACTGGGCTTCCTTGAACACAACCATCGTATTTGTTCATCTAAGATCCTTTAGCAATATTTTCATTATACCTACATGTTTTTGACATTCTCAGCTTCCAATCATCAGTGTGATTGGCATATTTTTTGATTAACAATAAATAGGATAGTGGTGTTTACTTATGCTTGCTGAACTTGGTGTGACCTATTCAGAAGCTTCTGGGTCATCTTCTTGAACATATAAGGATTCCATATCTACTATTGTTATAGATAGAATGGTAAGACCTCCAAGCACTTGCATGCATTATAATTTGTTTAGTATATGGATTCATGAACATGAGAAAAGGTGATGCTAAGAAAGTCTTCTATCGATAATCTGCTATGCATGATGCTCATGGCTAATGTTGCAATTGTTTGATGATAGGAAAAAATGATTTATTTTTAAGGATCATACACCTTTTCTGATCTCGTTTATGTCAGCATATGTTTATCATTCCACTGGATAATAGGCCATTGGTTTCATTACATTAGTCTGTTCAATATCTTGATTGGAATTCATGCCATCCAATCTTGTGTTTGGAGTTAGTTTTCCATGTTGTTTGTAGCATGCTCAAATTCTTGTATTTCGGAGTAACTTTTCCAATGACTTGGTTTTTGGTGGTCTCTTTATCCTCCTAGGCTTTCTTCCAAGTTCTTTGATTTCGCCTTTCTTCGAAGTTCTTTGATTCTGCCTTATGTGAATCTTGTTCTGTTTAAGATCTTATTTCTAGGAAAGTCCATACTAATGGATTGTAGAACAGGAATATGCATTGCTCAACCCAATCAAGCTATAATTAGTTTAGTCAATTTCAAAGGTCACTATTGGATGACTAGTTGTCAACATCAGGCAAAAAACTCACATTAGGCAATTTTCTTGATGTCATGCACCATTTTTATGGCTTTCAAATATGGGAGATAGTTCATGGTTTCTAGTTTTTTTAGTGTTCCCGATGAACAATCTTATTTTTAAAATGTACTTGAGATTCTTATACAAATGCCAGCTCTTTAGTCTAGTCTATGGAACTTTTTGATCAATTTGCTAAATCTACATATGGCTGTTGATGTGCTTGAATATATGAGCTCGGATACACAATTAAATAATAGTAGGCCTTTATGTAGGGATTAGTATTTAGAAATCCCTAAAACATCTTTATTTGCATTATTAAAGTTAACGTTCTAATTAAGTGCCTAGTTCTTTCAACATTTTATTTGAAAGATTATTATTTAACAATACACTGCAGGTGGGAGTTGCATAACAAGCATCCCTTAGGCTAAACCTCTCTCTTCATCAATTTGAACCTTCCTAATCCTTTTGTTAGTAGAAATACTAATAGTATAAACTAACGTTGTTTTTTCCATGTTAATGTTAACATAGCTCTTAAGTCATATTCTTTTGGCCTTGTTTCGTGAATTAGTGTTAGAGCTCCTTAAGGAAGTGTGAACAATACTATTGTGTTAGCTCTTAACCATCTTGTTAGGAAATAAAATCAAAGAGAGATTATTAAGTTGTTTTGAGTTAGGTAATTACCCTTGAGTCATATATTTGTTCCATTCTCATTTTTTCTTGGGGTATTGACCATACTTGTGTTTAAATAGATTTCAAGATGGGAGTACTTGATCAACTTGAAATTTGTGCCATACTTATTCTTTTGGTACATGCTTCTGTATGTGCATAGCGGTACATGTAATTCCCTGGTTGGAGGAGGTGAGATATGCGTGACATAATAAAGTGCGGAATAAATAATAGACAATCTCACAAAATTAAGCAATCACACAATAGGCACAAGAATTTTTAGGTGGAAACTCAAACAGGGTGAAAACCACTACCTAACCCTCTCGAGTTAGGATTTCCCGATCGACCTAATCGATCAAATCCACTAAACCCAGTCACTTGAATGAGGGTGACTGAACCTCAATTACAACTACACTACATAGACCGAGGGTAGTGTTCCTCAAAACCCCTTCTCTTCACAAGAAGGAATTTGTCTTGCGAAGGAGACGGGAATTCAAAAAGCGAATACCCAACCAAAGACAATAAAATATACAACAATCCTATAGAGCCTCAAATATTTAACCCTAACTTTTATAGGAGTTAGGAAACTTTCCTTTGGTGGAAGTGCGTAGATGTGACGACGCGAGTGCGTGAACCACACGGCTGTGCTTTGTTGCACTTGTAGTCGCAGAGGGAGAGCGGGTGCGCAAGTTGGATGAGGCACTGGGATGTGGAGACAAGCCTTTGAGAGCAAGTGCTTCTTCTACTTCAATTTGACACACAAGTGAGTGGAAATGTTCTTGCAAAGTGTGTCTTGGGTGTGCAAACAAGCCAACGGGTCCTCCTCTATTTATAGAAGGCCTAAGAAGGCTCTGGAAGGCGTTGGAAGGCTTCCATAGCCGTTGGGTGCAAATCCAAAGAAAATCAGGCCATAGTCAGAATTAATCATGATTTTGACAGGGTCATCAGACATCTGGTCCTGGCATCAGATGTCTGGAAAACCCATTTAAGACGTCTGGGAACTAAGTCAGACGTCTGATTCCAGGCGGGTTTCCTTCCTGATTTGCATCAGACCTAAACAGGGTTCTAGTGTATGTCCATCAGACGACACACAGGACGTCTGGAAACCTATTGTTCTACGGAAATGGATTCCCAAGGAAGTATAATGGCTAGAAAATCTCTGAAGGAAGATTTTGGGTCAACCGAGGTAAAACGGTCATGTATCAGACGTCTGATACGAGGCTAACGGTCATTTCCTCAATGCTTACTAAGGTAGCTAACGTTCCACTAATTGGACGTTTGGCAAAGGCATCAGACGTCTACTAAGACATTTGGACTAAGGTCTGGACGACGGATTCTATCAGACAGAACCTATTAAGTCCATCCTAAATGTTTTGGACGTCTGATCAAACAGTCAGACGTCTTAAAAGTCAATATCAGACGTCTGATTTCCAGATTGGTCGTCTGATAAGGCTGTCTGAACCTTATTTTGGTTTTCTAAGATCTTCACAGAAAACCTAAGTATCATAGGGTAGTGCAGGTGTTCCTAAGACTTGTATCGACTTTGATTGGTCGGTGCCGAGGACAAGGGAAGCTCCGATGAGGGAGATGACGACAAAGAAAAGGTCGGAAATGACGGGGCTGTGGCCGACCACCATCGAATGAAGATGAGGAAGAAGAGCTAACCAATTTGTTGTTGGCTGGCTTGAGGGCTATAGCGGAGGAGGTCACCAGAGTCGTGCTGGAGGGCGACCGAAGAAGGGAAGAACTCGAGATTTTTGGGCCTAAACTCGACTAAGGACGCTAGAGCCTAGAAGACTATTTATAGGGCTCGAATGTGCTCAATTTGGGAGGTTTGAGCCATGGGAGTCAGATTAGGAATCAAAAGAGAACCCAAGACTTTCGTGAATTCACATGGTCTTTCTGATCCCAATCAGGGTCTAGAATCTTGCTTAAATTGTTCTCCATCGTTTGAACACCAATCCCACCAAATTTGGTGGGATTAGGTGCTGATTTGATGAAGTTTCAAGTTGGTCAAAGGTTGGTGCTGCTCAGTTGACTCAACAATGGTGGCAAGGATATATATATGTGAAGGTGATGACAAAGTTAGGGGGGTTTTACAAATAACTTGAAAGTTAGGGGGTTGATGTGAGAAATAGAGATCTTAAGGACTGAATTGCAACTAGGTCAAGATTGACTCTGATTGGGTTCAAATTTTGGTGTTAACCTAATTTATACCTAAGGAATCTAATGTTGAACTTGGATTTGAGTTTTGATGACGTTTGACTGGGTAAATTGCAGATACACCCAAATCAGGGCAAAATCCCATTTGAATCTCTATCCTAGGTTAAAATGGGTTTAGATGGTCAAACCAAAGGTACCAAACCTCTTAGAGTATTTTTTTATAAATTTTAGGAGGTTTAGCTTGATTTTATCCTGACCAGAACATTTCCAATTTAAGCGGGGTTGATAATTACAGTTTTGTGTCCTATTTTAGTTATCGAAATGCGTAAAACCCTGTTTCTGTCAGTGTGGACCCACTTCTTAGTCTTTAATGCTCAATTGAAGTCTAATTAACCCTTGAATAACCTTATGGTTATCTAAATTTATGATGTACTATTAAAACAATAGAATTAACCGTGTTTTATTATCTTCTTCCCAAAACAGCTCAAAGTGGAATTACTGTCCTCAGGCGATCATTTAGGAGCATTTATCTCTTGATTCCAACTAATTTAAGTTAGTTATAAAGAATGATGGCGTTACCATCAACAAGGAAATCTATGAGTTGTAGATGGGAGTAAAGTGTGGTTGAAGATTGTTGTAAGTGCTCCCCCATCACATAAATAACTCAAACCCAAATCAACCTAGGAATTTGTATAAACCCTAGGAGAGAGATTGGTTATTTGTTTGTCACTCCACCCTCCTTACCTTTGCATATAAAGGATTTTTTTAAAAAAATTCTGATTGTGGGATTTAACTGAAGATACACACTATATACACCCACAAACTAGGTCGCACAATCACTTCAATTCTACCACTTAACCGGGATTTGACCTGTGGACCCGGTAGACTTTAACTCAATACATAAGTGACTAGAAATTTAAATAGGTTAAACATTCTTTGTGTGTCTTAATCAAGTGGTGCAACAGTGCAATTAATTAAACTATTTGGGCTGCACCACTTAATTTAAAATTGATTCATTTAGTAGCTTGCTCTGTAGGGTTTGATTTTTAGGATTGAACTAGTCGCATCATATTATTTTTTATTTTTAAGGAATATATCTACACCCGTATTTTCAAAACTTGGAGTACTCTGATGGATCGGCCCGGATAGGTTGTTAATATGATGATTTTATCGTTGAAATGTGTATAGTAATTAACCTAATTCGAACCTAACCATCTCTTTACAAAATTTTTAACCTGGCCTAATTGATTTTATCTTGTCACTTTTAGGCCCAGGGTCGAACTTAGGGAAGTGGGGTTCAAGTCGAATTTCTACGTTTTCCTTAAAACGTGTCTCTTCTGTTCGTTTATTGTATTTTTAGTATTTTTCTTATTTAGGTTCTTTTTTTTTTCTGGTAATCCTTGTTCTTGAGGCACACCCTCAAAATTGTGTCTTTGGCTTTTAGCCAAAATAGAGTTTCAAAACATACCTTGCTACTCACAAGACGGGGTACCTGCAAATCAAAGATTATCTTCTCTTTTATATTTTTTATCTTTTTACTAAGAAGGAAGCTAACAGACAGAAAGTAAATATAGTATCTATAGATATATATATTTATATGTAGTATATATATAAAGGGGTGGGGATGGAGGTGACGATGGAGTGTAACACCATGTCGGGTCGGTCGTCGTCTAGAGAGACGCAACCAACACGACTATGTGCCGCGTGGAGTGAGGATGGATGATGGAAGATGTATATGTCTATGCTTTTTGTACGCGTGTATCGGGGAATATTAGCAACTGGTACAGATATTCCCGTGATACATCGTATGGTAAGTAATGTGAAAAAAAAAAAAATATATATATAGGTGTATATGTATATATATATATGTATGTATATATGATACTATATAGATGTATATATATATATATGTATATATATGTATAATAATAATATATGTATATGGGTATATGTATCTAGATATGTAGATATATGTATATAGTTATATAGATATATATATATATATATATGTATATATGTATGTATATATATAAATATATATATATATATATATATATATATGTATCTATATATATATATATATATGTATATATATATATGTATACTAATACATAAGTATATAGATACTACTATGTATATAAATATAAGTATATATATATATAGATATATGTATACATATGTTACTATATATAAGTATACGTATATATATAAGTTTATAATAGTGTTTATGTGTGTGTGGGTGTGTGTAAGTGTTGGTGAAGGTGTGTGTGTGCGTCGGTGTAATGTGTGCTATGAGTGAGTGAAAGAGAGAGAGAGAGAGAGAGAGAGCTGGAGAGAGCGGGCGAGCACCGCGAGATAAGCCGTCTGTAGAAGGCGGCGGACGTCTGAACGTCGCGGGTGCAAGCGCGCCTTCTCGCAGAGGACGTGAGGCTTCTGCAGGCCGGCGCGAGGGCGGAGAGCGAGCGATGGCGCAAGGAAGCGAACGTGGAAGAGGTCTGCAGGTGGTCGCAGGGGTTGGCAGGGGACGGCGAGAGGGCCTGGCCGGCCGCTGCAGTGCATGTAGCGGCCGGTTGAGGGAGCACGGCGGAGGCGACAGAACGGAGAATGGAGCGGAGGAGGCCCTGTAGGAGCACACGGAGGGCTGAGCGCCTGCAGGGAACGTCGCGGAGGAGGCGGGGGGGGGGGGGTCTGCTGCTGCTGCTGCCGCCGCGGTTTGGCTGTTGCTGCTGCTACTTCAAGCTTCGGAGCTTGAAGCGGCAGCAATGGCGTGGAGATGAAAACGAAAAGAAAAGAAAGCACCACGCCCACCGGCTCGTTGAAGAGCTGGGCGATGGTGTTCCCACTGTGGTGGTGTGCACCATAGTGGGTTCTCCTGCTCGCCGGGTGTCTCCTCGAAGGAGGGCCGACGTATGGAGGGGAGGATGGGCGAGGAAGGTGGTGGACTGCGGGGTGGCGTTCTGCAGCAGGGTCGTGTGTGTTCACGAGGAAGAAGCCGTGGCTTCTTATAGAGGAGGAGAACATGGTGGGGAAGCATGGCCGCAGTAGGGGGAAGGGTGAGGGAATGGCAGGTGCAGGGAGTGGCGTTGGCAGGACGTGCAGCTGCAGCATCGCGTGGAGTGCATGCAGCCGCGGGAAAAAGAAGGACCGCGGGAAGAGAAAAGAAAGAAAGAGGAAATAAAAAATAGAGAGGGGACTTTTTTGCAAAGAGTCACTTGAGACAAAATGTAAATATGCAAGCCATTGTTTTATTCTCTTCTCATCTCAATAAAATGCATGGATGCAAGTGTTTTTACAAATGCAACTATAGAATCCTAATATGCATAGCTAATGCTAGAAAATAGCACAAGAAGGCATTATTACAGGCGTGATTTGAGGTGCAATCATGCTCCACTGAACTTGATTGAATATACCAAGGAATTAAATCCTAAAAGCTACTAAACAAGGTGTAACGACCCGGTTCCCGAGTCCCCACGAGACACGAGAACCGGACCGACTCGACTAATCCCAAGACCTAGTCGTCCAACGAGGAAGTAACCAAAAGAGCAGTAAAATAAACCACATTCAGCATGAATATAACTAACAGTAAGAAAGTACAGCAGTAAGGGAAGAAACTACTACAGTAGATACCACCACAACAGTAGAACAACATTTATCATAAAACATGAACTGTAGGTAAAGAAAGTACAGCGGAAACAAGAACTACTCACTATAACAGAAACAAAAGAGGTACAAAAGACTGTGGTAAACTCTACTGGACCCTACTCGGCCCAGCGTCCTCTACAGCCGTTGACCCTGGCTGCTCAACACCTGGTCCTGAAAAAGGTAACGAGTGTAACACGTCAGCAAAACGCTGAGTAGAGTGGCAACTAAAACTAAAGACAACAGTAGAGTGTACAGTAGCTGTTATGTTCTATTACTTTCTTTATTTACATCTTTCAATTGTCTCACTATTTCATTTATTTCTGAGATCTTTTACTTGATCTCGAATGTTTCTCGTGGGAACGATCTTGATTGCAGTCTTTTCCAAAAAGTAGAAGTAGCACGTGGTGCTCTCCTGGCCGGGAGAGTCCCCCGTGGTGATCCTACCCTCAGTCAACCACCCCAAGGTCACTGACAGACGTAACGGTGACTACGGCACGCGCGATAAACGCACAGGTAGCTAACCCGTACTGGCACGCGGTTAGTCGTTTCCGTTAACGGGTGCGCCCAAAGCACAGCACGGAACCAGTCCAGGGTAGAGCCCTCTCAGTAACAGGGGTCCAACCCCTCCACAGTAACCAAACCGGGGCCTTACCCCTTCACAATCCGCGCACGCTCGCCTGACTACCCTGGTTTGCCCCAGCGGGCCTAACAAGTCGATGTGGGAGGCTAGCAGAACCCCGGGGCCCGTGGGGTAGCTAGTACCTCCCTACACTAGTAGCTCTCCTCGGTACTACGTACGCGAGGGCCAACAAGTCGGTACAGAGTGGCCAGTCCTAACCCCAGGTCCCTGGGGCGGCTAGCTCCGCTTTGCACTAAACAGGGGGACAGTCGCTCTCCTTGGTACTCCGTACTCAAGGGCCAGCTCACTTCCCCAAAACTATTCCATTCACTTTCCAGGAGTTCTACTCCTACTTCCCCGTAGGGTTCCATCCTTTTTACTCAAACATCCAGGTTTCACTTTCCAGTTTCACATTCTTACAATCCATGTTCTCAACCACGTTATCTATTCACAACAGGCAGCTATTAATTCAAATTACAGGCAGCTTTATATCTCTTTCCATTTTCCAAGACTGCAGTATTATACATTCCACTAGTTTTCCCATCCTAGGATTCATGCCATATCCTAGGATCTATCATACAATCTAGTTTTCCAGTCCTAGGATTCATGCAACACCTAGGAGCTATCATTCAATCTATTTCTCATTCCTAGGGTTCATGCAATGTCCTAGGTTCTATTTATGGTTTCATAATTTAACAGATTTTAATAACTTAAAGCCACTCTACCAGGCACAACAGGAGTAATGGGGGCGTGATCGGGAATCCCGCATGCCTTCGTGACTCCCAAGACTGCAACTGAACGAGGTCCTATCACAAGGATCAAACACAAGGAAAGTCTCAAAACAGTGCATAGCTACTGTAGACGGGTAGAGGAATTAATTCTGGAAAGAACGCAACTCGAATCGCGTAAAACGGAGCCCGAACGGGCCCTAAACGGGTCGAAAAAGACGATATTGTGCAAAATCAGACGTCTGGAACTTCTTCCAGACGTCTTAAAAAGTGGATCAAAGAATTACCTGCTCAGCGTGGTTTCCCAGACGTCCAGAAGTCTGCGGGGACGTCTGGCCTAGCTTCAAGACGTCCGATGGTTACCCCGGACGTCTGGAGGTCTCTCCCGCCGTCTGGTACAACAGCCAGACGTCTGATTCGCAAACGATGGCGAATCAGCGATCCTGCGCACAGCCAACTCCCTCCCTCAGTATGGTCAGTCGACAGGAAGGAAGAAGAAAGCGGAATACTCACCTTTCAGACGTCTGTATGATCTTCCAGACGTCTCCCTCGCCGTCTGGCTATTAACCCAGACGTCTGATTCTGGAAATTTTTCCAGAACAGGGCACCACCCGGCTTCCGCTCGCGACGCCGCTCGCGTCGCACCTCGCGCGTCTGCTGCTCAGATCGCAGCAGGTCCCTCTCCGCGTCGTTCCGCGCCCCCTGCGCCCTCCGCCGGCCGGCCCTAGCAGCCCCGGCGAGCTCGCCCGCACGGCAGAGCTCCGCTCTCGCACGCAGCACCTCCTCCTCGCTCACTGCGGCCGCCGCTGCCGCCCTCGCGCTCTCTCGCTCTCGCACACAGGAAGGAGGAGAGGAAGGGTTGGAGACGACGGGAGGGGAGGCGTGGCCTTTTTAAGGTCGCGCGAGGAGGAGAGAGAAGGAGCACGGCAGGGGTCTGCAGCCGCAGAGAGAGAGGGAATATCGAATATGTGGGTCTGCGCGCTCAGGCGCGCAGACGACTCGCGCGTGTGGAAGATAACGATTTTTCAGACGTCTTGAAACGAGCCTAGACGTCTTGTCAGACGTCTTGATGTGATCCCAGACGTCTTAAAAGACGTCTGGGGTACGCGTTCGTTACAATATAACAAACTCAAAGGAAGTTTCGTCCCCGAAACTTGCGCCAACTAGGGTGCGGGAAAAGACGTCCAAATAACCATAACAAACTCAAAGAGGACCGAAGTCGGTCCGAAAAGACGTACTCGCGAAAAGCTCCGGGTACCGCTCCCGCATCGCCGCCTCAGGCTCCCAGGTAGCCTCCTCGTACCGCTGGCTCCTCCACAAAACCTTTACTAGGGGTACTTGCTTTCGTCTCAAACTGCGGACGGCTCGGTCTAGAATCTGCACTGGCCGCTCGGGGTAGGTCAGGTCGTCGCTCACCTCGACGCTCTCGTGACTCAGTACGTGACTGGAATCGGCTACGTACTTCCTGAGGTTGGACACGTGGAACACGTCGTGCACACCAGAAAGCTACGAGGGAAGAGCAAGTCTGTAAGCAACGGGTCCAACCCGCTCCAGGACCTCAAAGGGCCCTACGAACCTTGGCGCGAGCTTCCCTCTCACCCCAAACCGCTGTAGGCCCTTCATGGGCGAAACACGAAGGAAGACGTGGTCCCCAACCTCAAACTGCACCTCTCTGCGTCTCCAATCCGCGTAGCTCTTCTGTCTGCTCCTGACAGTGCGGAGTCGTCTGTGGATCTGCTCAACTACCTCCTGACTCTGCCGGATCAACCTGGGGCCAACCTCCCACTTGGTCCCTACCTCAACCCAACTCAAGGGTGCCGTACACTTCCGTCCGTACAGAGCCTCGTAGGGAGCCATGCCGATGCTCGAGTGATAACTGTTGTTGTATGCAAACTCCGCCAGGGGCAGGTGCTCCTCCCAAGAGCCCCTCCAGTCCAGTACACAGGTACGCAAAAGGTCCTCAAGTGTCTGTATCGTGCGCTCAGACTGTCCGTCCGTCTGGGGGTGGTAAGCCGTGCTAAACCTCAACCTCGTCCCCAAGGCCTGCTGAAACTCATCCCGAAACTGGGACGTAAAACGGGTATCCCGGTCGGATACGATCTCCCGCAGAACTCCGTGTAGTCGTACCACATCACGGATATACCTCTCTGCCAACTGTGCTGGTCCCAAAGTGACTCGGATCGGCAAGAAACGCGTCGTCTTCGTCAGTCTATCCACTATTACCCAGACTACGTCGTGTCCCCGCTGGGTAACAGGTAAGCCCACCACCAAGTCCATGGTGATGCTCTCCCACTTCCACTCTGGCACTGGAAGCGGCTGAAGCGGTCCTGCAGGCCTCTGATGCTCGGCTTTCACCTGCTGGCACACTAAGCACTGTTGCACGAACTCACCCACATCCCGCTTCATCCCTCTCCACCAAAACTCGCGTCTCAAGTCGTGGTACATTTTCGTGTTCCCGGGATGTATGGTGAATCTGGAACCGTGTGCCTCAGTCAGGAGCTCTCTCAACAGCTCCTCGTCTCTGGGAACGCACAACCGTCCCCTCAAACGTAGCACCTGGTCTGTGAAAGAGAAGTCCCCTGGGTCCCCTGATAGTACTCTGTCGCGCAAAGACTGCAAGTACGGATTGGCCATCTGTCCTGTGATGATACGGTCTATCAGCTCTGGCCTGGTCTGCCGTGTCACCGTCACTGCCCCACAGTACCCTCGTAACTCTAGAGGTCGCCAACTGCCCACCTCCTCCAAAAGGCTCCAACTCTGTAACTGTAGACTGGCCAAGCGTGCGGGCGCCTTACGGCTCAAGGCGTCAGCCACCACATTGGCCTTTCCCGGGTGGTAGCAGATGCTGCAATCGTAGTCCTTCAGGAGCTCCAACCAACGTCTCTGTCTCATGTTGAGCTCCTTCTGATCAAAAAGGTATCTGAGGCTCTCGTGATCTATAAAAATCTCGAAGGTCTCACTGTACAAGTAGTGCCTCCATGTCTTCAGCGCGAAGACAACAGCTGCCAACTCTAGGTCGTGGGTAGGGTAGGTATGCTCATGGGGCTTCAGTTGCCGCGAAGCGTAAGCGACCACGTGACCCCTCTGCATGAGCACACCTCCTAACCCCTGCAAGGAAGCGTTCGTGTACACAACGAACCTGCCACTACTGTCAGGGATGGTGAGCACGGGAGCCAAGGTCAACCTCTCCTTCAGCTCCAGAAAACACGCCTCACAGGCGTCTGTCCAAGCGAGAGGCACGTCCTTCCGGGTCAACTGTGTCATAGGACGTGCAATCTGTGAAAATCCTCTGATGAACCGTCTGTAGTAGCCAGCTAGTCCCAGGAAACTGCGGATCTCAGTGACTGAACGCTGTCTCTTCCACCTGAGCACTACCTCGACCTTGGCTGGGTCCACCGCCAGGCCGTCTCCAGAGATCACATGACCCAAGAAGGTCACCTCCCTCAACCAGAACTCGCACTTGCTGTATTTGGCGTACAGCCTGCGTCGCCTCAGAGTGTCCAGAACCATCCGCAAGTGCTGTCCGTGCTGCGTCCGATCTCTAGAATAGATGAGTACATCATCTATGAAAACCACCACGAACTGGTCCAAGTACGGTCTAAACACCCGGTTCATCAGGTCCATGAAAGCAGCGGGGGCATTGGTCAGCCCAAACGGCATGACCAAAAACTCGTAGTGTCCGTACCGGGTGCGGAAAGCTGTCTTGGAGACGTCGGTCTCCCTGATCCTCAACTGGTGGTATCCAGACCTCAAGTCTATCTTGGGAAACACCGTGGCACCCCGCAACTGGTCAAACAAATCGTCGATCCTCGGCAGCGGATATCTGTTCTTGATGGTGACCCTATTCAGCTGTCGGTAGTCCACACAAAGGCGTAGGGTCCCATCCTTCTTCTTCACAAACAGTACCGGGGCTCCCCAGGGAGACGCACTGGGCCTTACGAAACCTTTCTCCAAAAGGTCCTACAACTGGGACTTGAGCTCTCGCAGCTCAAGCGGTGCCATCCTGTATGGCGCGGTGGAGATGGGGCTGGTCCTTGGTACTAGTGAGATCTCAAACTCGATCTCACGCTCGGGCGGTAGTCCTGGTAACTCGTCTGGAAACACGTCGGGGTACTCTCTGACCACCGGGATGCTCTGAAAGTCTACCACAGGGCTGGGCTCTGCCACCACACAGGCTAGGAAGCCCTCACACCCCTGGCTCAAAAGTCTCGCCGCCCGAAGTGCCGAAATGCACCTGAAACCTCCATCCACTGGCTGTCCATGAAACTCGAAAGAAGGCAACTCCGGAATGGAGAAGACAATCTTCCTCTCAAAACAGTCCACCAAGGCGTGGTAAGCGGACAGCCAATCCATCCCCAGAATCACTCCAAAGTCCTCCATCTGGATCATAATCAGGTCAGCTGGCAGGCTATGTCCTCCAACGCTGACCTCGCAATCCGTGTACACCTCCTCAGCTACAAACAACTGACCACTCGGACCTCTGATTACGAACGGATTTTCTAACAGTGTATAATCCTGGTCCAAACTAACTGCGAAACTGGCTGCGACAAACGAGTACGTAGCGCCGGAATCGAAAAGCGTGTAAACGAGTCTGCCAGAAGCTGAAACCATACCTCCTACCACGGATCCCGAAGCTCTGGTGTCCCTGTGTGTTAGGGCGTTGATACGCCCCTCAGCTCTAGGTGCAGATGAAGCAGCCACACTCTGCGTCGGACGGGTAGGTGCTGGCCGGTACCCTCCTCGCAACTGCTGTCCTCCTCCTCGCGCCTAGAAACCGCGGCCTCCTGCGCGCCCTCCAGTGCTCTGCACGGGAAGTATCTGCTGACCTCCTGTCCTAGATGGGCAGTCCCTCCTGACGTGGCCCGGCTGGCCACATTGGTAGCAGAGGGGAACCCGACTCCCGCCCTCAGTGAGTCCCTGCTGTCGACTAGGCAGCAGTCCGGTGCTGGCGACTGGCCCCTGTCAAGGGCCCCCAAAGGCCACTGATGGCCCTGCACAACGTGACGGCTCTCCTGCGGACGCCACGTGTCTTCGTTCTCGCCGGCCCTGTGAGAAGTCTGGCTGAAAGGGCCTCTTTTGCCCGCCGTCGGTTTCTCGCGCGGACGGGTTGGTCTCCTCGTAAGTCATAGCTGCCTCTACCACCCTCGAAAACGTAGGCAGCTTCAGAGGTTTGACATACCCTCGGATCGCAGGCCGGAGCCCCTCGGTGAACCTCCAAAGGTGCTCCTCCTCAGTGGCTACCGCTGTCGCTGCAAAGCGGGACAGCTCCAAGAAACGCGTGCGGTACGTGCTCACAGTCATCGTCCCTTGGCGGAGAGTGTGGAACTCCCGCCTCCTCTGGTCTTGCCACGTCTGGGGAAAGTACTGCTCGCAGAAGAGGGTGACGAACTGGTCCCACATCGGCTCGTCCCTCTCCTGTCCCCGGACCGCCCTCCACCACCGGTGTGCTGCACTCTCCAGCTGGTACGTGGCAAAGGCCACGCGGCACTCCACCGGGGGGCGAAGGGTGTCGAAGATCTTCTCCAGCTGCTCAAGCCAGTCCTCTGCCTCAGTCGGGTCCTCATCCCCCTTGAAGGAGGGGGGCTTCAGCTTCCGGAACTGTCCGAAAAGCTCGAAGTGGCGCTGTAGGGGAGGTGCTGGTGCACCTCCAGGCGAAGGTGCCTCGTGTACAGAAGTGTCGGAGGAAGGTGGGGGCGGCAGGGGCCCATCCCCTCCCTCGTGTCCAGCGCCGTGTCCGCCGCGTGGTCCCACAGAGGACTCCCCCTCTGCAGCCCCAGGAGGAGGCGCTCGAGGCGGTGGGTGGAGCTCCTCTCGTACAATATCTCGTATCAGTCTGGCGAGGTCCTGGGCCTGGATGCCCGGGAGTGGTGGCTGGTCCACCGAGACGTCAACAACAGCACGTCCACCTCGCCGACCTCGCCCTCGGCCGTGCCCGCGGCCAGTCTCGCCAGTCCCGCTACGAGGCATCTCCTGCAAGGAGATGCGAAACCAAACAAAAACGTCAAAACAGACGGTACCTAACAAAACTTCTAAGAGCTCAAGTCAGGAGATATGTTGTGGTGGCTACTCTAGCTATAAACATGAGAATTGGTTATTTTCCAGTCAGTTGATTCACTTCTCGGGACGACCTTGCTCTGATACCATCTTGTAACGACCCGGTTCCCGAGTCCCTACGAGACACTAGAATCGGACCGACTCGACTAATCCCAAGACCTAGTCGTCCAACGAGGAAGTAACCAAAAGAGCAGTAAAATAAACCACATTCAGCATGAATATAACTAACAGTAAGAAAGTACAGCAGTAAGGGAAGAAACTACTACAGTAGATACCACCACAACAGTAGAACAACATTTATCATAAAACATGAACAGCAGGTAAAGAAAGTACAGCGGAAACAAGAACTACTCACTATAACAGAAACAAAAGAGGTACAAAAGACTGTGGTAAACTCTACTGGACCCCACTCGGCCCAGCGTCCTCTGCAGCCGCTGACCCTGGCTGCTCAACACCTGGTCCTGAAAAAGGTAACGAGTGTAACACGTCAGCAAAACACTGAGTAGAGTGGCAACTAAAACTAAAGACAACAGTAGAGTGTACAGTAGTTGTTATGTTCTATTACTTTCTTTATTTACATCTTTCAATTGTCTCACTATTTCATTTATTTCTGAGATCTTTTACTTGATCTCGAATGTTTCTCGTGGGAACGATCTTGATTGCAGTCTTTTCCAAAAAGTAGAAGTAGCACGTGGTGCTCTCCTGGCCGGGAGAGTCCCCCGTGGTGATCCTACCCTCAGTCAACCACCCCAAGGTCACTGACAGACGTAACGGTGACTACGGCACGCGCGATAAACGCACAGGTAGCTAACCCGTACTGGCACGCGGTCAGTCGTTTCCGTTAACGGGTGCGCCCAAAGCACAGCACGGAACCAGTCCAGGGCAGAGCCCTCTCAGTAACAGGGGTCCAACTCCTCCACAGTAACCAAACCGGGGCCTTGCCCCTCCACAGTCCGCGCACGCTCGCCTGACTACCCTGGTTTGCCCCAGCGGGCCTAACAAGTCGGTGTGGGAGGCTAGCAGAACCCCGGGGCTCGTGGGGTAGCTAGTACCTCCCTACACTAGTAGCTCTCCTCGGTACTACGTACGCGAGGGCCAGCAAGTCGGTACAGAGTGGCCAGTCCTAACCCCAGGTCCTTGGGGCGGCTAGCTTCGCTCTGCACTAAACAGGGGACAGTCTCTCTCCTTGGTACTCCGTACTCAAGGGCCAGCTCACTTCCCCAAAGCTATTCCATTCACTTTCCAGGAGTTCTACTCCTACTTCCCCGTAGGGTTCCATCCTTTTTACTCAAACATCCAGGTTTCACTTTCCAGTTTCACATTCTTACAATCCATGTTCTTAACCACGTTATCTATTCACAACAGGCAGCTATTAATTCAAATTACAGGCAGCTTTATATCTCTTTCCATTTTCCAAGACTGCAGTATTATACATTCCACTAGTTTTCCCATCCTAGGATTCATGCCATATCCTAGGATCTATCATACAATCTAGTTTTCCAGTCCTAGGATTCATGCAACACCTAGGAGCTATCATTCCATCTATTTCTCATTCCTAGGGTTCATGCAATGTCCTAGGTTCTATTTATGGTTTCATAATTTAACAGATTTTAATAACTTAAAGCCACTCTACCAGGCACAACGGGAGTAATGGGGGCGTGATCGGGAATCCCGCATGCCTCCGCGACTCCCAAGACTGCAACTGAACGAGGTCCTATCACAAGGATCAAACACAAGGAAAGTCTCAAAACAGTGCATAGCTACTGTAGACGGGTAGAGGAATTAATTCTGGAAAGAACGCAACTCGAATCGCGTAAAACGGAGCCCGAACGGGCCCTAAACGGGTTGAAAAAGATGATACTGTGCAAAATCAGACGTCTGGAACTTCTTCCAGACGTCTTAAAAAGTGGATCAGAGAATTACCTGCTCAGCGTGGTTTCCCAGACATCCAGAAGTCTGCGGGGACGTCTGGCCTAGCTTCAAGACGTCCGATGGTTACCCCGGACGTCTGGAGGTCTCTCCCGCCGTCTGGTACAACAGCCAGACGTCTGATTCGCAAACGATGACGAATCAGCGATCCTACTCACAGCCAACTCCCTCCCTCAGTACGGTCAGTCGACAGGAAGGAAGAAGAAAGCGGAATACTCACCTTTCAGACATCTGTATGATCTTCCATACGTCTCCCTTGCCGTCTGGCTATTAACCCAGACGTCTGATTCTGGAAATTTTTCCAGAACAGGGCACCACCCGGCTTCCGCTCGCAACGCCGCCCGCGTCGCACCTCGCGCGTCTGCTGCTCAGACCGCAGCAGGTCCCTCTCCGCGTCGTTCCGCGCCCCCTACGCCCTTCGCCGGCCGGCCCTAGCAGCCCCGGCGAGCTCGCCCGCACGGCAGAGCTCCGCTCTCGCACGCAGCACCTCCTCCTCGCTCACTGCGGCCGCCGCTGCCGCCCTCGCGCTCGCTCGCTCTCGCACACAGGAAGGAGGAGAGGAAGGGGTGGAGACGACGGGAGGGGAGGCGTGGCCTTTTTAAGGCCGCGCGAGGTGGAGAGAGAAGGAGCGCGATAGGGGTCTGCAGCCGCAGAGAGAGAGAGGGAATATCGAATATGCGGGTCTGCGCGCTCAGGTGCGCAGACGACTCGCGCGTGTGGAAGATAACGGTTTTTCAGACGTCTGGAAACAATCCCAGACGTCCTGTCAGACGTCTTGATGTGATCCCAGACGTCTGGTCCGACGCCTGGGCCACCTCCTAGACGTCTTAAAAGACGTCTGGGGCACGCGTTCGTTACACAAGGTTAAACTCTAAAAGACACATCACGAAATTACCTTGTTTGAAAATCCTGGTTGTGTATGCACACACATTGAAATTGATTATTAAGGGTACAACCCATTAAATGACCCATCACATTCTCGAGCACATTCAAACCTAAGCCTAATTAAAAGTGAGAAGACATTAGCCTTAGGGATTGGCTCGTTCTTTGAGGCTTAGATTGAGAATGTTTATGATTAACCTACTTCCACTGATTCATCTGATGTCTAGCTAGGGGAGTAGTGTCAAATGATCGCAGTTGGGGGTTATCAAAGGAACCCAAGGCACAAGCTAAAGGAAGAACTTTCTCCCCAATCCCTCCCTTTAACTGGTTGGATTGATCGGATAGAAGAAGATCAAATCGTTTATAATCTTAAGGCGAGTTTTGGGAATCTATAGATCTTTGGGCTACCCACCTAAGGACAGGTTTGAATTGCTTGTTCTGCAGGCTTCCTTTCTTTTCTCTATGTTCCCTTCCTCTTTGCTATGTATCCTTCCACCTCTTACTTGCACTTCCACTCCTACCCTCCTACCATCACTTATTCCCAAGATGATTATTATCCCAACTTAACCTATGACCATCTGGTGAGGTGTGGCTCATCATAGCTAAAATGCCCAAGTTAAGCTAGAAACTAGATTAAACACTACTGAATTAACACATGATTCATGGGTTAAGTGTGGGAAATACATTAATTTTGTGTTAAAAATATAAAATTAGGTCATTAAATGAGATTTTATTCATTAATATAAATTGATGATCCATTTGCAAATTGAACAAACATTTGAGTCTAAAAGTCCAAATCAAAAGTAAAATTAACTTCCTTAATGTTGAATTATGCTTAAATAAAACTCAGTTGCACTTGGATATCATTCGGACCTTGCATTTATTAGATTACATATAGGTCCTCAGGTCACATACATTTTATTCATTTAAAAACATTCTAGGGACCTCTTTGATAACCGTAGGGACCTTTTTGTAACACCTAAGGACTACTTTGATACCCTTCACTACTTATGGGCTTCCATGTAAATGTTCTACCCCTTTGCCCATAAGGACCTTAGCACAATTCCACCTTTACACCTGCTACACCGTGAGTCCATTGTAGCCGCGAAGAACTCACCCAATCGCAATCGTCGCTTCTTTGTACTCATGATCCTATGGCCCAGATCGAATCGAACCTTCACGCACTTCGGCGCATGTGATCACCTCTTGCCCTAGATCCCATCCAACGATTGTGATTAGATTTGGACTTCGCACGCCCTCGCTAGTTCATCCCCACCACCTAAGCCCTAGGTGAGTGATCACACCTCACGGTGACTCCATTCACTCCTTAAGCCTACTTAAGTCCCTATCCAGCTCGCGCACGACCATCAGCTCCTTCCTACTCTCTCGAGCTGAGCAATTTCATCCTCTCTAGTTTCTTCTCCACATACACCTCCATTCCTATGCCTATGCAATGGAATTCCACCTCCTGCAACCACTCCTCGCCGCTAAGGACCACATAGCGCCTAAGGGCGACACTGAGTCCCACTAGTGGACTTTCAATCCACTAAGATCCTTCCCCCCTTCATCGCTGCGGCCACTGGCTGCAGATCTTCTCAACAGGTCCCATTATTATGTTAGATTAGGATTTTTCTGCTTTCTAGAGTAATGTGGAGTAGTGATTAGTATAATTAGATTAGCTAGGAGTAAATTAGATACAAAATTCAGTGATGGATTAGTGTAGTTTATGAGTAGATTAGTACAGATTCGATCTCTCCCTCTCTGATCAATTTAGATCAGATAGGTGTTTTTCCACCTTCATTTCAACGCATACAGCTTTCTCTACACTTCCCGAATCGCTTATGATTTTCCCTTGCAATCCTTTCATCATCCACCCATCCATAAAAGTCAAATTCAGATTTGAAGCATTGGCTTCTAGATCTGAATTTGTGCCTAAAAACCCACTTGGGTAGATTAGATACAAAATTTAGTGATGGATTAATGTAGTTTAGGAGTAGATTAGTATAGATTTGATCTTGCCCTCTCTGATCAATTCAGATCAGAGAGGTGTTTTTCCACCTCCATTTCGATGCATACAGCTTTCTCTACGCTTAACGAATCACTTCTAATTTTCCCTCACAATCTTTTCATCATCCACCCATCCATCAAGGTCAAATTCAGATCTAAAGCCTTGGCTTCTAGATCTGAATTTGTGCCTAAAAACCCACTTGGGGGGTCTCCCACTCACTCCATAAAAGACCCCCCGATCTGGTTTTATTATCTCAAATTGCTCGATTATTTTCAAAGTTGCTTTTAATGCTCAATCTTATGATTTGGTGATCATTTGGTTTTATCGGACTCAATCGAGTTTTTTGAGGTTTTTAATTTCTTAATTAGGTGTCATGCAATGAATCCAAGAATTTGGATTTGATTTTTAATTTGTGGATGAACATGCACTTAATTTAAGCCTTGTTTTGGGTAGTTTGACCAAGGATAATCAGTGATACTGATTTGAGGTCAAACGAGGACCCAATTGATTCTGAGTTAATCACTAGATCATCTTGAACACCAATCAATGGTGTTTAAGCAGATTAGATGATTTATTCAGATATCAAATCACATTAAAAGCCTAAATCTGGGTGACATGGGTTTTTGATCTATACAAAATTCAATCTGGAAAATAATGTTCACCAACGATTTTATGAGATTTTAATGGAGATTCGGAGTTGTTTGGAAATGACTCCAATCACCTAATATGATCTATTTCCTCTACAATGTCTATAATGTAGGGAAAAGATCATGGTAGGGACTTCTGAGATTTCAAAATATACGGATGGATTTTCATAATTGCATATCTTTAAAAGAGCATTGGAGCTAATCTCTGCGTAGTTTTACAAGGATTTGATTTTCTAGACTTAGATCAGCTATGATGAATTCAAGTCAGACCTGAGAAGATCTGATTGAATCCATCTAAGCTGGTTTAAGTCTTCTTATTTAAGCCAATTAGGTAGCTACTGCTAGGTTTCATGGGCAATAGCTATATAAGTTGCTATATTTGTTGGTGGTTGATCAGTAGTTGCATTGAGTAGCTATCTAAGTGTTTGCTGCAAATAGCAGCAGCAGTAACTTTGAACGGCAATCAGTTGCTATTATGTGCAGCAGCTGCAGCAGCACTGTTTCGCTGTACTGGCTAATCTGATTGGCTGGGAATGGAGTTGAGTGCTTTGAGTGTTTATTGGAGCGGGCCTATGTTTAGTGTTAGAATTATTTGTATTAAGCATTCATGTACTGATATAACTTAGAAATTTGATTTTGATCCTTTGATTTCAAGTTTTAAATTCCTTTGTCAGCCATTTGAATTGTATACCTGTCTAAATCTGAATTTTAGTGAAAATTAAGATAGAAACTTGGTTTAATTGCTCATATATGTTTCGCATAGTGTGTTGGATGATCTTGAGTGTTTTTACACCCTTTCCAGCCACTCAAACTCATCTTTAGGCCTTAGGTTCCCTTTAAAAACCCTCTTGAAGGCCTTACATGTGTCAACTTTGTAAATAAATAAAAATATTTAAAAAATGTCAAAAAAAAAACCTATCTTGGTCAATATTAGATATATTTTTAAGTGTATGCAAAGTTTCAAGGCATTCTGAAACTCCAGCTTGGTAGAACATATCAGCCGACGGTTCAGTATACCTTGGAACTTAATAAAAGAACCAAATACCAAAAACAACAAAAACAACTCTCTCTCTCTCATCTCACTCTTTCTCTCTCTTCCCTGATCTCTAATATATATATATATAACCCATAAAATCAGAAAACACCCCAAAACTCCCAAAAATACCATGTATATTATGTATATACTTATATATATTAATTAAACCTAAGCTATATGTGTATAGTATACAATATGTACATAATAAGTATAAATAACTTATATATGTATTATAAATCTTAAATTAAGTATTTAGAATAATTTATTGTATATATAACTTTATTGTAATATTAGATATTAATTTATATAACTTAAATGAATAATAACTAAGTAATTATATAAACCTATTTAAATGCACATACATATTTATATATATTCTGAACCATATAATGCCTGTAATTTAATTATATATTTATAATAAATGATTAAGTTATTAAGTTAACTAGGTAATTTATTAAGTTAAAAAAATAAATTAGTAAATTAAGTTAATACAGATATAATTTATAGTGTATACTTGTAATATATTATATTAAGTATTTTCAACTAATTTAAACCATATTTATACTATATTATAGTATTTATAGCTTATTTATATGATAAACCATCTAAAACATATATTTAATTGTAAATAAATTAAAATAAAGTCTCTAAAATATAATAAAAATTTATTACGTATATTAACTCTGTAAAAAGTCAATTTGGTGATTAATTAACTAATTTATTCTGTAATTAGCAAATTAAACTCTAATTTAACTTATATAAACTGTAAACTTTACCTAATTAATTATATAATAAACCAACTTATTTTTGTAAAGATAGTACATAATTATGTAGCCCTATGTAAGGGACTTACAACCCGATAATTTATTTTTAATTTAAAATAAATTATGATCCTCAAATCGAGGGCCAAAATCAAAACATCAGACATGCATCCATCAGGTAGCAACACTCAAGCAAGTGCTAGCAATAGCGCTATATCGGTAACTTACAACCACCCGCAGCGCCTTAGTTGGAATTTGTCTCTACGGCTCCTTAGTTGTCAGGTGCCAAGCACCAATACACATCCTAACCTCTCTCTCTCGCTCTCTCTCAATTTCAACATGGCATATGTGATTTGAGTCTGCGATGCATTGGGTCGAGAGCCGTGCACTATGCGTGGGCTTGTGTGGGCCCATTAACAAGCATTAAACCAGAATTAATACACCTAATAACAACTAGGGTGGCCTTAGTAGAGGTCTGGTCCCACCCAGAAGTGAGTGCTAAGTATCCCTCGAAAAGGCCACCCGCCCACTAAACCAATTTCTGAACTGGCTAAGTGTTGAAGAAATGAATCAGCTAAGAGAGAAGAGGAGAAGAAAGGTTCAAATTGTCTAAGTGTTGAAGCTCATCCCCCTGTGCTTGTGTCTTTGTGTGTGTGTTAGTGTGAGTTGTGTGTGTCGTGTGTGTATGTATATGTGTGTCTGTATATAAGTATATAGTATGTAAAGTATATGTGTATAAATAATATAATATAATGTAAATAAATAAATTACATATACTATAATGTATAGATTCCGTCACTCTACATACCTGTATATGTTGGTATAGATAATAGTTTTTGCCTTATGTTATGTATATAATTTTATTAAGGTTTTAACGACACTTATATATGTTACTGTATATATATTATATGTTACTATAGATGTTAGTATGTTATAATGAGTTAATATGGTAAGTATTATTAACTATTTTTGTACTTATACTTAGGTATTAACATAGAGTAGTTATACATAATTTTTTATGCTTGTTTGTGTACATTTGTTTTCAAGCATTGTAGTGTGTTTTAATTCATTCTTTTGTACATAGTTAACCAAATTTTTTTATTCATTGATTCTTGTAAATAAAATCAATATTTTTGGAATAAAAAAATATTTTTGGACTTAGAGAGTGATGTTTATTAATAACTGCCTTCAGTGAATGACTTGGAATAAACCAGTAAAAATTAAGTATATAAATAAAATAGATGCGACATCGATTTGTCTTTGTGACATATACTATAACAATGACATTTTAAAATCCTTTTTAGTGTGAACCAGTTGTCGACAATCACCATCCATCTACTAGTTGGGATAATCATGATTGGGGATACAAATCCAAACCTCAATGTCCAGGGTCTAACCCTGGACATCATGACTGTGATTATTATCCTTCTCACGCCTACACCAAGTATAGATCCTCACCCTTTTATGAACAACCCAACACGATCTACAATCAAGAAGGATATGATTACAACACTTACCCTCCCCAGGACTACACTGCATAGAGGTCACCACCCTTTAATGAACAACCTAAAACGATCTATTATCAGGGAGGACCACAGGAACCTCAATTTCTTAACTCCCCTAGATTGAACCCAAACCCACCAAACCCTGAACCAAACCATTTGGTTCAGGTGAACCAGGTTTAAGAAAGGCTATTGGCTAACTTAAGGAATGCCATACAATCTTTAGAAGCTTAGCCAACACCCTGTACTGAAGCATTGGAGTCCCTGATCAAAATCATTGACGATCTGAATAGTTCTTTATTGGATTGGCTCCAAGATGTTGAGCATAAGGACCCTAGTGAGTTTTTACTTGGGAGATTGTCAAGATTGAGGAAGAAATTCATAGTTTCTCTAGTCTAATCTTGGGATGTTTCCCAAGATGAACCCCATCTAGGAGAACCAATGTCGGAACCCGCTCAAGCATCTATAGAGGGGATATATTTTATGAGATCAGGGATGACCAGATTGGTCTAGAGTAACCAGCTAAGAATGAATCGATTCCTTCACCCGAGATCCTCGAGCCATGGTAAGAGGAAACATATGTCTCCATGGACTAAGGAATGATAGATGATTTTGAGACATATATAAATGAGGATCAAGAATTCTTTGATCTGAGGGTGAAGAATCTTTAGGTAAAGTCTCACTCAAGTTTAAGGTGAATGATTTTAGTGAGACAAACAGGCCCAAGAAGTATGATAAATCATTTAATGGCCCTATACTGAGGATTGTGATTCTATTGGGGCTGACATGGAGGATTTAGATCCTCATTTAATGAATGATTTAATCAGTTGCCTCATTCTTCAACCACACCCTGTTGAGTATAATGATAATTTTATTTTGGAAATCATCAAACGCAAGTCAATTCTAATTCAGACACAAATTTTGGATTTGGATATATTTTAGACGGGGTTAATAATACTTTCGAGGTCCCGGAAACTTTGATTTTGGAGGATAGGAGCTGAGAAATGACAATTTGGGAAGCTAATTTCGGGGGAAATAGACTTCTTAATCTAAGGGTTCCTTTGTGCCTGAAATCATAAACCTTTTACCAGGACCCTTTTGATATTTTTGACTATAAGGACATGAGATAGATCAGTGGATTATCTTTTTGAGCCAAATTCTAAATGGACAAATACTCCTATTTGTTTAGAACTTTATTTTGTCTAGAATTTTAGACTTGGGTAGCATACAACAAAGTTGCAGGCCCAGGTTTGCAGCCACAATGATATCTGATTCTGGGAAATAGAACCTTGGATAACCCGACCTTAAGGCATGGGCCTGCACCACAATCTGGCCCACATCTGTGGACACCTCATTGTAGGTCATGAGATTGATCTTTTTATTCTGATCCTGACCTGTACTTGTGAATTCTTAATTTCTTCTTTGTTTGCATATTGTGCCAAATTGAAGGCAATAAACTTAGCACTTGTAGAGTCTATTTTTTATCTCGGAACTAATCGGAATCATCATGAAATTCAAGTACTTTCTTCTCTACTCCACTCTATTTTATGTCTTTTCAATATAATGAGGACATTGCATTAAATAGGCATAGGGGTGGGTATATTCATCTCTGAATTATTTTATTAGCTCCGTAGATTCTTTTTATTTTCTATTTATTAAAAAGAAATGAATTTGGAAAAGAGAACTTAAGCATGATGAGTTGTTCAACTTTAGGAAATAATACGATAGGACCTAAACACTTAGACTCTTCAAACCTTCGGACTTAATCAGCCTGGGTGTCCACTAACATGTGGACTTGTTTCTTGAGTCCTCGCAATTTTTAATTCATTTCTAATTGGTTAATAAGTTGGGGTGATAAGTACACGACTTATCAACCCACCCTATGATTTCAGGAGACTTATATAGTCTAAGCATCTGCACACTATCTGCACTGACTCACTTTTTGGTGATTTTAATGGAAATTAGGTAGCTAATGAACTTTCTACGGTGGTATAGCTGGCAAATTGTCGTAGGTAATAGCCCATTGGCTGGTTGTCCAGAACCCAGCTACACAACTGATGAACACACATAAATTCATAATAAATTGCTTATTTTTGATAGTTCCTAGGCTTAGCATTGCATATCATGTTATAAATATTGCATACCATCCATTACATGGCATTTAGGATAGTTGTATATTTTATATATTAATTCCTCCATTTTATATGGCCAGGGGGCAATGCGACATCCATACGGGTTTCAGATGGAAAATCTGACTGTACGGATGGATCTGGAGCGACGATCGCAGTTCGGCATCGCGAGAATCATCTTGATCTAAGCACCGTAGCACCCTCTACAAGAAGAAGAAGATGGACGGCCCAGATGGCGCCATGTGGTGCCATCCAGACCACCCAACACCGGCCAGCAGCACTGCCCAACTCCTTCTTCATCCGCACCCTTCAATCCTAGTCGTTGGATCAAGATCCAACGGCTGGGAAGCGGACACACCAAGCCACTCCACACGACACAAGGGAAGGATTGCCGCAATGGTGGAAGCGCTGGTTTGCAAAGGAGGGGCACTGGTTCGAATCCTCGTAGCCCCTCCAATTCATAATTGGGCTGGCGGAGCGGCAGTGCCAGCGCAAGGCAGCACACGCATGCGTGCACACGACAGTGCATGTTAAGCGTGCATGCCAGCGCATCGCAAGCACTCATGCCAGCGCAAAGCAAGCACGCACACAGCCGGTCGCGTGCGGTCAGCGCACGTGATGAGTGGGGCAGCATGGCGCGGGCGCAAGGGCAGTTGGCACCAGCTTTCAGCGACAGCTGGGTTGACCTACAGCGACGCTTACAGCCGTCGCTATTTCATTGTAAGCCAGCAGAGCCAGCTATGGGCGTAGGTGAAGGTGAGCTGTCTACAGCAACGTTTCTAGCGATGGTCTGGAGATCGCTAAAGGTCTTTTGTCCATTTTTAGCCTCTTCTCCTCCACTATAAAAGGACCTACACCCCCTCCCTTCCAAGCCATCTCTACCTACTCTACTCCCACCTACTCCCAAGCTCTAGCAAGCCTACCAACGCTCCATTAGAGCTTGTTCTCAAGCTCCCAAGGTGCCTATTAGTGTAGTAAACCTCTGCCCCACCAAATACTCCTCCAACTTCCCATCTCCCTTCATAGGTCACCTTGGAGCCCTCCTCCCACCTCCATTCCGGTAGCAGATCAACTTCGTCTTCTCACCTCCATTCCGGAGTTACGCCGAAGCTTTCCTCAACCCGACGTCCTCCAGCATCTCACCTCCATCGTCTCGCTCCTCACCTCCTTCGTCCGAGCTTCTGCCAGGCGTCGTCATCTCGCCGAACAGCTGATTCGGGAGATTTCCTCTCACCTCCCTCTCTTTATATGCTTTCATAGTTTCTTGTAATTGACATTGGAAGTAATATATATCATATTTGTTCCACATTTCTATCTTGTGATACATTTGCTTGTTTTCTTTTATTTTAAAAATACAAAAAAAAATAACAAAAGCTCAAAATACCAAAAAAGAAACGAATCGAAGCGCGATTTTCAATAAAGTAAATGTCGCCTCCCTGTGTTCAACCTGGGACTCCCTTGGAGTTTCAGTATAAATTTTATCTGATCAACATGTTTTGCAACTACGATGATCGGTTACTTGTAACCCCGATTTCAAACACGCGAAACACGCCCGACCAACAACCATTCTCTTTATACTGCCTTTAGGTAAATCTTAGATCAGGAAAGCCACCTACTCAGAAAAAAAACACTAGTAGAAAAGGCACTGTTCTCGACAATACATTTTCAACCATTCTACACTAGTCGCTATATTGATTATTCTCGACCATTATAAGGAAACCAATCTCAAAAAAACCTATCATTAAGTTTCCCACCTGCTGGCAGAGGTTTTGGTTGAGGTCATTCATTCTTTGTAAAACGGTCGACGATAATCCTTCCATAAACTACCAACTTAAACGTTAATTCTTCAAATGTGATCGTCGACCATTTTTCCAACAACAGTCGATAAAGTTTTCGACTGTTCTTTTTAGAATGGTCGACAATAATCCTTTTGTAAACTACCAACTTGGAAAGTTAATTTCAAACGCGATCGTCAACCATTTTTTCAAGAACGCTTGAGAAAGGTCGACCTAAATACCTACGTGGCCCCAACTCCCTCCCCCTTCCTCCCAAAACCTCCTCTCCTCTAGATCAACCTTCCTCCTCTACGACTCCCCAGAGGAGCTTCGGCCATACCACTGTGCGGCTCCCCCTTTTGCAACGACTGCAGCCCCTCCTCAGGTCAGGGCTCTCACCGTCCTCCTCCTCTTGCCTCCCCTTGCCAACATGAAGGCCCCTCCTCCCTCCACCCTGGCCTCCTCACGACCTCCCTCCATCCCAACCTCCTCCCTTCGACCCCACCAAAACCAGCTGGCCAGCCTCCCGTCGCCACCACCACCTCAACCTCATCCTCCCTCCCTACCACCACCATTCCCCCTTTCCCTCCCACCTCCTCCATACCACCACCACTTGTGCCACCACCACCTCATCCTCCTTCCACCACCCTCTATCACAGCCCCCTCCTCTCAAATAGCTAGGTTAAGTATTTTTTTATTAAGTACTTAGGTTTGATTTTTATATGTGAATGCAATTAGGATGTTTTGTAAGTTATTTTTAGTTGGTTTAGTTAAATTGTTCCTCATTGTTGTTTGTGGGGTGTGCCCACATATGTAGTGGTTAGTTTTGAGGTATTTCCACTCTTAGTTTCATTAAAATGTTTAGTTAAATTTGCATTTAATTTGAATGCTTGTGTGACATTTTATTTATAGAAATGAAATGTGGGGTGTATCCACATCTGTTGTGATGCACTTTTATGTATGTAGGATCTGAGAGAAATCCCATATTATAGTGGAAACTCTACCGAAATTTTTCGGCTTGCTGTTTGCGTGTAGATATAGGTGTAGGGTTTATGATTAGGTTTTACATTTTGGCTTTATGGTTTTGTGTTTAGGGTTTAGGATTATGGTCATTTGTTTTTAGGTTAGGTTATAGGTTTTAGTGTTTAAGGTTTAAGGTTAGGTTTAGGATTTTTTTTTGGATTTTGGTATTAGGTTTTGAGTTCTAGATTTAGGTTATAGGATTTTTATTTTAGATTTAGGGTTTTCTGTTTAAGGATTAAGTTTAAGTTTTTTGGTTTTAGCGTTTATGATTTTTTATTTTAGGTTTTGGTTATATGTTTTGAGTTTTGGATTTAAGATTTCAGGTTTTGATTTTCGAATTAGGGTTTTGATTATTGAATTATGATTTAGGGTTTTATTTTTATGATTTTGGGTTTTAGTATAGAATTTAGAGTTTAGGTTTAGTTTATGGTTTTTGGGTTTAGTCGCTCAGTTTAGGGCTTAGTACCTTTATGTTTTGTGGTGTGGAGAAATTTATTAATTAAATTTAGAATCAGTTTAAATTTAGATACACACACTTGCACAAATTTAAAAGCACTTCATGACAAACAATAGGAGTTCTAACCCCTAGGTAACAGGTTATGGGAGGGATATAATTATGTCAAAATACTAATCCGTCGAGACTTATGATCATGTTATACGGACAATGCCGAGTGTGTATATACCTCACTTACATGCACGATGCATTGCCTTTATAACACGTCATAAGTGTTGTCGTCTTTAGTTCAGAGAAGTTATGAACTAAAGGGGTCCTTGAAGATTTGATCACAACTTAAGGTTACTTCTTGCATGTAGCTAGTGTTTGGAGAAATTTTGGTCGCATTTTCTCACTCTTCTCTGGCATATCAACTAATCTTAAGCTCTGTTCCCGAAGTGTCCTTTAGTAGGGGTTATTGGGGATGTAAATAAGGTTAGTCTTGGGGTTATACTGGAGAAGTGCAGGGAAATGCTGCCAAAATTTCTCCAAACACTGGTTGCATATAAGAAGTAATGTTATGATTAGATCTTCAAGGATGGCCTATCAAGTGAAAATCTTCTTAAAATACACATTTTTTCTTTATTCAAGTCTAACTTATGACTAGTTGCCATTGACATTTAGGTTTATTATCATGGATAAGTCATGGATTAGTTTGAGGAATTCGAATCACCACAAATACAAGAGTGAAGTGAATTCATTTTTGGAGTGGGCAATTAATGATGGTAGAAAGACATTTAGACGAGGAGAATTCCTTTAGCTGCCCATGTAGACACTGTTTGAATGGGTTTTTCATGATCAAGACACAGTTTTCGAGCATGTGATATGTAACGATTAGTGACAGCATTACGTAACTTAGACAGGTCATGTGAGCAAATTAGAGGAGAAGTCAGAAATGAGAGAATTGAAGCTTTTGAAGAAAGTGATGATAATCAAGGAAATGAATTTGATGAAATGTTCCATGATATGAGAGTAGCAGACCCTAAGGATGTAGATGACAATGAGACATTACGAGATTGTAATGAGTTTTACGATGCAGTCAAGGCAACAGAGGATCCTATTGCTCCTGGAATAACGTCAATGTTGAAGTTGTTATTCCTTCTCAAATTATTTCAGATGAAAGTGATGAATAGGGTCATAGAGAAATTAATGTCTAAGGTTCTTGAATTCATTAGGGAGCTGCTGAATAATCTTGCTGGGTACCCTAAGTCATGGTATGATGCGAAGAAGCAAATACGTGGGCTCAGACTGAAATGCGACAAGATTGATGCCTGTCATAATGACTGTGTCCTGTACAAAAATGAGTACCCAGGGTTGACTAACTATCTTGAATGTGGTGAGGAGAGGTATAAGGTGGGTAAGTCAACAAACACAGGTAGGAAGAAATAACTGGAGAAGGTTCTCTGTTATTTTTCACTGATCCCTAGGCTACAACGCCTATTCATTTTCAGTAAAACAGCAAAACTGATGACGTGGCATCAGGAGAATAAATCAAAAGATGGACACATCTATCATCTAGTAGATTCTGATGAGTGGAATAGATTTAACAAGAATCACACATTATTTGCAAAGGAGGCACGAAATGTGAGATTGGGGCTTGCAAGCGATGGATTCAACGCATTCAAGAACATGTATCCGTCATATTCCATATGGCTGGTGGTAATGTTAACTTACAACTTACCCCTATAGCTATGCATGCGATCCGCATTCATGATGTTGACCCTCCTTATCCTAGGACCTAAGCAACCAAGAAATGCGATAGATGTTTATCTCCAACCATTGATTGATGAACTGAAAATCATGTGGTACGATGGTGTTCAAACATATGACGCACAGAAGAAACAATTCTTCTAGTTGCATGTAGCATTACTGTGGACAATCAATGACTTTCCAACATATGCGAATTTGTTAGGATGGAGTACGAAGTGAAAGTTCACTTGTCCAATCTGTATGGATGATACTAATTACCTGAGATCGCCTGAAAGAAAGAAGTTCTATTACTTAGGGCACAACAGGTTTTTGCCCATTGAACACAGATGGCAAACGTCACAATTCAAGGATCGGTTTGATGGTAAAGCATGTCGATATTCATCGAAGAATCCAAAAAATAAACTCAATATAAGTTCTATTAGGTTGTCGGGGATGAAAATCATGGAGACATTGCAACAACTCGGTGAAATGCATTTGGGTTATCTTTTCAAGAATGATTTGACTTCCTTGCGACATTCAGGGTTTAGGAAGAAAAGCATATTTTTTATGGAGCTTCCATATTGAAAGGATTTGACTGTGCAACAAAATTTAGATGTTATGCACATCGAGAAGAATGTAATTGACAACATTCTTGACATATTAAACCTAACAGACAACCCAAATGATACATTTAAAAGAAGGAATCATATGAAAATTTTGGGTATTCATCCTGAGTTGCATGTTCAATGCAGAAGAAGATTACTGGGTTAAAAAGTCATGATTCTCATGTATAGATGCAAATCTTATTCCCACTAGCGATACATGGAGTGATGCCTGATCCAGTAGTCGATTCTTTTACGGAGATGAGTAGATATTTTAGTGTAATCTATTTAAAGACATTAGATCTCGAATTGCTGAAGTATTGGGATAAAAAAATTATGATCACACTTTATAAAATGGAGCAGATTTTCCTGCCTACATTCTTCAACGTGATGGTTCATGTCATGCTTCATCTTGAGAATGAGGCGAGAATTGCTGACCCAGATCCTTCTCAGCCGGGATGTTCTGCACCACCCTCTCGTAGTATTGGTATGAAATTAAAGTTTGGTAATTGTTACGATTTATTTATTTCTTTATTATTTTATTTTATGTTATAATTCTGTCTTATAGGTGCACGTAGGAGAAGAGGTTCCATGCAAAATAAGGACCTAGAGAAAATTTCGCATGGGGTCCGCATTTCAGTTAAGATCACACCAGTAGGGGAAGTAGTGGAGTATCCTTCATTTGTAAGCAGACTAGGTACGTTGACGAAGGCGATCATCTCACTGTCCTACTTCGATTGGAGGAAGGTGCCAAAGGAGCTGAAGAGGTAGCTCATTCGAGAGTTAAAGGTAATTGGTAAAAATTAATAACTTATTTACATTGCTTTATATAACTTTAAAGTATGTAACAATTTCTGTTCTTCTACTAATGCCAGCCATCTTTAATTGGGGCGACAATCCTAATGTCCCCAAATATATCCATAAGTACACAGTCAAGATTCACAAAGATTGGAGATTAAGAATAAGGTTAAAGATAAATTTTAACTGTATTTGTTTATTTATTTTACCATAATTCTAATATTATTTATAATATTATAAATATATTTCTTAGTATTATAAGAACAGGAATCATGATGGGGCATTGTGTAATGGGCCTCTTTTGATATAGCTGCACACTTGGAAGGAGCATGTGAGCATTGGTATGATCTAGCAAAGCAGGTAAAAGTACTACATATATTATCATTTAACTAATTTCTAAGTTAATAAATTATACCATTATTTCAGGAGCAGGCTAAGAAGAATAAGGAAAATAGAGCTAAAGCTCTACCGAAGACCCATGTCTTGGGTAGGAAGAGCATAGGCGGGATGAAATTTCTATACGTAAGTACTTTTAATTATTATTTTCTTTTAAACCTTACAATATTTTTAATTTGTTTCAATTAACTATTTAAAAATATTGTAGTCTGCTATGCATGAAGGTACCTAGCTTGATCGGGTGGGAGTATATAAGGCCACTCATAACAAGATAAGTGAGGGAAAGAAAGAGTGGCTTCATGACACATACTAGTAGAGACACATAAGTTAAAATACACGATACTTTTATTTCATTTCGTAATTATAATTAAATGAAATTACTTAATTTAATTCAATCTCTTTTAGGATAATATTGTCAACTTAATGCATCCTCCTTAGTATGGTACAGTTTAGCAACTACTGACAGCAGATGAGGCATTCTGAATCACCATGCCACCTAAGTATGGTGGGTACGTCCGTAGCGCGGGGAGGAGCGTGACCGTCTCCACCTGGTATGGGAGAAAGAGGGCATCGTTCTCTTAAGATGAGGTATAGGAGATGAGGAAGGAGATTGCACTATTACGCTGCCTTTACAGGAGAAGGACCAGCGGATCGATGAGTTGACCATGCAAGTCAGGGATGACGCGATGTAGTTTAAGGAGTCAACTCAGACTATCAAGGAGCTCCTGAGGGTACTTCATTAGGGAGGTATTGATCACCCATCCTTTCATCAGTTTAGAGATCGTCATGATGATGATGATTTAGGTGGTGGTGGTGCTAGAGGCATTGGTGCCGCAGCATGATTATTGTGTTTTTTATATACATTACCATTTGTAATGAACTTTGTATTCATTGTTACACATATGAAATTTTGATTTTCATTTCTAGTGTTTTAAATAGATGCAAATGAACTAAGTTGTGTGATTGATTATATTTTTATAGGATTTTTAGTTTTCTATAGGTCTTCCACATAATTAAAAATATTAATTAAAAGAAATTGCAACTATGTTAACCATTTTCCAACAGACGAGAATAGTATGCGACCAAAATTACAAGGTGTTCGTCGTGAAATGCATAAAATATTATTTCTATATCGTTGTAGTTGTGAATCATATCGAAACAAATAAATTTATAAATATTTCAGTAAGTACCGAGTCATTTGCAGGGAGGCAAAACATAATTTTCAAAGCTTTCCGTACTAACTAATCTATCCTAATGCAAACATAGCAACAGAGACCAAAAATTTAGAAAATCAAATTTTTATTACTACTCGCAAACAATTCTCAAACTAGGAATTAAAACAACTATGCTAAAGAATAGAGAGAGAAAATAGATGAAGGACGGTGCTGCTTGTGGGATGCTTGTGCAAAGTGTGGTAGCACTTCAGATCCAGAACGTCGGGAGGAAGGCTAGAGAAATGTTGCAGAGAGAGAAAGAGGCTGGAGATGTGTCTGGTGGAAGTTGAGATGCCTTCAGATGGGGGCTCTGGGGTCCTTTTTATAGACAAAATGAGGGGCAAAGCTGGTATTTGAGTCCCAATCTCATGTAACACCCTTGGAGCCATCAGATTCATTGATCGGGAGATCAACGGATTAGAACACGCCTCAAAATAACCTTCCACTAGCCTAAAACGTGCGGAACACACCAGATGCTAACATGTGGCATGCTCACGCTCGCCCGATCCATCACCTCCGTGCTCCTTACGCACGCATGCATGCGCTTCAATTTTAGCCATCCGATATGATGATTGGATGGCTTACGATTCACACGCTATAGCCTCTGCCCCCACGTGTATCGGGGCATTGGGTTGGGCATCCAACCATTCATGTATCCGCACCACCGCTTTGACCGAACTACGTTACGCCACGCAGTTGCATCCGCACCATTTGATCCGATCTAACGACCCAATTGAGCATAAGTGCCACCGCCTCTTCGATTTTTTGTTGAGCGTGAGTCGAATGCGTTCCTCATGCTTGCGTGCAAGGGCGCTCTGCACTGTGCTACATCGCCTCTTGTGTTGCGGTTTGGAATTCAAGTGCAGCTGCTCTCAACCGTTGGATGAAGATCTGAGGACTGAGATGCGTTCTTCTTTGCTGAAGGATGTGCGAGAGGGTGACGTGGCTCCTTCGTGGCCATTGGATGACGATCCAACAGCCCATGTTTTTCCTTCAAAAGTTGGAGTGCGATGGTGAGCCGTTGGGATGGTGCCACGTGGCACCATCCTAACTGTTCATCTTCCTGCCTTTGTAGTTGATGCTACAGGGCTCCGATCGGGTTGATCATTGCATCGTTGGATTGCGATTGTTGATCTGGATCCATCTGTGCGGTCGGATTTAACATCTAAGGTTTGGTTCTCTACTATCTTTCTCATTGGCCTCTGATCTTCTAGGGGCTAAGTGTGGTGCTATGGAAGTCTGATCAAGATGATTCCAGAAGCGTTGGACTCCCATTGTCATCCTAATCAAATCCATATGGTCTGATTTAACATCTCTGGCCTTGAATCATCTGCAATTAATAACACCTCTCTCTTAGAGCATAAAATAACATTATTATCTATAAAGCTAACTAGTTAACTATGATGCAAATTATGATACTCATACATGCATTGTTCCTAAGTTAAGCTAAAATCTAACTTAATTCAAGTCGATTAGGTCCTATGATTGCTGTGCAATCACAAGGCATTAACGGCTTAAAAATAGATGAAAATATTTGTATTTTCGATCATTAGATAAAACAGTTGAGAATATTAATATTGTCGACCATTTGAAAACGGATGATAATATTAAAATTCTCATCCAGTATTAACAAACAGTCGAGAATGTGATCTTACTTGTTACGGCCCGATTCCTAACTCCCTACGAGACATGATAATCGGATCGACTCGACTGATCCCAAGACCTAGTCGTTAACCAAAAAGCAGTAAAATAAATCACATTCACCATGCAAGCAACTAAAAGTAACAAAAGTACAGCAGTACAGAAATAAACTACTGCAGTACACACCACCACAACAGTAGAGAATTTAAACAGGGTACAGGAATATGAAGTTTACAATAAAAGAGTACAAAGGTGTAACAAATACTTACTACTACAGAAAACAAGTACAACAAAAGTACAACTACTGGGCTCTACTAGGCCCAGCACCCTCTGCAGTAGTAGGCTCTAGCTGCTCAACACTTGGACCTGAAAAAGGTTATAAGTACAACATGTTAGCGAAACACTGAGTAGAGTGGCAACCAGCTAACTAAGAGAAACAATAAAGGTGGACAGGTAGCTGTTGTTTTCAATTTCTTTCTTTATTTAACTAATTATTCTTTCTTTCATCACTTGGTTTATTTATCAGGTCTTTTTCTTGATCTCGAATGTTCCTAGTGGGAACGATCTTGATTGCAGTCTTTTTCGAAGAGTAGGAGTAGCACGTGGTGCTCTCCTGGCCGGGAGAGTTCCCTATGGTGATCCTACCCTCAGTCAACCACCCTAAGGTCGCTGACAGACGTAACAGTGACTGTGGCACGTGCGATAAATGCACGGGTAGCTACCCTGCACTGACACGCGGTCAGTCATTTCCATTAACGGGTGTGCCCAAAGCACAGCACGGAACCAGTATAGGGCATAGCCCTCTCAGTAACAGGGGTCTAGCCCCTCCACAGTAACCAAACAGGGGTCTCGCCCCTCCATAGTCTGCGCACCCTCACCTGACTATCCTGGTTTGCCCAGTGGGCCTAACAAGTCGGTGTAGGATGGCTAGCTGAACCCCGAGCCCCGTGGGTGGCTAGCTCTCTCCCTACACTAGTAGCTCTCCCCGGTATTGTGTATGCGACGGCCAGAAAGTCGGTGCAAAGTAGCCAAACTCACCCCGGTCTCGACCTGAGGGCGACAAGCTCCCCTCTACACTAAGAGATAATATGTGCTCCCTTTAGTACCATGTACCAAGAGACAACACACTTTCCCATTCACTTTTCCAGTTCCATTCTATTTATTTACAGGAGCTCTACTCCTAATTCCCCATAGGGTTCATGCTCATGTTCCTCAGGCCAAGCCATACTAGGTTTCATCATTCAGGTTTATTCGCATATAGCATGTGTTCCCAACATTCAATCTCTCTTTTCCAATTTATATACAAGTAGCTCATATTTAATTTCAAACAACAGAATTTACATGTAGCAGTTACTAATAACAGTACTCTACATTTCACAGGCAGCTGTTGTCCAATTACAGGCAATTATTATTCCATCTACTCATTCTAAGACTACATTCCAAGCATTTAATACAATCATTCCAGTGTTTCTAGTCCTAGGATTCATGCCATACCCTAGGATCTATCATTCAATCTAGTTTTTCTGGTCCTAGGATTCATGCCATACCCTAGGATCTATCATTCAATCTAGTTTTTCTGGTCCTAGGATTCATGCCATACCTTAGGATCTATCATCTATTCTAGATATGCATTTATGTTTGTAATTGACTAAGGGGAGCCACTCTACCCGCAAAATCGGGAGTAATGGGGGCGTGATCGGCAGGTCCATGTGCCTCTGCAAATCCCAAATCTGCAACAGAACGAGGTCCTAACACAAGGATCAACCACAAGAAACCACTCAAAACATGATAAAAAGCATTCCAACAAGTAGAGGAACTTATACGAAGAACGGAATCTTAAACGTGGAAATCAGACCTCGAACGAACCCTAAACGGGTCAAAAATGACAACTCTGACTCAAATCAGACGTTTGGAACATCTTCCAGACGTCTTACTCTGCGCTGCTCCTTAGACGTCCAGGGATCCTCCTGAACCGTCTGGACCTAGTTCTAGACGTTCGACTATCCCTCCGAACGTTTGGAGGAGCTCTCTACCGTCTGGTGACTCGCCCAGACGTCTGAACCACGTGGGAGGGCGTGTCTCGTGCCTTCCCGAAGAGAATCCTACATGCGTATGCAAAATCTCTCAACCACGGCACGCAACAGACGTCCGAAAAAGGAAGCGTAGGAGGCAAAATGTACCTCTTAGTCGTCTGGAGCTCCCTCCAGATGTCGTCCACGTCATCTGGATGTAGGTCCAGACATCTGATTTTGGGAAAAATCCCAGAATCAAAACCTCCGTCTTCTTCCTGCTTCACGCGACCACGCCGCGCAGCCGCTTGTCCGCTGCTCTAGCTGCAACAGCGTCGGGGGAACCTCCCCGGCACACACTCCGCCTCGCGCACGCCGACCGACCTCGAGCAGCTCCGGCGAGCTCTCTCTCTCTCACAGCTCGCGTGCTTTCTTCTCTTCCCTCTCGCTGCTCCTCTCCTCCCCACCACTGCACTCGGCTACAGCTGTCGCGCTTGCTCTCACTCTTGCTCTCGCACTGGAGGAAGGAGAAGATGGATGGGGTGGGGTGACGTGAGGGACAGGAGGGGAGTATTTGTAGGCACGAGGGGAAAAGGTCCTACAGGTCGACGAGGGGAGAGAAAGAGAAGAAGGCGGATGGGGTTCAGTCTGCGTGTGGCACGCGTGCAGACTTGCGATCGTACGCACGCAAAAATTAATTTCCAGACATCTGGGAAGGTGTCCAGACGTATGACCAGACATTTGGACCAACTCCCAGATGTCTTAAAGTGTTTTGATGTTACGGGTCCTAACATTACTCGACCACCTAAAAAGCGATCGATGTAGATATTTTCATCGATAGTACATTTATAATGGTCGAGAAAAGTTTAAAGTAGATGACAGAAACAATGACACGTCGAATGAGGGTCCTCATTTTTCCTAACGGTAACATTCTAAAATGGTTAAGAAAACACAATAGCGACTGTACATTCCTCGATCCTATTTCTCAACCGTTATTTTCACATTGCTGACCGTTTTTAATGGTCGGCAATAGTGAATATTCTTATAGTGAAAGAAAGTAAAATACCCAAAAAGGAAAAAACAAAGAAATAGAAAAGGAGAAAAAATAAATAAACCACACTTCATCTCACGGGTATGGTTGGCAAGTTGTCATGAGTAACAACCCATTTGCCAGTTGTCAAAGCCCAGCCCACAAAAATGCACAAATAATTCCTAAACACTTGGGAAGAAGCAAAAAAGTAGAATAAGAAAGGGAGATATACACTAAGCTTGCCCTTGTGTTGACCCCATAAAAATGAAAGTAAGTAGAAAGTTACTAATCGAAAAGGTAAACCTTCAGGCAAAAAATTAGTTTTAAGGTCACCTAAGGGTGTAGAAACCTAAAGTCCATTCTAAATGCCATTTAGTGAGCCTATCACTTTTTCACAAATAAGATGCCTAGCACTTAGAGTTCTTTTCGAGTCTTGGATATGTTGGGTAGTCGTAGAAAGCTATCTCAAAACTCTAAACTCAAAAATCCAAAAAAATTAGAAAAGAAGGAAAAGAGAAATAAATATTTGCTTCTGTATGGAATAAGGTGAGGACTTGAGCGGTTTACATTTTGGTAGACACCTGGACACTATTGAGTTTTTGTAGCTTATGTCCTTAGTAGAAATTTCTTTTTGTTGATTAACTTATGCCTAAGCAATCAGATTCTAATTTTATTTCTACATAGCATTTAGTTTAGTTTTGCTAGGAACTAGAAAAAGATAGGCATGTGAGTGTGATGTAGACATGTCTAGTTCAAATAAATGTCTATTTATCATGTTCTTAGGCTTAAAATTGTATTCAACATTATAAATATTGCATAGCATGCGTCATTCTGCATTTAGAAGAGATTGTAAAATTTATAGCTTAAATTCTCTCTTTTTATTGGCTAGGGGATAGGGAGACATCTTTCTAGGCTTCAGATTGAAGATCAGACCGTATAGATGTGATCAGGGTGATGATCATAGTCCAACGCCTCCGAGATCACTCTGATCCGACATCTGTAGCATCTAGTACAAGCTAATGAAGATTAAAAGCCAAGGGACAAGGTGGTGAAAATCCAAACTTTAGACGATAATTCCAACCTCACGGATGGGTTTGGATTGACGATCGCATCCCAACAACAAGAAAATTGATCCAATCTGACATCTATGGCGCCACTTACAAGCAATAAAAGATGGACGGCTCAGATGGAGCCACGTGGCATTATCTGAGTCACCCACCGCTGGCCCCCCACACTCTCGCACCCTTTGAAGCTCACATAACGCCTCATCTCCATAGTTGTATGAAGATCCAACGATCACGTGCAAGCCACATCATCTCCATCAACGCTATCAACTTTCAATCGTTGGATCATATCCAACGACTGAGAGATAGTGGAGAAAATTCAAAAACATGACACAAAGGTGACGGTAGTGCAGCAGTTGAAGGCCTTTCCACAAAGCGGTGGCGCGAGTTCGAGCCATGCTCAACAAAGTAAATTTGTTGAGAAGGCGTGCATGCAAAATTCAACCATGGATGCTTGATCTTACGGTAGATGGAGTGGCTATGTGGTGGCGTGGATGAAGAGAGCGCAATGACGCGCCATTAGACATGCAATCTGACATGCAAGGGTGCTATTTGAAGGTAGGTTGAGGTGCATCTTAAGCCATCCCATCACATGATCAGACATCTAATCTTGATCTAGATGGAGCGGGAGTGATGGATTCTCAGTCGTTCGATATGCATCTAATGGCTGAGAACAACCCACGTACATGCGACGCTTGGTGTGCGTGCTTCAACGGACTAAGGCTAAGAGGTGCCAACGTGGCCTCTTGTGGACTCTCAAATCTCCACCGCACAACTCACATTGCAAACGTGCTTCAGCAACGCTCGCCTACAGCAATGCACGCATGCATCACTAAAGGGCGCAGAATTAATTTTTAAGACTTAAAATGCCATTTTTGCCCTTAAACTTCACCTATAAAAGGGCACCTACACCCCCTTCGTCCATGATCCCTTCCCACTCTTTCCTCACCTCCTCCAAAGCTTTAAGGAGCTTGTTCCAAGCCTAGAATGCTCCTCTAGAGTAAAAGAATAAATATTTTTTCCTACTTCTCACCCCCATTTGTGGAGCATTCTGTGGTCATCTACCACATTCAGGAAGCAGATCTTGCTGCGACGCTGTCCTATCTCATTCCCAACTTGTCCAGCTTCGTCCTTCCTCTTCCAGCTCCTCACCACTCTCTCCCAAGAGCTTTATCAACGCGGCTCGTCCTTCAAGCAGCCGTCGAGGTGGATTTCTCTCATCTCTATCCTTTTATTTCTTTTTAGAATAGATTTATTTTCTACAAGTAGTTGTTATAGACTCTGATGCAAGATTTGTTCATTCTCTCTCTATCTCTCTTTTTTTCTATTATTCTCTCTCTTCTATTATTTATTCTTTAACTAGAGTAGCTCGTGTAGATTGATTTCAACCGACTATTCTACTTGTGAAAATAATTCCAAATGCGATCTCTAATCAAATGTTTGCCTCCCCGTGTTCGACTCGGGACTCATCTCTAGTTTCGATAAATTTATTTAATTAACGGATTTTTATGCAACTGCAACGATGAGTTTTCAAACTCAATCTTTCTCGTGTTAAAATCTCACTTATCATGAAACCTAATCTAATAAAAGGAGTGGGACCTATGGGTCTCCACCTGGTGGATGGAGAGGAAGAATGGAGGAAGAGGACTCCGACGGGGTGAAAGCCCTCTAGAGGAGCTCAGGAACGTCCTCAGGTGTGCATCATCCCTAGTGATGTGCAAGATCGGAGAAGATGAAGCTCCATTGCAGTAGCAATGGCTCCAAGGAAGTGTGGGAAGAAGGGAACCAGAGGGAGTGAATGATCAACTCAAGAAGGTAGGAGAGGAACTGATGGAGGTCGCACGAGCTCAGGGAAGCTATTTAAATAGGTTGAGGGGAAGGATCAGGGCACCACAGGTGGGATTAGCCTAGTAGGGCACCAACGGTGGGATGAACTTGAGATGCATGTGAGGAGTATTAGAATAAAAACCAACCACTGGATGAGATCTAATGAGAGTGATAGAGCTTCAAGAAAAGGCACGCGAGGAATGGAGATGGATCAGTCATTGATATCATGAAGAAGGCAACAGACGGTAGTTGCTTGCCTTGTTCTTCGAGTGAATAGTGAACATGGCTGAGGTAGTATGCTGCAGATGTTTTGGAATTTTTACACAAAAAGGCTTTAAGTGAAGGGGTGCAAAAATTGCAATGTAGCCCATTAGTGACAAAAATCATGATAAACAGGTCTCTGAAGACTTTGCAAGTAAATCCCTATGGATTACAAAGAAGCCCTCATGACTTTAATGCTTAAGGAAATGTTATGTACTAAGGACCTATATGTAAATAACTAAATGCAAGGTCTTAATGATGTCCAAATGCTATGAGATTTTTATGGAAGCTTAATTGAACATATTAGAAGTTACTTTCTCCCTTAATTTGTACTTTTGAGCTCAGAAATGTGTTTAATTAGAAATTGGGTCATCAATTTGTATTTATGAATAGAATATCTCATAAATTATCCTAATTATGCATTTTTAACCCAAATTTAATGTTTTAGGTTATTTTCATTAATTTTCACAGTTAACCGATTTATTATGTTAAAAATATAGTGTTTAACCTAGTTTCTAGTTTAACTTGGGCATTTTAGCTATGATGAGCCACACCTCATCATAGTCCTCTCTCTTCATTCTCGTGTATGGGCTCCCCTTCCTCTATGAGGTTGGTCCCTACCATCGCATCCATGTGCTTTGTCTAATGTGACATTCCTAGGGAGTTGGAAGCCATCATCTCAGTGAACAGGGTTGCTTCTTTGCGCAGTTGAAAGATATGGCTTATTGTAAGGAGGAGATGTGCCTTGGGAAGGGTTTGGGAAGCATTCGCTAGAAGAAAGAAGTGTACATTTCAACCACCACAATCTTCATTTTGCACATTGTATAATCACATTCACGTAGGAAAATGACATTGAAGTAGTAGAGTTGATTGATGTATATTTAAGGGTAATCATTTACTAATTATACAATCAAACAAAAGTCTGTTCAAAACACATGTTCCACATAGTAGCGACACGGTAAGGTTAGCCATTATAAAAGTCTAATGCCTACTTATTCTCACGTGCAAAATCCCTTCTATTCTTCGTAATACCTATTATAAAAGTAGTTTCTAAGGGGCCCAAAAGCATCACAAAAGACAAGTTCCACATATAACCAACAGGTTAAGCTCCTCCATCATATAAGTGTAGTGCCTCCTTAATCTTCAGCACGAACTCCCTTTTATCCTTCCTAAGTTGTATTATTTTATCTTCAGCGATAGACATGATCTGCTTTAAGTCCTAAATGTTTCCATCCATCCTTTTGTTGTCCTTCTCTAATTTGTCAACCTTGTTGCCCAGCATGTAAATGACATCCCTCATCCAGAGTTGTTCATGAACGAGCGGATCCTTTGCAAGGACTCCCTTAGTCCAAATGCTTATTTCAAAGTCACAGCCAATTGGATCCATCTGTTGGAACATTTAAATAAGAAAATGAGGATAAAATACGATATGAATGGAGATTAGGGTAAAGCAAGTTAGATTACCGCTCTTATATGTGGGCATCGTAGTTTAATGTGCATCAATGGATCAACATCCCAATCAGATGTTCTTCTTTTTTTGAGATATATTTCTACAATGGAGTTGCATTTGCAATGAACCGCTTGGTCTTCGGTGTTCTAGTTGCCACTCCACGCCATGATCTTTTACTACAAAAGCGTGGTGGCGACAGGAGAACAAGCAGCAGAAAGGACAACCACACCGAAAGCAATAACGCATAACAAAATTGCATTAAGATGGCAGTGGAAACACAAAGTCGAGTAACGTTAGCCCAAGGCCAATGGAATAGAATTGTAAAGAAACATTATTACATCAAAAACAAAATTTTACAGTTGAAACATTACCTCGAAGCATAGATCTTCTCAAGCTCATGAAGGGTTGGTCTTCAGATGGTGTAGCAACGAAAGCCCTTGCATTTACAGTTAGTAGGGTAGATTGATGGATATACACACAGCACATAAGGCAATAAGTATGCCTTTCACTCAAGATTCACCTCAAAGTCGTCGTCAATATAGCACCTCCTCGAATGCAATGCTTTGTCTACCTTTGTAAGTTATCGTCGTGATTGGAAAGGTGCTTCGATTACAACACACACCACTAAATAACATACATTCAAAATATGGATGTTTGTTCATACATATGTGTTGTTCCGCGACGTCACGTTAAGAAAGCACAAAATCATTCATAATACATCCATATAAAGAAGTCATTACATAAATATAAAACCACAATTCTTATATCTAGCATTGTAGACTGGAACTTCCATCATGGTAGAAGTCAAGCACATCCTGAATCTTCCACCACAGGTCTTTCTTCTCATCCTTTAGATCATCCACCATAGCTTCCTTTAAGGTGACTGTATCATTCAATTCTTTTATCTCTCCCTCCATCTCCTCGAGCTCTTTTTCCATTGTTTGAACCTGATTTGCCAAAAAGTATACCATGCCCCTCATTCTGCAATGCTGCTTAGCTACCAGAGTTGTATCAATGACACCCTTTGACCAGACACTAATTTTAAAGTCACATCCCTTTGGGTCTCTCTAATTTTTATAACATTAGAAACAAAGTAAGATGTAGTAAATATATTTAAAACATATTCAACTTCCATCTTACCTTCTTAGTATGTGGACACCTCAACTGCAAACGTGTAAGAGAATGTTTCCCTTGATTCGCTCTTGTTCCTTCATTGAGACATATATGTGCTTTGTAATTGCACTTACAAAATATCTCTCGATCAAAGTCTTTGTAATCAAGGCCCCATGCCATGTCACACCTGTGCATTATTAACAGTGTGTTAGGCATGTATCGTCGGCTTAGCACTGAATGTGTTGCTTCCTTCCAATGTGCGTCTGTGCTGAGAGCCCCTATGGCGAATGAACCCACATGCAAAGAAGAAACCTCCTATGTGCTTTGACAGAGAGATTTTCACTTAAATAGGATAATAACAATAAAATGAGACATCTTTGTTGTATTTTATATGGTGGAAAATCGCTTAATAAAAAATTAATTTAGTTTAACCACATTGGTCAGGTCGTATCTACAAGGAGAAATAGGCCAATAAACTCACGTGTATTAGTGCATTCATGTTCACAAACCTAAAACATTATTGTAGAAAAATCTTTCATTCAGTTCAAGCAATGTGAGACATAGAGAGGGAGTGCATGAGAAAAAGTGAGAAAGAGCAAGAGAAATAAAGAGAAAGAGAGAGGGCATAAGAGCAAATTGAATATATATATATTTATAAACATAAAACCCAACCTCTTCAATCATTTCCCTCAACATGTCATTGCAACTAATGCTCTCCGTAGAGAAATAGGGAACAACGTGGGGTGACCTACATGCGTGGAGAAGAGCACGACTGGCGGTGTGGTCGTACATGGGGGTTCTCTAGAGTGCAAGCTACGCATTGGTGGTGATGGCTTGACGTGAGGAGAATGGAGGCAGTCGGCCCAGAGTGGAGGTGGCCGGCGTTGATGGGTATGCGGGCATGAGATTAGGGCCACCGGTTGACAGCAAGGGTCTGTGGGATGGTGGAGCAGGATGGCAAGCTCGATGCGATGGTGTTGTTGATAAGAAAGTAGGTTGGTCGACCAGCGTGGAGTCGACAATGGAGGTGGTAGATGTTGGGTTCTTTGTGGAGAAGAAGGTGAATGGGGGAGGTGGTGTTATGGAGAAGAAAAAGAAGAAGCCGTGGATGGTAGTAAGGTGAAGTTGGTGGTAGTAGCAATCAAAGGTTATGGTTGGGGTAGCGGTGATGGTGTGCATGCTTCCACCATGCACACCGCGGTCATGGGAGGTGGTGAGTGCTGTGGAGTTCGCTTCAATCCACGATGTACGTCAGGGGCACGGTGCACACCAGGAGCATGGTGGAGAGGGTGGGGGCTCCCCAAAGGGGGAAAAGGAACAGATCCCCATCGAAGGAGAAGAGCCCTTCATTTTAAGGTCATCGTAAACTGCACCCAAAAATAGCCATGACCACGTCTTTCCCTCTGTCGATAGTTATTCCCTGTATTCCACACAAAATGTATTATTTATAAAATATATGAAAATACACAAGCACTATTTATTCATAATCTAAATCATGCACCGTAAATGCATGTAACATAAATTAATCCATCTACATTTATTAAATAATAAGATGCTTATGCTAAGAACTATAAACAATCACACTATTATATTTAGGCCTAATAATAGTCCAACAAAATGGATTTATCATGCTTAGCAATGCACCTACGTTTGTGCTTTCAATTGTTGTGCTTCATTGTACCTTCGTGCTCCTCTCTCAGCTACACAAAGCCCTCCCTATTGCTCCGCTATGCCTTGTCGATCAGGGATTTTTTTAGGGTGCGCATGGGCCCATGGGTGCACTTTATATAGGTCTCCATGGTCGTGGAAAATGTCGTGGAAAGTGTCTTCTATAAACTATTACTCTTTCTAGAATTAGGTATGTAGATGGCATTGGGTGCATGTGATTTGTGTGTTAGAAGAAGAGGTGCAGTGCTTGAGACGAGGGTTGCTGCGAGTATGAGGTGCACCGAGGGACTGTGTCGAGGCAGAAGAGATTGTAAGAGAGGGTAGCGAGAACTCCATTAGAGTAGAACTCTTTTGTTTTCCAATTTTTTTAATTTCTTCATTGCAGCTTACATGATCATTGTTTTTGAAATTCATCTTCACCATTAAGTTCCTCATCTTGTGCACTTTAATATGAGACCAATATTGAGTATATTTCGATCGTATTTTCTCCCCTTACATTAAAAATTAAATAAATTAGATTATACAAGCATGCGAAATAAAAATAAAAAATTCAAAAAATAGTGAAAATTAAGAAAAAAATTGTGGAAAATTATGATGCAATCACATCCCATGCCTATGTTTTGTTAGTTCTCGAGAAGTAAAATGAAAAAAAAAGAACTGGAAAACCTTACTTTCACAGGAAATGCGGTTGCACTTCTCATATGCAACAAGGCTTTAACACCTTAGGTTGCCCTAGCAAAGGAGTTGTAGTCTCCTGAGGGTTCACAACTAACATATCCACAAGGTCGAAAAGAAAATTGATAACCAATGAGTCTGAGTAGGATTTTTTTTTTTTGAGACTGAAAGGAAAGGTATCGTGCTACAATAGCGATCCTGGAGGGCATTTTATTACTCATATAAGGAAAAAAAAATGGGAGAGTTACAATACAGATCCCCACCTATGTATGAGGGACCAACACTCATTTACAATTTGCTCAATGCACACTGGTCTCTCTTGAAACAAAGTCTCATTCCTTGCCCTCCACACACATGATAAAGTCACTACCATGCACAAGTGTGGTCTGCCGTGTATTAGGAAGCTTTGCCACAGGGACTCCCATGGGGGAAGCGATTCCTGGCAAGTTCTTCCCCATATTACGTCCGTAATCAAACATGACGAAAAGATATGGCTCAGGCTGTCAGTGTGTAGCCCACAAAGATGGCACTCATGCAATGCAGTGCCCATCCTCCTATGTCTCTAGACTCCTGTAATCACACCTCCCTTCTACATAGCCAGAGAAAAATTTGTACTTTGAGTGCAACTTTTAAGAGCCAAAGCTTTTTTCCAATTGGATCACTCTCCATATTCCTATCGATACCCATCATTTTTCCATATGCACGCTCTACTGTATAAACGCCATCCCACACATAACTATTCTCCACTCCAACCCTTGGTCTGAAGCATTGCAGGTCTGAAATAAATTTCAACCTTTTCTCCCATAGCCAAGTTCCCTCCCTACCTATTTCAGTCTCATTCATCTACCAACAACCATCCTGTTCAGACCAATAGTTTCTCACCACGCACTCCTTCTCTACAACAGTCATGTACATGAGAACTGATTTCAAGTTTAATCACATGTAACCCCTTCATAAAATCTAGGTCCCTCAAGACATGAAGAGGTGATTTGAACCAGGGGTACATCAATCTCATAATCAAACTAAGGGTAAATGGTTTGATTTCAGGTTCGTCATGAGTTGATGTAAAGGTAAAGCCAGCAATCCTAGTAGCACTAAGTTTAAAGTTCAATTCATTAACTTCACCTAAATCACTAAAGGAATTTTCATCCAATTCAAAAACAAATTTCTCATAATTAGAGCTAATACTTGTATCATTCTTAAAATGAAATGACTCATATTTAGGCTCTATTTCCACCAAAAGATCTTCCTTTTGAACACTATCCTCAAAATTTGATCCCTTCAATAAGACCTCTTTAATGATTTGATTAGTTTGGTCAAGATCAAACTCCATGGGTAAATGAACCTTTTCTTCCTTGTTCTCCACCTTAAACTCTTGACCCTCATGTTCGAGCTTTTCATCAAAATCATTTAATAGCTTATCTCAAAGAATCTTAAGATCAATTTGTGATTCAGACTTTAGATCATTAAAACAACCTTCTCAGAATAAAATAATTCCTCTTTAATCTCCTCAGGTGATTGTTCTCCAAGATCTTGATTTGTCTCTACCTTCGATTCACTTGATTGAACCCCAAGTATCTTGATTCAATTTCAATTTTGTTGGGTTCCTTATCATTTAACTTAATTTCAAGGCTCCCTACATTTCTCTCTAGGCTATCCTTATTGATCATCTCAGTGACGACCTGAATCTCACTAAGTGATGAAACTCGGGTTGCTGTGTGCTAACAGCCAGCACAATTCGCTAACAAGATCGCAATCACCCAACACATAATCATAAAATATAAACATAGCCAAACCAACTAATCATATTGCATAAATTAAATGAACATAAATTGAACATTGACTAGAGGATTTACTGCAGAACATAAGTATATAAGTTCGAGGAGATGCACAACTAAAATCACCTTACGAACTGCCAAGTATACCTGAGTACAGAACCCAAAAACACGTCAGTAAAAACTGAGTAGACAAGAAACAACAGTGGAACAATAACCGAGAACAAGAGAGAATGACTACTATAACTTTAATTAATCCATTTATTAGACATCTCGTCATCCGATTCTGTTTCTCATATTGGAAGCCCAAATTATTATAGTCTACAATCTATCAATCGACGTCTCAGGGCACGAGACAATTTTGTGTAACTTTCTACGATCCAAGACCGGTATAAGCCTCCGTTCGGGCCAAGAAGACGACTTATACCCCTCAAGTCACCGCTCTCCGTCACCCTAGGGTCATTGCGGAAAGAGGTGGCAGCTACATCGTATGGCATGAACACGTGCTAGCTACACACTCTATACCGTAGACAGCTAATGACCCATCCACTGGCCAAGTAAAGAAAACCAACTCCAACTCTCGAGCCATGCATCTCGCTATCCCAGTTGGCCACTAAGCTTAACCAAAGAGTCATAGGGAGGCCAGCAACTCCTTAAACTAACCCAGAACTGGTTTAGTAGACCAAAGCTACAGCCAAATCCAACGAGTAGTGAGCTAAAACCAATTATTTAATTTCTTTAAAATCTGACAATCCGACATACTGATTATTTGATCATTTCCAGATAAATGTATTATTTGTCATGAAAATTATCATTTAGAAATATGTGTCGTAGCATAGGACGAAAATTGCAACAACACTTAATATTTATAAAATTGAAAATCAGGAAATGAGTCTGAGGTCGTTCGCAGGGAGCAAATTGGCAATTTCAATCAACTAATCACAATAATAAAGGGAGATATGCAAATAAAACCAAAATGATGCTCAATGTATATATCAGAATAATATCTCAAGAGTCAAGTGCAAAAAGATGGGCTTAAAATAATGGTTAGAATCACCAATTTAACTCTAATGTTAAGCTCGACAATTAACTCAAATAAATGAACAGTAGATGCAATCAAATATCAATGGCAGAACCAAGCTATCAGAACCAAATCAAACGTCAGGTTCGAGGCTCAGATGCCTTATCCTCAAGTCTCAATAGAAGGCTACGGCACAACAGAAGCAGAGAGACACAAGGGTCTCACAAGAGCAAGGCACAAGGTCCTCGCTAAAGCCCAAGTGTTGAGTGAGGGGGGAAGGCACGAATCCTGAGGCAATAGTAATGCAAAAACCCCCTCCCTCTTAGATTCGTGTATATGGGTATACAGTAATGAGTAATTTGATCTGGGTAAGCAGACCAGGGACCAAACCTACCGACGTGGTGTAGTGGGTGAGGAGTGAGAGGCACGTAAGATGAGGGGACCTCACCCCTATGTCTGAGGCGAAGAGTGATGGGGACGTTTTGCTTTTATGCGCTGCACGCACTTTGACAATATTCAACATGGGACTATAATCCTTGTAGCTTCGCATACCTTCAGCCGAGGAACTTGGTGGCAATTGGAGCTACAACTGCTGTGGCTTCGCCCAATTGAGGGTCTAAAATTGATCCTGAAGCTGTTTTGCGCCAATTAGGAGCAGGGGCGAGACCGAAGGTGGCCGGATGACAGTGGCTGGAGACGGAGATGACGACCAGTGACGATGAAACACCTACGACAAGAATACGACCCTAGAACTAGAATTAACCACACACAAAGGTCCGACGCTACTTGCCGGACAAAATCCCTAAGGTGATTCGAAGGTGTGTGTCAGAGAAGCTCTAATGAGCTCCGGTTGGTGGTAATGGAGGAGGGTGATGGTGTCAGTGAACGGTGAAATTGAGAAGCTCCATAGTTGTGAGCCAATGCTGGTGGTTATGGAGTGTGTGATGTGCAGATGTGTTCCAACAGCGAAGCTGGTCGAAGGCGAAGTGGCCAATGTCGGAGAAGATAGAGGAGAGGGCATTAGGAGCTAAGAAGGTCCAAATTTGAAATTGGGGAAAAGGGAAGTGAAAGCCCAATACTAATTTGGAGGAAGGAGGCGAAGTGGATGCTGCTGGAGGTATGACGGAGTGGAGGAAGTTGGTGAGGAATCAGGAGCGGAGGAAGTGTGTTCGAGTGCGAAGCTTCTTGAGAAGCTCCTGGGATGAACGAGGAAGAAAAACCCCAAGCCTATTATACTTTGTGAAGGGCGATGAGAGTTGTTTGGGAAGCTCTAGAGGTGGGTCTTCTGAGCCAGCGAGGGCGAGGAATTTAGGAGGGAAACCAGCTAGAATTGCACGAAGGAAAACGACTCAACGAGCAGGTCTTTAAATAGGACAAGATCTGAGCTTCAATCAAGGCAAGCTGGGCATTTTGGGCAAGTACCTTCGTCACTTGAAAAGCTCAAATTTCTCCAGCTCGCCAACGCAAAATCCGTACACGATTGTCTTTGAAAAGGACCCTGATTGACGCGAATTGATCTGAGGATCAATTTTGCCAAGTTTTAGAATTTTATGATTAGATTTCTAAAACTAAATCTCTGATTAAATGTCAGTGGGGAAGTTCTAAAGATCCTTTTCAAACTCTCATGGCAACAGGGACCATTCTGAGAAGAATGATGAAAAGTTAGGGACCTATATGTAATAAAATCGAAACTTTAGGGGCTTAAATGTGAGAAATAGAGATTTTAGGGATTGAAATGTAAACTAGGTCAAGATGGACTCTGATTGGGTCTAAATTTTGGTATTAACCCAATTTGGACCCAAGAAATCTAATGGTGAACTTGGATTTTAGTTTTGACTACGTTTGATTAAGTAATTTGCATAAAAGCCCAAGTTAGGGAAAAATCTCGTCTAAAGCTCTATTCTAGGTCAAAATAGGTTCAGGTGGTCAAACAAAGGTCACCAAACCTCTTAGAATACTTTTCTATAAATTTGAGGACGTTTAAAAGAATTTTATCCTAGTCAAAACCTCTTTAATTTAAGTGGGTTGAGAATTAGGGTTTTATGTGTTGTTTTGGTTCTCGAAATGTGTGAAACCCTGTTTCTGTAAGTGTTAACCCACTTTTTGGACTTTTGAGCTCATTTGACCTTCATTTAACCCCTGAGTGACCCCGTGGTTAATCTTTATTTGTGATGTGCTGTTAAAATTAAAGAATTAACCTTGATTTCCCATTCTTTCCTCAGATAAGAACAATGCAGAGTTATGACCCTCAGATGATTAAGTAGGAGATTTTATCAATCAAACCTAACTAAATGTGGCTAGTTAGGGCTCATGATGGGTTCCCATCATACCCTCATGCCTAGCTTTTGCTAGTCCCTAGCAAAATCCTATGGATCAAACCAGATCTCTAAGCTGGATGTAATCGTTAGGATGAGCTACTAAGCCGCATATCTTGAAATCAAATCAAAATACCAACAATGGGCCTAGAGGTACTCAAATACCAGTCAAGATCCAAACCTTACTAGTTTCATCCTAGGTCTACCACGAAGGTTTCTAAGGCCTGCAAAAACTACCTAGAGGTTTGTTGACCCCAGCAGTTAAAGCATTCGTGCGTAAACGTATCATGTGCAGGTTCAGTTTGCCAGTGCATTTTGATAAGAGAGAGATAGAGAAGGATTTTTCATTTTGTGAGTTTTCTCTCTTCTCTTTTTATATTTCCCTAAATCCAGCCTTGAATTGACCCTAAACATGTTCTGTATTGGATTCCTTGTCCCCACTATCAATCCTTGAAGGGTCCCTGGCTTTCCTAGTCTACCTACTCTACTCCCACCTACTCCAAAGCTCTAGCAAGCCTACGAACACTCCATTAGAGCTTGTTCTCAAGCTCCCAAGGTGCCTATTAGTATAGCGAACCTCTGCCCCACTAAATACTCCTCCAACTTCCCATCCCCCTTCATAGGTCACCTTGGAACCGTACTCCCACCTCCATTTCGGTAACAGATCATCTTCGTCTTCTCACCTCCATTCTGGAGCCACGCCGAAGCTTTCCTCAAATCGACGTCCTCCTGCATCTCACCTCCGTCGTCCTGCTCCTCACCTCCTTCGTCTGAGCTCCTGCCAGGCACCATCATCTCGCCGAACAGTCGATTTGAGAGATTTCCTCTCATCCCCCTCTCTTTTTATGCTTTCATAGTTGATTGTAATAGACATTGAAGTGATATCTATACCATTTTCGTTCCATCTCTATCTTGTGATTCATTTGCTTGTTTTCTTCTTACAAAAATATAAAAAAATAACAAAACCCTAAAATACCAAAAAGAAACAAAACAAAGCACAGTTTTCAGTTAAAGTAAATGTCGCCTCCTTGTGTTCAACCTGGGACTCTCTTGGAGTTTTGATATAAATTTTATCTGATCGACGTGTTTTACAACTACGATGATGAGTTACTTATAACCTCGATTTCTAACATGCGAAATACGTGCGGCCATTTTGGCATCGTTGTGGGGAGGCAACGGAATTTACTTTATTGTTTATTGCACTTCTTTGCATTTACATAACACTAACCTTGCTTATCTCTGATCTATAGTCTTGCAGGTGCCCTAGCATGGAGATCCAAGTGCGGTAGACAAGAGTAAAGTGCGGGTAGAGTGTTTTGTAAGTGTCCTCCACACCACCCCCACCTTAGTTTTCATTCCATAACCTAATAACTCAAACCTAAATCAACTTGGGTGCTTTGCATAAACCCTAGGGTAGATTTTGGTTATTTGATTGTCACTCCACTCACCTCACCCACCCGCATATATAAAAATAAAAAAATTATTCTTCTCTTGTGGGATTTAACTGAAAGCTACACACTTAACACCCACAACTTCTTATCATAAGGTGCACAATCACTTTGATTCTACCACTTAACCAGGATCTAACCTATGGATCCGGTACACTTCAACTCAATACACATAAGTGAGTAGAAATCTAAATAGATTAAACATTCTTGTGTGCCTTAACTAAGTGGTGTAACAGGTTAATTGATTAATCTGTTTGGGCCGCACCACTTAAGATAAAAGCGATTCATAAGTAGCTTGCCACTTAGGGTTGATTTTTAGGACTAAACCAGGTACTCCACATTTTATTTCTGATTTTTAAAGTAATATATATACACCAGTGCTTTCAAAACTTGGAGTGTTCTACTAAACCTTGATTGAACCAACCTAAGAATTAAACCCTAAAAGCTACTAAATAAGGTTAAATCCTAAAAGACACATCATCAAATAACCTTGTTTGAGAACCTTGGTTGTGCATGCACACACATTTTAACTGATCATTAAGGGCACAACCCATCTAAAGGGCCCATCACATTCCAAGAGCACAATCATCCCAAGCCTAACTAAAACTAAGTAGACATTGGCCTTAAGGATTGATTCACTCTTCGAGGTTCAGACTGAGATTTTTTTCGATTAATCTACTTTTGTTGGTCCATCTGATGTCTAGCTAGAGGAGTAGCATCAAACGACTGCGACTGGGGGGTACACTAGGAACCGGAGGCGTAAGCCAAAGGAAGAACCTTCTCCCTAGTCCCTCCTTCTAACTGGTTGGATTGACCGAATAAAAGTACACCAAATCGTTTATAATCTAAAGACGGGTCTTGGGAATCTGTAGGTCTTTAGGCTACCCACATAAAGGACAGGTTTGGTTGATTGTATTGTGGGGCACCTTTTCTCTTCTCCATTCTCCCTCCTTTTCTACCATGTACCCTTCCACATCCTACACACATTTCACATCCTATCCTCCTAGCACCACTTATCCCCAAGATGATTACTATCCCGACTTGACTTGTAATTACCCATTCACTAGCTAGGATGACTTTGATTGGGGATATAAATTCGAATCTCAGTGTCTAGGGTCTAACCCTGGACAACAAGACTATGATTATTATCCTTCCCAGAGCTACAATGATTATGGATCTCCATCCTTTGATGACCAAACCAACCCGATCTACAATTAGGAAGGATATAATAATTATAACACCTACCCTCCCCAGTATTCCACTGAATATAGGTCGCCACCATCCTTTAAACAACCTAGAACGACCTACTTTCAGGGAAGGACCCGAGAAGCTCAACATCTTGACTCCCCTAGATTTAACCCAAACCCACCCAAACCTGAATCGAACCAGTTGGTTCAGGTGGACCAGATCCAGGATAGGGTGTTGGCTAATTTGAGGAACACTATACAATCGTTAGAAGCTCAGCCAACACCATGCACTGAAGCATTGGAGCCTATGATAAAAATGATTGACGAGCTGAATACCTCTTTATTGGATTTGCTCCAAAGTGTTAGGGATAGGGACCTGGGTAAGTTTCTTCTTGGGAAATTATCGAGGTTGAGGATGAGATTTGCGGTTGCCATAGTCAAATCTTGGGATGATTCTCAAGATGAACCCCCTTCAGGAGAGCCAATGTCAGAACCCGCTCAGGCGCCTGTCGGGGTGGATACATTTTCTAAAACTGGGTATGACTAGGTTGGGGTAGAGCAACCCATTCACGATAAACCGATTGATTCACTCGAGATCCTCGAGCCAGGGAGTGAGGAAAAATATGTCTCCACGGACCATGAAATGACATATGATTTTGAGACATATATAAATGAGGATCATGGATTCTTTGACTCTGAGGGTGAAGAATCTTTTGGTGAAGTCTCACTTGAACTTAAGGAAGAAGATTTTAGTCAGACAAATGGGCTTGAGGAATTTGACGAACCAAGTGATAGCCCAATTATTGAAGATTTGGATTCGGTTGGGGCTAACTTGGAGGATGCAAATCCTCATTTACTAGAAGATTCAATCAATAGCCCCATTCCTCAACCACACCCCAAAGAGATTGATTTTGATTTGGAAATCATTATACCAAAGTCAATCTTGAGTTAGCCACGATTTCTGGACTTGGGAGAATCTTATGGGGTGAATGATATACTAGAGGTCCTGGAACTTGAGCACTTGATATTGGAGGATAGGAATGTCGAAATGAAAATTTGGGAGGTTAATTTTGAGGGAAAACAAGTTTGGATATAAGGGTACCTATTGACCTGAAACAACCTATCTTCTATACGGACCGTTATGATGTCTTTCACGTGCGACCTAAGCCTGGAATAACTGATTATTTTTCTGAGCTAGATGTTAAGTGACAGCCGCACCTATTGAACCATCTTTACCCGTTGTCTAACACTTTGCTCTTGGGTTGCACACCACTAAACCGCAAGCCCAACCCTGCAAACACAATAACCTTCGGTTCTGGGTGATTTTCATCTAGAACCTGAGAACCACTCAACCCTGTGGCATGGGTCTGCATCATAATCTAGTCAACATCTATGGACATCTTCTGCAGATGGGTTTCAGGATCAACCTTTTGATTTTGATTCTGACCTGCACTTATGAATTCTTAATTTCTTCTTTGTATGTATGTTATGCCTAACTAAAGGCATTAAATTTAGCGCGTGTGTATACACTCTTCTCTCTGCAGAGCTGACCGGATTTTCACGACACTCAGGTGATATTATGTTTACTCCACCCTTTTCATATCTTTATTTTTACAATGAGGACATTGCATCATTTAGGAATGGGGGGGTGGATAATCAATTCTTGAAATCATTATGTTAACTTCGTAGAATTTCTTTTAGTTTCTTTAAAAAAAATTGAAAATTTGAAAAAGATATAAAAAGAAAGAAATTAGGAAAAGATAACTTAGGCATTTGGAAGTTGTTAACTTTAGGAAATGATACGAGAGGATCTAAACACTTAGACTCTTCAGGTCTTTAGGCTTAATTAGCCCAGGTGTCCACTCGAATGTGGACATAGTCTCGAGTCCACGCTAATTCAAATTCATTTTTAATTTGGCTAATAAATTGGGATGATAAGTATGCGACTTATCAACCTACCCTCTGATTTGGGGGGACTTTAATCCTAGGCATCTACACACATTTTTTTGCATTGACTCACTTTTCGGTGATTTCTTCAGAAATTGGGTAGCTAATAAACTATCTATGGTGGTATGGCTAGCAAGTTGTCGGTGGTAACAACTCATCGGTTGGTTGACCAGAGCCCAGTCACAAGACCATTTTCATTGTATTGCCTTTAGGTAAATCTTATATTAGGAAAGCCACCTACCTAAAAAAAAGTAAAAGAAAAGAAAATATAGAGAAAAAAATAGAAAAAGGAGAAAATAAACAAACAAATAAAACCACATTTCACTGCACGACTATGGCTGGCAAGTTCTCGGTGGTAACAACTCATCAGCCGGTTGTCCAGAACCCAGCTCAGAAAAAAAAAACATAATAATTCCCAAAACACTTAGGGAAGAATCGGGGGAGTAGAATAAATTGAGGAGATATACACTGGATTCACCCTTGTGTTGACCACATTGTTGAAACGTCGAAGTACTACGCTATCGAATTTAGTTTTGAAAACCTATCGTTGTAGTTTGAATAGCGAAGAACTCGGGTTCAACAAATAAAATTTATACCAGAATAGAAATCCCGAGTCGAACTCAGGGAGTCTACGTCGATCCAAATTCGAAATTATATTCTTTTTGTGTTTATGTTAAAAAGATGAGTAATTACAATGAAGTACTATAGACAATAAGAGAAAGAGAGAGAGAAAACATCCACTTGATATTTCAAAATGTTTATACAACTAAGTAAGCGAGAAATATTACACTAGAAAGCAGGAAAACTGTTATAGCTAAAAAATAGGAACATTCTACTCTAGAAAGTAGGAAAAAGGAATGGGAGAGAGAAGTTATCCTCCTCGACGATCACTTGGAGGACGAGCTGGATGAGACGACGCCTAGAAGATGAGGAACAAAGCAGGAAAAAGGAGGTCGAGGCAGAAAGAACGAGAACGAGGCAGCACGTCGTCGTCGTCGCGGGATCCACTTCTGGAATGGGGGCGAAAAATTGACTTTATCTCTTGAGGAGCATCCCAGGTGTGGGACAAGCTTCTCTTGAACTTTGGAGAGGGAGAGAAGAGAAGGAAGGGATGAGAAATTCGTATGGAGGGGGTCTCTTTTTATAGTTGCAAGGAGTGGGGGCATTTTGGTCATTACATTTTGAAAAACATTAATTCAGGACCTTTAGTGATGGATAAATCCGTCACAAAGGCCTAAACGTGGCCTTCGTGGGCAGCGCTCGCATGCCCTCTTAGCTTCCGCACCTCACTTAGCCGCCCACGTTCTTCAAATCTTAGCCATCCGATCTCACTCCTTGATGCACCTCAACTGCGCACGCCTTGCGCGTGCGATCTCGCATCAAGCGAGGCGTCCGATAGCACGTGGGCACTATCGACTGCGCAGCGCCGTTGGATCGCGATCGTGTGCTCCTCTTGCCCGCGTGCCTGCTCCAAATTGAGGCTTGCGGGGGCTCGAACTCGCGCCTCCTCTTCTCGATAGATCCTTTGACCACTACGCTATAGCGGATAAGATGTCGTGTTTACACTTCAAGCGCATTGCCTTGCAGCCGTTGAATGTGCATCCAACGGTGGAGAAGCATCGTTCAGATGAAGAGGGAAGGTTGCAGCGGGTGCATGCGGCCAGTTGGGCGGCTGAGATGGTGCCACATGGCACCATCTTGGCCGTCCATCTTCTAAGTGATGTAGATGGTGCTACGGGTATCGGATTGGATCGATTTTTGCGTCGTTAGGCTACGATAGTCGATCTGAACCCATCCGTGTGGTTGGATTTTTCATCTAAAGTGCGGATTAACACCATCTTGTCCCTTGATCTTCTAGGGTTCCTCGATCTCTATCTGATGTTACGGATATCCGATTAGGACGATCTTGGAGTCGTTGAACTCCAATCATCGCCCTGATCAGATCCGTACGGTTGGATCTTCGATCCGAGGCCCTGATAAAAAGTCACCCTGTCCCTGACCATAAAAAGAAGACAATTACTGTACAATTTATACAACTTAATCTAAATTCTTGATTATGCATGTTATGCACTATTTACAATGTATGATGCTAATGTGACACTAAGAACATGCATTAATAGACATTTTAGGTTAATCAGATGTATGCACATCACCCATAAATAAAAGAAGCAGGGAGAAAGCTACCGTTCAAAAAGATAAACCTCTAGGCAAGGTCACCTAGGATCGTAGAAACCTGAAGTCCGTTTTAACGGTTGCCTAGTGAGTCTTTCACTATTTTCACAAGATGCTTAGCACTTAGAGTCCTTTTAAGTCTTGGGCGGGTCGGGTAGCCGTAAAAAGTTATCCCAGAACTCTCAAACTCCAAAAGTACAAAAAAATTAGAAAAGAAGAAAAATAAAAAAAATGTATCTTCTCTTCTTAAATAAGGTGAGAACTTGGGCGGTCTGCATTCTGGCAGACACTTGGGTACTGTTGAGTCTTCGTAGTTTAGAATCTTAGTTGAAATTTTCTGTTGTTAATAAATGACTTAGGCATAAGCGATTTAATCCTAATTCTATTTTTATACATAGCATATAGTTAAATTTTGCTAGGGACTAGCAAAAGATAGGCATGGGGGTATGATGTAAACACATTTATTAAAGGTAAAATGCCTATTCATGCATGTTCCTAGGCCTAGATTTGCATTTCATGTTATAAATATTGCATAGCACACATCATTATGCATTTAGAGTAGTTGTTATAAATATTGCATCCTTTTTGTGGTTAGGAGAGAAGGGTATTTATTTCGGAGCCTCGGATTGATGATATGACCATACAGATCTGATTAAGACGACGATCAGAGTTCAACGCCTCTTAAATCACCTCGATCGAAGTCCCATAGCACCATATGTAGTCTGAGGAAGATCAACAGCCAAGGGACTAGGTCACATAATTTGGCACTTCAAATGATAAATCCGACCACACGGATGGATTCAGGTCAACGATTGTAGCCTAACGACGTAAAAATCAACTCAATCCGACCTCTGTAGCAGCCCCTACAATGAAAAGAAGATGGACCGCCCAGACTGCGCCACGTGGCACAGCCTAAGCTGCCCAACGCACGCACACACCACCACACACGCGCAGCAGTGTGGGTGCGCACGCACGGCAAAGGCAGGATAGTGCGTACCAGTGACGCATAATCTGGCCTACGACTCATGAGCTGACCAACACCGATGCTTACAGTCGTCGCTAATTCTTCACACGCCAACAAAGCCAGCTGTGGGCGTAAGCAGGCATGAGCGGGCATGAGCTGCCTACAGCAATGCCTCCAGCGACGGCCTGGATGTCACTAATGGTCCCGTACCTAATTTTGCCTCTTCTCCTCCACTATAAAAGGACCTACACCCCCTCCCTTCTAAGCCATCTCTACCTACTCTACTCCCACCTACTCCCAAGCTCTAGCAAGCCTACCAACGCTCTATTAGAGCTTGTTCTCAAGCTCCCAAGGCACCTATTAGTATAGCGAACCTTTTCCCCACCAAATACTCCTCCAACTTCCCATCCCCCTTCATAGGTCGCCTTGGAGCCGTCCTCCCACCTCCATTCTGGTGCCATGCTGAAGCTTTCCTCAACCCGAAGTCCTCCTGCATCTCACCTCCGCCGTCTTGCTCCTCACCTTCTTCGTCTGAGCTTCCGCCAGGCATCGTCGTCTCGCTGAACAGCCGATTCAGGAGATTTCCTCTCGCCCCCCTCTCTTTTTATGCTTTCATAGTTGATTGTAATAGACATTGAAGTGATATCTATACCATTTTCATTCCATCTCTATCTTGTGATTTGTTTGCTTGTTTTCTTCTTACAAAAATACAAAAAAAAAAAAACAAAACCCTAAAATACCAAAAAGAAACAAAACAAAGCATGATTTTCAGTTAAAGTAAACATCGCCTCCTTGTGTTTGACCCGAGATTCCCTTGAAATTTTGGTATAAATTTTATCTGATCGACATGTTTTGCAACTATGACAACGGGTTACTTGTAACCCTGATTTCTAACATGCGAAACACGTGCAACCACATCCCATGCCAAAGATTTGCAATGTCCTCATTGTAAATTAGGTGGGTTCGAGTTCAATTCAGATCATACATTAGAACAGGTGGGTGGTGAACTGGTTGGAATGACTGTTGTGGATGATTTCTAGCTCTGATACAAGTATCAAAGGTGGAGTCGGCTAATGTAATGGACGAACCTTGAAGTGCAATATGATTTCAACAGAAAAGATAGGTCAGAAGGTGATCGTTTAACTTCTCAACACAGTTAATTAAGTTATTCAGGCTTAATTAAGTGCAAGAGAAGTTAAACGATCATTTTAATGGCACCGTTGCCAGGGAGGTAATTGTAATTTATATTTTCCATTATTATTTTTGCTTTGTATATAATTTCTTCTATTAATTAGCTTTATTCTATTTTTTGACTTCGTCCAGGGAAACCTCTGTGGGTATTCTCAGGAAAGGAAGCATTTTTTTTCCATTTTCTATTTTTCTGATCACTATACATACCATTGTGAGTATCTCTTACTTAGTATTTAGTGTAGCTTGTATTTTTGCATTTAGTTAGAAAAATTTAAAAGATACAAAAATACCCATACCTTCTTGACTAGCAGCAGCATGTTTTAGGCATACACTCTTAGGAGTGTACATACCTGCTAGTTTAATTTTTCTGTACTGTTAATCTGACTTGGGAAATTTTTTCCACTGTTTTTCTCTCATCAGTGGGAAAACACGCATAAAACCACGTAGATCCCTATCTTAGAGTTAATAAACAAGACCACATTTTTGTTTGAAAATACCGAAGAAGCGGTCACCTTACTTCTGTTTATCATTTTTGTGAAAAGATTAAGTAAAAAGAGGATAAACAAAATTTGTGACTCAATCTGTTTGCAGAATGTATGCAGGTTTTATCACTCTCATCTGTTGCATGCTATCACACACACAGCGCGATCACTAGAGTCACATGAGTCTAATTTTTCTACCTCTCCTCTTTGCACCTCTTAGGGCTTTGGTCAAAGATTAACAAATCTGTCTCACTACTAGAGCTCCGAGGAGCCAGTTGTGAGCGATTTCGATCCTAGATCTTAGACCTTTGAGCTTTAAGGATATGCACTTGCGTAGACACGGGTTTAGGATGAGTATTTTGATACTGATACTATACTTGTTTTCGTCCAAATTTATCTTTGCGTATTCTAGGACTCTATTCTTTCCTTTGAAAGAAGAGAAAAACCCACTTTTTGCGTTGTTTTTGGGTCTTGTTTGCCACTATTTTTAGTGGTGTGAGTGTGCCTTTGCACATTTTCTTTTCTTTTGGTTTATGCACGGGAGGCAATCCCTAAAACCGCCTCTCGTATCTCCGTTGACAGGTAGTCCTAAGACGGTTGCACGTAAGCAACCTATAATTTTCCTGTCCGATACATCTGCTTTTTCTACATTTGATCCTATGGATTAGACGTAGAATCCCGAGATCCCTTCCTCTTCTAGTCAGGGGGAGATGTCGCCTTTTGATGTCCATGAGGTGCTCCTGAACTAGAACCTTCAAATGCTCAAGCAGAACCATCAAATCAATCTGTTAATGGCTGCTCTTTAGAATCTACAGAATCTGCAAGCTCGTCCTCCACCTCGACCTAAGGTGGGTTTTGAAATCCCTGATTTACCGATCCCTCCTCTTAGGCCTCCACTCTGAGACTATTATAATCCATCTAATGCACAAGTAGAGCCTAATGTTAGGATTCCTGCTGGGGTAAATGACCCAGAATTAAAGCCAAATATCATAGGTCTAATCCCATATTTTCATGGATTTGCATCCGAGGAACCATTTCAACATATTGAGGATCTAAAGAATTTATCTCAGACTCTTGAACCTCGAAATCAAAATCAGGAAATCCTACTCATGAAGATGTTCTCCATTAGCCTTAAGGACAAGGCTGCCTACTGGTATAGAACTATAGCATGACCAATCTCGACTTGGGCTGAACTTGAATCCACATTTTTGAAGAAACTCTTCCCTATTGGTTGCACCAATGCATTAAGGTGAGCTGATGGGAACACCATCATGAGTCATAACTAGCTCATTGTAACCCAATGAAAAGAATAAATGGTCCTACATAACCAACTGAAGGTCATAATTAACTACATAACCATTTTGAGAGTGAAATAAGAAACTAGGGCTAAAACTGTAATTTTATCAATGCAGAACAACCATGGGTTTTCTCAAAGGCTGAACAAAGGTCAAATGGTCATAATAAGATAATAAGTGGGTTGGATTTGACAGAAAAGGGTTTGTGTGAGCTTTGAGAATTAAATGACTTCTCGAAACACTAAAAATAGACCCACTTAATTAACCAAGGTTCTGGTCAGGATAAGATTCACTTAAATCCTCTAAAAATCATAGAAAAATATTCTCTAGGGTTTAGTACCTTCAATTTGGCCATTAGAACCCATCTTGACCTAGAATGGGGTCTCAGACAGATATTTACCCTAATTTAGGTTTTTACATAAATTATCCAATCAAACGTGGTAAAAACCAAAATCCAACTTCACCATTGGATTCCTTCGGTCCTAATTAGGCTTGTACCAAAATTTGGACCTAAGGGGAACTCATCTTGACCTAGTTTGCAAAAAGGTCCTATCTGATTACATTTCTACCCCTAACTTTCAAAAACCCTTGCATTTAGCCCCCTATCTTCTTCGTCATCCTTGCAAATAGGTCTTTCTGTCATTATCACAGAGGAATCCTACTCCGACGACCTTTGAAAGGAGGTTTCTCCTTGATTGCTTAGAGAAAATCCTCCAAAATTAGGAGGGAGATTCTCTGAGAAATTCCCTCCAATATGAACCCGTCCATAAGCCCTGATTCCTTCCCAATCTCTCATGCGAACGCATAAGAGATCTGGGTCTCTTGAGAGCTTCCATCTCCGATGAGTTTTCCTTGCTTGGAAGCTTGGCTTCCAATCACAAAACGTCCTCAGAGACCTATTTAGGAAGCCCCAAATCCAACCGATTCTCCTCAGCTTGAAATTGGGCCAATTCCCCCTCCATTCCTCTCTCCCCTCTGGCCGCAACCTTCCGCAAGCTCCGATGGCTTCTCCCTAGCTCTCTCGTCGCCCAACCACAATACCAGTGGTTGGGTTATCTCCCTCTCCATCCTCCACGTCGAGCAATACTGACCAACATCATCCCTGCCCCAACTTCGCCACCGCCTCTTCTACGGAGGCTTCATCTTCTCCACATCCGGTAACCATATCGACGTGGGATTTCGTTCCCTTTCATCCCTTAGAAGTAGGTTTTTAGGTTCCTTCTCTCTCACACTTTCTTTCCCTCTCTATTTCCCAAAATCAACATTGACACCATTGACCACCGTCACCTCCTCCATCTCCAATGACTCCTCCGGCGAGGTGCTCCCATCGCTACGCACCCCCATCCACCTCACTGACCACCCTACAACCTCCATAGCAACTCCCTGATCATTTCCCCTCCATTCACTCCATCGATCACCCAAACACCTCACCGAACACACCCACTCACATGTACACAGTACGACCTAGGCAAACCCCCACAGCCACCCACGCTCCATGCCACGGCCACCGTCACATTCACCATGCCACTACGACCCCGCTGAGCATTCTGATGCTGCCATTAGGTCCCTGTTCTTGATTTCAGGTAGCAGGTCGACGGTCGCCATTGCTGCCGACCGTGAAGCTTGCTTGCTGCAGCTCCAGGTGCTGCCAATCCCAGGCCGACACTGCTAGGATGCGCAGAAGACTCTTACGCACGATCTCAGGTCCTCAATTGGAGTCAAAGGCCTTCACATATGCTACAATTGGAAGCCCACACCCTGCTGCAGTGCGCTGAAGACAAGTGGGACATTTAGTCCCACCTCGGAAATGGAAGGTTGCTTTCATGCGCATAAGTTGATTTTGTGCCAGAGGCTATTCGCCTCCAACACTAAGGGTGAGGTCCTCCTCCCCCCAACACCAGACTCATCCGTGACATAACCTGCGGACCTGGCTGACCCAACTACCCAACCTGACTTCACTCCTCGCTCACCACACACATCGGTGAGCCTGGACCTGGGTATGCGATAGGTTCGATTACCCGACTGGTTAAGGCTTTGGGAGAGCAGTTCTGAAATAGAAAGAGAGAAGGAGAGAGGAGAGCTACGAGGGGTTAGGGGGTTTTTTCCCTGAAGAGATTGACTCCAACACTTAGCCAATTCAGAGGAAGAAGAAGAGGAGGTCAGGTAGAAGAAGAGAAGAGAAAGAGAAGGACCTCAGAGAAGGCCAAAGGCAAAAGGCAGATAAAGAGAAGGAAGGAGAAGACAGAGAAAGCTAAGGAAAGAAAGAAGAGAAAGAAGAAGAGAGGGCTCGCAAAGGCAAAGGAAGAAGTGAAGAAGAAGAAGAAGAAAAGAGAAATCAAGAGAAAGAGATCAGAAGAAGAAAAGGTGAAGAACTGTAGCAAAATCATTTAAGACATCTGATTGCAAAATCAGACATCTGAATTTTATATTTCCTTCTTTAGTCAATTTGAGTAACTATTATTTTGTCTACAATTCTTTTTACTCTTCACATGCTCATATGCTCTACATTCCTAATTAGTTTTTGAGTAATGTTTTGTGTTCAAATTGCATTTATTGCTAAGTTTAGTGTGTGAATTCTATTTGCTCCCTGTGTTAGACCTTAGAACATTTTTGAAGTAATAAAATTGTATTTGTTTTGAATGCAATTTCGCATGTACTACAACGCAGCACTTTTTAAACCCCGACTTAGCGCGACAAACATTTTGGCGTCGTTGCCAGGGAGTAACGTGTAATTCACCACTATTCTCTGCATTATTTGATTATATTTGAGCACTAACTTACCCTATTTGCTTTATTGTGATTTTGCAAGGTACTTCACGAGGAGATCTTCCATGCAAATCAACCACTCCAACGCAGTTAACTTCTCTATTCTTCCCTAATCAACCTCCTAATCTTGGGAAGACAAAAAGGAAACAATCAATTAGGAATCACCTGCCTTATTTTTCATAGTAATTATCATTTAAAAAAGGTAAGTTTCCTGATTTACGAATTTTTTTTCAAATCTCATTGAAGTTGAAGCGATTCTAGTCAGAAATCCTACCCCAAATTTCCTATGCCTATTAGGGACAATGCTTAATTTCTTATCTTCTTGGACTACACACTTCTTGTTTGAAGTCTAAGGAGAACATTTTTGAAGATGAAAGTGGACTTGGAAATAAAGCTCATTAGGGTTTCTGCATTAGGGTTTTGGAGTGCTAGTCACACTTGCCTGCATAAAAGGAAACAAACCCACCTGCATTTGTGTACTATCCAAGCCCTTGATTGAAAAGATCTAATCAAGAAAAATCCTAAAATCAAGACTCTAAACTCACTTGAACTCTAAAATCTTTGGACCTAATAACCTGGGAGTCAAATCAGGGTCATTTCTAGGTCTTGACCTAGAAGTTGATTCTGCCATCTTTAGGACAGGTCAGGTAAAGTTGGACTACGTTGTAGGCCAACCAACCTCCAAATTAGGTCACAAGTCCAATCAATTGCTAATTCAAGTGAAAACAAAGGCACAAATTAGGACATAAAATTGGTAGACTTAAGAGGTCAAGTTATCCATTCTAGTCTACCTAGACCCTCAGTGACAAGGAAGGTCGGGTAGGGGAAATCCTGTAACCCGTGGGGGCGCTCTACCGTGTAGGGGTCTTTGCGGGACTCTCCCTTCCTGGCTACCCAGGTAATTCTTAGGTAGACGATTTTTTGATCCAGGGGTATCATCCGCCCTGAACCTCTATAGTCATCCAAAAATCTTTGGGTGCCTTGATTAGGTCAACATCACATCCAGTCCCTCATCTCTTCTATTTAGAGCACACACACATATTTTCATTGGGAATCTCTTTCAGATCAAATCACTTCATTCTAAACTTGAATTTTGATTCTGCATCTTGATTCCACCATCTGATTCAAAAATGCAACCTGGTTACTTAGGAAAACCATTAAAGAAACTTGAATCACAAAGATCCATGAGAGATAGAATGGTTGAGGATGCCCTTAGATTTTATGAGATTGAATACAAAACCTCAAATCCAATTGAAGACATTTAGGTTGATGTATCAACAACCTTCATCATAAACTGTGCCCAATTATTATTAACAGAAGCAACAAGGGGATCAACCCGGGATATTCTCATAACAGGATACATTGAGATAGAAAAATTGCATAACTTTGAATATCTTCAATGCATGACACATTCTGCACTTTGGGAAAAACACCAAGATGATCTTGAAAATTGGGAGGAAATGATGAAATTGTTGAAACAAATTATCGATCAAAAATACCCGTACATGCCCTAAATAGTTAATGAAACATTTTGGAGTAATATTGATGATCAACATGATTTTCCAAATCCCAGGTTTGAGACACAAGGTTGTTGTAGATCCCCAACCTAGATGGAATATAACAAGCCTAATCTTGAATTAGGTTGGGAGGTCCCAATTGCAGGAGAACACGATTTTGAGCCAGCCCTATAAAACCAAAACATTGCTTCACCAAGCATAGAATTCCTAGACTCCTGTAAGAATGAGATTAAATCATAACCTCTCGAGGGTGTAAATCCCGCCCCTTATTCTGATAAGGTGACCATCGAAGGCAATTCTGACCTAGATTCTAGTAATTCAACCCACATCCTGAGCTTAAAATCTGGATCTGAATCTTATTGGGATGAGTACAAGGCCCCGTATGACGACAATCAAAGTTTGAATTGGGATGATGATTCTGAGCCTTTATTTGATGAATATTCCTCTCCAACATCCTCAGAGATACAGATTGATTTTTCGAAAGTCATGCCAATCTACGATACAGAAATCGAGGAGTTGAAAGAGTACAGTTTTGATTGGGTCTTCCCTACAAGCCAAGAACCCGAGCCCAGACCCAATAGGGACACCTTTTTAAGCTTAGAATCTACAAATAGGCTAGACCCAAGCCAAGTTGCTGAATCTACATCTTGTGATTTATTCTGTGGTGGAACCTCTGATCTTGAATCAAATTTAGAACTTGATTCTCACAATTTCTCCGACGATTTTGAATCTTACTATGATTTTGGAGAACCTTTGTTTCCTAACAACTACGGGCCAATCTACGACCTCAGCTCACATGATTTATTCTTCAACTCTGACTCTGAGGTCCCTAATCCCAAGATCACTAATTCAAAATCAGGTTCCATTGAGATGGAATCATTTCTTTTTGATACTCAGGAATCAGAAACAAAAAGTGCCAAGAGTGACTACAACCCAGAATTCAAATCTTTTCTTAACTCAGATTTTCTTTATCCTATAAACACTCTTCAGACATTTACCTTCGAGTTTGATGGCTATTATAAGGACTCTCTAAATGAACCCACCTTTGAACCCTTATTAGAAGAGCCCTCATACACAATTCTTATTGATGCCACCTCCTCTACAAATACAAAACCTATTCAAACCTATTTTCAACCCCGACTTGCAACCAGACTCAATTTCTATTCCGATTCCCCTCTTACTGAGCCGATTGCAGATGATTCACCACCACATCTCTTTTGGGTTTCGAACATTGATCAGACTACAAATCATGCCCCATCCTTCTCTGATCACTCTTGTAGGGTTCCTACATCTTCCATTGATTCTTTTTCATTTAAGGATCCCTACTCTGATCAAGTTGATTCAACTCAACCAAACCCTAGCTATATACTTCCATACCCTTTTGAGTTCCAAAGTATATGGTGGGCTCCACATCTCTTAATCTATATTTATCAACCCACCAGATTGATTGGTTTGGGCTGCATCATCAGCCTGTTATCTGAACAAGCACTTGGTTGGACCAACCAGACTTTTGATCAAGGTGCTTGTTCTATAAAATTCATCTGATTTGACCACTCCTTCTCCAGACCATTTCCCACTCGGCTGAAAGCGTTGAATTTAGCACTTAATGGGAGGCAACCCGTCATTCCAAAAATCGAGATCCTTCTGATTATCTTTCTATATTTCACGTTTATTGCACCCTAAGTTCAGTTTTAGAATAGTAAATCCCACCTCTGGTACACGTGCCAGAGCTTGAAATCGACTGCAACAGTCATCCCGACCATTCGCCCACCCGATAATCTTGTTCTAAATTCCTGAACCCAAACCTATTTCACACCCTCCATTTACAATGACGACATTGCAAAACTTAGGCATGGGGGGGTGGTAAAGTGTAAGCATACAAAAATCGAAGTTCGGAAGGATTCTCACAAAAAAAATCAAATATTCCAAAAATACCAAAAAAATGAAAAAATTCTTGAAAAAGAACAAAAAAAAATTAGATGAGAGAAAATTTTGATGGCATATCAGTTTTGAGGAGAAAAAGAGAAGTTAAAAATGCCCAAAAGGAGCACAAGTTGAAAAGAAAAGAAAAAGAGGTAGTCATTAGTAAGAATTAAGGTATTAAACTTAGTTCTAGACCATCTCAAAAGAAAAAAATGAAAGGCAAAAAGTGCTAATGAAACAAAGAAGAGATTAGTAGGAACGCTAATTTTAGGCCACTTGGATTGTGATCCAAGGTTTAAAATTCAAGTATCCGCTAAGATCTGGATAGTCCTCAAGAGGTTGAGGAAAATGCGAAGCTTAAGTATTAGGTCTAAGGCTTAGGGAGTATTCGGCCTCGTTAACTAACCTCTGGTTTGCGGGACTCGGTAACCTAAGCACCCCAATCTATACACAATCTGGTTCAGTGCGCATATGTATCAAAATCACGCAAATGCATTTAAGTTCTGAGAAAGTCGCCTAGATTTGGAGCGGCTAATCAACACAAGTTGATTTGAACGAGTTCCTGGTGCGAAGAGGTGGGAAATTCCACTCAAAGATGCGCAATAACATATAGTCTCCTTGGTGCTTGTCTCTTAGGATATCTACATATCCTACCAGGGGCATGTAAGCACCCTGTGCTGGTTTAGATGCCATGGGCGGCATTATCCCGAAATGTCTATTGCCAGCGTCTGGATTTAGATACGGAACACCATGGGTGGGATTATCTCGAAATCTCGAAAGCCAGGGTTCTGGGGGTTGCCATGGGTGGTGCTATCTCGAAGCATCGATTGCCAGGGACCATTCAAGGATTGATGATGGGAACTAGGAATCTGATACAGACCGTGTTGTGAAGCCAATTCGAAGCTAGAAATAAAAAGAAAAGAGAGAGAAAACTCTCCAAAAAGAAAATTCCTCTATCTCTCTCTGACAAAAATGCACTGCAAACTGAACCAAGGCAAAAACATGTTACAAGCACGGGTGCTTTAACTGCGGAGTTCAACGAACCTTAGGATAGTTCCTGCAGGACTGATTGCACAGCAATCATAGGTCTTAATTGACCTAGATTAGGCTAGAAATTAGCATAAGTTAGGGAAATTCATGCACGCATAAGCATTATCTGCATCTTTACTGCTTTACTTTAGCTATGCATAAAATAATGTTATAATGTGCTGATTAAGTATATTATGTCGATTGTAGGCAATAAGCAGATCTGGAGCTGGATTTGGAGTAGGATATGAAGTTGGATCTGAAATAACGGGAGTTGTAGCAGAGCTGGAGCAGAAGGCCTAGTTTAGATGTAGGAATAATATTGTAAGGGGCTTAAAGGTTTTCTATTCTATTAAGTAGAAATAAAGCAGTAAAATATGAAGAGCTTAGGTCCATCCTAGCCCTAGGATAGCCTAGAGACCTCCCCAAGCCTTAACCACCCTTAAATTAGGTCACAACACCCTAGGAAGCCCTAAAACCCTAGTTGCAACCCTTATTTAGACGTCCAGATACGTTATAGGATGTCCAGGACCCTTAGCCATCTCCCGCACACTTCAAACCCACTTCTGTAGTGTTATTGCATGTCCAGACACTTTGTCAGATGTCCAATTTCTACAGAATACCCAAAACAGAACCCGAAATCCTTCCTGACTCTGATTGGACGTCCAAACAACAAGTCTGGACTTCTGATTTTTGAGTATAAGATGTTTGATACTGCTCTCCAATTCCTGTTTTGAGATTTAAGCCTTGATCTTGGATCTCTAGGTCCCTAAACCCAATTTCAACCCTATAGGAACCTAAATTAAGGTGCCATAACCCTAGTACATCACCTCTAGACCTCCCAAAGGACCTAATTAGGTACTCACTAAACCTAATTGACTTGGATCTTAGTCAATTCCATCAGCCCATTCAATTGGACTCATTGAGTCCAATTGAGCCCTGATCTCAGCACACACTATCCAATTGGATTCAGTGAGAGTTCAATTGACCTAGACCTAAATTAATTGAGTTATTTTACTCTCAATTAAGTTTCCACACACCCAATTAAACTTGTATTAAGTTTAATTGCACTTTACCTTAGTGAATTAGGGTTTATAACCCTAATTTGAGACATACCTTGACCTAAACCCACTAGAACCTAACCTAATCAACCTAGCCACCTAAGTTTCGACCCACACACACCCACACACATCATCCACACGAAAATACCTAGCCTAGAGTTCTCCAGAACTCTCTACCATGTGTGGTTTCCTTGGTTGCTAAAATTAGCAACCAAGAGCCATTCAATTTTTAGATACACATTTGGTGGATCTAAAAACCACCATCCACCCTCTCTCTCTCACTCTCCCACGAGCTCCCACCATAGGCCTCTCTAGAGAATTCCATAATTCTCTAGAGAGCTTCCCTTAGGTCTATAAAAAGACCCAATGGGTGGTCATTTGCACCCATTCACTTCCTTGGCATTCATTCTACTTAGGCTAGCCACTTCCATCTCCACTCCACCTCGAGTTGAGCACCACCATGGAGGCCACCATCTCCATGCCAGGAAGCTGGATTAGCTCCCCAACCTCTCTCTAAGGACCGACCTAAGCTCCATTGGCCGCCCCTCCTTCTCTCATCCACTCAAAGGCCTTCGGAGACCACCTCTGAATGCCCTTCCTTCTGCTATATTAGTAGCTTAGCTTTTCGTATATTTACTGCTTAGTAGTATAGTCTTACTTCTCCCCCAATGATGCATGCAAAATCCCCCCATCGATTCTTGTATGCAATCATTTTTCGGTAGTTAGGTTTGATTTTCAGGCATTTATGTATAAGCTTTCATCTATAGTTCTGTTGCAAACAACTCTCTCACTGAATCAATAAAAAAAAAGGGTTATATATATATCTGTCTCCATGTTATGAAATCACAATGAGCTTATTGATTGCTATCATATTTGCGTGATTCAAGTTGCCTGTCTTAATTGTCTATCCATTCTGCAACTAAGCATGTCGTACTTAAATACGTAATAATCATGAACCGATATGCGATTCTAAATAAAGTAGAGTTGGATAAGATCGATTTCAAAAGTAAAAGCAACGCCTCCGAGAGACGAACGATCGGGACTCAAAGTCTCGTTATTTTTACAAAACAATATCTTTGTTGGATTGTATTTCGCAACTATACTATGACGCTTTTATCAAAAACGCGATCTACGATTTTCCCAACAAAATGGCACCGTTGCCGGGGAGGCAACGTCATTTTTCTTGATTTCGATCTTTTAATTTATCACTGACAAGTCTACCTCTACTTCGTTTTTGATGTGCAGGACAACACGAAACGAAAATGGGATCTACGCACACACCAAGCGTGGCGAAGAAAAATCAAGTGCACATCATCTATCTTAGATTAGTTTTCTCTTTTTGAACCCTAGGAGTAGATTTACTTGCTGCAATTTCCTTTGAAAAATTCTTTGTGAAAAAAAAGATTTTTCTCATTTTCATGAAAAAGAAAAAAAAATCAAAAAGAAAAATTTTGAAAAAAATCTAGATTAGGTTTCCTTTCAAATCTAGGTAACTTTGAAAAAAGAAAAAAAGGATATTTTCTATGAATCTTTTGAAAAATTCTTTTTGAAAAAAAAAAGTGCAAAAGTTTTGAAAAAAAAAAAAATCTTTTTGGTGGAAGGCTTGAATTTCAAGTTCAAACCTCTTTAAAAGCTTTTCCACAATCTTCTGATTTTCGGCCAGATTTCAAATCTAACTTAAAAATTCGATTGCCGAAAATTCGTTAGCGAAAAATTCTAAAATTCGGGCTGAACCTTCAATTTCAAACCATATTTCAAATGCCACCATTACTTTAAAAAATTCCAAGTATAAAAGTTTTAAAAATTGGTGAAGTGCATGGGGGTCAAACTGACCTAGATTCAAAAATTTTCAAATTTCAAAAAGTGATTCCGAGCAATCCACGAATCTGTTTTGACTAAAAATGGTGGAGTTTGAAAGCTGATCTCATTATCTTTATTTTCCATATTTTTTCTGAATTTTTGAAGGTCATTTGGTACTATTTCAAAGCAAGAAATAGTCTAGGGGTCAAAGTTCCAAATCTGACCCCCTGACATTCAAAATTCCCTAAATATTCGGTTGAAACAGTAAAAATTTTGAAAAAATATTCTCTAAAAAACTAATTGAAAAAGGAATCTACTCGCAAAATTTCAAATTAATTTGATTCCAATTATTATCAGAAAATCAACATTATTTTTGTGGTCTGTTGAAATAGAGAAAAACCCTAGAAGTGCATGCAACTTAGGTTAAATCCTTAGGGTTACAACTAGAGACCACACATTGGACTAACTTAGACTTAATCAAGTCTAGTTAGCCAGTGAGCTTGGTCACCTTGTGGGCCACTCACCTCAAACCCCACTGAAGAAAACAAGTTAAAATTAACTTTAAAATACAAAATCAACCCGAGTTCGTTGTCGTACTACTGGGTGAGTTTAATCTCTCTTACCAAACCTGGTGACTAAGTCTGCAGGGTAGTGTTAAACGACCGTGGCTCGGGGGTCAACGGAACCAGAGGTGTAAGCCAAAGGAAGAACCTTCCCCTTAGTCCCCTCGTAACCAGACTGGCTGGGTTAGCTTGAGAGACGGGATTCACTTTCAGTCGGTTGTACGACGAACTTATCTTCAGGAATTTAAATCCATAACGAAAAATCTGGTCACCTGATCTATAAGGACCATTTGATTGACAAGCCTTAGCCTTGTCCTGTGTGGCTACACTAACCCAAGGGTTGGGCGGTGTATGCACGGAAGGAGGTCACTTTAACCTCACTTGGTTGGACCTTGGGAGCCACTCCCAAGGAGGCGAGTCACCTCGCCCGGACCATCTTCTCCCCCCATTTCTTCTACTCCAAGAGCCACCATGGCAAATCCTGGACCTGGACCTAGACCGGGTCAGGACATTGAGAATCTAGACCCGATGGCTAGTCTGGAAGCCCGGGTCGCCGAATCTGAGGAGCGGCATCAGCAGAGCATGGATAGTATTCTGACGGCGCTTGACAGGATGCAGCACCCACCACAAGGAGAACAACTGCGGGATTTCTATGACCCAGCTCCACCTATTGTCGCACCGCTAGTCAGAATTCCCACAGGCGGAGACGTGTTTGAGCTCAAGCCCAATGTAATTGGATTGATCAGCACTTATTTCTATGGGAACTCAAGAGAAGATCCGTTCCAGCACCTTGAGGACCTGAGTCGACTCGCTGAAACGATTCGACCCAGGAATATTGATCTCGGGATCATTCTGATGAAGCTTTTCTCGTTCTCTCTAAGGGACAAAGCTTCATACTGGTTCAAGACTATTGGGAAGCCAATTGGAACCTGGCCAGAATTATGACGTGAATTCCTGCAAAAGTTCTTCCCAATCGGTCGAACAAATGCAATGCGGCGTGCAATCATGACTTTCTCCCAGGGAGCTGGGGAGATATTACATGAAGCATGGGATAGATTTCACGACCTTCTCCGGAAATGCTTGCATCATGGTATACCAAGATGGCACTTAGCCCAGATTTTTTACCATGGGCTGGATGACACACATCAGTATTTGGCCAATGCATCTAGCGGCGGGAATTTTCTTGCAAAAGACAAGAACAGCACATTTGAGCTGTTCGAATCATTAGCGGAGAACTCGATGAATGCCGCATCTATGAACCAGTTCCAGCACCCTGGTCAGCAGTGGGTTGGTGTCCACGAGGCTCACACCGATTCTATTTGAGCCGACATGGATATCATCGTCAAGCAGCTGGATAGAATAAACCTAATTGAGAAGAAGATTGACCAGATCAGTCAAGGTCAATCCGACTCGAGCTCTGTCGCTGCAAGATCCTCCTATGCACCTCGAGCCCCACCTGCTCGAGTTAATCTACTCACTCGGGATGCATCTTCTCCGTATTTACGAGATCTCGCATATCAAGATCTCGTGAATAATCCAGATCTGGCACCTTACGACCAGGGTTACACACCACCCGTAGATTATAATGCGTATCCCCTTGATGGATATACATCTCAGATATCTTCGGCCTATGAGGACGTCAGTGCTATCCAAGGATATGGGCATAATAACCCATACTCGGAGACGTATAACCCTGGTTGGCGCCAGCATCCAAACTTCTCCTGGTCTGGTAATTCACAGAGACCACATCAAGATTCACACTACCAGACCAGGCAATACGGGAATGTGCAAAACACGTATCCTAGGCAGCAGCCATTCTCGTTTCAGCAGCAGCAACCCCTCTCATTATACCAGCCGCTGCACCAAGCTGCCAACCACCCTCCAAAGCGGGCCGACCCTTTGGAGGCGCTGAAAGAGGAGCTAGAAGAATCAATGAGGAAATCTACACAAGATAGCTTGCAGATTATGAAGGTGATGGCTGATCTAATTCAGACCATATAGAACACGCAGAACCAGCTGTTGCAGGAGCATAGGACTCAGGGAGCCTTGCCCTCCCAACCCGTCCTGAATCCTCGATATGTGCAGAACCAGGGCGCCCCACCTAGGTTTCAGGCACCGCAAAGACAGGCACATGCCATACTACAGGCGCCTCCTGCACCACCCGGTTACATGCAAGGCTAATCGCCTTTGCAGAATCCCGTGTATTCTACCCCTTCTGCTCCCCCACCACCTCATGGACAGTAAGCCAATGCACAGACTGTTTCTTTGCGGAGCGGAAGGAAGACATTCGACCCACCACATAGGCAGGCGGGTTCTGATTTTTCCCACCCTTCGCCGCAGGCAGATTTGACCCCTTCATCATCTCAAGAGCCACCTGCGGTAGATAAGGGTAAGAGGCCACTTAACCCTGAGATTCCTGTCCCTTTTCCTGAGGCTCTGACACGAAATGTAGTATGGAAAAAGGACACGCGGAATTTCGAGGACCTGAAATCGATGTTTACGGAAGTACATATTCAGGTCCCCCTCCTTGAGGCTATCGATCACATTCCTGCTGTCGCTAGGTTCTTCAAGGACTACTGTACCCCGAAGTGACAGTCGAGAATTGGACGAGAGGCAGTACTGTCGAAAGAAGCTAGCGTCGTGATTCTAGCTGACCTACCTTTGAAGAAGAAAGACCCTGGCACCCCACTCATATCTTGCTTCTTGTAGGATTCTCCATTTGATCAGGCCCTTCTAGATTTGGGTTCGTCCATCAACTTAACTCCCACCGCCGTATTTGATCGATTTCGATATGGGGAGTTGAAACCCACCTCAGTTACGATTCAGCTGGCTGACAGATCAGTCAAAACACCGAGGGGGGTTGTTGAGAACGTGATCGTGAAAGTCCACGGGTTCTACTTTCCTGCAGATTTTTTCATTCTCGATATGGAAGTTCCTCCTAATCTCCGAGATGCACCAATTATTTTGGGTCACCCATTTCTGGCGTTAGCCCTAGCGAACATCGATTGTGCATCCGGGTGTATGGAGATTGCCCTAGGCAATGAGCAACTTCGACTAGACATATTCAGGGCAGCAAAGAATTTCTACTGTGATTGAATAGAGGAGGATGGTGAAGATGAAGATTCAGCTTACTGTGGTAACATTGGGCTCCTTTGTGACAACCCAATGTCTCATTCGTCTACACTTTCAGGGTTCTCGGACCTCGATCCACATGGGACCAAAACCACTGTATTACACATGTCTCCCTGAGGATCTGACTGTTTAGGGTGTGCTTCTGACCACAGCACCCCTGAATCTAGCTATCCTGATCCATACATTATTGAATCGCCCCTGTTGTTGACAGACTTGACTACAGCCAACGGGTTTCCCGTTAACGTAGTCACAACCTATTATTTCACAGGGAGCGAATCAGCAGGAATTCATGTGCACACGGATCAGTAGATTCCCACCTTCAAGTTTGCTCCTCCCACTCCCATTTTTTAGTCAGACCCACCCGTGATCAAATTGAAGCCTGTACCCACTCCACACTTTCTTATAGCTAGACTTTTTGGAGTAAGGGTGCATAATCAGCTGGTCCGCATCTCCGGACCACTGATTCTAGGAGCATACGAGCACATCTTTCTCTTAATTTTGACCGGCTCCTATGCAAGAGCTGATACATCTGATTGAGTTTTCGCCCAGCTGGAGGCGTTAAACTCAGCATCTACCCCACATTCATCCATCACCTTATACATACTCACTTTATACATAGCATATTTTTCTTGTAGCATATTTCCTTTTTGTATATTGCATGCTAAAAGGTTGGCCGGTGTTGAATGTATAGTTTCAGGAGCAATTCCAGGTGACTTCAACCCACTCATCCTCTGTCAGATTTATTTTCTTTTATATTCATGCATGAGGACATGCAAGAACTTAGGCATGGGGGGTTAGATACATCAAAAAAAAGAAAATTTTATGAGAACACTTAGGAAAACCTCAGAGCTGCATGTAAAATGTACTTTAGGACCTTAAATAAAAAGAACAACCGACCCCACCTCCAATGCTCGCATTGGAGATAGAAATCGTTCACAACAGCCACTTCCGATTCACCCGCTCACCTTTTGTTCTAAATTTAGGGTCAAGCTGATTGTAACCCGATACAGGCAATTCACGAAGTACAAATTATATGAGGTTACATATTTATAGCATTTATACATATTGCATTCACGAATAAGATTATTTTATTAAGAGAATGCATTAGAGACTTTATCCTCTAGTTGATTCCTGTAATCTGGAATTTAGTACAACTTTTCACACACACGTAGAATTTGCAATGGATTCACGGTGAAGGCTGATAAACGTCTTCAATCTGTCGAGAAGAAGTAGTGCTTCTTTTCCTGAACCCTTGGACAGTGTTTTGGGAGTCAGGCTAATTTTATTCCAAATATCCACCAAATAGTGTGAGATGAGAGTAGAGTGTACTGGTGCTCTAAGATTAGCCCGAGGAATCTGGAATCCTAGATAATTAGGTGATGATACTCTGAGATTAGACATAGTTTTCACTCTCAATTCCCGCGTATACATTTTTGTGCGAAATTGTGAGAGCTACCGAATAAGGCAAATACGTGGAGAGCGAGTTTTCATAAAATTAGGGCTAAGGTGGATGGTTACGACCATTCTCTACGGAATCCTCAGCTGAAGGAGGGTATTGATGTCAAGGTCAGAAATACACCGTCCTATCCGTCTCTCCCGGTGCCGTGAGTAGGCACTTCCACCAAATAAAACATCCAATGTCTCTTGAGTACCACCAATCCCTAATAATGCCTCCTCAATAAAGTTCATGGATGTATGCCAGTTGTGTTATGCTGAAAAAAAATTAAAAAAAAGAGAAAAAGAAAAAGAAAAAGAATGATGAAAAGAAAGAAAAACTGAAAAAAAAATTAGAAAAAGAAGAAAAAGCAAAGAAAAGAATGAATATTTAGTATTTATTTCATCGAGGCAATACCACCAAATAAAATTGAGATCCACCAAATGTGGCCCTAACCTATTTTTCTTGTGTTTCTGATCACCCGAATACTGGTTGAGGAATTCCGACTTAGTGTTAGGGTTATGAGAACTCAATTAAAGTGTTAATGCCTAGTGAGACCACCAAATACAAGTCATATACGTGAATCTGGTGAGGTTGTGAGCTCTAAGAAAAAGAAAGAAAAAGTGTAAGAGAGAATGAATACAAAGGAATCAAAGAGAGCATAGTTTTTCTCGTCTTTCTCTAAGTTGAGTTACTTAGTAATCTGGACTCTGTAGTACTAGTCTCTATGTAGCACCAAGTGAGAATGAGCCACCAAATATATAATCCTTTCTCTCAGAGATCCTCTACCTAAGCCCAAAGCCAGGGTGAAATTCATAGAATATCTTGAATACCCCGAGGGAAGAAGTCTGCCTATCCTGCTCGAATTTTTACTAGGGGTCAAGTACAGGCTTTAGAGGTGTATTAGTTTTCACTCGAATCCGTTGGAAAAGCTACATAGCTGCACTTTCACGATTGTCTGGATTTCTAGAGCATAGGATGAAAACAAAAAGGAGAAAAACCTCAAGGCATACACTTGATAAAATAATCAGTCCCTTAAGGACCCTTGCTGTAAATAATTTAGTCTTGCATTTGCTAGGGACTAGCAAGATTTAGGCATGGGGGTATGATTGCGCGGCAATCATAGGTCTTAATTGACCTAGATTAGGCTAGAAATTAGCATAAGTTAGGGAAATTCATGCACGCATAAGCATTATCTGCATCTTTACTGCTTTACTTTAGCTATGCATAAAATAATGTTATAATGTGCTAATTAAGTATATTATGTCGATTGCAGGCAATAAGCAGATCTGGAGTTGGATTTGGAGCAGGATCTGAAGCTGGATCTGAAATAACGGGAGTTGTAGCAGAGCTGGAGCAAAAGGCCTAGTTTAGATGTAGGAATAATATTGTAAGAGGGTTAAAGGTTTTCTATTCTATTAAGTAGAAATAAAGTAATAAAATATGAAGAGCTTAGGTCCATCCTAGCCCTAGGATAGCCTAGAGACCTCCCCAAGCCTTAACTACCCTTACATTAGGTCACAACACCCTAGGAAGCCCTAAAACCCTAGTTCCAACCCTTATCTGGACGTCTAGATAAGTTATAGGATGTCCAGGACCCTTAGCCATCTCCTGCACACTTCAAACCCACTTCTGCAGTGTTATTGCACGTCCAGACACTTTGTCAGACGTCAAATTTCTGCAGAATACCCAAAACAGAACCCGAAATCCTTCCTGACTCTGATTGGACGTCCAGACAACAAGTCTGGACTTCTGATTTTTGAGTATAAGACGTCTGATACTGCTCTCCAATTCCTGTTTTGAGATTTAAGCCTTGATCTTGTATCTCTAGGTCCCTAAACCCAATTCCAACCCTATAGGAACCTAAATTAAGGTGCCATAACCCTATTACATCACCTCTAGACCTCCCTAAGGACCTAATTAGGTCCTCACTAAACCTAATTGACTTGGATCTTAGTCAATTCCATCAACCCATTCAATTGGACTCATTGAATCCAATTGAGCCCTGATCTCAGCACACACTATCCAATTGGACTCAGTGAGAGTCCAATTGACCTAGACCTAAATTAATTGAGTTGTTTTACTCTCAATTAAGTTTCCACACACCCAATTAAACTTGTATTAAGTTTAATTGCACTTTACCTTAGTGAATTAGGGTTTATAACCCTAATTTGAGACATACCTTGACCTAAACCTACTAGAACCTAACCTAACCAACCTAGCCACCTAAGTTTCGACCCACACACACCCACACACACCATCCACATGAGAATACCTAGCCTAGAGTTCTCTAGAATTCTCTACCATGTGTGGTTGCCTTGGTTGCTAAAATTAGCAACCAAGAGCCATTCAATTTTTAGATCCACATTTGGTGGATCTAAAAACCACCATCCACCCTCTCTCTCTCACTCTCCCATGAGCTCCCACCATAGGCCTCTCTAGAGAATTCCATAATTCTCTAGAGAGCTTCCCTTAGGTCTATAAAAAGACCCAATGGGTGGCCATTTGTACCCATTCACTTCCTTGGCATTCATTCTACTTAGGCTAGCCACTTCCATCTCCACTCCACCTCCACGAGTTGAGCACCACCATGGAGGCCACCATCTCCACGCCAGGAAGCTGGATCAGCTCCCCAACCTCTCTCCAAGGGCCTGCCTAAGCTCCATTGGCCGCCCCTCCTTCTCTCAGCCACTCAAAGGCCATCGGAGACCACCTCTGAATGCCCTTCCTTCTGCTAGATTAGTAGCTTAGCTTTTCGTATATTTACTGCTTAGTATTATAGTCTTACTTCTCCCCCAATGATGCATGCAAAATCCACCATCGATTCTTGTATGCAATCATTTTCTGGTAGTTAGGTTTAATTTTCAAGCATTTATGTATAAGCTTTCATCTATAGTTCTATTGCAAACAACTCTCTCACTAAATCAATAAAAAAAAGGGTTATATATATATATATGTCTCCATGTTATGAAATCACAATGAGCTTATTGATTGCTATCATATTTGCGTGATTCAAGTTACCTGTCTTAATTGTCTATCCATTCTGCAACTAAACATGTCGTACTTAAATACGTAATAATCATGAACTGATATGCTATTCTAAATAAAGTAGAGCTGGATAAGATCGATTTTAAAAGTAAAAGTAACGCCTCCGAGAGACGAACGACCGGGACTCAAAGTCTCGTTATTTTTACAAAACAATATCTTTGTCGGATTGTATTTCGCAACTATACTACGACGCTTTTATCAAAAACGCGATCTACGATTTACCCAGCAGGAACTTAAAAACCTTCATTGCAGATTAAGGCTAAAGCTGGTTAGGTCTGGATCTTGGTTGGTACTTAAGTACCTCTAGGCCTACTACCGGCATTCTAACCTAATCTACAGAAGAAAGCACACATCATAGTTTTTTGAGCATTAAAAGATTTCATGGTCTAGAATCAAAGTTAAAACCTTAAAATTTTGCTAAGGGACCAGCAAAAGCTAGACATGGAGGTATGATGGGAACACCATCATGAGTCCTAACTAGCTCATTTTGACCCAATGAAGAGAATAAATGCTCCTACATAACCAACTGAAAGTTATAATTCATTGCATAACTTTCTGAGAGTGAAACAAGAAATTAGGGTTAAAACTATAATTTTACCAATGCAGTGCAACCATGGGTTTTCTCAAGGGCTCAACAAAGTCAAATGGTCTTAATAAGATAACAAGTGGGTTGGATTTAACAGAAAAGGGTTTGTGTGAGCTCTGAGAACTAAATGGCTTCTTGAAACCCTAAAAGTAGATCCACTTAATTAACCAAGGTTCTGGTCAGGATGAAATTCCCTTAAACCCTCTAAAAATTATAGAAAAATATTCTCTAGAGCTTAGTACCTTCAATTTGGCCGTTAGAATCCATCTTGACCTAGAATGGGGTCTCAGAAAGATATTTGCCCTAATTTGGGTTTTTGCATAAATTACCTACTCAAACGTGATTGAAACCAAAATCCAACTTCACCATTGGATTCCTTGAATCCAAATTAGGTTTGTACCAAAATTTGGACCTAAGGGGAACTCATCTTGACCTAGTTTGCAAAAAGGTCTTGTCTGATTACATTTTTACCCCTAACTTTCAAAAACCCTTGATTTAGCCCCCTATCTCCTTGTTGTCTTTGAAAATAGGTCCCTCCACCATTATCGTGGAGGAATCCTACTCCTACTACCTTTGAAGGGAGGTTTCTCCTTGATTTCTCTGAGAAAATCCTCCAAAATTGGAAGGGAGATTCTTTAAGAAACTCCCTCCAATATGAACCCGTCCATAAGCCCTGATTCCTTCCCAATCTCTCATGCAAACGCATGAGATATTTGGGTCTCTTGAGAGCTTCCATCTCCGGCGAGTTTTCCTTGCTTGGAAGCTTGGCTTCCAAGTACAAAACCTCCTCAGAGATCTATTTAAGAAGCCCCAGATCTAATCGATTCTCCTCAGCTTGAAATTGGGCTGGTTCCCCCTCCATTCCTCTCTCCCCTCCGGCCGCAACCCTCCGCAAGCTCCGGTGGCTTCTCCCTAGCTCTCTCATCGCCTAACGACAATACCAGTGGCTGGGTTACCTCCCTCTCCATCCTCCGCGTCGAGCAATACCGGCCGACGTCATACTTGCCTCGTCTTCGTCGCCACCTCTTCTACGGAGGCTTCGTCTTCCTCACGTCCAGCAACCATACCGGCATGGGATTCCGTTCCCTTTCATCCCTTATAAGTAGGTTTTTAGGCTCCCTCTCTCTCACACTTTCTTTCCCTCTCTCTATTTCCCAAAATCAACCACCGACGCCACTGACCACGGTCACCTCCTCCATCTCTTGCGACTCCTCCGGTGAGGTGCTCCCGTCGCTACACACCCACCATCCACCTCGCCAACCACCCTACAACCTCCATTGCAACTTTCTGATCATTTCCCCTCACTCCATTCACTCCATCGATCACCCAAACACCTCACCGAACACACCCACTCAAACGCACATAGTACGCCCTAGGCACACCACCACAGCCACCCTCGCTCCACGCCACGGCCACTGTCACATTCGCCATGCCACTGCGACCCTGTTGAGCATTCTGATGCGGCCATTAGGCCCCTGTTCTTGATTTCAGGTAGCAGGTCGATGGCCGCCATTGCTGCCGACCATGAAGCTTGCTTGCTACAGCTCCTGGTGCTGCTAATCCCAGGCCGACACTCCTAGGATGCATGAAAGACTCTTATTCACGGTCTCAGGTCCTCAATTGTAGTCAAAGGCCTTCACAGCAGCTGCAATTGGAAGCCCACACTCTGCTGCAGTGTGTTGAAGACAGAAATGGAAGGGTGCTTTCATGTGCATAAGTTGATTTTGTGCCAGAGGCTATTCGCCTCCAACACTGAGGGTGAGGTCCTCCTCCCCCCTTCACCAGACTCGTCCGCGACATAACCCACAGACCTGGCCGACCCGACTACCCGACCTGACTTCACTCCTCGCTCACCACACACGTCGGTGAGCCTGAACTCGGGTATGCGATAGGTCTGTTTACCCGATCGGTTAAGGCTCTGGGAGAGCGGTTTTGAAATAGAAAGAGAGAAGGAGAGAGGAGATCTGCGTGGGGTTAGGGGGGTTTTTTCCCTGAAGAGATTGGCTCCAACACTTAGCCAATTCAGAGGAAGAAGAGGCGATCAGGCAGAAGAAGAGAAGAAGAGAAAGAGAAGGACCTCAGAGAAGGACAAAGGTAGAAGGCAGAGAAAGAGAAGAAGGAAGGAGAAGACAGAGAAAGCTAAGGAAAGAAAGAAGAGAAAGAAGAAGAGAGGGCTCGCAAAGGCAAAGGAAGAAGAAGTGAAGAAGAAGAAGAAAAGAGAAATCAAGAGAAAGAGATCAGAAGAAGAAAAGAAGGAAAACTGTAGCAAAATCATTTAAGATGTCTGATTGCAAAATCAGACGTCTGAATTTTATATTTCCTTCTTTAGTCAATTTGAGTAACTATTATTTTGTCTACAATTCTTTTTACACTTCACATACTCATATGCTCTACATTCCAAATTAGTTTTTGAGTAATGTTTTGTGTTCAAATTGCATTTATTGCTAAGTTTAGTGTGTGAATTCCATTTGCTCCCTGTGTTCGACCTCAGAACATTTTTCGAGTAATAAAATTATATTTGTTTTGAACAGTATTTCGACTGTATTACAACGCAACACTTTTTAAACCCCGACTTAGCCCGACAAACATGAGATATCATGACTTTTAATTAGAATCAAGGAGAACCAATTCATGAAGCGTGGGAACGCTTCCATGAATTGCAAAGGAAATGCCCACATCACGACATCCCTCGTTGGCAACTAATGCATATCTTTTATTATGGATTGCAAGAGGGCGTTCACAATCTAGTCGATGCCTCTTATGGTGGGAACTTCCTGAATCGCGATGCAAAATCCACCTCAGAATTGTTATAAGAGATGGCGGAAAACTCGATCAACAACGCATCAATGTCATAATTCACGTGGGGCACCAATACAACACATCAAAACCCGCAGAAGGGCATTCGCGAGATCAGGAATCTGTCCTATTCCAAGGATTTAGAGATTATAGTAGAAAAACTAGACAAAGTCGACATTGTAGTGAAGCATCTCGATGAAGTCCGAAACATGATGAAATCTCTTATGCCTCTTCTCGCTACGCAAAATCCCGCACGTTTACCTATTTCGCAAATTCCCTAGGGGAGGGAGTTTGTAAATAATCTGGATTCGAGAGATCCATCTTCCTCAGGTTTTCTATCTACTCCTGCACCAACCCAAGGAGGGACCATAGTCCTACAATCTTTCCCACCCTTTTCCCCACCCTTTCCTGTTGCAGAAAACATGCCATATCTTTTTGATTTACACTCCATCCAGGAAAACATTCCAAGATCAAATCCGTATTCTAATACCTATAATCCTGGTTGGAAAAGCCACCCAAATTTCTCTTGGGTTGATCAAAATCAAAGACCATCTTATCCAAATCAAACCCACCTAAACCCACCTTTGTTGCCTTCTCAGCAACCAAATGCGAGGCCCAATTCCATGAGTATGCAGAATTACTCTGCGCCGAATAGAGATACGCAGCTCGATTAGATTTTGCGAGCTGTTACAAAGAGTCAGCGACAGAATGCTGAAGCTCTCGCAAAGATTCAAAGGCAATGTAAGGTAGAATTGCCTTATTTACGAAATCAGATCTCTCTTTTGGCTGAGTCTCGTCAGCCAGGTACTCTTCCATCTCAGCCAATTCCAAATCCTAGGAATCTGCAAAACCCTAGGCAACATTAGGGCCAAGTACATTTCATTAATCAGGCCTTTGATTGTAATCAAAACCTGTCCTCTGTACTTCCTGAAAATAATCCACCAAACCCGCATCAGCAGCCTTTATTGTATCAAAATGACCCACCTATTATTAAGAATCAGAATTGACTCCGCTGATCTCCTGAAGTTGGTTGGAATCACTTCTTAGATAGCCTCAATCTTTAATATTTTACATTTCAACCTAAATCAGATCTAATCTTCACGAGATTCACTCTGATCTTTTTAAGATTTTTTCACAAGAATCTGATTTTGGTTCCATGAGATCTTTTTTAGGCGATCTTAGGATGAGTTTTACCTAGGTGGTTTTATCTATTTTTCTATTTTCTTGAACCAATTCTTCCATAACTCTGTTTTTACCATGCATATTCTTTTTAGGAGTTCTTTACTAGGGTTTACACCTAGCTGAAGGTATAAAACTTAGCATTTTGTATATAGCTGTTTCCTATTTTTCTACATTTTTCTCTTCCTATACACTTGAGTCTGTATCTGATTTATCACTTCATTCTACACTGATTACCTTCACTTAGTTCGACTGACCACTCTGACCTTTGGTCAGAATAGAAATCGTCTACACAGAGATCTTTGATCTCCTCTATCCAACTCTTTTCGTCACCTTACACTGAATGAAGTGTAATATCTTTTTCACCCTTCTTACAATGAAGACATTCTAATATTTTGGCTTGGGGGGTGTGAAGTGACAATTTTCACTTCAAGTGTATTTGTAGATAAAAATAAAAAAGTCAAAACACAAAAAAAATGAAATACCCACAAAATTAAAAAAAATAGAAATACCAAAATTAAAAAAAATAAAAAAATACCCTAAAAATTTGAAAATTTTTGAAAAATTCATAAAAATTTAAAAATTTTATAAAACATAAAAATAAAAATATACAAATATAAAAATATAAAAATTATAAAATCAGAAATAATAATAAAAGGGGTTTTTACATTTATAATAAGAAAGAAAAGAAGATACCAAAAATATATTTATGCTTATTTATATTTGTAATTAAAAGCTTAATTTTTCTTTTAGGTCAGAAACCAAAAATATATTTTGTAAAAAGTATTTATAAGAGCCTTAAATCCTTATTTAGACTTTTACTTATAACATTTTCAGAACACGCATCTATTTGCAAAATTTTGAACGGGATTTTATTTAAGTTAAAGTTTGAAACCCTATGGATCTATTTTTCCATTCTTTACCCTGAAATAAAGTAACTAAGGTATATTAAGTTCAAAACTTAAGTTTTGGATTTAAATTGTAACTTTCTTGGTCAAATAGACTAAGTAATCCTTTTGTTTTACGAACATCTATTTTTATCAAGTTAAGTAAAAAGGCCAGATATTCAGAATTAATTAAGTAAAGAGCTTGGTAGAATCTTAGTCTTAAGGTCTATTAGGCTATAGTTAGCTTAATCAACTAAGGACAATCGGCTAGACTTGGCAAGTTATGTCTTGACAGATCCTGCGGGAGGAAACTAAGAGTTTAAAGGACCTGAGAGTGAATGGCTTTGTTGTCCAAGCTCTTGTTTGATAGCTAAGTAACCTAAGTGTCCAAAATTCACACACATAGAGTTGTCCTGTTGGCATTTGAGACTGCGAAAACACAGAGGTTAAGAGATCAATTCTAAATCCTCTTTAGTCCAAGGATTTCTGCGAGGCGGCTCTTGAAAGGGTGAAGGATGTGCCACTCACCTAGAAAAAGGATATGGAGTATTATGTTAGTAAGAAAAATGAGGAGAACATAAAAGAGAAAGAATAAAACACCCTGCAGTTAAGCACCTCACTACAAATGGGTGCTTATGCAATTTATCCACCAAATAAAGCATCTTGGTACAAATGGATGCTACCCTTCCTTCCATCAAATAAAAGAGCACCTCGCTACATATGGGTGTTCTATCCTATAGAAAAGAGTTGAAAAAAAAAATGGAGATAAAAATTAGGAATAAGAGACCCATTGGTCCACCGGGGAGATATACACAAAAAGTGTTGACCTCGGGATAGAAAATTGGTGAGGAGAAAGCAACCAATCTGAGTAAGGCCAAGCTAAAGGCTTGAATTAGAATAACGTAGATTGGAAAGTGATGTTTTAAGATCTGGATTTCTGCAACTTTGGATGCCTTTAGGACAATTCTCTTCACAAGCACAGATGCTTTAAAATCATAGCTACTGAACCTTAGTATTGGGCAATGAAGCCTAAGAAATCGAGTTTTGAGGACTTGCAGTTGAGGCCTAAAGGAGAAGGATTGACAAACCCTAGGTCTAGAAGTCTGTCCTTGGTGCTGTAGGCCAATAGAATAAGATTTTATTACTCTGAATTTGATTAATAATGAGTTTCTGGTTAATTTACTTAAACTTAGGTTGATAAAAATCAGATTTCATAAACTTAAGAATTAACTTAAGTCTATTTGAGTTAAAATTTAATTTCCAACTCTTAAGTTTTGTGTCCTTAAAACACTTTGAATTCTGAATTTCTAGGGCCTAGAGTATTTACAGAGAATAAGTGGGTTTTCGATCAGTTGACTTTTGATTAAATTCTCATTGGGAACTCTATTTTTAACAGAGCGTGTCTTGGGAAGTCTTTTTTTTAGTTTTTAAGTCTAAGTAAAGAGGTTCTCGCAGAATGTTCTACATATTTATGGATACCAATTTATATATATATAATCCAAAAAATTGAATATTCAAAATTCTAACCTAAGCATTCCTCTACTTAGTTTTTATTTATGATAATTTAAACCTTGGTGTTTAAATCATCATATTTCTGGTTAATTTTGCTAGGAACTAGCAAAACTTTGGCTTGAGGGTATGATGAGAGACTCATCATGGCTTCTAATTACCCCTAATTAACTAGTCTTCCTAGTTAATTAGCTAGGAATATATATATATGAAGGTTAATTATAGAATAAGGGATAAATCATTAAAGGACCTTAAAATAAGTTAAAAATGCTAAATTATTAGCCAATTAATATTATTAATAATTTAAGTAATAAATGGACCCAAAATATTATTAATTAGTTACCTAATTAATATCTAAATTAACTTAAGAATAATTTATACCTAAGTATGTAATAACTTAAGTAACTTTACTTTATTAAATAAATTAAGATAAAAAGGTCAAAAATGTAAATCCAAGGTTTATATACAATATTTGCTTAATTTATAACCATATGTAAAAAGTTGAAAAAAGATTTAAATTAAAATAAGCCTTGAAAAACTTAGTTTATGTTTTAGTCCTTAGGTTTCATTTTATCGGAGTCCTTTCCTTTCACTTAGGTCCTTAGCTTTCCTCACATTCAAGTCCCTATGTACACTTTCTTCTTCGTTTCTTCTTCAGTCGTTTGAATGACTGACAGCAGGCAGTGCTGTCACCCTCCGATCACTGTCCATCCTACGTTCGTCCACCCTCGCCAAGCTTCTGGAGCTTGCGCTCACCGCCACCTTTCCATCCACCGATCTGGATGAAGCTGCAATCCTAATTAGGGTTTGAAGATAATCTCACCGGCATCGAAGAAGATGTCGGTGGTTACGTCGCACCTAGACACTATACCGTCTAGATTCAACCTCCTTCTCAGCTGTCGAAACCTATAAATACCCTTAAACCTCTCCGATTTGAGAGGTCAGCTCCCTTCCCTCTTCCCCCACTGTAGATGATGATAGGCTATTCCTCACTCACCTCCGGTGACCTCTCATCCCCCTATTGGAGCTCCTCCGCATGAGGGACTCATCTCTCTCACCTCCTCTTCCTCTCCGGACGGTCGTGACAGGACCTTGGAGCACCAATTCCTCTTCCTCGCCACTTCCAACTTCTTGTCAGAGCTCTTTCCAACATCCTCTGATTCCCTCCTCCGTTACGACCTTCGACGAAGACTTCTCTGCCTCTTTCGTCCAGGTAACAGTAGGATTAGCATCTTGGGTAAGCTTAGGTTAGCTAGATTAGTTGATTAGTGTTTTTCGTCGCAAAGCGAGATCGTAAGGTTTAAAATAATTGTGTTACAGTATAGTTGAAATCGCTTTGAAAACAAATATAATTTTTATTACTCGAATAAGTCCGAGGTCGAACACAGGAAGCAAATTGGTATTTAGAAATCAAGATCACAATTCATAATTAAAAGGATTTGCAATAATAACAATAGCAATGTGCAAAAATATGGGAGTAAAATGGTGATGTAGATCACCAAATACTCCTACAATATCACCAAATAACTCAATGCAAATGTATATGCAATGAGAGCTTAATAATCTATCGTCTGATGAAGGAATCAGACGCCTTAAGTTGTCTGATTCTTTTTCTTCTTCTCTATCTTTGCTATATCCTTCTCTTCCTCTCTTCTTCTCTTCAAGCCCTCACCTTTTCTTCTTCTCTTCTACTTCTTCTTTCTTTGCTTTCTCTGTCTTCTCTTCTCTGACTCTTCCTTTCTTCTTTTTCTTTTGCTTCTCTACAGCTGTGTACTTCTCTTCCTCTCTTCTTCTTCAGCTTCTGTCTTTGGCCTCTTCTTCTTCATCTTCCTTCTTCTTCCTTTGCATTTGTGAGCCTTCACTTCTTCCTTCTCTTCTTCTTCCTTCTGCCTTCAACCCTAGCCTCCTCTTCTTCTTCAGAATCTGCTAAGTGTCTGCCAAAGATCCCCGTAGCAAAACCCTCCCCTACCCACGCGACTCTCCTCTCTTTCTCTCTTAAGATCCGCTCTCCTAGAGCCACACAGGTATTCGGGTTATCAGGTCGAGCACCTACTCGGGTCCAGGCTCATTGGCGTGCGGTGGTGAGTGAGAAGTGCAAGTTGGGTCTGGTCAGCTAGGCTCACGGAGGTAGTGTCACGGACGAAACTGGGTATGGGTGAGAGGGACCTCACCGCGTGGTAACTGAGGCGAACAGATGCAGGCACTTTTGCAATTTATGCGGGTGCGGGTGCCTCTTCATTTCCGAGGTGGTACTATTTGCGCCCCCTTTTCTTACGCGTCTGCAGCAGGGATGTTGCTCCCAATTGCAGCAGCTGCAGAGGCACACGACTTCAATTGAGGTCCTGGAATCGTGCACGAGGTAATTCCGCGCGTCCTGGGGCAGCAACCTGGGACAAAAGCACCTGGGGCAGCCTCAAGCAACCTTGCTTGCCAATGGCAGATGAGGCCTGTAACCTGAAATCAACAGAACGGCCTCTCAGCCATGTCAAATTGCTCAGGGGGATCGTCGGAGCACGTCGGATGTGTTGGGGGTGGTGGCGTGGCGTGGTAATGTCTGTGAGTGCGTGCCTAGGGTGGATTGTGTGCATGTGAGTGGGTGTGTTCGGGGGGTGATTTATGTGAGTGGAGAGGTGAATAAAGTGAGGGGAAGTGCTCAATGAGGTGTGGTGAAGGTTGTGAGCTTGTCGGCGAGGGTTTTTGGTGGCCTGTGGAGGTGGGATGACCTCGCCAGAGGTGGTGGCCAGAGATGGAGGTGATGGAGGTGCGAGGGGCGGTAGTGGCGGATTTTGGGAAATAAAGAGGGGGGAAGAAAATAGAAGGGATAGGGAACTTATCTAGGAAGTCAATGGACAAGGGGGGCAGTGAGGGCGTCGGGTCTGGTATGGCCGACACCGGAGACAAAGGTGAATCCGGTGAGGTGGGAACGACGAGGACAAAGGAGAAGGTGGCGTCTGCTGGTATGGCGAGACGCGAATGAGAGAAAGGAGGAGGAATCCACCGCAGGTATGGTGGTCGAACGATGAGAAAGGGCAGGAAAGGTCACCGGACATCAAGGAGCCTTCGGCCGTGAGGGGAAGAGAAGAATTGAGGGGATTCGTGGCCGAATTCAAGCGTCGAGAATGCGGTGTGATCTGGGCATCTTTAAATAAAGCTTTGAAAGGTAGTTAGGGCTTGGGAAGCAAGCTTCCCAAGCTTGGAAGGTCGCCAGAGTTGGGAGTTGTTGAGATACCTAAATCTCTCGTGCATTCGCATGAGAGATTCAGAAGGAATTAAAGCTCATCAATGGGTTCAGATGGGAGAGAATTTCTCAGAGGATCTCCCTTCCAATTTTGGAAGAGATTCTCCAAGCAATCAAGGAGAACATCCCTGTCAACGATCGCTGGAGTAGGTTTCCTCCGCGATAATGGCGGAGGGACCTACTTGTGAAGACGACAGAGAAGGTAGAGGGCAAAATGCAAGGGTTTTTGAAAGTTAGGGGTATAAATGTGATCAGACATGATCTTTTTGGAAACTAGGTCAAGGAAAACTCATCCTGGGTCCAAATTTTGGTACAAACCTAATTTGGACCTAAGGAATTCAATGGTGAAGTTGGATTTTGGTTTTGACCACATTTAACTAGGTAATTTATGCAAAAACTTAAATTAGGGTAAATAGCTATCTGAGTCCCCATTTTAGGTCAAAATGGGTTCTAATGGCAAAATTGAAGGTACTAAACCCTAGAGAATATTTTTCTATGATTTTTAGAGGGTTTAAATGAATTTTATCCTGACCAGAACCTTGGTTAATTAAGTAGATCTGTTTTTAGGGTTTCAAAAGTCATTTAATTCTCAGAACACACACAGACCCTTTTCTGTTTGATCCAACCCACTTGTTATCTTGTTAAGACCATTTGACCTTTATTCATCTCTTGTGAAAAGCCATGGTTGTATTGCATTGGTAAAATTACAGTTTTACCCCTTGTTTCTTATGTTTCTCTCAGAAAGGTTATGCAATAAATTATGACCTTCAATTGGTTATGCAGGAGCATTTATTGACTTCATTAGGTCAAAATGAGCTAATTAGGGCTCATGATGGCGTTCCCATCATACCCCCATGCCTAGCTTTTGCTAGTTCCTTAGCAAAATTTCAAGGTATTAACTTTGATTCTAGACCATAAGATCCTTTGATGCTCATAAACTGTGATGCGTGCTTCCTTTTGTAGATTACGTTAGAATGTCAATAGTAGGGCTAGAGGTACTCAAGTACCAACCAAGATCCGGACCTGACCAGCTCTAGCCTCAGTCTACCGTGATGGTTTTTAAGGCCCACACGAACTATCCTAAGGTTCGTTGAACTCCGCGGTTAAAGCACCCGTGCTTGTAACATGTTTTAGCCTCGGTTCAGTTTGAAGTGCGTTTTTGTTAGAGGAGTTTTTCTTTGTTTTTGGAGAGTTCTCTCTCTTTTCTTATTTCTAGCTTCAGATTAGCTTCACAACATGGCCTGTATCGGATTCCTAGTCCCCATCATTAATCCTCGAAGGGTCCCTGGCAATCGATGCTTCATGATAGCACCGCCCATGGCAACCCCCAAAACTCTAGCTTTCGAGATTTCGAGATAATCCTGCCCATGGTGTTCTGTAACTAAATCTAGACCCTGGCAATCGACATTTCGGGATAATGCCACCCATGGCATCTGAACCAGCATAGGGTGCTTACATGCCCCTAGTAGGATATGTAGATATCCTAAGAAACAAGCATCGAGGAGATATGTTATTACGCATCTTCGAGGGGAATTTCCCACCTCTCCGCATTGAGAACTCGTCCAAATCAACTTGTGTTGATCAGCTACTTCTAATCTAGGTGACTTTTTTGGAACAATTTAAACACATTTGCGTGATTTTGATACTTAAGCGCACTGAACCAGACTATGTGTGGATTGCGGTGCTTAGGTTACCGACTCTCGCAAACCATAGGTCAGTTAACAAGGCCGAATACTCCCTAAGCCTTAGACCTAATACTTAAGCTTCACATTTTCCCCAACCTCTTGAGGATTATCCAAATCTTAGCGGGTACTTTGAATTTTTAAGCCTAGGATTACGGCCCAAGAGGCTTAAAATTAGAGTTTCTACTAATCTCTTCTCTGTTTCATTAACACTTTTTTGCCTTTCAGTTTTTCTTCTTTTGATACGGTCTAGAACTAAGTCAATTCCTTAATTTCTTACTAACGACTATCTCTATTTCTTTCCTTTTCAACTTGTGCTCCTTTTTGACATTTTTATCTCCTCCCCTTTTTCTCCTCAAAACTGATATGCCCTCAAAATTTTCTCTCCTCTCATTTATTTAATTTTATTTTATTTTGTATTTTTGGAATATGTGATTTTTTTGATGAAACCTTTTCTTGTGAGATGATTTTCACGGCATTTTACACTTTAATACCCCCCCATGCCTATGATTTGCAATGTCCTCATTGTAAATTAGGTGGGTTCAAGTTCATCTTAGATCATTCATTAGAATAGGTTTTTGGGTGGTGAATGGGTTGGGATGACTGTTGTGGATGAATTCATGCTTGGGTATGGGTACCAGAGGTGGAGTCGATTGTTCTAATGGATGAACCCTAAAGTGCAGTATGAGTTCAGCATAGGAATGTCAAGAAAGGTTTTGGGTTTTTCAAAAATGACTAGTTGCCTCCCGTTAAGCGCTGAGTTTTACACCATCGACCGAACGCAATGAGCTCAGGGAGAATGGAGGGTAAAAGATGTCTCAGCTAAATTTGTATCGGTAAGTTCAATGAACGGTTTGAGTCTCTGACCATTCATGACAAAAGGTTCTAAATCAAGGCTGAGTTAACTGATTTCGACAGCTCCATTTCCAAAGATGCATCGAACAAGGTAAGGTCCGATCCATTTTGATCTAAGTTTTCCTGGGAATAGTTTGAGTTTGGCATCAAAGAATAAGACTTTTTGACCAGGGAAAAAGATCTTTCTGGATATGTGCTTATCGTGAAAGGCCTTAACCCGCTCTTTGTAAATTCACAAGTTCTCATACATGTCGTGGCGTAATTCATCAATCTCGCTCATTTGAAGCTTTCTGTGGGTTCCTGCCTTAGAAAGATCGAGATTGCAGTTCCGTACTGCCCAATAGGCTTTGTGCTCCAATTCGACGGGGAGGTGACATACCTTCCCGTACACCAATCTGAAGGGAGACATGCCTAATTGGGTTTTATGGGTGGTCCTATAAGCCCACAAAGCTTTCGGAAGTCGGGATGACCAGTCTTTCCTGTCAGGTCGTACAGTGACCTGGAGGATTTTCTTGATCTCCAAATTCAATAGCTTAGGTAGACCATTGGTTTGGGGGTGATAAGGAGTAGAGATTCAATGTGACACCCCGTATTTGGTCATCAATGACCTGAACTGAGCATCAGTGAAATGGGTCCCTCCATCAGAGATTATAGCACATGGAATCCCAAATCAAGAAAAGATGTTCTGATGAATGAATTTAATAACCACCTTATAACCGTTGGTTTGGGTCGGAATGGCTTCTATCCATTTGGACACGTAGTCAACAGTGAGTAGAATGTACTTGAAGCCGTCTGAAACAGAAAAGGGTCCCATAAAATCAATCCCCCAGACGTCGAAGATTTCGCATACGAGAATCAGCTGTAAGGGCATCATATCATGGTGGCTCATGTTGCCTAAGGTCTAACAACGAGTGCATGCCTTATAGTGATTGTATGCGTCTTTGCAAATTGTGGGCCAATAGAAGCCGCACTGGAGGACTGTCGTTGTAGTTTTTGTGATCCCCTACTCGGAGGGGGTGAGATCAGCGTGACGTAAAAAATGCGGAATATAATGTAAAGCAATCTCACAAAATAGACAAACATACAAAGTACGTAATTATTTTTAGGAGGAAACCCAAATCGGGTGAAAACCACCACCTAACCCTCTCGAGTTAGGATTTTCCGATCAACCAAGTTGATCAAATCCATTAAACGAATCACTTTAAAAGAGGGTGATTCAACCTCAATTACAACCACGCTACAAGTGAGAGGGTAGCGTTCCTCAACCCCTTCTCTTCACGAGAAGGATTTTGTCCCTCGAAGGAGACGGGAATTCACAAAGCGAATACCCAACCAAATAACAAAGATAAAATAACAAATAATCCTATAGAGCCAACAAAGTAATTTTTAACCTAAGCTTCTATAGGAATTAGGAAACTTCCCTTCGCAAGGAGTGCGTCGAATCGATGACGCGGGTGCGTGAGCCACGCGACGGCGCAACGTCGCTCTCGTGAACTACGGCAGGAGAGCGGGTGCGCAATAGCTTGATGCTCTCTAAATGAAGAACTTGAGCTTGGAGAGCAAGAGCTTGCTTGGACACAAAAAAGTGTGAGTGTATTACAAAGTGTTTCTTGTGTATCTAGGTGTATCTAGGTGTGTAAAAGGTTCCCCTCTATTTATAGAGGCCTTAGGAAGGCTTTGGAAGGCTTAGGAAAGCTTCCATAGCCGTTGGGAGCAAAGTCCAAGAGAATCAGGCCAAAATCAGGAACAATGATTGCACTGACAGGGTTATCAGACGTCTGATCCTGGCATCAGACGTCTGGAAGATCACTTTAAGACGTCTGGGAACAAAGCCAGACGTCTGATTTTAGGTGGGTTTCTTCATGACTTGAATCAAATCTAAACAGGGTTCTAGTGCAAATCTATCAGACGACATACAGGACGTCTGGCACTATGTCTGGACATCTGGAAACCTACCTTTTCATGGGAATGGATTTCCAAGAGTTGCAACTGCTAGAAAATCTCTGAGAAGAGATTTTGGGTCAGCCGAGGCAAAACGGTCATCTATCAGACGTCTGGAAAGGCTTAAGGACGTCTGATAAGGCTCTAACGGTCATGTCCTTCAGTGTTTGCTAAGCCAGCCAACGATCCACTAATTGGACGTCTGGCAAGTCCATCAGACATCTTATAATACGTCTGGACTAAGGTCTGGACGTCTGATTTCATCAGACAGAGCTAACAGGTCCAGCCTAAATGTTATCAGACGTCTCAATCAATAGTCAGACGTCTTAAAACACATTATCAAATGTCTGATTTTGGAATTAGACGTCTGAAAAAGCAGTTTGAACCCTATATTGGTTTTCTAAGTTCTCTACAGAAAACCTAAGTATCCTAGGGTTGTGCCGGTGTTCCTAGGACTACTGTTAAGGTACTTTGAGGCTCTTTAACATGATGTTCTAAGGAATAGAAAGAGCAAGGAAATAAAGACAAGAGTACATGAAAGAAATAAACAGACTTCTATCCTATTCTTCTTGTCCTTCCATCTTCAATCCATCGCTTCTCGCGAATCTCCTCTGTTTTCCATCAAGCTCCTCCAATCCATCCTAGATGCGAGCTCGAACTCCGTCTAATCACGTCTCCATTTGTAATTTGCCTGAAATCTAAGACTTCAAGTGCAAATGTCAAATGACACGTGTTTTGTTATCATCAAAACAAACGATCGCGGTGCTCTAGCACCAACAGTTTTATGACTAGAGAAGTGTCCACCGCATGCCTGGTCAGGTAGAAGGACAAGATGTCCTGAATTTTCGCTTCCGGGACACATTGCTGTATGATTTGATCAGCATCGATGCGAAAGAGATACGTGTCTTCCCAAAAGTAGTACTTATCATCTGAAAGCAATTTGTCCTTCTTGGCCTTCGGCCAATCGAACGAGATTTGATGTGATGCCAAGTAGTTTACTAGATCAGCAAACCATGGAAGCCCTGTACTAATAGTCAGGAGGTGCTCATCAGGAAAATGTTCCGTAATGGGTTCAGAAGGGTCGATAATGTCAGAAGGAAGGCGAGACAAGTGATCAGCTACCATGTTCTACTTTCCTACCTTGTCGCAAATCTCGAGGTCAAATTCTTGCAACAGCAAGATCCAGCGAATTAGTCGAGGTTTCATGTCCTTCTTCGCAAAGAGATTCCTCATAGCTATGTGATCAGAGTAAATGATAACACGGGAACCCAGAAGATACGATCTAAATTTTTCTAGGGCAAATACTATGGCTAGCAACTCTTTCTCAGTAACTATCTAGCTATGCTGAGCCTCGTCAAGTGTCTTGCTAGCGTAGTAGATGACCACGGGTTTCCTATCAACTTTCTGCCCAAGTACCGCTCCAAGAGCGAAATCAAATGCATCGTACATGATCTCAAAGGGTTGAGACCAATCAAGGGACTATAGAATCGAAGCTTAGGTAACTCGATCACGTAGGATTTCGAATGCTTGAGTGCATTCCTTGGAGATTTCAAAAGGAACATCCTTAGATAGCAGATTAGTCAGGGGCACGCGATTTTTGAGAAATTGGGAATGAATCGATGGTAAAAATCAACGTGTCCTGGGAAAGATCGGATGTCCTTGATCGAGCTAGGCATAAGGAGTTTGGAAATTAGATTCACCTTAGCTCGATCGACCTAGATGCCTTTTTTTGAGATGAGATGTCCTAGGACAATTCCTTCAGGCACCATGAAGTGGCTCTTTTCCCAGGAAAGAACCAGATTCACGTCAATGCACCTCCTGAGGATCTAGACCAAGTGCAGGAGGCAATCATCAAATGATTCTCCAAACACTGAGAAGTCATCCATGAAGACTTCCAGATAATCACATACCATATCTAAGAATATGGCAAGCATGCATCGTTGAAAAGTAGCAGGTGCATTGCAGAGACTGAAAGGCATCCTTCGGAATGGGTACGTCCTGAAGGGGCAGGTGAAAGTGGTCTTCTCTTGGTCCTCAGGATGGATTGCCACTTGGTTATAACCGGAGTACCCATCCACAAAGCAGAAGAATTTGTTTCCCACTAGTTTTTTGAGGATCTGATCAATAAACAGTAGTGGGAAATGATCCTTCTTCGTGGAGGTATTGAGTCTTCTGTAATCAATGCAGACTCTCCATGAATTTTCCACATGGGTCGGTATGATTTCTCCAGTCTCAGTCGTGATCACGGTGAGTCCCGCTTTCTTAGGCTCAACCTAGATTGAACTCACCCACCGACTGTCGGAGATCAGGTAGATGATCCCAGCATCTAACCACTTGATGATCTCCTTCTTCATGATCTCCTACAGATTAGGATTCAGACATCTCTGCATTTCACGGGAAGGTCGTGTGCCCTCTTCAGTATAGATGCGGTGTGTGCAGTAAGAGGGACTAATACCAGTCAAATCATCAAGAGTCCATCCAATGGCTCTTCGATGTTGCTGGAGAATAGAAATCAGACGGGATTCCTGATCAGGTGTGAGTCTGGAATTGATAATCACAGGAAACGCCTGATTAGAACCCAAAAAGACGTACTTTAGATGATCGGGAAGAGGCTTTAGTTCTAAGACAGGGTTATCAGCAGCAATGGGTGGTTCAGGGTGTGTGTCAGGAGCAAGGAAGGGAGTTTGGGTGTGTCTAGGTTTAGTTCGGACTCCTCTAATTACGGATTTTGATCCTCTTGTGGTTGATTTGAAGTAGTCAGGTTTTCCTCAATATACTGATTGTTAACTACAGCTTCAATGTCACATATTTATTCTATAACTCCGCAATTAATCCCTTGTTGGGCCTGATGGGAACACCATCATGAGTCCTAACTAGCTCATTTTGACCCATGAAAGAGAACGAAATCTTCTACATAACCAACTGGAGATCCTAATTCACTGAATAACCATTTTAAGAGAAAAGGAAGAAATAAGGGGTAAAACTATAATTTTACCATTGTAGTGAAACAAAAGGTTTTCTCAAGGGATAAACACAGGTCAAATGGTCTTAACAAGATAAAAAGTGGGTTGGTTCAAACAGAAAAGGGTTCGATTGAATGCTGGGAATTAAATGACTTCTTGTAACCCTAAAATAGACCCACTTGATTTAACAAGGTTCTGGTCAGGATAAAATTCACCTAATCCCTTTAAAAATCATAGAAAAATATTCTTTAGGGTTTAGAACCTTCAATTTGGCCATCAGAACCTATTTTCACCTAAAATGGGGTCTCAGACAAATGTTTGCCCTAATTGGGTTTTTGACCATTGCCGCACTCCACCACCATCATCCCCTTTACCTCCGACCACCACTCCGACGAGGCCGCTCCACCTCCACAGACCACTTCCCTCCTCGCCGACAGGTCCATAAGCTCCGCCATGACTCACTGAACATAACCCCACTCACAACACTCCACCACTCACCCACAAGCACCCCCGAACACACCCACATACACGGCTGCAGTGTGCACTAGGCACGCACCCATAGGAGGTCCCACGCCACGTCGACCACCTCAGCACGTTCGCTGCACCTTGGCGAAGCTCCCTGAGCTTTTTAACACGGTCGCAAGGCCGTTTGTGTCATTTCAGGTCCAAGGGTTCGCCGCCATTGACGCATGGCAGGAAGCTTGCTTGCAAGCTTCTCAAGGCAGTGGCCACTCCAGGATCCAGTCCTAGGCTGCGTGGGGGACTCTCGCAAACATCCCCAGGTGATCAATTGAAGGCAAGAGCCATCCCCGTAGCTGCAATCGAGAGACACTTCTCTGCTGTAGGCGCGCTTGAAAGAAGCGGGAAGATAGTCCCACCTCAGAAACATCTGGAGTGTCAAAATCGCATAAAAGGAACTTTTGCATAAGGCTTATCACCACCAACTCACGGGGTGAGGTCCCCTCTCACCCGACCCGACGCCTCATCCGCGACCACCCCCCGTAGACCTGGTGACCCGACCTGACCTCACATCTTGCTCACCACCGCACGTCGGTGGGCCTAGTCCCGGGCGTGTATCCGACCTGATTACCCGAGAAAGTGGCTCTGGGAGAGCGAACCTAAGAGAGAAAGGAGAGAGCTCGCGTGGGTAGGGGTAGGTTTTGCTCTGCAGGGGAAGGAGAAGACAAGGCCAAAGAGGAAGCTAAGGGTGAAGCCAAGGAAGGAGAAGGAGGAGGCCAAAGTCAAAAGCTAAGGAAGGAGAAGGGATGCAACAGAGAGAAGATGAAAAAGGAGCTGAAGAAAAGGTAGAGAAAGAAAGAGAAGGAAGGAACCGAAGGAAGAAGAAGCTGAAGGCAGCTGAGACAGAGAAGAAGTCAAAGGAAGAGAAAGACTAAGGTAGTCAAAGGAAGAGAAAGACTAAGGTAAGGAATCAGAAGAAGATAAAGAAGAGAAAGAAAGAAGAAGATTGAAAGCAACCGCCCGAGATAGAAAAAAGGAGAAGAAGAGTCTAGCACTGTAGCATCCCCATTTTAAGGCGTCTGATTCACAAATCAGACGTCCAATTTTGTGTTTATTCATACATCGGTTCCTTTAGTGCCTTACATTTATTCCTATCTTTTTGCACTATAACATTGATTGTTATGCATATTATATTCTTTCAAATTCTTAAGTTGTGATCTTGATTTCTAAACCCTAATTTGCTCCCTGTGTTCGACCTCGAACTTTCAAATTCGAGTAATAAATTGTATTTGTTTTGAACGCTTTTTCGACTGTACTACAACATGAATTTTCTAAAACTCGATCAAGCGCTTCCAAACATTTTGGCACCGTTGCCGAGGAGCAACGGGCGATTTAGAAATCTGGATTACAATTGCTGATTTGGTACAAACTTGATATATCTCTTTGTGTTGTGTAGGGGAAGAAGATTCAAAAGAAGATGGCTGCACAACGAACACACCCGGGGCAAGTACTCTCTAATTAATCTCTTTCTCTTATGCCCCTTATTCTGAAAAGGAAAAAAACAAGATAAAATCAATTAAGGCTACCTGCTTTTCATCTCTAGCTAATTCACCAAAGTTGCATGATTTGATTTCAACAACAACATTGATTTGTGCACCGACTTAAGGTAACTAGGGCTACCACCTTCTTGATTGAGCCCTATATACCATATTTTGGCAAACTAAATTGGACCAAGATTAGAGCCAAACTAAGGATTTCAATTTAGAGTTTTAGAGACACACCTTTATAAGTAAGAATCAACTCTCCAAAAAGAGGTGTGCCTAAGCCTTGATTGAAGAGATCTATTCAAGAAAACCCTAAAAACTTAGGCTCTTAATCTCACTTGAATCCTAAAAAGAAGGGACCTAAAACTTCTCAAAGGACAAATAGGTGAAGTTGACCCCCTTTTTGGGTCAACCAACCTTGAAATTAGGTCACTTTGGCACTTAATACATCTAAAGTTCAAGTGGAATTTTAAGCACCTTTGCTCTTAACTAAAACTGGTAGACTTAAGAGGTCAAAGTCCCCATTCTGGTCTACCTGGAACATCAGTGTCAAGAGAGGTCGGGTGGGGGAAACCCTGTAACTCATGGGGATGCTCTGCCATGTAAGGGTCTTTGCGGGACCTCCCTCTCTGGCTGCCCAGGTATTTCTCAGGTGAACAGCTTTCTGACTAAGGGGTATCATCTGCCCTGAACCTCTATAGTCATCCAAATTTTTGGGTGTCTTGATTGGGTCCATCACATTCTACTCTCATCCAAACCATCAGTGCATGTTCGGTAGGAGGTCCTTAAGACCATCCTTGAGGCCTCCTTTAGTGATTCACCCCCGCTGAGGCCAGGCCTCGATGTCCGTGTTTGTGCAGCAACCCCACCACATAGACATCTCCTTTGATTCATCTGAACCAAATTCTCCTTCCATCATCATGACACAACCAGTAGAAGAAGAGAATAACCTTGAGAACCAACTCCAATGCCTTAATGATTTATTTCAAGCTTTTGTAAACCCACCGCAGCGTCCTATGATGCGAGATCACTATAATCCCGCTATGGTGGCAATTGAAATTCGAGTCCAAATCCCAACTAGAGGTCTTGATTCTGAACTCAAGCCCAACATGATTCATGTTATTCCAAAGTTTCATGGGCTTAATTCTGAGGATCCTTTTCAGCACATCAACCAACTCAAACATCTGGCCTAGACCTTCTGGTCAGATGTCCAAAATCGGGATATTCTTCTCATGAAGATGTTCTCCTTCTCTATCATGGACAAAGCAGCTCATTGGTATCAGACTCAAATGCGTCCAATCAACACATGGGTTGAACTACAATCCGAGTTTCTGAAGAAGTTCTTCCCAGTTGGTCATACGAATGCCTTACGACACCAGATCACACAATTCACCCAGCAATCTGGAGAGCCACTTCACGAAGCATGGGACTGTTTCCTGGATCTCATGCGAAAGTGACCCCATCACGGAGTTCCTAAATGGGAAAAGGTACAGATTTTTTACCAGGGACTCCATGAAGATATCTGCTTATTCGTCAATGCAACCTGCAAAGGAAATATCATGGGTCAACACGAAGACACAGTGTGGGAGATTCTCAAGAATATGTACGAGAACTCCATCAATAATGACTCCATGGGCTTATTCGACTGGACGAATGCCCGCGCATCGACGAATCCAAGGGGACACATGAGACACAGGGCCTGCTCGCATCCGTTGACTTGGAATTGATGGCCAGTTGGTTGGACAAGGTCTTTATCATTGAGAAGAAGGTGGATGAGCTGACTCGACATCTGTAGTGAGCCACCTCTACGTAAAACCCGTTTGCACAGCTGCCTTCCAGGAGGGAAGCTGTGCATAACATCTATCACCGATCTTCTCAGGGGATGGACCTGTATCCACCCCCGTCTGACTCTAGGATCGGAGGAAACTCCGATCCAACCTACTCTAGTTAGGGGAACTCGGAACCCTCATACTCTAACTTTCCTAAGGTTCCTCAGACCTGTGAGGACCTCAACGCTATCCTGAATGACCCATTCTCTAATACCTATAACCCTGGATGGCGGAATCATCCCAACTTCCTATGGAGGGGAAATAATCAGAATCAAAGACCACCATATCAACCCCGTCCACAAGCTCCTCATCCATATCAGCTGCCTCAGCCTCAGCCCAACCCTACCTATCATTCTGGGCCAACTCAAACAGATCAAATGACTCTTATCCTTCAGACTCTGGTTGACATTCAGAAGATGAATGCGGCTATGCAAAAGCAACAAAAGGACGAGATCACAGAGGTTCGCAATCAACTCACCCAGATGGCGAATTCTCGCCAACCTGGCACACTCCCTTCGCAACCTCTGCCAAATCCGAATAATGTGCTGAACCAGAGGCGCGTTATGAACCCAAATCTGGGCCAAGCCCACATGATTTATCAGGCCCCCTCTATTCCATCACCCGACGGGATGGAAGCTTTGACATCGTATGCGAGATTTCAGTAGCAGCCACCCATTTTACCAACTGCAAACCAAAACCATGCAGGACTGAATTCTGTTACAACCCGTACTGGCAAAGCAACACAAGACCCACCTTATCCAAGCCACTTTTAGCTTGGTAGTAACCCAAACCCTAGGATAGTTATCCAGGACACCCCTGTCCCAGATCAAGAACCTGGACCTATTCTAAAGGAACCATCCATGGTTCCATTTCTCGAGGCCTTGACCAAGGGAAAGAGGACAACCAAAACTGTGGGAGTCCAATCGTATTGTCAGAGCAAGCCAGCTCTGTAATTTTGAGCAAACTCCCACCTAAGGCAAAAGACCCAGGTACTCTCCTAATTTCCTGTACCATTGTTGATACCCAATTTGACAGAGCTTTATTAGATTTAGGAGCCTCCATAAACCTAATACCTACATCCCTACTTGACCATCTTGAGGAATCTGAGCTTAAACCTACAGAGGTGACATTACAGTTGGCTGACCGATCTACTAAGTCACCTAAAGGAGTTCTTGAGGATGTCATCGTTAGGGTGCGGGATTTCTATTTCCTGGTGGACTTTGTAGTCTTGGATATGGATGCTCTAGAAAACCCAAGGGATATACCAATTATACTAAGGAGACCCTTTCTGGCCACTGCTAGAGCCAATATAAATTATGAGGAGGGCCAAATTGAACTGAAATTCAGGAACCAAATACTAAAGATTGACATCTTTAAGGCCCAACAAGGGATTAATTGTGGTGTTATAGAACAGATATGTGACATCAAGGCTGTGGTTGACAATCCGTATATTGAGGACAACCTGACTACTTCCAATCAACCACAAGAGGATCAAAACCTGCAAGCAGAGGAGTTTGAACCTAACCTAGATACACCCATAACTCCTTCCCTTGCTCTTGACACACACCCCGAACTGCCCGCTGCTACTGATAACCCTGTTCTAGAACTCAAGCCTCTTCCCGACCATATTAAGTACATCTTTTTGGGTTCCAATTAGATGTATCCTATGATTATCAACTCTAGACTCACACCTGATTAGGAATCTCGTCTGATTACTGTTCTCCAGCAACATCGTAGAGCCATTGGATGGACTCTTGATGATTTGACTGGTATCAACCCCTCTTACTGCACACACTGTATCTACATCGAAGAGGGCACACGACCTTCCCGTGAAATGCAAAGAGGTCTGTATCCTAATCTACAGGAGGTTGTGAAAAAGGAGATCATCAAGTGGTTAGATGCAGGGATCATCTACCCGATCTCCAATAATCGGTGAGTGAGTCCAATCCAGGTTGTGCCTAAAAAGGCAGGACTCACCGTGATCACGACTGAAACTAGAGAAATCATACCGACCTGTGTGGCAAATTCATGGAGAGTTTGCATTGATTACAGAAGACACAATTCCTCCACAAAGAAGGATCATTTCCCACTACCGTTTATTGATCAGATCCTCGAGAAACTAGCAGGAAATAGATTCTTCTGCTTTTTGGATGGGTAATCCGGTTATAACCAGGTGGCAATCCATCCTGAGGACCAAGAAAAGACCACTTTCACCTGCCCATTCAGGACGTACGCATTCCGAAGGATGCCATTCAGTCTCTGCAATGCACTCGCAACTTTTCAGCGATGCATGCTTGCCATATTCTCAGATATGGTAGGTGATTATCTGGAAGTCTTCATGGATGAATTTTCAGTATTCGGAGAATCATTTAACGATTGCCTCTTGCACTTGGTCCAAATCCTCGGGCGGTGCATTGACGTGAATCTGGTTCTTTCCTGGGAAAAGAGCCATTTCATGGTGCCTGAAGGAATTGCCCTGGGACATCTCATATCAGAAAAGGGCATCCAAGTCGATCGAGACAAGGTGAACTTGATTTCCAAACTCCCTATGCCTAGCTTGATCAAGGACATCCGATCTTTTCTAGGGCACATCGATTTTTACCGTCGATTCATTCCTGATTTCTCAAAGGTCGCGCACCCACTGACCACTCTACTATCTAAGGATGCTCCTTTCGAAATCTCCAAGGAATGCACTCAGGCATTTGAAATCCTCCATGATCGAGTTACCTAAGCGCCGATCCAACACTCCCCTGATTGGTCTCAACCCTTTAAAATCATGTGTGATGCATCCTATTTCGCTGTAGGAGCGGTACTTGGGTAGAAAATTGATGGAAAACCCATGGTCATCTATTACGCTAACAAGACACTTGACAAGGCTCAGCGTAACTACACGATTATTGAGAAAGAGTTACTAGCTGTAGTATTTGCCCTAGAAAAGTTCAGATCATATCTCCTAGGTTCTTGTGTTATCATTTACTCTGATCACACAGCTGTGAGGCATCTCCTTGCAAAGGATGCGAAACCTCGATTAATTCGCTGGATCTTGCTGTTGTAAGAGTTTGATCTCGAGATTCGCAACAAAGTGGGAAAATAAAACATGGTGGCTGATCACTTGTCCCGCCTTCCTTCTGAGATCATCGACCCTTCCGGACCCATTATTGAACATTTTCCTGATGAGCACCTCCTGACTATCAGTATATGGCTTCCATGGTTTGGTGATATAGTAAACTACCTGGCATCACATCAGATCCTGTCCGATTGGCCGAAGGCCAAGAAGGACAAATTGCTTTCCGATTCCAAGTATTACTTCTAGGAAGACCCGTATCTTTTCCGCATCGGTGCTGATCAAATCATTCGACGATGTGTCGCAGAAGCGGAAATTCAGGACATCTTGTCCTTCTGCCATGACTAGGCATGCTGTGGACATTTCTCAGGTCATAAACCGCAACGGAAGTCCTCCAGTGCGGCTTCTATTGGCCCACTATTTTCAAAGATGCATACAATCACTGTAGGGCATGCACTCATTGCCAGACCTTAGGAAACATGAGCCATCGTGATATGATGCCATTACAACTGATTCTCGTATGCGAAATCTTCAACGTATGGGGGATTGATTTTATGGGACCCTTTCCTATTTTGGACGACTTCGAGTACATTCTACTCGCTATTGACTATGTATCCAAATGGATCGAAGCCATTCCAACCCGAACCAATAATCATAAGGTGGTTATCAAATTTATTCATCAGAACATCTTTTAGAGGTTCAGGATTCCACGTGCTATAATCTCTAATGGAGGGACCCATTTCACTAACGCTTAGCTCAGGTCACTGATGACCAAATATGGGGTGTCGCACCAAATCTCTACTCCTTACCACCCCCAAACTAATGGTCTATCTGAGCTATCAAATTGAGAGATCAAGAAAATCCACTAGGTTACTATTCGACCTGACAGGAATGACTGGTCATCCCGACTTCCGGAAGCTTTGTGGGCTTATAGGACCACCCACAAAACCCAATTAGGTATTTCTCTCTTTAAATTGGTGTACGGGAAGGCATGTCACCTCCCCGTAGAATTGGACCACAAAGCCTATTGGGTAGTACGGAAATGCAACCTAGATCTTTCTAAGGTAGGAACCCATAGAAAGCTTCAAATGAGTGAGATCGATGAATTACGCCACGACGCATATGAGAACTCGCGAATTTACAAAGAGCTGGTTAAAGCCTTTCACGACAAGCACATATCCCAAAAGATCTTCCATCTTGGTCAAAAAGTCCTACTCTTTGATGCCAAGCTTAAACTATTCCCAGGTAAACTACAATCAAAATGGATCGAACCTTACCTCGTCCGATGAATCTTTGAAAATGGAGACATCGAGATCAGTCCACTCAACCACGATTCAGAACCTTTTGTCGTGAATGGTCAGAGACTCAAACCGTTCATTGACCTGACCAATACAAATTTGGCTGAGATATCCTTTACCCTCCATTCTCTCTGAGCTCATTGTGCCCAGCCGATGGCATAAAACTCAATGCTTAACGGGAGGCAACTCGCCATTTTTGAAAAACCTGAAACCTTTCTTGACATTCCTATGCTGAATTCATATTGCACTTTAGGGTTCATCCATTAGAACAGCCGACCCCACCTCAGGTACCCATACCCGAGTGTTGAAATCGTTCGCAACAGTCACCTCGACCCGTTCGCCCACGCAAAAACTTGTTCTAATGAATGATCTAAGCTGAACTTGAACCCACCTAATTTACAATGGGGACATTGCAAATCGTAGGCATGGGGGGGTATGAAAGTGCAAAATGCCATGAAAACTCATCTCACAAGAAAAGGTTTCAACAAAAAAATCACATATCCCAAAAACACCAAAAAAAAATGAAATGAAAAAATTCTTGAAAAAGAACAAAAAATTCTGAGGGCAGAGAAAATTTTGAGGCATACAAATCATGAGGAGAAAAGGGGAAAAGTGAAAAATGTCAAAGAAAGGAGCACAAAATGAAAATAAAAAGAAGAGATAGTCATTCGTAAGAAATTAAGTGATTAACTAAGTTCTAGACCATAGCAAGAAAAGAAAATGAAAGGAAAAAAGTTCTAATGAGACACAAAAGAGATTAGTAGGAACGCTGATCTTAGGCCTCTTGGGCTAGACTTCTAAGCTTAAAAATTCAAGTATCCACTAAGATTTGGATAGTCCTCAAGAGGTTGGGGAAAATGCAAAGTTTAAAGTATTAGGTCTAAGGCTTAGGGAGTATTCGGCCTCGTTAACTGACCTTTGGTTTGCGAGACTCGGTAACCTAAGCACCCCAATCCACACACAGCCTGGTTCAGTGCACATAAGTATCAAAATCACGCAAATGCATTTAAGTTGTTTTGAAAAAGTTGCCTAGATTAGGGGCGACCAATCAACACAAGTTGATTTGGATGAGTTCCCGGAGTGGAGAGGCGGGAAATTTCCCTTGAAGATGCGCAATAACATATCGTCTCCTCGGTGCTTGTCTCCTAGATATTTACATATCCTATTGGGGGCATGTAAGCACCCTGTGCTGGTTCAGATGCCATGGGAAGCATTACCACGAAATGTCGATTACCAGGGTCTAGATTTAGCTACAGAACACCATGGGCGGTATTATCTCGAAATCTCGAAAGCTAGGGTTCTGGGGGTTGCCATGGGCGATTGCCAAGGACCCTTCGAGGATTGATGATGGGGACTAGGAATCCAATACAGATTGTGTTGAAAGCCAATCCGAAGCTAGAAATAAAAAGAAAAGAGAGAGAAAACTCTCCAAACAAAGAAAATCCTCTGTCTCTCTCTTACAAAAAATGCACTGCAAATTGAATCGAGGCTAAAATATGTTACAAGCACAGGTGCTTTAACCGCGGAGTCCAACGAACCTTAGGATAGTTCCTATGAGCCTTAAAATCCTTCGCAGCAGACTGAGTATAGAGCTGGTCAGGTCCAGATCTTGGTTGGTACTTGAGTGCCTCTAGGCCTACTATTGGCATTCTAGCCTAATCAAAAGAGGAAAACACTCATCATAGTTTTTCAACATCAAGGAACTCATGGTCTAGAATCAAAGTTAAAACCTTAAAATTTTGCTAAGGGACTAGCAAAAGCTAGGCATGGGGGTATGATGGGAACACCATCATAAGACCTAACTAGCTCATTTTGACCCATAAAAGAGAATAAAAGCTTCAACATAACCAACTGGAGGTCTTAATTCACTGAATAACCATTTTGAGAGAAAAGTAAGAAACAAGGGGTAAAATGGTAATTTTACCATTGTAGTGAAACAACGGGTTTTCTCAATGGCTAAACACAGGTCAAATGGTCTTAATAAGATAAAAAGTAGGTTGGTTCAAACAGAAAAGGGTTCATGTGAATGCTGGAAATTAAATGACTTCTTGTAACCCTAAAACAGATACACTTGATTTAACAAGGTTCTGGTCAAAATAAAATTCACCTAAACCCTCTAAAAATCATAGAAAAATATTCTTTAGGGTTTAAAATCTTTAATTTGGCCATCAGAACCTATTTTGACCTAAAATGGGGTCTTAGACAAATGCTTGCCCTAAATTAGGTTTTTGCGTAAATTGCCCAGTCAAACGTGCTCAAACCCAAATCCAATCTCACCATTGGATTCCTTAGGTCCAAATTAGGTTTGTACCAAAATTTGTGCCTAAGGGGAATTCATCTTGACCCACTTTGCAAATAGGTCCAGCCTAATTACATTTCTACCCCTATATTTCAAAACCCTTACAATTGACCCCCTATCTTCTTCTTCATTCTTTGCAATTAGGTCCCTCCTCCATTATAGCAGAGGGAATCCTACTCCAACAAGCTTCAAAGGGTGATTTCTCCCTGATCTCTCAGAGAATCCCCTTCAAAATTGAAAGGGAGATTCTTTGAGAAATCTCCTCCAGTGTGAACCCAATTGAAAGCGCTATTTGGTACCCAATCTCTCATGCAAATGCATGAGAGATTTGGGTCTCTCTTGAGTTTCCTCTGTCGGCAAACTTGCCATGCTTGGAAGCTTGGCTTCCAAGCACAAACCCAACCTCCAATACCTATTTAAGAAACCCCAACTCATTCCGCATCTCCTAAGCTTGAATTCAGCCGGAGAAACCCCTCAATTTCATCTCTCCTCCTCCAACCGAACTGCTCATCAAGCTTTGGCAACTTCCCCCACTCTCCCTTGTTGCCTAGCCACAATACCGGTGGCAGGTTCCTCTTCCTCTCGCTCTTTCGCATTGCGCTACGCCCACCAATGCTCCTGCCTCCCCTTCAACCTCGCCGACCTCCCTAACTGAGTACTTTCGTCTCCGACGTCGGCGATACGAGCCGGCAGCCATCCCTGCCTCCCCCTTCATCTCTTCACTCTTAGATAAGTCCTCTCACCCTCTACTCTATTTTTCCCTGTTTATTTCCCTCAAACGACCATTGCCATACTCCACCACCATCATCCCCTTCACCTCTGGCCACCACTCCGGTGAGGTCGCTCCACCTCCACAGACCACTTCCCTCCTCGCCGACTGGTCCATAAGCTCTGCCATGACTCACTGAACATAACCCCACTCACAACACTCCGCCACTCACCCACAAGCACCCTGGAACACACCCACATACACGGCCGCAGTGTGCCCTAGGTGCGCACCCACAGGCGATCCCACGCCACGTCGACCACCTCAGCACATTCGTTGCACCTTGGTGAAGCTCCCTGAGCTTTTTAATATGGCCGCGAGTCCGTTTGTGTGATTTCAGGTCCAGGGGTTCGCCGCCATTGATGCATGGCAGGAAGCTTGCTTGCAAGCTTCTCAAGGCCGTGCCCACACTAGGATCCAGTCCCAAGCTGGGCAAAAGACTCTCGCAAACATCCCCAGGTGATCAATTGAAGGCAAGAGCCATCCCTATAGCTGCATGCGCGCGTGAAAGAAGCGGGAAGATAGTCCCACCTCGGAAACATCTAGAGTGCCAAAGCCGCATAAAAGGAATTTCTGCATAGGACTTATCACCTCCAACTCACGGGGTGAGATCCCCTCTCACCTGACCCGACGCCTCATCCGGGACCACCCCCACAGACCTGGTGACCCGACCTGACCTCACACCTCGCCCACGACCACACGTCGGTGGGCCTGGTCCTGGGCGCGTATCCAACCTGATTACCTGAGAAAGTGGCTCTAGGAGAGCAAACCTAAGAGAGAAAGGAGAGAGCTCACGTGGGTAGGGGTAGGTTTTGCTCTACATGGGAAGGAGAAGACAAGGCCGAAGAGAAAGCTAAGGGATGAAGCCAAAGAAGGAGAAGGAGGAGGCTGAAGTCAGAAGCTAAGGGAGGAGAAGGGTTGCAACAGAGAGAAGAAGAAAAAGGAGCTGAAGAAAAGGCAGAGAAAGAAAGAGAAGGAAGGAATCGAAGGAAGAAGAAGCTAAAGGCAGCCGAGATAGTGAAGAAGGCAAAGGAAGAGAAAGTCTAAGGCAAGGAATCAGAATAAGATAAAGAACAAGAGAAAGAAAGAAGATTGAAAGCAACCACCCGAGACAGAAAAAAGAAGGAGAAGAAGAAGAGTCGAGCACTATAGCATCCCCATTTTAAGGCATCTGATTCATAAATCAGACGTCCAATTTTGTGTTTATTCATACATCGGTTCCTTTAGTGCCTTACATTTATTCATATCTTTTTGCACTATAACATTGATTTTTATTGCATATTATATTCTTTCAAATTCTCAACTTGTGATCTTGATTTCTAAGCCCTAATTTGCTCCCTGTGTTCGACCTCAGACTTTCAAATTCGAGTAATAAATTTATTTGTTATGAACGCTTTTTCAACTGTACTACAACATGACTTTTGTAAAACTCGATCAAGCGCTTCCAAATAGGGCCTTAAAGATGTCAATCTTTAATGTCTGGTTCCCAAATTTCAATTCAATTTAGCCCTACTCACAATTAATGTTGGCCCTAGCAGTGGCCAGAAAGGGTCTCCCTAGTATGATTGGTGTGTTTTTAAATTTTCTGGAGCATCCATATCCAAGACTACGAAGTCCACCGGGAAATAGAAATCCCAAACCTTAACAATGACATCCTCAAGAACTCCTTTAGATGACTTAATAGATCGGTCTGCCAACTATATGGTCACCTCTGTCGGTTTGAGCTCAAATTCCTCAAAATGGTTAAGTAGGGATGTAGGTATTAGGTTTATGGAGGCTCCTAGATCCAATAAAGCTCTATCAAATTGGATATCACCAATTGTACAGGAAATTAGGGGAGTACTTGGGCCTTTTTCCTTAGGTGGGAGTTTGTTCAAAAGGGCAGAGCTAGCTTGCTCTGATAATACGATTGGGCTCCACTTTTGGTTCGCGGCTTACACTTAGGTGTACACATGTCTTTTAAAAATCGTGCATAAGCCGGTACGTGGCGAATCGCATCCATCAAGGGGATGTTTATATGGACCTGTTCAAAGAGCTTGACCAGGTCTTCTTTAGGTGCCACGGGTTTGGTTGTCCTCTTTCCCTTGGTCAAGGCCTCGGGAAATGGAACCTTAGATGGTTCCTCTAGAATAGGTCCAGGTTCTTGACCTGGGATAGGGGTATCCTGGATGACTATCCTAGGGTTTGGGTTACTACCAGGCTATAAGTGGCTTGGGTAAGGTGGGTCTTGTGTTGCTTTGCCACTACAGGTTGTAACTGAATTCAGTCCTGCCTGGTTCATGTTTGGTGTAGGTAAAATAGGTGGCTGTTGCTGAAATCCCGAGTATGATGTCGAAGCTTCCATCCCGTTAGGTGATGGAGTAGAAGGGGCCTGATAAATTGTGTGCTTGGCCCGGATTTGGGTTCATAATGCGCCTCTGGCTCAGCACGTTATTTAGATTCGATAGAGGTTGCAAAGGGAGTGTACCAGGTTGGCGAGAATTCACCATCTAGGTGAGTTGATTGCGTACCTCTTTGATCTTGTCTTTGTGCTATTTTTGCATAGCCGCATTCATCTTTTGAATGTCAGCCAAAGTCTGAAGGATGAGTCATTTGATCTGTCTGAGTTGGCCTAGATTGATAGGTGGGGTTGGGCCTAGGCTGAGGCGGCTGATATGGACTGGAGCTTGTGGATGGGGTTGATATGGTGGTCTTTGATTATGATTGTTTCCCACCCACAGGAAATTAGGATGATTTCGCCATCCAGGGTTATAGGTATTAGAGAATGGGTCATTCTGGATGGTGTTGAGGTCCTCGCAGGTCCGAGGAACCTCAGAAAAGTTGGAGTACAAGGGTTCAGAGTTCCCCCAACTAGAGTAGGCAGGGTCAGAGTTTCCTCCGGTCCTAGAGTCAGACGGGGGTGGATACAGGTCCATCCCTTGAGAAGATCAGTGATAGATGTTATACACAGCTTCCCTCCCAGAGGGCAGCTGTACGAACAGGTTTGTGCAGAGGTGGCTCACTGCAGATGTCAAGTTATCTCATCCACCTTCTTCTTAATGATAGAGACCTTGTCCAACGACTGGCCATCAATTCCAAGTCGACAGAAGGGGACAGGCCCTGCATCTCATGTGCTCCCCTTGGATTAGTCGATGAGCAGGCATTCGTCTGATCGAATAAGCCCATGGAGTCATTATTGATGGAGTTCTTGCACATATTCTCGAGAATCTCCCACATAGTGTCTTCATGTTGACCCATGATATTTCCTCCGCAAGTTGCATTGACAAATAAACGGATATCTTCATGGAGTCCCTGGTAAAAAGACTGGACTTGTTCCCATTTAGGAACTCCGTGATGGTGGCACTTTCACAGGAGATCCAGGAAATGGTCCCATACTTTGTGAAGTGGTTCTCTCGGCTGTTGTGTGAAGTGCATGATATGGTGTCGTAAAGCATTCGTCCGACCAACTGGGAAGAACCTTTTCAAAAGCTTGGATTGTAGTTCAACCCATGTGTTGATTGGACACGTTTAAGTCTGATACCAGTGAGCTACTTTGTCCATGAGAGAGAAGAACATTTTCATGAGAAGGATATACCGATTTTGGACATCTGACCCAAAGGTCTGGACCAGATGCTTGAGCTGTTTGATGTGCTGAAAAGGACCCCCGGAATTGAGCCAATGAAACTTTGGAATAGCATGAATCATGTTGGGTTTGAGTTCAGTATCAGGACCTCCAACTGGGATTTAAACTCGAGGTTCGATCGCCACCGCAGCGGGATTGTAATGATCTCGCATCATAGGACGCTACGGTGGATTCACAAAGGCATGGAATAAATCATTAAGGCGCTGAAGTTGATTCTCAAGGTTATTCTCTTCTGCAGGTTGTGCCATGATGATGGATGAAGGAGAATTAGGTTCAGATGAATCAGAAGAGATGTCTATGTGATGGGGTTGCTACACAAACACGGAAGTCGAGGCTGGGCCTCGACAGGAGTGAATGACTAAAGGAGGCCTCAAGGATGGTCTTAAGGACCTCCTACCAAACATGCACTGATGGACTGGATGAGAATAGAATATGATGGACCCAATCAAGACACCCAAAAAATTTTTGGATGACTATAAAGGTTCTGGGTGGATGATACCCCTTAGTCAGAAAGCCGTCCACCTGAGAATTACCTGGGCAGCCAAAGAGGGAGAGTCCCACGAAGACCCCTACACGGTAGAGTGCCCCCATAGGTTACAGGGTTTCCCCCACCTGACCTATCTTGTCACTGATGTTCCAGGTAGACCAGAATGGGGGCTTGACCTCTTAAGTCTACTGGTTTTAATTAAGAGAAAGGGTGCTTAGAATTTCACTTGAACTTTAGAATGTATTGAGTGCAAAAGTGACCTAATTTCAAGATTGGTTGACCCAATAAGGTGGGTCAACTTCACCTGTTTTTCCTTTGAGAAGTTTTAGGTCCCTCTTTTGGGATTCAAGTGAGATTAAGAGCATGATTTTTAGGGTTTGCTTGAATAAATCAATTCAACCAAGGCTTAGGCACACATCATTTGGAAAAGTTGATTCTTGTTTATGCAAGTGTGTCTCTAAAATCCTAACTTGGAATCCTTAATTGGCTCTAATTTTGGTCCAATTTAGTTTGCCAAATGTGGTATCTAAGGCTCGGACAAGAATGTGATAGCCCTAATTACCTTAAGTGGGTGCATAAATCAGCTTTTGTTGTTGAAATCAAATCAGGCAAATTGATGGATTATCTAAGTATGGAAAGCAAGTAGCTGTTGAAGGCTACGAGTTGCTACGCTAACGTGTTTGATTTTGAAAACCTGTCGTCGTAGTATGAAAGTGAAGAACTCGTGTTCAACAAATAAAATTTATACCGGAATAGAAATCCCAGGTCGAACTCAGGGAGGCGGACATTTGATTTAAAAAAATACGTATTTATTTTATTTGTCACGAAGTAGAATAATTGATTATAAACTATCTATCTATTTACAATAAATAGAAGAGAGAGAATATTACAAAAAAAATCAAAAAGAAATGTAGAATGAACATGGAATTCATTATCAGAAGGATTGTTTGTTACACTAAACATTACGACTAGAAAGCGAGAAAATGATTACACTAGAAAATAGTAAATCTATTCTAGAAAGCAGTAAATCTACTCTAGAAAGCAGTAAAAAGAATGGGGAGAGAGATATCCTCCTCGATGGTCGCTTGGAGGACGAGTCGGATGGGACGACGCCTGGACGACGGGGAACAGAGCAGTACAAAGGAGGACGAAGCGAGAAGAACGGGAACGGGGCAGCACGTCGTCATCATCGTGAGATCCGCTTCCGAAAGGGGGATGAAAATTTAACTTTATCTCACAAGAAGCATCCCGGGTGTGGGACAAGCTTCTCTTGAGCTTTGGAGAGGGAGACAAGAGAAGGAAGGGATGATAATTTCGTGTGGAGGGGGTCTCCTTTTATAGTTGCAAGTGAGGGAAATTTGGTCATTTTAATTTGAAAAACATTAAAGTAGGGGTCTTTAGTGATGGATAAAATCGTCGCTAAAGCCCCATCATGGGCGTAGTGGGGTGCCACCCGCGCGGCTGCTTGCCTCCTCATGTGTACCGTGCGCTCCACGTTCTGTGAATCTTAGCCGTCTGATTGTGAGATCGGACGGCTTAACTTGCCTCTTCGCCTGCTCCTCAGCGCGCGCTCGCGCATGTGATGGAGCGTCACGCGCGGGCATGCAATACGGAGTGAACGCTATTGCGTGTGCGTGACTACTCAATCACGATCGAGCGGTCAATCGCACTTCAGCAGCTGCTCGCGAGGAGTCGAATGCGTGCCTCACCTTCTCTCGAGCGCATTTGACCAACGCGCTATCTGCGTGTTTGTGTCGCGCTTTGAGTTTTGTGTGTGCGCGCTTACAGCCGTTGGATGTGCATCCAACGGCAGAGAATCATCGAAGAAGAGAGGGCGCAGCGGGTGTAGCAGCCGATTGGGTGGTTGAGATGGCACCACGTGGCGCCATCTTGGCCGTCCATCTTCTGGATGATGTAGATGGTGCCACGGTTGTCGGATTGAGTCGATTTTCACGTCGTTAGGCTGCAATCGTCGATCCAAATCCATCCGTGCGATCGGATTTATCGTTTGAAGTGCGGATTCATACCATCTTGTCCCTTGATTTTCTAGGGTTACCCGATCTCTATTTGATGCTATAGATGTCTGATTAGGGCGATCTTGGAGTCGTTGAACTCCAATCGTCGTCCTGATCACATCTGTATGGTTGGATCCTCGATCCGAGGCCCCGATAAAATGTTTTCCTTGTCCATGAACATAAAAGGAGATAATTAACCTCCATTTTATTCAAACTAATCTAAATGCAAGATGGTGCATGTTATGCAATATTTATAGTATGCAATGCAATTCTATGCTTAAGAACATGCATAAATAGACATCTTATGCAATGTAAACATGTTTACATCACACCCCCATGCCTATCTTTTGCTAGTCCCTAGCAAAAACTATATGTTTTTTATAAAAGAATCAGGTTGGATTATTTGGACTTGAGTTATTTTCAATCATTAAGAAAATGTTTACTTAGGATTTGAACTTTCAAAGACACAACAGTGCCCGAATATCTGCCAAAATACAGATTGCCTCAAGCTCTCGCCTTATTCAAAGAAAATCTGCTTTTTCTCTTTTTCCTCTTTTCTAACTTTTTTTTGGATTTTCAAGTTTTAGGGTTTAAGAATGGCTTTCTACAGCCATTCAACTCACCCAAGATTTGATGAGAACCCTAACTTCTAAGCATCTTATTGTGAATGTGATAGACTCGTTGATCGGCAGTAAAAACAGACTTCGGATTTCTATGCCTCTAGGTGACCTTAAAAAGAGAATTCTGCCTAAAGGTGCATCTTTACAACCGGTAGCTTTCTTCTTACTTATATTTTTACGGGGTCAATACAAGGGTGAATCCAGTGTATATCTCCCCGATTTATTCTACTTCTCCGCTTCTTTCTAAGTGTTTTGGGAATTTTCAGTGCATTTATTGAGCTGAGTTCTGGACAACCGGTCGATGAGCTGTTACCACTGACAACTTGCCAACCATACACGTGCGGCAAAGTGTGGCTTATTTCTTTTTTTTTCTTTTCTCCATTTCTATTTTTTTTTGACTCTTTCTCTTTTTTTTTTTAAGTAGGTGGCTTCCCTAGTCTAAGATTTACCTAAAGGTAGCAAAAAGAGAAAGGTCTTGTGACTGGGCTCTGGACAACCTACCTATGGGCTGTTACCCACGATAACTTGCCAGCCATATCACCCTAGAAGGTTCATTAGCTACCCAATTTCCATTAAAATCATTGATTAACGAGTCAGTGACAAGATAGTGTACAGATGCTTTAGGCTTAAAGTTCCCTCAAATTAGAGGGTAGGTTAATAAGTTGTGTACTTATCACCCAAACTTATTTACTCCAATTAAAATAGAATTCAAATGGCGAGGACTCGAAAGACAAATCCACATTTTAATGGATACACAAGCTGATTAAGTCTGAAGACCTGAAGGGTCTTTGTGTTCAGATCATAATGTAATATTTCCTAAGATTGAAAATTTTCTTAAACCTAAGTTCTCTTTCCTAATTCTAATTTTTTTTTAATAAAAGAAAAAATAAAACAAATCTACGGAACTGACGAATAAATTCAGAGATGAATATCCACCTCCCCATGCCTATCTAATGCAATGTCCTCATTATATTAAAAAGACATAAAACAGAGTGTAAAAGAGTAGAAAGTACCTAAATTGCGTGAATGTCAGGTCCGCTCTGAGATAAAAATTAAAAAGAACTGTATACATGTTGAATTTAGTACCTTCAGCTAGGCACACTATACAAAGAAGGGAAATAAAGAATTCACAGGCGCAGGTCAGAATCAAAATAAAGAGAAGAAACCTCTGACTTGCTAGCAGAGGTCCACAGATGTGGACTAGATTGTGGTGCACACCCATACCCCATAATCAAGAATATCTAAGGTTCTGGATAAAAATTACGCAAAACCTAAAATTAGTATGCAAGCGAGGTCGGGCCTGCGATTTATGAGGATGAACCCAAGACCAAAAAGTCGGGTTACAGAGAATTCAAGCTCAAAAGGATAATCATTGAATGTATGCTTGGGTTGGACATCCTCAGAGCAGATGTTGTAAGGGTCCTGGTTTGATGGTTTCAGATGAATTGGAACCCTTAGACTTAATCTTCTATTTCCTCCAAAGTTTTCTTCCCAAATTAGAACTTCCCAGCTCCTTTCCTCCTTGACCGAGTCGATCTTTCGCTTTTAAGTCGTTTGTAGTTTAATGTGGTGGAAAAATCGACTAATCAATTTTTAATAAGAAATAACCACTCGCAGAGGAGCGGGTCGTATCCACAGGGAGGCAATAACGTATTAAAATTTGCGCCACTTAAAAATGTTTGTTCGGAGTCAATTTGGACAAGAACCAAGCCAATATTGCCTTTAGATTAAGGTTTAAGCAAGAAACAATGCTGAAATGGCAATTATGAGAAACTACAGGATATTTTCCGCAATGCAGAGTGAATAGAATATGATTAAAATGTGGCAATGGCAGAAAATGTAAATTTTAATTAACGTTTTACTGTAGCAAAATAGGGGAATTTTTCCCCGTTGTCTTGCGCGACGAGGAGCCGATGGTCAGGCGCGGGAAGCTCGGAGGAGGTCCCTTGGATCAAGGGCTTCGAATCGGTGGTGGCGGCGAGTCGCGCGACGGTCGGAGGTGGCCGGACGAGCTCCGGCGGAGGTGCTGCAGCCGGCAGCTTGCGCAGCCTGTTGGCGTGAAGTCCGCCGCCTGCTGCTGCTGCGGGGGTCTGCTGCGGCTGGCGTGGCAGGCGTTCGTCTGCCGGCGCGGGGAAGAGGGCGCTGCAGGCGGTTCTGCAAGCGCGACGGAGGGTGCTACAGCGCGGTTGGAGGATGGCGTGCGCTGCGGAGGGTCTGCGGAGGGTGCTGCTGGCGGTTCTGCAGGCGCAGTGGTGAACGGCGTGGACTGCAGGCGCTGCAGGAGGGCGCTGGCGCGGTTGTGCGTGGGCGGTGGTCTGCAGGAGACTTCAGGCGTGCGCGGTGAAGTGAGCGGGTAACTTCAGACGGGTGCGCCGGTGGTTGCGCGTGGAGATGGCGAAGGCTGCAGGTGCAGGGAAGGTGGCGTGAGCGGGCGTGAGGGCTGGAGGTTGTGCACGCCTTGCATGCGGTTGGAGATGAGCGGGCTGCTGCGGCGTGGGTGGTGGAAGTGAAGTGAGAGGACGGAGATTGCTGCTGGAGTGGGGGTGGACTTCAGACGTCCGGGAAATTTCCCGGACGTCTTAAGTGACTGAAAGGGTGATTGCACGGTGGCTCGGCGGTGGTGGTTTGCGACGACGGCGAGGAAGATGCACGCTAGGGTGCTCGCGGTGATGCGGGCGAGCTCCGGATGGCGGTGTGGCCTGTCACACCACACGCCCACGGTGGTGGAGACTCGCCGCCACGGTAGAGGCCGGCAGTGTGGAGTGGAAGAGAGAGGTTCTCTCTGCACAGTGGTGGGTCGGTGGCGGAGGCCTCCTGAGCTCGGCTGCCTCCCTGCTCCTTTTGTAGTGTCTTGAACAAATTTGAAATCAGCGGCCAACCAGATCCACCACATCCGCTCCCCCTTGAATGGCTTCTTCACTGCATCAGCCGGGCGTTGGAGCGGCAGCCAGCCGTTCTGAAAGAAGACGAATAAAGAAAATATTATTAAAATATTAGGGTTATTTATGTATAGACCCTCAACTTCTATGTTAATAAAAACAATATACCTAATTGGTTATCTAATTAGATGAATGCTATTCTAAGCTAATTCTAAATGCACTTAAGATATGAATGCAATGTATGGATTATGTAATTAGATTAAAACTATGAATTAATCTATTTACATCCTAATTTATACTAAATAAATGTTAGAATTAACCTAATGTGTAGGCACTTAAATACTTAAATAGCCCACAACTATGGGCTAATCAAATACCCCCATGCCTAGTTTTTGCTAGTCCCTAGCAAAATTAAGCGAAACCTAGCACTCTAAGTAGACTAGTCAACTCACTTAGTCTTCCTTCAGAAGCATATTAAGTTCAGGTTCTAAACCCAAGGTTCCTAAGTAGTTGCTAAGTTACAGACTAGGTCGGCTAAAGACGAGTTGCCAGCACAAGTTTCCCTGATTTCTGACTCTACCCTAAAGTTTATTGATCCCTGAGATTAAAGCATCCGTGCTTGTGCATTGGTCCGAGTTATTTGAGTTAAAGGAAAATTTTTTTTATATATACACCCTCTTTTTTTTTTTTTTGTTTGATTCTTCTAAGTCTAACCTCAGATCAGCTATCAACACGGTCTGTGTCGAATTCATTGTCCCCATTACCATACCTCGAAGGGTGCCTGGCTTTCGATGCTTCGAGATAGCACCGCCCATAACGACCCCAAGAACTCCTGGCAATCGACACTTCGGGATAGTATCGCCCATGGATTTCTTAAGCGAATTCAGGCCTATGGCAATCGGCACTTCGAGATAGAGCCGCCCATGGTACCTGAACCGCGCAATGCGCTTACATGCCCCCAGTAGGATGGATATCCTAAGAGACAAGCGCCGAGGAGGTAATATGTTATCATCGCATCCTCAAGGTGAGTATATACTCGACCTCTCCTGCGGCGGGAACTCTTCCAATGAAAATGTGTTTTCAAGCCTTTCTTAAGTCAAAACTAAGAGAACCAAATCTCTTTTCAGAAATTAAGTTAATTACCAGACCAAGTGTGAAAAATTTGGATGCTTGGGTTACCAGGACCCGTAAACCAAAAGGTAGAATAAGACTCCAGGTACTACCCCACCTTTTAACTCAAACCCTAGCTTCCCTTCCTCAACCTCTTGAAGAATGGTCCGCAACTTAACTCCTACTTAAGTTTTTAAGTCCACAAAGGACCCTAAAGGTCTAAAGCTAGTAGCTTATTTAGCTTCTAAAGTTTGACCCTAGAATTAACTTAGTCTACGCTAGAGTTCTGATTTGCTTAAGAATGCAGGACTTAGCCAGTTAAGCTCAAAACTTTTTTTTTTTTTTTTTATATGTACAAATGTATGTAATTATGCTATGTATATCCCCAAGTACACCCCCCCATGCCTAAAATCTGCAATGTCCTCATTGCATAGAAGGATATTACCTGGGTCAAAGCTGGGCTGAATAGCCGAAGAACCTGCAAATCAGGTTCAAGAATTGCAGAAATAGGCCCTAAAAATGAGCAAAGCAAAGTTGGCCTAGAAAATAGGTAACCTAGGATGTTGGCGAGCTGATGATGAATCCCGATAGCAAATGCTCGCCCAACTAAAATGGGAATGAAATCTTCCCAGGTCACCAGAAGAGGTTCTAAAGGATAAACAGTTAAAATAACCTCCAAAGGGGTAGGGGTAGGATGACAAGGATCCTCCAAAAAGAATGGGGAAGGAATGGTATAGAGATAAACCCCCAGGGTAATGGACTGACTAAAGAAATCATCAATCCATACCCGATACTCCATTACAGAAAATATTGGTCTGTTAAGCCCCCTAGTCAGAACAAAAATGAGCAATTCTCTAAGGCAAGGATCGTCTAGGGTGTCCAAGTTACGAGGTTGTGGGATGGCCATAAGATCTAGGTTGGGTTTAATCAGCTTGGTGTCCATCCTAAACACTCTTTCTAAATCCTCAATTTCATCCCTAGCATTCCTTGCACCATCACGTGGATCTTCCTGCTCTTCATCAGGAGTCACAATTTCGCTTTCAGATATAAGCGAATCAGAGGGCGACTTCGAAGTGAATGAAGGCAGGTTGGAAGCAACAGATCTAGGGATTATCCTATCAATGTCATCCCCGGGTTTTTGTTCTTTACTCAAATCTTCCCCGGAGTCTATATGTGAATCCACATAAATCTTAGAAATTGCTTCCAAATTTTCCATCATTTTATCATGAGGAGAAATATCATCAATGGGTGTGCCAAGGAAACCTAATTTGGTCAAATTTGTGACATCCTCAGGGGCTAACTCTTCAAATAAGACATAATCACCCTTAGTGTCACTCCAAATCTTGAATGTAGGTTCCTCATATAATTCGTCTTCCTCCTCATCACACAATTCATCATGTACCCGAGGTCTAGAATCATTTAATATCTCAGCAGATCCCCTAGGGTGCTCTATCTGAGGTAAATTATTTACATTGGTTACATCAGACTCCTCAGATAGGTCAATTTCTTTAGGGTTAGGTTCCCTAAGGGTGGGTTTGAGTTCCATATCGTGATCAGAAGGGAGGGTAGGATTAACAACTTGACTTTGACCCACTTCATCAAATGTCACGAAAATACTATCATCTGGGTCGAGGTCTTCCAATGGTACTATCATTCCCTTCTTTTGACTCCAATATAATTCAGGTGGATACTCAACCTTATCATCATCTTCCTCGGGTTGCCACCTTTCTTCATCCAATGCATAGCTACTTTCATGTGTATTTTCCTCCCACCTAAAGTGTAGATCTCTTAAGGAAGTGTCATCTAATGGGGAGTTTTCAAAATCGATCCTCGAAAAGTAGCTATTCTCCCCAGAATTTCCCTTCAACTTAAAGTGTAGCTTTCCCACGGGAGATGCATCTATTGTAGAGGGGTGTACATCATCGTCAATGGGGCAGATTGGGTGGCTAATTTCATCTCTTTCTTGTTGGCCTGCTCTTAAAGATTCTCCTAACAATTCACTCATTTCATTTTGCATTTTCTGTATTTCCATCTTCAAAGAGGAGAGGTCATTTTTATCATAAGAGAAGTCAGGCTCAGGCTTATAGTACCCAGGAGTGTTTGTCCAACCATTATAAGTTTTCAGGAAGGGTGGGTTGGTTATTTCTTTGGTATGTGGGATATTGGGCAAAGCAAATCCCGCTCCTGAGTTCTGCTCACTAATTTGGGGCTTAACTAGGCCAATACTCCTATAATAGGAGTAAAACGGATCCCAATGATTGTCATTATGTCCATCAAGGAATGGACCATCTCGGCGTCTGGGATCGAAGGATGCAGAGTGGGGGTGAGGGTGTGGGCAAGATGTGAAAGGATGAAAATCAATGTGGTCCATTCTAACTCACACTTCAATCAGAATTCCCCAAGCAAGACACAATTCAAAAAGGACCTTTTAGGTCTTTTCCAATTTAGGCTTTTGATTTTAAGTCAGATTGCAGGTGACAATACAATTTGTTCAATCAATTTACGCACCTATTGTCGACCTACGGCTCGCCTAAAAAGACCTAGTTGGAGCTTAGGTGTTCTTCCCTAAATCTCAAATGGTCAAGTAAATCCAAAGACGGAAGATCGAGGGATGCAAGTAGGCCTAAGCCTTCCTTTGAAGCTGTGCTTTCGCGGTGCTCCTCAACTATCCCCAAAAATCCGTGACAAGGTATCCCCCTCTTTGGATTTACAAAACCTTTGATCTCAAGTTCCGAACACTTCAGAATCCAACGAAAGGAGGGCTCTTGTCCTAGTATTTCCAAACCTAAGGAGTGTCTAGAAGCGTGCCGTGGTGCAAGTGAAATAAGTGTGCATATACCGTAAAAGATTTTGAACTTTGAATCGCACGCCAAGTTTGAAAATGAAATCCTTGGTTTTTTAAAATGTCCTTCCTTTAACTAGTCCTTTTTCTAAAAAAAAAATGTGACCACTTGTTAGATTTATTCAGTACAGATTAGGTGGTCTTCGCATTAAATCCCAAATGCAATGCGTGATCAAAAATAGGATGCAAAGTAAGAGAATGCGTACCTTGCCTCCGGCGATCTTCGATGCAAAAATGTACGCAATGCAGAAAAGCAAATCTAGAGGCTGCTCATACAGACCTAAATGGTTCGTCCTAGGGCAGGCAGCTTCTAGCAGGCAGCTCGTTTTTTTTTCTTTTCTGTTTTTTTTTTTAGAACTACTTATGCACAAGCAAATAAAAGAAATAATAAAAAAAAAATAAACCTAAATCTAAAGAAAAGGGAACAGGCTCCCAAAAATTACCCAACACGGGTCCAAAACAAAATCGGGGAACAAACCCCTCAAAATTTACCCCAGAACAAGGGTTTCAAACTAACTGTAATGAAAAATTAAGTCTTCAGTCTTAATTCTATTCTAATTAAATTAGCGATTAAATACAATGGTGTCCGTCGCGTCCTCGTCCTTCTCCTCCTTTCAAAATTGCTTGTCCACTTCTCGTCTGGCGACGTCAAGGGTCGCCTCTCACAGTGGCTGATTCTTGCACAAAATTTCTCGCACAGAAAAGAAAATAATAGATGGTCAAATCTCTGTGCAATTGACAAATAATCAAACTAAAATTAGGCGAAATTATTACGTCTGTTGCCTCCCCGGCAACGGCGCCATTTGACCGAGTCGATCTTTCGCTTTTAAGTCGTTTGTAGTTTAATGTGGTGGAAAAATCGACTAATCAATTTTTAATAAGAAATAACCACTCGCAGAGGAGCGGGTCGTATCCACAGGGAGGCAATAACGTATTAAAATTTGCGCCACTTAAAAATGTTTGTTCGGAGTCAATTTGGACAAGAACCAAGCCAATATTGCCTTTAGATTAAGGTTTAAGCAAGAAACAATGCTGAAATGGCAATTATGAGAAACTACAGGATATTTTCCGCAATGCAGAGTGAATAGAATATGATTAAAATGTGGCAATGGCAGAAAATGTAAATTTTAATTAACGTTTTACTGTAGCAAAACAGGGGAATTTTTCCCCGTTGTCTTGCGCGACGAGGAGCCGATGGTCGGGCGCGGGAAGCTCGGAGGAGGTCCCTTGGATCAAGGGCTTCGAATCGGTGGTGGCGGCGAGTCGCGCGGCGGTCGGAGGTGGCCGGACGAGCTCCGGCGGAGGTGCTGCAGCCGGCAGCTTGCGCAGCCTGTTGGCGTGAAGTCCGCCGCCTGCTGCTGCTGCGGGGGTCTGCTGCGGCTGGCGTGGCAGGCGTTCGTCTGCCGGCGCGGGGAAGAGGGCACTGCAGGCGGTTCTGCAAGCGCGACGGAGGGTGCTGCAGCGCGGTTGGAGGATGGCGTGCGCTGCGGAGGGTCTGCGGAGGGTGCTGCTGGCGGTTCTGCAGGCGCAGTGGTGAACGGCGTGGACTGCAGGCGCTGCAGGAGGGCGCTGGCGCGGTTGTGCGTGGGCGGTGGTCTGCAGGAGACTTCAGGCGTGCGCGGTGAAGTGAGCGGGTAACTTCAGACGGGTGCGCCGGTGGTTGCGCGTGGAGATGGCGAAGGCTGTAGGTGCAGGGAAGGTGGCGTGAGCGGGCGTGAGGGCTGGAGGTTGTGCACGCCTTGCATGCGGTTGGAGATGAGCGGGCTGCTGCGGCGTGGGTGGTGGAAGTGAAGTGAGAGGACGGAGATTGCTGCTGGAGTGGGGGTGGACTTCAGACGTCCGGGAAATTTCCCGGACGTCTTAAGTGACTGAAAGGGTGATTGCACGGTGGCTCGGCGGTGGTGGTTTGCGACGACGGCGAGGAAGATGCACGCTAGGGTGCTCACGGTGATGCGGGCGAGCTCCGGATGGCGGTGTGGCCTGTCACACCACACGCCCACGGTGGTGGAGACTCGCCGCCACGGTAGAGGCCGGCAGTGTAGAGTGGAAGAGAGAGGTTCTCTCTGCACAGTGGTGGGTCGGTGGCGGAGGCCTCCTGAGCTCGGCTGCCTCCCTGCTCCTTTTGTAGTGTCTTGAACAAATTTGAAATCAGCGGCCGACCAGATCCACCACATCCGCTCCCCCTTGAATGGCTTCTTCACTGCATCAGCCGGGCGTTGGAGCGACAGCCAGCCGTTCTGAAAGAAGACGAATAAAGAAAATATTATTAAAATATTAGGGTTATTTATGTATAGACCCTCAACTTCTATGTTAATAAAAACAATATACCTAATTGGTTATCTAATTAGATGAATGCTATTCTAAGCTAATTCTAAATGCACTTAAGATATGAATGCAATGTATGGATTATGTAATTAGATTAAAACTATGAATTAATCTATTTACATCCTAATTTATACTAAATAAATGTTAGAATTAACCTAATGTGTAGGCACTTAAATACTTAAATAGCCCACAACTATGGCCTAATCACTCCTCATTCTGAATGTCAAATTCCAGGGCCTCTTGCATATTAATCACCCCATCTAAAATCTCCAAGTCTAAATGATGTGCTGAATTAGAATTGACTTGGGTCTAGTTATCTCAAAAATAGAATCATTGATAAGCTCAATGGGGTGTAACTGACAATCAGGGCATTGGATTGAATCCTCCAAATAATACGCTTTTGGATCCGTAATGTGAGCCCTAATAAGATCAGTTTCCTCAGTTATTGGGCTATCAAATGATTTATCAGATTCCTCAGGCCCAAAAATCTCATAGAAATCATATTCTGTAAACTCGTGTGAGACTTCGCAAATTGAATCTTTACCATCTGTCACTTTCTGATCCATGGAGACATATGTTTTCTCGTACCCCAGCTCAGGGATCTTAGGTGAGGAAATCAAATCATCCTTAATTGCTTGCTCTAATTCAATCTGGTCAACCACGTAACACGTGTCCCCCCCAACAGGTGCCTAAGCAGGTTCTGACATTGGCTCTTCTGAAGGGAGTTCATCCTGGGAATCATTCCACGACTAAACTAAAGCAACCACAAATCTCATTCTCAATTTCGCTAACTTCCCAAGTAGAAACTCACCCGGGTTCTTATCCTTAACATCCTGGAGCCAATCCAACAAATACTTGCTCAAATCATCAATCATTTCAATCAAAGGCTCCAATCTCTCAATGCAAGGTATTGGCTGAACTTCTAAAGATTGTATGATATTCCTCAAGTTAGCTAGAACCTTATCTTGAACCTGGTTAACCTGAACAAAATGACTTGGTTCAGGGTTGGGCGGGTTTGGGATCAGCGTAGAGGAGTTAACGAATTGAGATTCGTTATACCCTTCCTGATAATAGGTCATTTCGGATTGTTCAAAAGGTGGTGATGACCTAAAGGCAGTGTAATCAGAGGATGGGTAAGAATCAGTGTATCCTTCTTGATTTTAGATCGTATTAGGTTGTTTGATGAGAGCCTCATCATGAGCCATAACTAGCCCATTTTGGCCTAATAAAGAGAATAAAAGCTCCTACATAACCTAGAAGAGGGCCTAATTGAAGGAATAAGTGTTCTGAGAAGAACACATGAAATAAAGGTTAAAACTGTAATTTTACCATTGCAGTACATAAACGGGATTTCTCAAAGACAAAACATAGGTCAAATGGTCTAGATGAGATAAAAAGTTGGTTGATTCAATCAGAAATAGGTTCATATGCAATCCAGGAATTAAATGACATTTAGTAACCCTAAAACAGACCTGCTTAATTCAACAAGGTTTCGGTCAGGATAAAAATCAAGTAAACCCTCTAAAATTCATGGAAAAATACCCCCTAGGGTTTAGAACATTCAAATTGTCCTTTGGAACCTAGTTTGACCTAGATTAGGGTCCTAGCTCATCAATTGACCTAATTTGGGTTTTTACACAAAATATCCAGTCAAACATGGTCAAACCTAAAATCCAACTTCACCATTGGATTCCTTAGGTCCAAATTAGGTTTGTACCAAAATTTGGACCTAAGGGGAGGTCATCTTGACCTACTTTGCAATTTAGTACACCCAATCACATTTTGGTCCCTATCTTTTGAAAACCATCACATAAACCCCCCTACCTTTCTCGCCAATCATACAATCAGGTCCTTCCACCATTATTGGGGAAGAATCCTTCTCCGACGAGGATGACAGGAGGGATACTCTTAGATCCCTCAGAGATCTCCTCCCATAATTGGAAGGGAGATTCTCTGAGGAATCCCCTTCCATCTGAGCCCGATCATGATCTCTGATTCCTTTCCAATCTCTCGTGCGAACGCACGAAAGATTTGGATCCCAACCACCTTCCTTCTCCGGCAAGACAACGGTGGCTAAAAGCTTGCCCTCCACGCACCAGAAGCTCGGCCAGCACCAATAAAACGACCTCCGACCCTCTGCGAAATGGCACAGACTTGTCTTGGCCGTAGAATCCTCCAAATTTCATCTCTCCTCTCTCTGGCCAAGAAACCCGCAAGCTCCGGTGCTTACCTCTCCTCCTTCTCATCGCTTTGCCGCCATACCAGCAGCAGAGTCTACTCCGCCTCATCTTCCCGCGTCGCGCCACACCAAGCGCACGCCTCCCTGACCTCCTCTTCGTTGCCGTTATCTCCCTCAGGGTTGTCTTCTCCAACGATGGCACAAACGAGCCGTCTAACTCTGCTGCCCCCTTTCTCTCCCAACAGTCCAGATAAGTTCCCCATCTTCCACTCTTTCATTTCCCTCACTCTATTTCACATAATCGACCCTCGACCGTCCCTGTCCACTGCCACCTTCCTCATATCCGGCCACCCTCCGGCGAGACGCTCCCGTCGCTCCGCAGCCCCACACATCTTGTCGACCATCGCATAACCTCCGCCTCACCTCACTGAGCACCCTCCGCTCATCCACAGTCCCACGACACCACCACAACAACCCCCCGAACACACCCACCCGTCTGGCAACAGAGCGACCTAGGCACTCACGCCTAGGTTGCTCCGGGGCCTGCCACATAGCTCCTCACCTTCGCCGTGACACGGTGAAGGTCCCCCGGTGATCTGATTAGGCCGCGAGGCAATTTTTGTGTCAGACAGATTTCAAGCTCCGACCGCCATTGACGGCAACTCGAGGAAGCTCCACGCTTGCTCCAGGCCTCAGGACTGCAAGATTCCAAGTGCTGCGAACTTGGGCAGGTCTTGCGAAGATTGTCGACCCAGCAAGTGACGCCAACAGAGCCTGCAGTTGAGGGAATTGAAGGCAAGGTCTGCTACGGGCACGCGAGGGAAAGCGGTGAGCATTAGTCCCACATCGGTAAGTCACGACGTGCGCGTATCCTTTATATTATTTTTGTCATATAAGCCGGTTGCCTCCAGTCACACTTAGGGTGAGGTCCCTCACCTTACCACTGTGCCTCGTCCGCGAGTTCACCACGCAGACCTGGTGTGACCCGACCTGACCTTGTCTTGAGCACTCCTTGCGCACCACACCCACGCTGGTGCGCCTGGACCTGGGCGCGCAATCTGACCCATTTACCCAGCTTTGGGAGAGCGTGCTGAGAGTGGTTTACACAGAGAGAGACGTGCGGGTAGAGGGTTAGGTTTTGCTGTGCGTAGTTGTGTGCAAGACGCAGGGACTTAGCTGCTCCCAGTGGAGGAAGAAAGAAGGAAGGAGGCTCTACCGAGGAAGAAGAAAGGAGGCTCTGCCGAGGAGAAAAAACAGGAAAATAAGAAGCGAGGCCAAGGAAAATAGAACTGAAGAAGAAAAAGACAAGGAGCAGACAAAGAAGAAGCGAAGCAAAGGAAAAGAAAAGGAAGAAGAAAGAGAGAGGAAAGCCAGACCTTGGTTGCAAGAAGAAAAGAAATAAAGAAGAGGAACAGAAGCAGTAAGGGAAGAGGAAGAAAAGGAGCTTTATTTTAAGACATCTGATATTGTATCAGACGTCTATATTTTTTTTCCCTTTGAACAATTTCTTTCTGTACCACTCTCATTGAACTAGTCATTTATTCTCATTTAAAAAGTTGTGTTCTCAAGTTTTGGAAGTACTTAGATTGCTCCCTATGTTCGACCTCGGATACTCTGATTTTTGACTTATAAATCTTTATTTGTTTTCGCGGAAAGTTCGTCTATATTACAACGTAATATTTGTTAAAACACGATCTAGCCGCGTCAACATTTTGGCATCGTTGCCGGGGAGCAACGGGCACTTCTAAAGCTTTAGATCACAACTTCTGATCCAATATTAACCTAATTCCTCTCTTTTATTGTGCTTGTCTCAGGGAAAGTAGAGAAAAGAAGAGCAGCTGCACAACAGACACTCCAAGGAATAGGTAATTTTCATTAGCCCTCTCTCTTAACTCCCTCAAAGTCTGAAAAAGAACAAAAGAAGAATCAACTTAGGGCTACCTGTTTCATACTTAGTAATTCATCAAAGTTGCCTGATTTTCATTTCAACACATTTTTAACTGCTCATCCAACTAAGGTAACTAGGGCTAAAACTTTCTTGATTGAGCCCTAGATACTAAATTTTGAGGCAACTAAATTGGACCAACTAGAGCCAACTTAAGGATTGTAAAGCTAGGATTTTTAGAGACACTTCTTCTCTTAAACGAAGAAAAAAAAGTTTTTCCAAAAAGAGGTGTGCCTAAACCTTGTTTGAAAAGATCTATACAAGAGAAACCCTAGGCAAATCAGGCTTTTAAATCCATTTGAACCTTAAAAGAAAGGACCCAAAAGCTCTCAAAGGAACAAGAGGTGAAGTTGATCCCTTGGGTCAACCAACCTTAAAATTAGGTCACTTTTTCACTCAAAAGACCTAAAAGTTCAAGTGGAACCTTAAGCACCTTGATCTTAAAGTAAAAAAGGTAGACTTAAGAGGTCAAGGTCCCCATTCTGGTCTACCTGGAACCGTAGTGACAAGAGAGGTCGGGTGGGGGAAACCCTGTAACTTGTGAGGACGCTCTACCGTGTAGGGGTCTTTGCGGGACTCTCCCTCTCCGGCTACCTAGGTACTTCTCAAGTGGACGACCTTTCTGACTAAGGGGTATCATCCGCCCCGAACCTCTGTAGTCACCCAACAATTTTTGGGTGTCTCGATTGGGTCCAACACCTTCTAATCTCATCACATCCTTCGGTGCATGTTCGGTAGGAGGTCCTTAAGACCATCCTTAAGACCTCCCTTAGAAATTCATTCTCGTCGAGGTCAAACCTCGACGCCCTTGTTTGTGTAGCAACCCCACCACATAAATCTTTCATCTGATTCAGAACCAAGTTCTCCTTCTTCTCCCATCATGGCACAACCCATTGAAGAGGAGAACAACCTTGAGCACCAACTTCAACGCCTGAATGATCTCTTTCAAAACTTTGTAAACCCACCGTAGCGACCTATGATGCGAGATCACTATAATCCCGCTGCAGTGGTGATCAAACCTCGAGTCCGAATCCCGATTGGAGGTCCTGATTCTAAACCGAAGACCAATATGATTCATGCCATACCAAAGTTTCATGGGCTTAACTCTGAGGATCCATTCCAACACATTAAACAACTCAAGCATCTGGCCCAGACCTTCGGGTCAGATCCACAAATCGGGATATCCTACTCATGAAAATGTTTTCGTTCTCCCTCTTGGACAAGGCCGCCCATTGGTATCAAACTCAGGCCCGTCCGATCAACACGTGGGAGGAACTTCAGTCCGAATTTTTGAAAAAATTCTTCTCCGTTGGCCGGACGAATGCCTTGCACCACCAAATCACTCATTTCACTCAACAACAGGGAGAACCTCTTCACGAAGCTTGGGACCGATTCTTAGATCTCATGCGAAAGTGACCCCATCACGGAGTTCCTAAATGGGAACAAGTCCAGTCTTTTTACCAAGGACTCCATGAAGACATTCGATTATTCGTCAATGCAACGTGCGAAAGAAACATCATGGGTCAACATGAGGACACGGTGTGGGAGATTCTCTAAAACATGTGCGAGAACTCCATAAATAATGACTCCATGGGCTTATTCGACAGGACGAATGCCCGCGCATCGACGAATCTGAGAGGGGCACAAGAGATGCAGGACTTGTCCACTTCCATCAACTTGGAATTGATGGCCAGTCGGTTGGACAAGGTTTCTATCATAGAAAAGAAGGTGGACGAGCTAACCCGGCATTTGCAGCAAGCCACCTCTGCGCAAAACTCTTTTGCACGACCACCTCTGGCAAGGGAAACTGTGCAAAACATCTACCACCAATCTGCTAAGGGGATGGACCCATATCCACCCTCGTCTGCCTCTCGGACTGGAGTGACCTCCAATCCAATCTACTCGAGTTAGGGGAACTCTGAACCCTCATATTCTGATTTTCCTGAGGTTCCTCAGAACTGCGAGGACCTCAACGCCATCTAGAATGACCCATTTTCCAATACCTACAACCTTGGATGGTGAAATCATCCTAACTTTTAGTGGATGGGAAATTCTCAGACTCAAAGACCACCATATCAACCCCGTCCACAAGCCCCTCGTCCATATCAACCACCTCAGCCTCGGCCCAATCCCACCTACCAATCCGGGCCAAACCAGGATCAAATGACTCTTATCCTTCAAGCACTGGCTAACATTCAAAAGACGAATGAGACAATGCAAAAACAGCACAAGGACGAGATCACAGAGGTTCGCAACCAACTGGCCCAGATGGCAAATTCCCGCCAACCTAGCACCCTTCCTTCGCAACCTCTACCAAACCCAAATAACGTGTCGACTCAAAGGCACGTTATGAATCCAAATTCCGACCACGCACATTTGATTTATCAGGCCCCTGCTGCTCCATCACTAGACGGGATGGAAGCTTCGACATCTTATGCGGGATTTCAGCAGCAGCCACCCCTCTTACCAAACCCAAACCAAAACCAGGCCGGATTAAACCCTGTAACAACACGTAGTGGTAAAACAATCCAAGACCCACATTATCCAAACCACTCCAAGCCTGGTAGTAGCCAAGACCCTAGGATAGTTATCCAAGATACCACTGTCCCAGATCAAGAACCTGGACCTATTCTAGAGGAACCAACTAGGATTCCATTTCCCGAGGCCTTAACCAAAGGGAAAAGGATAACCAAACCCGTGGCCCCCGAGGAGGATCTGGTCAAGCTCTTTGAACAGGTCCAGATAAACATCCCCTTGATGGATGCAATTCTCCACGTACCGGCTTATGCAAGATTCTTGAAAGACGTATGTACACCTAAACGTAAGCCGCGAACCAAGGATGGGAATCTGATCGTACTGTCAGAGCAAGCCAGCTCTGTCATCTTGAGTAAACTCCCACCCAAGGCTAAAGACCCAGGAACTCCCTTGATTTCTTGTAAAATTGGTGAAACCCAATTTGATAGAGCCTTACTAGATCTAGGTGCCTCCATAAATTTAATAACTACATCCCTCCTTGACCACCTTGAAGAATCTGAACTTAAACCAACTGAGGTGACGTTGCAGTTAGCTGATCGATCCATCAAGTCACCTAAAGGAATACTCGAGGATGTCATTGTTAGGGTACGGGATTTCTACTTCCCAGTGGACTTCATAGTACTGGACATGGATGCACCTAAGAACCCAAGGGACACACCAATCATATTAGGGAGACCCTTTTTGGCCACTGCTAGGGCCAACATAAACTGTGAAGAGGGCCAGATAGAATTAAAATTTGGGAATCAAACTCTGAAGATTGACATTTTTAAGGCCCAACAAGGGATTAATTGCGGGGTTATAGAGAAAATATGTGATATCAGAGCCGTGGTTGATGAATTGCATACAGAGGACAACCTGATTATCCCTGATCAACCACTAGAAAATCAAAACCTGCCAACAGAGGAGTGAGAACATGATCTAGACACACCTATGACTCTAACCCTTGTTCCTGATACAAACCCCGAACCACCCGCTGCTGCTGACAATCCTATCATGGAACCCAAGCCCCTTCCCAAGCATCTGAAGTACGTCTTTTTGGATTCCAATCAGACGTTTCCTGTGATTATCAACTCTCGACTCACACCTGACCAGGAACTTCATTTGATTACTGTTCTCCAGCAACATCGTAGAGCCATTGGATGGACTCTCGATGAATTGACTGGCATAAGCCCTTCATACTGCACACATCGAATCTACACAGAAGAAGGCGCATGACCTTCACGAGAAATGCAAAGATGCTTAAACCCTAACCTACAGGAGGTCGTGAAAAAGGAGATCATAAAGTGGTTAGATGCAGGGATCATCTACCCGATCTCCGACAGTCGTTGGGTGAGTCCAATACAGGTGGTGCCTAAAAAGGTCGGACTTACCATCATCACGACTGAAATCGGAGAAGTCATTCCTACCCGAATAGCTAACTCGTGGAGAGTCTGCATTGATTACAGAAGACTCAATTCCTCCACGAAGAATGACCATTTCCCACTACCATTTATTGATCAGATCCTCGAGAAACTAGCGGGAAATAGGTTCTTCTGCTTTCTTAACGGGTACTCCAGTTACAACCAGGTGGCAATCCATCCAGAGGACCAAGAAAAGACCACATTCACCTGCCCCTTCGGGACGTACGCGTTTCGAAGGATGCCTTTCGATCTCTGCAATGCACCTGCAACTTTTCAGCGGTGCATGCTTGCCATATTCTCAGATATGGTAGGTGACTATCTAGAAGTCTTCATGGATGACTTTTTAGTTTTTGGAGCATCATTTGACGATTGCCTCCAACACTTGATCCAAATACTCAGGCGGTGCATCGATGTGAATTTGGTTCTTTCCTGGGAAAAGAGCCATTTCATGGTGCCTAAGGGAATTGTCCTGGGACATTTAATCTAGGAGAAAGGCATCCAAGTGGATCGAGCTAAGGTTAATCTGATTTCTAAGCTCCCTATGCCTAGCTCGATTAAGGACATCCGATCTTTTTTGGGGCACGTCGATTTTTACCGTCAATTTATCCCTGATTTTTCAAAAATCGCACGCCCCCTAACTGCTCTTCTCTCCAAGGATGTACAAAATTTTCAAGGAATGCACTCAAGCATTTGATATCCTACGTGACCGAGTCACCCAAGCCCCGATCCTACAGTCCCCTGATTGGTCTCAACCCTTTGAGATCATGTGCGATACATCTGACTTCGTTGTAGGAGCAGTTTTGGGGCAAAAAATTGACGGGAAACCTCTGGTCATTTACTATGCCAGCAAAACACTGGACGAGGCTCAGCGTAACTATACGATTACTGAGAAAGAGCTGCTAGCTGTAGTATTTGCCCTAGAAAAATTCATATCATACCTTCTAGGTTCCCGTGTTATCATATACTTGGATCACACAGCTGTGAGGCATCTCCTTGCAAAAAAGGATGCAAAACCTCGATTAATCTGATGGATCTTGCTGTTGCAAGAATTTAACCTTGAGATTCGCGACAAAGCGGGAAAGCAAAATGTGGTAGCTGATCACTTGTCCCGTCTTCCTTCTGAAATAATTGACCCATCCGAACCCATCACAGAACATTTTCCTGATGAGCACCTATTGACTATCAGTACAGGCCTTCCATGGTTTGCAGATATAGTAAATTACCTGACATCACATTAGATTCCATCCGATATGCCAGAGGCCAAAAAGGACAAATTACGTTCCGAAGCCAGGTATTACCTATGGGAAAACCCATATCTATTCCACATTGGTGCTGATCAGATAATTCGACGGTGTGTCGCGGAAGTGGAAATCAAAGACATACTCTCATTTTTCCATGAACAGGCATGCGGTGGACATTCCTTAGGACATAAAATCACATCAAAAGTCCTCTAGTGTGGCTTTTACTGGCCCACAATTTTCAAGGATGCATACGATCACTGTAAGGCATGTTCCCGTTGCCAGACTTTGGGCAACATGAGCCATCGAGACATGATGCCTCTACAGCCGATCTTAGTATGCGAAATTTTTGATATCTGGGGGATTGATTTTATGGGACCCTTCCCGATCTCGGATGGCTTCGAATACATCTTACTCGCAGTTGACTACGTGTCCAAGTGGATAGAAGCCATTCCGACCCAAACCAACAATCATAAAGTTATCAAATTCATTCATCAAAACATCTTCTCAAGGTTCGGGATTCCATGAGCAATAATTTCCGACGGAGGGACCCATTTCAAAAATGCTCAGATCAGGTCACTGATGACCAAATACGGGGTGTCACACCGAATCTCTACTCCTTGCCCCCCCAAACTAATGGTCTAGCTGAGCTATCAAACCGAGAGATCAAGAAAATCCTTCAGGTTACTGTTCGACCTGATAGAAAAGATTGGTCTTCTCGGCTTCTAGAAGCATTGTGGGCCTATAGGACCGCCCACAAGACCCAATTAGGAATGTCTCCCTTCAGACTAGTGTATGGGAGGCATGTCACCTCCCCGTTGAATTGGAGCATAAAGCCTATTGGGCAGTACGGAATTGTAATTTAGATCTTTCAAAGGCTGGAACCCACAGAAGACTTCAAATAAGCGAGATTGATGAATTACGCCATGACGCGTATGAGAACTCACGAATTTACAAAGAATGGGTTAAAGCTTTTCACGACAAACACATTTCTAGGAAGATCTTTCATCCTTGTCAAAAGGTTTTACTCTTTGATGCCCGACTCAAATTATTCCCAAGAAAGCTACGATCTAAGTGGGTCGGACCCTACCTAGTCCGACAAATCTTTGGAAATGGAGCTATTGAAATCAGCCCACTCAGCCACGATTCCGAACCCTTTGTTGTGAACGGTCAGAGACTCAAACCGTTCATTGACATGACCGATTCAAATTTGGCTGTGACATCCTTTACCCTCCATTCCCCGTGAGCTCATTGTGCCTAGCCAATGGCGTAGAACTCAGCACTTAACGGGAGGCAACCCGTCATTCTTTGAAAAATCCGAAACCTTTTCTGACATTTCTACGCGGAATTCATATTGCACTTTAGGGTTCATCCATTAGAACAGTCAACTTCACCTCAGGTACCCCTACCGGAAGATCCTGCACCCGCTCGCTCTCCACCGTTGGATCTTGATCCAACGGCTGTGATCAGCCGCGCCTAAAAGCGCCCGCTCAACCATCCGTGCCTCTTAGCGCAGTGGTTGAGCGCGCTTACGCGAGCGACGGGCATGGGTTCGAGCCGCAGCGAAGGGCTCGAAGGTGCGGGCGATTGAGCGTGGGCGGGCGTTGGATCGCAATCAGACGGCCGTCTGCACTCAATAGAGATCACGCGCGATTGAACGCGCGGCATGGACGCGCGATCGCACGCGCCAGGCGGGTGCACAACGAGCGGGCGGAGATGCATCTTAAGCCATTTGATCTTGCGATCGGATGGCTGAGAACTGATGGACGTGCGTATGCGTTGAAGAAGCGGGCAGTCGTGGAGGCCGCGTGGGTGCGGGAGCTACGCCCACGTTGGGGGCTTCAGTGACGGATTTATCCGTCACTAAAGACCCTTCATTTATTATTTTAAAGTTGTAATGTCCATTTTTCCCCTACTCCTTGCAATTATAAAAGGAGACTCCCTCCATACGAAATTCTCATCCCTTCCTTCTCCTCTCTACCTCTCCAAAGCTCAAGAGAAGCTTGTCCCACACCCGGGATACTTCTCGCAAGATAAAGTCCAAATTTTCGTCCCCCTTCGGAAGTGGATCCCGCGATGACGACGACGTGCTGCTCTGTTCCCATTCTTCTGCTTCGTCCTCCTTCGTCCTGCTTCGTTCTCCTTCGTCCAGGCGTCGTCCCATCCGACTCATCCTCCAAGTGACCGTCGAGGAGAATTTCTCTCTCCCTATTCTTTTTACTACTTTCTAATATAGATTTATTGCTTTCTAGTGTAGTTCTGCTCATCCTCCAAGCGACCGTCGAGGAGGACATTTCTCCCTCCATTCTTTTAATGCTTTCTAGAGTAAATTTATCACTTTCTAGAGTAATTGTTTTATGCTTTGTAGTTGTCAGAGTGAAATGAACAATCTCCTTAATGATAAATTCCCTATTTATTCTACATCTCATTTTGATTTCTCTGTGTAATATTCTCTTTCTCTCTTACTCTCTCTCTCTCTTCTATTTATTGTAAATAATTAGATAGTTTTAAATTGAATTACTTTGTGATAAATAAAAAGAAACGCGTAGTTTTTAAATCAAACGTCCTCCTCCCTGTGTTCGACCTAGAATTTTTATTTCGGTATAAATTTTATTTGTTGAACACGAATTCTTCACTTTCAAGCTACAACGACAGGTTTTCCAAAATCGAACACGTTAGCGATTCGATTTCGTACGCTCAACAATAATCCTCAAGAGGTTGGGAAAAATGCAAAGCTTAATTATTAGGTCTAAGGCTTAGGAAGTATTCGACCTCGTTAACTGACCTTTGGTTTGCGGGATTCGGTAACCTAAGCACCCCGAATTCACACACAGTCTAGTTCAGTGCGCATAAATATCCAAATCACGCAAAAGCGTTTAATGTTCTGCAAAAGTCACCTAGATTAGGAGCGGCCGATCAACACAAGTTGATTTGGATGAGTTCCCGACATGGAGAGGCGGGAAATTCCCCTTGAAGATGCATAACATATCCTCTCCTCGGTGCTTGTCTCTTAGGATATTTAAATATCCTACTGGGGGCATGTAAGCACTCTGCTGGTTCAGATACCATGGGCGGCATTATCACGAAATGTCAATCGCCAGGGTCTGAATTCGGCCACGGAACGCCATGGGCAGGATTATCTCGAAATCTCAAAAGCCAGGGTTCTGGGGATTGCCATGGGCGGGATTATCTCAAAATCTTGATAGCTAGGGACCCTTGAGGATTGATGATGGGGACGAGGAATCCGATACAGACCGTGTTGAGAAGCTAATCCGAAGCTAGAAATAAAAAGAAAAGAGAGAGAAAAGCTCTCCAAACAAATAAATCTTCTGTCTCTCTCTTACAAAAATGCACTGCAAACTGAACCTAGGCTAAAAATGTCTCAAGCACGGGTGCTTTAACCGCGGAGTCCAACAAACCCTAGGTTAGTTTCTGTGGGCCTTAGAAACCTTTGCAAAGGACTGAGGCTAAAGTGGGTCAAGTCCGGATTTTAGTTGGTACTTGAGTACCTCTAGGCCTATTGTCAGCATTCTGACCTAATCACAAAAGAAAAAGAGAAGCACTTATCATAATTGATGACAGACACTAAGGGTCTAGAACAGAAGTTAAAACCTTGAAATTTTGCTAAGGGACTAGCAAAAGCTAGGCATGGGGGTATGATGAGAGCCTCATCATGAGCCACAACTAGCCCATTTTGACCTAATAAAGAGAATAAAAGCTCCTACATAACCTAGAAGAGGGCCTAATTGAAGGAATAAGTGTTCTGAGAAGAACACATGAAATAAAGGTTAAAACTGTAATTTTACCATTGCAGTACATAAACGGGATTTCTCAAAGACAAAACATAGGTCAAATGGTCTAGATGAGATAAAAAGTTGGTTGATTCAATCAGAAATAGGTTCATATGCAATCCAGGAATTAAATGACATTTGGTAACCCTAAAATAGACCTGCTTAATTCAACAAGGTTTCGGTCAGGATAAAAATCAAGTAAACCCTCTAAAATTCATGGAAAAATACCCCCTAGGGTTTAGAACATTCAAATTGTCCTTTGGAACCTAGTTTGACCTAGATTAGGGTCCTAGCTCATCAATTGACCTAATTTGGGTTTTTACACAAAATATCCAGTCAAACATGGTCAAACCTAAAATCCAACTTCACCATTGGATTCCTTAGGTCCAAATTAGGTTTGTACCAAAATTTGGACCTAAGGGGAGGTCATCTTGACCTACTTTGCAATTTAGTACACCCAATCACATTTTGGTCCCTATCTTTTGAAAACCATCACATAAACCCCCCTACCTTTCTCGCCAATCATACAATCAGGTCCTTCCACCATTATTGGGGAAGAATCCTTCTCCGACGAGGATGACAGGAGGGATACTCTTAGATCCCTCAGAGATCTCCTCCCATAATTGGAAGGGAGATTCTCTGAGGAATCCCCTTCCATCTGAGCCCGATCATGATCTCTGATTCCTTTCCAATCTCTCGTGCGAACGCACGAAAGATTTGGATCCCAACCACCTTCCTTCTCCGGCAAGACAACGGTGGCTAAAAGCTTGCCCTCCACGCACCAGAAGCTCGGCCAGCACCAATAAAACGACCTCCGACCCTTTACGAAATGGCACAGACTTGTCTTGGCCGTAGAATCCTCCAAATTTCATCTCTCCTCTCTCTGACCAAGAAACCCGCAAGCTCCGGTGCTTACCTCTCCTCCTTCTCATCGCTTTGCCGCCATACCAGCAGCAGAGTCTACTCCGCCTCATCTTCCCGCGTCGCGCCACACCAAGCGCACGCCTCCCTGACCTCCTCTTCGTTGCCGTTATCTCCCTCAGGGTTGTCTTCTCCGACGACGGCACAAACGAGCCGTCTGACTCTGCTGCCCCCTTTCTCTCCCAACAGTCCAGATAAGTTCCCCATCTTCCACTCTTTCATTTCCCTCACTCTATTTCACACAATCGACCCTTGACCGTCCCTGTCCACTGCCACCTTCCTCATCTCCGGCCACCCTCCGGTGAGATGCTCCCATCGCTCCGCAGCCCCACACGTCTCGCCGACCATTGCATAACCTCCGCCTCACCTCACTGAGCACCCTCCACTCATCCACAGACCCGCAACACCACCACAACAACCCCCCGAACACACGCACCCGTCCGGCCACATAGCGACCTAGGCACTCACGCCTAGGCCGCTCCGCGGCCTGCCACATAGCTCCTCACCTTCGCCGTGACACGGCGAAGGTCCCCCGGTGATCTGATTAAGTCGTAAGGCAATTTTTGTGTCAGACAGATTTCAAGCTCCAGCCACCATTGACGGCAACTCGAGGAAGCTCCATGCTTGCTCCAGGCCTCAGGACTGCAAGATTCCAGGTGTTGCGAACTTGGGCAGGTCTTGCGAAGATAGTCGACCCAGCAAGTGATGCCAACAGAGCCTGCAGTTGAGGGAATTGAAGGCACGGTCTGCTGTGGGCACGTGAGGGAAAGCAGTGAGCATTAGTCCCACATCGGTAAGTCACGACGTGCGCGTATCCTTTATATTGTTTTTGTCATATAAGTCGGTTGCCTCCAGTCACACTTGGGGTGAGGTCCCTCACCTTACCACTGTGCCTCGTCCGCGAGTTCACCACACAGATCTGGCGCGAACCGACCCGACCCTGTCCTAAGCACTCCTCGTGCACCACACCCACGTTGGTGCGCCTGGACCTAGGCGCGTGATCCAACTCGTTTACCCAACTCTGGGAGAGCGTGCTGAGAGTGGTTTACATAGAGAGAGAGACGCGCGGGTAGGGGGTTAGGTTTTGCTGTGCATAGTTGTGTGCAGGACGCAGGGACTTAGCTGCTGCCAGTGGAGGAAGAAAGAAGGAAGGAGGCTCAATAGAGGAAGAAGAAAGGCAAGGCAGAAAAGAAGAAGAGAGGCCAAAGGGAAACGGAACCAAGAAAGGAAGAAGAAGAAGAAAGGAGGCTATGCCGAGGAGAAAGAACAGGAAAAGAAGCGAGGCCAAGGAAAATAGAACTAAAGAAGAAAAAGACAAGGAGTAGACAAAGAAGAAACGAAGCAAAGGAAAAGAAAAGGAAGAAGAAAGAGAGAGGAAAGCCAGACCTTGGTCGCAAGAAGAAAAGAAAAAAAGAAGAGGAACAGAAGCAGCAAGGGAAGAGGAAGAAAAGGAGCTTTATTTTAAGACGTCTGATATTGTATCAGACGTCCATAATTTTCTTCCCTTTGAACAATTTCTTTCTATACCACTCTCATTGAACTATTTATTTATTCTCATTTAAAAAGTTGTGTTCTCAAGTTTTGGAAGTACTTAGATTGCTCCCTGTGTTCAACCTCGGATACTCTGATTTTCGAGTTATAAATCTTTATTTGTTTTTGCGGAAAGTTCATCTATATTACAACGCAATATTTGTTAAAACACGATCTAGCCGTGTCAACATTGTTCATGAAAAGATAACGATCTATAATCGATGTGGCTCTGAGAAGGATAGAAATCACAATCATAGTGTTCAGGGTTAGACCCTAAACACGGAGGTCCAGAACTGTATCCCTAATCCGAGTTATCCCAACCAACTGATGGTTGATTACAGAACAAGTCAGGATAATCGTCATGATGAGGATAATTCAAAACAGAAGGGAAAGAGCGGGTATGCGTATAATATGTGGAAGGATTCATGATAAACGGGAGGAAGAAAGGCATCCTGCAATACAAGCAAACAAACCTATCCTTAAGTGTGCTAGCCTAAAGACCTACATACTCCCACAACCCGTCTTGAGATAGAAAAACGATTTGATCTGCTTCTGTTTGTTCAATCCAACCAGTTAGGAGGGACTGGGGAGAAGGTTCTTCCTTCAGCTTGCGCCTCTGGTTCCTAGTGTACCCCTAGCCACAATCGTTTGATTCTGCTCCCCTAGCTAGACATCAGATTAAACAGTAGAAATAGACTAATCAAAAATAATCTCGTTCTGGGCTCTGAAGAGTGAGTCTAATCCTTAAGGCCAACGTCTACTCTGTTTTATTTAGGGCTAGGTATGAATGTGCTTTGGAATGTGATGGGCCCTTTATTTGGGTTGTGCCCTTAATGATTGATTGATGTGTGTGTGAATGCACAACCAGTGGTTTTCAAGCAAGATTATTTGATACGATGAATTTTAGGGTTCAAATCTTGCTTAGTAGCTTTTAGGATTCAATTTTAGGTGTTTTCAAACAAGTTTTGTTGGCACACCAGGTTTTAAAAGTACAGGTGAAGATGTTTTCCTTTAAAACTTAAAAGAATGTGGAGTGCCTGGTAAATCCCTAAGAGTTGAATCTAATCGGCAGCTACTTGATGAGTTGATTTTAATTAAAGTGGTGCGGCCCAATAAACTCAAACAATTGGCCTGTTGCACCACTTAATTAGGCACACAAGTAATTACCTAATCTGATTTCTACTCAATTATGTGTTTGGATGTGTGTATCGGCTCCAAAGGTTGGTTTACCGGTTGAGTTTGAAAATCAGATGAAGTTGTGTACCTCTGTGAGATTTTTTTATTTTTCTTTTTAAATGTGGAGGTTGGGGCGGGTGTGGGTGTCAAACAAACAAATAAAACTAACCTTAGAGTTTATAAAAACACCTAGGTTGATTGGTGATTGTGTTATTATGTGGTGAAATGAAAACTAATGGGTGGGAGGTGGGGGATAACTCACAGAACCTTCAACAGCACTTTACTCCAATCTACTGTTTTTGCTCATCTCGAAAGAGTACCTACAATCACAATAAGAAAGGAGAGAAGTGAGGTAAATGAGTCGTAAGTTGGAAAACTTGAAAAAAAAAATCAAAGAGCATCGCCTCCCCGGCAACAGCGCCAAAATGTTGAAGGCTACGAGTTGCTACGCTAACGTATTTGGTTTTGAAAACCTGTCGTCGTAGTATGAAAGCGAAGAACTCATGTTCAACAAATAAAATTTATACCGGAATAGAAATCTCGGGTCGAACTCAGGGAGGCAGACGTTTGATTTAAAAAAATACGCGTTTGTTTTATTTGTCACGAAGTAGAATAATTGATTATAAACTATCTATCTATTTACAATAAATAGAAGAGAGAGAGAGAGAATATTACAAAAAAAAACCAAAAAGAGATGTAGAATGAACATGGAATTCATTATCAGAAGGATTATTTGTTACATTAAACATTATGACTAGAAAGCGGGAAAATGATTACACTAAAAAGTAGTAAATATATTCTAGAAAGCAGTAAATCTACTCTAGAAAGCAGTAAAAAGAATAGGGAGAGAGATATCCTCCTCGATGGTCTCTTGGAGGATGAGTAGGACGGGACGACGCCTGGACGACAAGGAACGGAGCAGGACGAAGGAGGATGAAGCGAGAAGAACGGGAACAGGGCAGCACGTCGTCGTCGTCACGAGATCCGCTTCTGAAAGGGGGACGAAAATTTGACTTTATCTCACGAGAAGCATCCCGGGTGCGGGACAAGCTTCTCTTGAGCTTTGGAGAGGGAGACAAGAGAAGGAAGGGATGAGAATTTTGTGTGGAGGGGGTCTCCTCTTATAGTTGCAAGGAGTGAGGGTAATTTGGTCATTTTAATTTGAAAAACATTAAATCAGGGGTCTTTAGTGACGGATAAAACCATCGCTAAAGCCCCATCGTGGGTGTAGTGGGGTGCCGCCCGTGCGACCACTCGCCTCCTCACGCGTAACACATGCTCCACGTTTTGCAAATCTTAGCCATTCGATCGTGAGATCGAACTGCTTAACTCGCCTCCCCGCCCGCTCCTCAGCGTGCGCTCACGCGTGTGATGACCCGTCACGTGCGGGCGTGCAATACGGCGTGAACGCTATTGTGAGCACGCGACTGTTGAATCGCGATCGAGCAGTCAATCGTGCCTGCTCACCGTGCCTCAATAGCTGCTCATGAGGAGTCGAATGTGCGCCTCATCTTCTCGCGAGCGCATTCGACCAACGCGCTATCAACGCATTTGTGTCGTGCTTTGAGTTTTGTGTGCACCCGCTTACAGCTATTGGATGTGCATCCAACGACGGAGAATCGTCGAAGAAGAGAGGGCGCGGTGAGTGTAGCGGCCGATTAGGCAGTTGAGATGGAGCCACGTGGCGCCAACTTGGCCGTCCATCTTCTGGATGATGTAGATGGTGCCACGGTTGTCGGATTGAGTAGATTTTCATGCCGTTAGGCTACGATCGTCGATCCGAAACCATCCGTGCGGTCGAATTTGTCGTTTGAAGTGTGGATTCACACCATCTTGGCCCTTGATCTTCTAGGGTTCCCTGATCTCTATCTGATGCTATAGATGTCTGATTAGGGCAATCTTGGAGTCGTTCAACTCCAATTGTCGCCCTGATCACATCTGTACGGTTGGATCCTCGATCCGAGGCCTCGATAAAAAGTTTTCCCTATCCATGAACATAAAAGGAGACAATTAACCTCCACTTTATTCAAACTAATCTAAATGCAAGATGATGCATGTTATGCAATATTTATAGTATGCAATGCAATTCTATGCTTGAACATGCATAAATAGACATCTTATGCAATGTAAACATGTTTACATCAGTAACCCTAATTGATTTTATCTTTTTAACCTCTTTAGAATGAGGGGCTTAAGAGAGAGAGTAACCAGAGTTTACCTGCCTGTGGTGTGTTTGTTGTGCGACTGACTTTCTTCAATGCATCTTCTCCCTAAAACAACCACAGCAAAACAAATATAGCAAGTTAGAATCTGTATCAGAAATTGTAATCAAGAGTTCTAAATTGCCCGTTGCTCCTCGGCAACAGCACCAAAATGTTTTTCATCGCAAAGCGAGATCGTAAGGTTTAAAATAATCGTGTTGCAGTATAGTCGAAATCGCTTTGAAAACAAATATAATTTTTATTACTCGAATAAGTCCAAGGTCGAACATAGGGAGAAAATTGGTATTTAGAAATCAAGATCACAATTCATAATTAAAAGGATTTGCAATAATAGCAGTAGCAATGTGCAAAAATATGGGAGTAAAATGGTGATGTAGATCACCAAATACTCCTACAATATCACCAAATAACTCAATGTAAATGTATATGCAATGAGAGCTTAATAATCTATTGTCTGATGAAGGAATCAGACGACTTAAGTTGTTTGATTCTTTTTCTTCTTCTCTGTCTTTGCTGTATCCTTCTCTTCCTCTCTTCTTCTCTTCAGGCCTTCACCTTTTCTTCTTCTCTTTTGCTTCTTCTTTCTTTGCTTTCTCTGTCTTCTCTTCTCTAACTCTTCCTTTCTTCTTCTTTTTCTTTTGCTTCTCTACCTCTCTTCTTCTTCAGCTTCTGTCTTTGGCCTCTTCTTCTTCTTCCTTCTTCTTCCTTTGCCTCTGCGAGCCTTCTCTTCTTCCTTCTCTTCTTCTTCTTCTTCTTCCTTCTACCTTCAACCCTGGCCTCCTCTTCTTCAGAATCTACCAAGTGTCGGTCAAAGATCCCTATAGCAATACCCCCGCCTACCTGCACGACTCTCCTCTCTTTCTCTCTCAGGATCCGCTCTCCCAGAGCCACACACGTATTCAAGTTATCGGGTCGGGCGCGTACCTAGGTCCAGGCTCGCCGGTGTGCGGTAGTGAGCGAGGAGTGCAAGTTGGGTCGGCTCAGCCAGGTTCGTGGAGGCAATGTCACAGACGAGACCAAATATGGGTGATAGGGACCTCACCCCGTGGTAACTGAGGAGAACAGATGCAGGCACTTTTTCAATTTATGCGGGTGCGAGCGCCTCTTCGTTTCCAAGGTGGGACTATTCGCACCCCCTTTTCCCATACGCCTGCAGCAAGGATGTTGCTTCCAATTGTAGCAGTTGCAGAGGCACACAACTTCAATTGAGGTCCTGGAACCCTACGCAAGGTAATTCCACACATCCTGGGTAGCAACTTGGGACAGCAGCACCTGGGGCAGCCTCAAGCAAGCTTCAAGCTTGCTTGCCAATGGTGGATGGGGTCTGTAACCTGAAATCAACAGAACGGCCTCTCAGCCATGTCAAATCTCTTAGGGAGGATCGCTGGAGCATGGCGGATGTGTTGGGGGTGGTGGCATGGCGTGGCAGTGTCTATGAGTGTGTGCCTAGGGCGGACTATGTCCGTGTGAGTGGCGAGGTGAATAAAGTGAAGGGAAGTACTCAATGAGGTGTGGTGAAGGTTGTGGGCTTGTCGGCGAGGGTTTTTGGTGGCCTGTGGAGGTGGGATGGCCTTACCGGAGGTGGTGGCTGGAGATGGAGGTGATGGAGGTGCGAGGGGCGGCAGTGGCGGATTTTGGGAAATAAAGAGAGGGGAAGAAAATAAAAGGGATAGGGAACTTATCTAGGAAGTAAATGGATGAAGGGGGCAGCGAGGGCATCGGGTCTGGCATGGCCGACGTCAGAGACAAAGGCGGCTCTAGTGAGGTGGGAACGGCGAGGATGAAGGAGGAGGTGGCGTCTGCAGGTACGGCGAGACGCAGACGAGAGCAAGGAGGAGGAATTCACCGCAGGTATGGGGGTCGAACGACGAGAAAGGGTAGGAAAGGTCGCCAGATGTCAAGGAGCCTTCGGCCGTGAGGGGAAAAGAAGAATTGAGGGGATTCGCTGGCAAATTCGAGCGTTGAGAATGAGGTGTGATCTGGGCATCTTTAAGCTCTGAAGGGAGGTTAGGGCTTGGGAAGCAAGCTTCCCAAGCCTGGAAGGTCATCGGAGTTGGGAGTTGTTAGGATACCCAAATCTCTCATGCATTCGCATGAAAGATTGGGAAGGAATCAAAGCTCATCAATGGGTTCAAATGAGAGAGAATTTCTCAGAGGATCTCCCTTCCAATTTCGGAAGAGATTCTCCAAGCAATCAAGGAGAACGTCCCTGTCAAGGATCGTCGAAGCAGGTTTCCTCTACAATAATGGCGGAGGGACCTACTTGTGAAGACGAAGAAGAAGCTAGGGGGCTAAATGTAAGGGTTTTTGAAAGTTTGGGGTAGAAATGTGATCAAACAAGACCTTTTTGCAAACTAGGTCAAGGAAAACTCATATTAGGTCCAAATTTTGCTACAAACCTAATTTAGACCTAAGGAATCCAATGGTGAAGTTGGATTTTAGTTTTGACCACATTTGACTAGGTAATTTATGTAAAAAACTAAATTAGGAAAAATATCTGTCTAAGACCCCATTTTAGGTCAAAATGGGTTCTAATGGCCAAATTGAAATTACTAAACCCTAGAGAATATTTTTCTATTATTTTTATAGGGTTTAAGTGAATTTTATCCTAACCAGAAACTTGGTTAATTAAGTGGGTCTATTTTTAGGATTTCAAAAGTCATTTAATTCTCAGAACACACACAAACCCTTTTCTGTTTGATCCAACCCATTTCTTATCTTGTTAAGACCATTTGACCTTTATTCAGCCCTTGAGAAAACCCATGGTTGTACTGCATTGGTAAAATTATAGTTTCACCCCTTGTTTCTTATGCTTCTCTCAGAAAGGTTATGCAATGAATTATGACCTTCAGTTGGTTATGTAGGAGCATTTATTGACTTCATTGGGTCAAAATGAGCTAGTTAGGGCTCATGATGGTGTTCCCATCAATTAGGTGGCTTAGATTAGTTTTCATAATCAAATTTTCACCGTCTTCTTCAGCTCCGGTGAGCTCCTTGAGCTCGTCTGAAGCAACCTTTTGTCCTTTTAATTCCCCAGACACGATCCTTATCCTTCCAAGAACACTTTTATTTCACTCATCTTATACTGTATTAGCTTAAGCGCTTAATCCATTTCCACCTTCATCGGCGACCTCCGTTGTCCATGGCAGAGGTCTCCGAGATTAGAACACACGCACTAGGGCCCTCCATCACCTATTCATAATCTAAGGGCCCCAATCTTATACCTAATTAGTATAATTAACTCATATAAAGTAAACGCCTAAATTTCACCTCATTTCTGAGCTCGCTGACAATGGTGGCTCACAAATGAGTTATTCATTTAAATAAATAGTCCATTACCATTGCCACACCACATTAACTTGTTCCCTCTACTCAATTGAGTGAGAGAACTTGGTCTGAGTTCCAGCAAACTCAGATTGTGATCATTTTGAATTCATTGCATATCTTCTATTTTAATCAATCAATTTATCAATTAACAAGTTTTTAAGGTTCCTTGTGACCTCAGGAGGCTTTTTAGATCCTTAATGGTTTATTTTAATGAATTTTATACACTGTCAATCACTGTATGGACTCTCCGGAGCTCCAACAAGCTCCGACGAACCGAAAATGTTCTTCAACCCATAGAACTATGCAAGAAGCTCTAGAATGATTCCGGAGGATCTCAGGATCACATTGATGTGGTAGTTATGATGATTAGATATCTGGAGCTCTACATAGGTCTCTGTCTTCTCCAACTCCGACAGAGTTGGAGATGATTGTTTTTAGGGTTTAATTTACTTTAATAGGTCTAGATGCATTAGGAACGTGTGCTGAGGTTATTTTTATTGATTAATTGCTCAGAGAGTCACTAGTTTGTTCTGACGAACAAACCTACTTTGGTGTTCAGGCGATGAGGCCTGAGATATTAGTGAACTCTATCAAATCTTATTTTTACGTTAAGGATCAGTTCTTAAGGCAAAATAGAGTTGATCTAAGGCTTTAATTTCATTTGAGTGAGCATAACTTAGAAAGTCAACTCTGAGCTCACCAAGGTCAATCTCAGGTTCAATTTGAGGGTTAAGCATTTAATTTTGTGAATTTAAAGATTGAAATTCTTTCTGGGATGATTTAGAGTGTGTTGGAGTTGATTTAATTAAGTTTTGTTGAGGATTTAGTGTAAATTAGAACACTGCTCAGTTTGGGTCATTTTTGAACCCAAATTGATTTCAATGCATTTTTGGTGAGAATTGGATGCAAATTTTGCCCAGTTAGAACCTTAACAACCTTCAGAGGTTGTTTAATCTATTGCTGCTAATCATTAGCTATATGTCGAGCTGTTCAAAGTTCAGATTAAAGCTCTGATGCCCCTGTCCAAAGTGTTTGAGTTTTTCTTCACCTTTGAAGCTTCGAAGTACCTGTTCTCCTTCTTTCATGCGAAATGACTTCTTGAATCTATTCAGACCTCACCTGGAGGTCCAAACCATCTCTTGCAGGTCGTATGACCTGAGTTTCCTTCGGTAGGCCATTAAGGCTATGTTGCAGCTGTGAGAATCATTGATATTAGCCCTTCAAATCAAATGGCAAGATTTGTTTAGAACATCAAATTGATGTTGTAATCAGTTAGAGCACATCAAAGGCTCTCGATCGAGCCTTTGCTCGAATCGGTTTCGTCTGGTGAGTCGGCCGGAATCACCGGCCGAAGTTCGGCCTGGAAGGAACATACTTAGTCCCACATCGAATATTTGTGAAGCGCCGCAGATAAGTCGATTTTCACTTTTGAATAATGTATTAAGATGATTTGTCGTTGTAGGATCGAAGTGGTGGAAAATTGCTTAACAAAATAATTAAAATTAAAATTAAACCACTCACAGAAGAGCGGGTCGTGTCCACAGGGAGGCAATTATGCAATAAAATCATGAATATTTTTCTCGTATTTGTTCAATCAAGTGTGAAATCCATAGTCAAATCTGACATGAAATGCTACGAAAAGAAGATAGACAATAACTCAAAAATGTAAGGTTATATGTGCAATTTTTCCTCACTAAAATATTCAATAAATATGTGATGAATTTATGTAATTTCCAATTGACATGCCTTAGAGAGAATTTGTGCACATCTTAATCCAAACCCAATGTCAAAAGATGTGAATAACAAAAGCCACACAATTATAAGAAATCATGAGTATGAATTCGCAATTTCACTCAATATATCACATATTAAAATAAAAAATGAGACTTTGGCAATTGCATTGAAATGTAATAACTAATTGCAAGTTTCCTGTAGCAAACCAGGGGAGAGCTCCCCTTGGCGTGCGCGAGAAGAGGAAGGATTGACTGGAGGCGTGGTCGCGCAAGGTCGTCAGTGGTGAGGACTGCACGTGGTGGTCGTGGCGTGGTCGTTGGTGGTCGGGGGCGGCCGGCCGGAGGAGATGAAGCGACGGCGACAGTGACTGTTGCTGCTGCTCTTGCGCGTGCTACGGCTAGAGGTGGGCACGCAGGTGCTGCAGCCAGTAGGGGCTGAGGTGCGGATGCATGTAGGGAGGTGTGCACGAGCTAAAGTGGGGGCAGCTGCTACGGGCGGGAGGCGCTGAGGAATGCGCTCTATGTGCGAGCAGAGGTGGCGGAGGTGCAGGGGGGGAAAGAAGGTGCGTTGCAGCTGGAAGTGGGCATGCTGGAGGTGAGGGTGCGAGCGTGCAGGCTGTTGAAGGCGCGCGGGTGGGTAGGCATGCTAGGCGAGGGCATGCAGCCTCTGGTGGGTGCACTGGTGCTGCTAGTGAAGGCGTACGGTGGGCAGATGGCATGCGGTGGCATGGGTGTTAGGAGTGAAGGCGTGGGCGTGGGTGCTAGAGCATGAGTGGACTGGAGATGAAGGTGTAGGCAGGGTTTGATGGCGTGAGGTAGGAGGAGTTGCAGGGACTCTTGGCGATGTGGGCTGTCACCTCACATGCCCACAGTGGTGGAGTCACACTGCCGCGGTGGGAGGTTGGTGGTATGAATGGATGAGAAGCAAGGTTCTCTGAGCACAGTGAGGAACAAAGGGGTGGAGACCTCCCTTTGAATGGCAGCGCCTCCTTCTCTTTTGTAGCCACGTCTAATATTTGAAATTCAAAAACTATTGTAGAATCAATGTGATGCACAGGAGGAGGAGGCAGAGACAAAGGAGTTACCTGCAAAGGAGAAGAAGAAGAAAAAGAATAAAATAATTAGTGTTATTTAGACATAACTCCTTAACTTCTATGTTAATTAAAATAGTGCACCTAATTAATTAACTAATTAAATGTATGTAACCCTAGGTTAATTCTAAATGCATGAATTATGCACTTAAGCTAAAAAAATATGAATTAATTTATTTACATCCTAATGTATGCTATCTAAATGTTAAAATTAACTTAATGTCTAGACACTTAAATACTTAAATAGCACACAAATATGGGCTAATCAAATACCCCCATGCCCAGTTTTTGCTAGTCCCTAATAAATCCAAGCAAAACCTAGCACTCCAAGTAGACTAGCCAACCCAATAGGTCTTCCTTTAGAAACATATTAAGTTCAGACTTTAAACCTAAGATTCCCAAGTAGTTGCTAAGTTACAGACTAAGTCGTCTAAAGATGAGTTGCAGGCACAAGTTTCCGTGATTTCTGACTCTTCCCTAAGGTTTATTGATCCCTGAGATTAAAGCATCTGTGCATGTGCATTGGTCTAAGTTATTTGAGGTTGGTATGACTGCCAACCTAGAAAGGAAAAAGGATATATATATATATATATATTTATTTATTTATTTATTTATTCCTCCAAGTCTAACCTCAGATCAACTATCAACACAGTTTGTGTCGGATTCATTATCCCCATCACCGTACCTCGAAGGGTGCTTGGCTTTCAATGCTTCGAGATAGCACCGCCCATAGAGACCCCAAGAACTCCTGGCAATCGACACTTCGAGATAGTATCGTCCATGGATTTCTTAAGCGAATTCAGGCCTGTGGCAATCGGCACTTCGAGATAGGGTCGCCCATGGTGCCTGAATCGCACAATGTGCTTACATGCCCCCAGTAGGATGGATATCCTAAGAGACAAGCGCCGAGGAGGTAATATGTTATCATCGCATCCTCAAGGTGAGTATATACTCCACCTCTCCTACGGCAGGAACTCTTCCAATCAAATTGTGTTTTCAAGCCTCTCCTAAGTCAAAACTAAGAGAACCAAATTTCTTTTAAGAAAGGAATTAAGGTGATCACTTACTTACACAAGACCAAGTGTGTGAAATTTGGATGCTTGGGTTACAAGGACCTGTAAACCAAAAGGTAGAACAAGACTCCAGGTACTACCCCACCTTTTAACTCAATCCCTAGCTTTCTTTCCTCAACCTCTTGGGGAATGGTCCGCAACTTAACTCCTACTTAAGTTTTTAAGTCCACAAAGGACCCTAAAGGTCTAATGCTAGTAGCTCACTTAGCTTCTAAAGTTCAACCCTAGAATCAACTTAGTCTAACCTAGAGTTCTGATTTGCTTAAGAATGCAAGGCCTAGATGGTTAAGCTCAAAACTTTTTTTTTTTTAATGCAATATGCATGAATGAATGCAAAATGTAGACATGCTATAAACAAATGCCTCAGGTCCTCTCCCCCATGCCTGGTTCAAACAATGTCCTCATTGGAAACAAAAATAGTTAAAGGAAGATATTACCTGAGGCGGAGAATGGTAGGAGCTAAGGCTCCTCAAGAGTGACCTCATCAACCAAATGGCCATCCAAAGTAATGTATGGTTTTAACCGTTGACCATTGACGATAAAGGGAGTTGCTGAAGAGGAAGGGCTTTTAATCTCCACAGCTCCATGCGGAAACACTTTAGTGACTATGTAAGGCCCATCCCAACGAGATTTTAACTTCCCAGGAAAAAGCTTAAGTTTGGAATTGAAAAGCTAGACTTGTTGGTTGGGATCAAAGGTCTTTCGAAGTATATACTTATCATGCAAGACCTTAGTTCTTTCTTTATAAGCTTGAGAGGTGTCATAAGCATCATTCCTCAGCTCCTCAAGCTCACTTCATTCCAGAAGTTGTGCCTTACCCGCCTTTCCTAAATCCATGTTAACACTTCGAATAGCCCAAAGTGTCCTATGTTCCAACTCAATGGGTAAATGGCACGCTTTCTCATACACAATCCGAAAGGGAGAAGTACCCAAAGGGGTCTTATAGGTTGTTCGATATGCCCACAAAGCATCATCGAGCTTTTGGGACCAGTCTTTCCTATCAGGTCTAATAGTCTTTTCTAAAATATTTTTTATCTCCCTAGTCGACACTTCAACCTGGCCACTCATCTGAGGATGGTGAGGGGTAGCGACCTTGTGAGTCACTCCCAGACTCCTGATTAGTCGATTGAAGTGGTGGTTTCGGAAATGAGGTCTCCCATCACTTATAATGGTCTTGGGGCAGCCGAAACGAGATATGATATTGGCCTTCACAAATTTCAAAACCACAAAGTGGTCATTTGTGCATGTAGGAATGGCCTCTATCCATTTAGAGACATAATCAACTGCCACCAAGATATATTCATAACCATGGGACAAAGGGAAGGGACCCATAAAGTCAATTCCCCACACATCAAAAATTTCAATAGATTGAATAGGGTGTTGAGGCATTTCATTCCTCTTCCCAATCGTTCTAGTCCGTTGACATCTAATACAGGCCTTAACAAAATTATGAGAATCCTTAAATAACGAAGGCCACCAAAAATCAGACTGGAGAACCTTAAAAGCAATTTTCTTAATGCCAAAGTGTCCTCCACAATGAAGTTCATGGCAAAAACTCAGCACACTTTGTTGTTCCTCTTCAGGTACACAACATCTCAAAACTTGGTCTTGTCCAATTCTAAATAATTCAGGCTCTTTCCAATGAAAATATCTTACTTGGGAAATGAATCTCTTTCTTTTCTACACATCCCAAGAGCCAAGAGTTTCTCCAGTGACCAAGTAATTTATGGTATCATCATACCAAGGTAAAGTTGGTGTTACCACCATCAGGGTTTCATCGGGAAATGTCTCGCGGATGTCTCCGGAAAGAGAGTCATTAAGTGGAAGGCGAGACAGGTGGTCAGCCACAACACTTTCTACTCCTTTCTTTTCATATATCTCCAAGTCAAATTCTTGAAGAAGTAGGATCCACCTAATCAAATGTGGCTTAGAATCTTTCTTAGTAATGAGATGTTTCACTGCCGCATGATCAGTGAAAATAACCACCTTAGACCCAAGAAGATAAGACCTAAACTTCTCCAGAGCAAAAACTATAGCAAGTAATTCTTTTTGAGTGACGGTGTAGTTTTGCTGCGATTCGGTTAAAGTCTTGTTGGCATAATGCAGCACATGAGGTCTTCCCTCAACCCTTTGTCCAAGGACTGCTCCCACTGCATAATCCGAAGCATCACACATCAGCTTAAATGGAGTGTCTAATCAGGAGCTCGGAGAATAGGCGTAGAGATCAAGGCCTCCTTCAGAGTTTGAAAGGCCTCGGTACACTTTGAATCAAAATTGAAGGAAGGTTCCTTCACCAACAAGTCACAAAGTGGCCAAGAAATTTTACTAAAATTTTTAATAAAGCGCTTATAAAAGCCGTCATGGCCCAGAAAGGATCTAATCTGTTTGACATTCGTAGGCAATGGGAGTTTGGAAATAGAATCAATCTTGGCTTTATCTACTTCCAAACCTTACTCAGACACAACATGCCCAAGTACAATTCTTTTCTGTACCATGAAATGACTTTTCTCCCAGCTGAGGACTAAACCAGTCTCCTTACATCGCTTCAACACATTCTCTAGGTGCAGGAGACACTGGTCGAAAGACGAGCCATAAATGGAGAAGTCATCCATAAACATTTCAACACACTCGTCAATCATGTCCGAAAAAATAGACATCATACACCGCTGGAAGGTTACAAGGGCATTACATAATCCAAACGGCATACACCTGAATGCAAAAGTACCGTAAGGACTCATGAATGTCGTCTTCTCCTGGTCATCAGGGAAGACTGCAACCTGGTTGTACCTAGAATATCCATCGAGAAAGCAATAGTACTTATTCCCTGCCAATTTCTCGAGAATTTGATCAATAAAAGGCAAGGGAAAGTGATCCTTCTGGGTAGCGATGTTCAGCTTGCGGTAATCAATGTAGACCCTCCATCCAGTTGAGGGTCAAGTGACAACTTGTTCACCTTGGTCATTAAATTCCACAGTAAAGCCTGCCTTCTTTGGCACCCCATGAATAGGACTTACCCATTTACTATTTGCAATGGGATATATGATCCCAACGTCCAACCACTTCAAGATTTCCTTTTTAACCACCTCCCTCATATTAGGGTTCAGACGTCTCTGCATGTCTCTAAATGGATTGATAGAATCATCAGTATAAATGTGGTGCATACAGAGTGTAGAGTCTATACCCTTAATGTTAGCAATGCTCCAAGCAATAGCTTCCTTGTGCCTAGACAAACATTCAATCAGGGCTCCCGCCTGTGCCTCAGATAGCACAGTGGAAATGATAACGGGGAGCATATCATTGGCACCTAGGAAGACGTACTTGAGAGTGTCAGGGAGGGGTTTCAACTCAAGGTCGGGGGCTTGTATGGTTGAAGGTTTCATAATAGATGTCCCCATCTCAGGTAGTAGATCTACCTTAGGCAAAGATGATGGGGGAAGAGACTTAGCAGAAACACCCAGCAACTCCTCAAGTTCAAGTATATCCCCTTCACATTCCTCCAAGAGATGGGAATGCTCATTTAGCATGACATGCTGAAGGGGGTCATCACATAACATTGCAGGGGTTGCCTCTTCAATCAGGTCATCTATCACCTCAACTTAAGAACAATCCTCAAGCTCAGCTTGTTTGTAAGCATCAAACACATTAAGCCGGATTTTCCTGTTCCCAAAGCCCATTTTCAATGCCCCAGTATTGCAATTGATTGAAGCATGCGAAGTTGCAAGGAAGGGCGGCCCAAAATGATGGAGGGTTTGGTTGGCTTGTTGTTAGGGTCAGTGTCCAAAACTAAGAAGTCAACGAGAAAGAAGAAATCCTCCACTCTTATAAGGACATCTTCAAAAATTCCCCACGGTGTCTTAAGTGATCGATCTGTAACATGAAGGATTACAGGGCTAGGCTTCAAATTGCCTCCTCCAAGTTGTTCATACACTTAGCTCGGAAGGATGTTCACCCCCACACCCAGATCAAGTAGAGCCTCATCAATTTGTAAGTCACCAATAACCATTGAGATGTACGGGGCTCCTGGGTCCTTAAGTTTCGGGGGTGTGCCATGTTGAACAATTGAGCTAACAGAATCAGGCAGGATAACTTTTGATTGGACCTATTTCCTAGATTGCTGCTTTTTCATGCACAGGTCCTTTAAGAAGCGAGCATAAGATGGAATCTGCCTGATAGCTTCAAGCAAAGTCAAGTTAATCTACACTTGCTTGAAAGTTTCCATGATCTCATCCGTCTTATCTTTGGCTCCAGATGAGCCAGCAGAAGTCTGCCCAGAGGTGAATAAGTGCTCTGGAAAGGGTACTCTCGATCTCTGGGTGGAAGGGTTGTCATGTCGAGTAAGGGGTGGAACGGGGGCAACTTCTTTCGATGAGGTGATTTCAAGCAGAGAAGATTTGGGCAAGTCTTCTCTGGTGGGGGTGAAAGTCGGGGTGGATGGTTTTTTAGGGGGTGAGGCTATAGGAGCATTAGGTTTGGAATTTTTTTTCCCACTCCTCAAAATAGTCACTGCCTGAGCATGCTCCCTAAAGACAATCCCTTTTCCTTTAGGATTCTCCTCAACAGCACTGGGGAGCTTCCCAGTTTCCCTCTGTCTAATGGCCTCAACAAGGTGTCCTATTTGTGATTTCATCTCATGTATAGCCTTGTCATGAGATTGGATGATGGCACTTTGACTTTCTTGCATAGTTCTCAACATTGCCTTCAATTCATCCATCTCAAAGGTCTTAGGTTGGGCAAGGGTCTGAGGTTGGTTCATTTGATGGTTCTGAAAGGATTGTGGTTTATAATTCCCTGAATTTGAGACATTTCCTTATCTCCATGAAAAGTTTGGGTGGTTCCTCCATCCCTCATTTTAAGTGTTGGAAAAAGGGTCATTATGAGGTCTAGGATGGAACCCTTGAGCGACATTCAGATTCGCTTGTACAAGTTCAGGGAATTGGGAGGCCAAGTGGCAGTCCACAGTGGCGTGTGTATTGCCTTGGCAAATGGAGCATTCAGAAGCTTGGGATGTGGAGGTGTTAGATACGAATTGACTCGGGCTCGACATAAGCCTTTCCATGTTTTGATTCAATAATTGAATCTGATAGGCTAAATTCTGGGTGTCCCTTGCCTCATTCACCTCTAATTTTCTTTGCATGAGAGTGGGTTTCCTATCCATGTAGGCAGAATTCAAGTGAATAGAATTCTCACTCAAAGTATCAAAAAGGTTCCAAGCTTCATTCTCAGTCTTAGATAGAAAGGTTCCTGCACAGGCACCATCCACAGTTTGCCTATGCGAATCATTAAATCCGGTGTAGAACCTTTTAACCAGCTGCCACTTAAGTACTTGGTGATGTGGGCAAAGTCTCAGCAAGTCATCAAAGCGCTCCCACGCATCATGGAAAGCTTCCCCATCCTTTTGAACAAAACTCATAATTTTCCTCCTAAAGTGATTTGTTTTGCTCATGGGGAAGTACTTCTTCAAAAACTCCTTCTTCAGGGCATCCCAAGTGTTAATATCATCAAGGGTGTGATACCAATACTTGGCTTTATCCTTAAGGGAGAAGGGAAAGAGGATCCGCATTTGAGCGTCATCAGTAATGCCCTGTAGCTTCATCGTGGAACAGACCTCAGTGAATTCCTCTATATGCCTGTAAAGGTCTTCCCTAGTAGTACCATAAAAGGAGGGTAGCAAGGATATGGTACTGCTTTTGATCTCATAAGGATTGTCCCCTCTAGGTCTACATAGTGCAGGGCCAGCTTGATTGGTTGGAACGAAATATTCCTTAAGGCTCCTTTGACTAGCCATTTCTATTCTTGGAAGGTTTCTTCTTATGATTCTTTCAGGTTTAGGGTCAAACACAAGTCTCCTAAGAGAACGCCTACCTAGCATGCACTACAAACACAATTCAAAAGGACTTGTTCGGTCTTTACAAATTTAGGCTTTTGACTTTAGTTCAAATTGTAGATGACAAAGCAAGTTGCCCAGTCAATTACGCGCCTATTGTCAACCTTCGAAATGCCTAAAAGACCTAGTTGGAGCTTAGGTGTTCTTCCCTAAATCTCAAATGGTAGAGCAAATCCAAAGACGGAAGTTCGAGGGATGCAAATAGGCCTAAGCCTTCCTTTGAAGCTGTGCTTTCGTGGTGCTTCTCAACTACCCCCAAAAATCTGTGATAGGGTATCCCCCTCTTTGGGTTTACAAACCTTTGATCTTAAGTTCCGAACACTTCATAATCCAACGGTAGGAGGGCTCTTGTCCTAGTAGTTCCAAGACTTAGGAGTGTCTAAATGCATGCCGTGGTGCAAGAGATATAAGTGTGCATACACCACAAAAAGATTTTTGAATTTTGAATCGCACGCCACGTTCGAAAATCAGGTCCTTGATTTTTAAAGGTCCCTCCTTTAATTAGTCATTTTTCAAGAATATATGTGACCACTTGTTAGATCGCTTCAAGACAGTTTATGTGGTCTAAAAATTAATTCAAATGCATTTGCATGACAGGTAGAAATGTGAAGTTATAAATTCATACCTGATTTCAGCATTCTTCATGCAAATTAGATCTAGATGCTGCTCATTCAATCCTAAATGATTTGACCTAAGGGCAGGAAGCTTCTAGCAAGTAGCTCATGTTTTTTTTCTCTTTTTTTTTTAGCTACTTATGCACAAGCAAATTAAGGGTAAACAATCCACAAAATAAATTAAAAAACCTAACTCTAAAGAAAAGGGAACAGGCACCCAAAAATCAGCCCTAATTACTACAAGGGTGAGAAAACAAAATTAAAACTTATGACACGGAGAATCTCCTATGGAGGCAGGATCCAGGTCTCCTTCATCTTCCCCGCGTGCAAGCATCGCTCAAAGTCGATGTCTTCTCCTAGATGTGCCTGTCACCTCTCTCAAATTCCTCGCTCAAATTCCTCACACAGAAAAAATAATAAATGGTCAGATCACTATGCAATGAGAAATAATAAAAAATAAAAATCAAGTGAAATTATTGCATCTATTGCCTCCTCAGCAATGGTGCCATTTGATAAGTCGATTTTCGCTTTCGAATAATGTATTAAGATGATTTGTCGTTGCAGGATCAAAGTGGTGGAAAATCGCTTAACAAAATAATAAAAATTAAAATTAAACCACTCACAGAAGAGCGGGTCATGTCCACGGGGAGGCAATGATGCAATAAAATCACGAATATTTTTCTTGTATTTGTTCAATCAAGTGCGAAATCCATAGTCAAATCTGACATGAAATGCTATGAAAAGAAGATACACAATAACTCGAAAATGTAAGGTTATATGTGCAATTTTTTCTCACTGAAATATTCAATAAATATGTGATGAATCTATGTAATTTCCAATTGACATGCATTAGAGAGAATTTGTGCACATCTTAATCCAAAACCAATGTCAAAAGATGTGAATAACAAAAGCCACGCAATTATAAGAAAGCATGAGTATGAATTCGCAATTTCACTCAATATATCACATATTAAAATAAAAAATGAGACTTTGGCAATGGCATTGAAATGTAATAACTAATTGCAATTTTCCTATAGCAAAACAAGGGAGAACTCCCCTTGGCATGTGCGAGAAGAGGAAGGATCGGCTGGAGGTGTTGTCGCGCAAGAAGGTCGTCAGTGGTGAGGGTTGTGCATGGAGGTCATGGCATGGTCGTTGGTGGTCGGTGGTGGCCCACCGGAGCAGATGAAGCGGCAGCGGTAGTGGCTGTTACTGCTGCTCTTGCACGCACTACGGCTGGAGGCGGGCATGCGGGTGCTGCAGGCAGCAGAGGCTGAGGTGCAAACGCATGTAGGGAGGTGCACACGGGCTGAAGTGGGCGTAGCTGCTGCGGGTGGGAGGCGCTGAGGAACTCGCGCTGTGCGCGACCGGAGGTGGCGAAGGTGCAGGGGGGGAAGAAGGTGCGCTGCGGCTGGAAGTGGGTGCATTGGATGTGAGGGTGCGAGCATGCAGGCTGGTGAAGGCACGAGCGTGCAGGCTGGTGAAGGCACGCGGGTGGGCAGGCGTGCTAGGTGAGGGCGTGCAAGCTCTGGTGGGTGCGCTGGTGCTGCTGGTGAAGGCGCACGGTGGGTAGATGGCTCGCGGTGGCATGGGTGCTAGGAGTGAAGGCGCGAGCGTAGGTGCTGGAGCGTGGGTGGATTGGAGATGAAGGTGCGGGCAGGGTTTGATGGCGTGAGGCAGGAGTTGTAAGGACTCTTGGCAGTGTGTGCTATCACCCCACATGCCCATGGTGGTGGAGTCGCACTGCCGCGGTCGGAGGCCGGTGGTATGAATGGATGAGAAGCAAGGTTCTCTGAGCACAATGAGGAACAAAGGGGTGGAGACCTCCCTTTGAACGACAGCCCCTCCTTCTCTTTTGTAGCCGTAGAATCAATGTGATGCACAGGAGGAGGAGGCAGAGACGGAGGAGTTACCTGCAAAGGAGAAGAAGAAGAAAAGCAGTAAAATAATTAGGGTTATTTATACATAACTCCTTAACTTCTATGTTAATTAAAATAGTGCACCTAATTAATTAACTAATTAAATGTATGCAACCCTAGGTTAATCCTAAATGCATAAATTATGCACTTAAGCTAAAAAAATATGAATTAATTTATTTACATCCTAATGGATGCTATCTAAATGTTAAAATTAACTTAATGTCTAGACACTTAAATACTTAAATAGCCCACAAATATGAGCTAATCAGCCGCCTTAGTATAATACGATTTTGTGCATAGGGCTTACTAGTCGTCAGCGCTAGGCATACAATGAGCATATGTGTGTGTGGGTGCGTGCATGAACGTGCCCGAGTGTGTGTGTCTGCCTATGGGTGCGAGTGTGAGCCCATGAGCAGGCGTGTGTGTGGGCCTAGGAGGCTGGATACTATGCCATTTGAACTGGAAATAAACCACCTAACAACCAAACTAGGCCCGGCTGAGTAGGGTCTGGTCCCACCCTAAGAGGGTTGGTGTGTATCCTCAAAAGGTCAGGCTGCCCATTAAATAAATATAATTTTGAAGAAAAAAGAAAATAATGGGCTTAGTTAAGAATGCTAATGTGGTTTAGGTGTGGATTAGTTTGCACAGTTAAAGAATAGAAAGAGAAAGGAAGAAAGGAGAAATAAAGAGAGAGTGAAAGAAAAGAGAAATGGAAGAACAGATAAAAGAAAATTCTAAGGGGGCTGAAGAAAGAAGAAAAATGAAGAAGGATAATTAGATGTCTAATTTTGTTAGATATCTAATTTGTTATCTTTTCTCTTGTATTTTGAGCTTAAATGATGAAAGAAGGCATTTGTACTCATTTGATTAGCTTTTTCTTGCCTTAATACTTTGTAATTAGATGAAATGATTGTAATAAACATGTTTATTTGGTTCTTAATGAGAGATTACATGTGTAAATATATCTTTCCTTATGGAATGTTGCATGTTCTTTTAAGTGAATATCTTTTATGCAAGATTCATGTACTTAAAGTAATCTAATTATAATTCCGATTGATTAAATAATTAGTAATTTATGTTTAGGAGTTAATGGTGAATTAAGATAACTTATGCCTCCCAGTGAACGACCTGGACTCAACCAGTTAAAAAAAAAATAAAAATCTAAAATGTTAGGTTAACTTGACCCTATACTACACAACTGACATTAATTCAAGTTAACCTAAGTTACTTTCTCTTGCACTTAATTAAGCCTGCATAACTTACATAACTGTGTTGAGAAGTTAAACAATCATTTCAGTTAAGTGCAAGAGAACCTAACATAGTTACTTCTCAACACAGTTACTTAATTATGTGTTGAGAAGTTACTTTTAATGAAAATGATCGTTTAACTTCTCAACACAGTTAATTAAGTTATTCACCGAGGCATCTGTAATCTAAGATCGGGGCCCTTAGATTATGACAAGGTGATGGATGGCCCCAGTGGGGGAAGAGGGAAGGGAGCCAACCTCTCAAATCGGAGAGGTCGAGGGGTATTTACAGGTTTCTGCAGCTGAGAAGGAGGTTGAATCTGGACAGTATAGTGTCTAGGTGTGAGGTAACCATCGACGTCTTCTTCAACACCGGTGAGATTATCTTTGAACCCTAATTAGGATTACAGCTTCATCCAAACCAATGGATGGAAAGGTGGTGGTAAGCGCAAGCTCCAGAAGCTTGACGAGGGTGGATGAACGCAGGATGGACGGTGATCGGAGGGTGACAGCACCGCCTGTCATCAACAATTCAAACGACTGAAGAAGAAACGAAGAAGAAGAAACTGTACACAGGGACCTAAATGTGAGGAAAGCTAAGGACCTAAGTGAAGGGAAAGGACTCCGATAAAATGAAACCTAAGGACTAAAACGTAAACTAAAGTTTTCAAGGCTTATTTTAATTTAAATCTTTTTTCAACTTTTTATATATGGTTATAAATTAGGTAAATATTGTATATAAACCTTGGATTTACGTTTTTGACCTTTTTATCTTAATTTATTTAATTAAGTAAAGTTACTTAAGTTATTACATACTCAGGTATAAATTATGCTTAAGTTAATTTAGATATTAATTGGGTAACTAATTAATAATATTTTGGGTCCATTTATTAATTAAATTATTAATAATATTAATTGGCTAATAATTTAGCATTTTTAACTTATTTTAAGGTCCTTTAATGATTTATCCCTTATTCTATAATTAACCCTCAGATATACATATTCCTAGCTAATTAACTAGGAAGACTAGTTAATTAGGGGTAATTAGAAGCCATGATGAGCCTTTAATCAGAAGGGTGTCGATTTTTTCAAATGATGGATTGCCTCCCATTAAGCACTAAGTTTAACGCCATTGGTTGGGCACAAGGAGCTCAAAAGGATGTCATCTGCCACGCTATGATGATTGGTAGGAGAGAATATGTGATCATAGTGGATGAGAATCGGATGGCCACAGATGAGTATCAAATCATGATGAAGAGTCAATCCAGAAGGTATATGATATGGATCAAGTTGATTCATTTTTGGGTGGCTCTTATTGAGTTTTTGCAGAGGAATCTCTAGGAAGATGTAGTGATCATGAGCCTCTAAAGTAAGATTGTCGTGAGTCCAGGACCCAATAGAGGTGAATTTAGTCAGCATAGCTCAGACGTGTGGTTCCTCTCATGCAATGGGACCTAATGGATCATTATCCAACAGGTCATCTTGATTCTTCTCAAATGGGTGCAAGATCAATTCCTCAAGAAATGACTCGAAGATTGGGTCTTCTAATGAATCTTCTCTATAGTTCTCTTCCCAATCAAAAGTGAATGTCTGGAGAGTGCCTTTTGGATCATTTGACTCCAAATCCATAAAGGATTCATACTCTAGGTTGAGGTCACTCTCGATATCTATCATGCCCGAATCCTGGAGATCCTCAAAACAATTCTCATAATAAAATGTCTCATGATCCATGGAATAGAAATCCAAATCCCGTTGACTATTATCCTGTTCCCCCAAATCCATGTGTATGTCCTCAAGATCAAAGGTAAATGCTTCTAATACTCTCAATTTGCTAGAATCATGCTCGCCTAAATCGAGATCCTCCATTATGCGGAAAACTTCTAGTTCTGGTTCTAGGTTTCTACTACCGAATGGTCATGAGATCCTGAATCAAACCTAGCTTTTCTGTCGAGCACTTTCCTTCTCCTTTAGAAGATGCCTCAAAGATATTAATCTCAGTTTGCTTATCCCTAGAGGCAATTATCATGTGCTTTGATTCACAATTGATTATGGCTCTTGTAGTACCCAAAAAAGGTCTCCCCAAAATCAAGGGCATATCTTGTATTTGTTGTGGCGCATCCATGTCAAGAACTAGAAAATCAACTAGGTAGCTGAAATCCTTGACTCTAATTACCACATCCTCTACCAGCCCAATCGAGGTGCTTACGGTTCAATCAGCTAATTGCATACTAACATCAATGGGTTTTAGCTGTCCTATCCATAGTTTCTCAAATAGGGAAGTCAGGATTAGGTTGACTGAATTGCCAAGATCCAGTATAGCCTACTTGAAATTTGTACCACTAATCTTGCAAGGGATCAGCAGGGTTCCTGGATTAGATATCTTAAGAGGTAGACTATTTTGGATTATAGCACTCACATTTTCAGATAGTACTACCTTCCCTTATGAGGGTTCCTCCACCTCTTTTCTAGATGAGTTAGGTGAGGTGGAGTTGAGAGTAGGATATCAAGTAACTGGATAGTGACTTGTGCATTACTCAATGGTTCCGTTATGCCAGATTCCGATAGTCCTTTAGTATGAGGTGGGATAAGATTTGGATAGGGGAATGGATTGGCTATCTTAGGGGACGGGTTTCTGTTTCCACCTCTTGGTTTTGTCCTCGACCTTGTGTTGATCATGGGTTGGGTGAGATTTGGGAGAAGAGCCTCGGGGCCTAGTCTTGTGATCTTTCCTCAAGACCACAACATTGATCATAGCATAGTCATGATGCAAAGGCAGAGGAGAGAGAATTGGACCCTATTGCCGAATAGTAGGTGATAGACGACTTTTCGCTTAGCGTTATAGTATTTAAGTGGTGGAAAAATCGATTAATCAAAAATAATGAAAATAACCACTCCTAGAAGAGCGGGTCATGTCCACAGGGAGGCAATGATGCAATCAATACTTAATTATTTAATGTTATTTCAGATAGTGCGAAATCCCTGTTCAAATTTGACTTAAAATGTGAAGGAAAGTAGATTTGCAATAACTTAAAAAGATAAGGGTATAAGTGCAGTTTTCCCTCACAAAAATACTCAATAAATTTAGGATGAATTCATGAAGTTTTCACGTGATGTGTACTAAAGTCAATTAGTACTTAAGTTAAGCCCAAATCAATCTTTAAACTAGTTAATATCAATACCATGCAATTATAAAGAACTATGAGTGTTCGAATGCAATTCTACCACAATATAATAAAATTAAAAAATAAAATTAGGTGGCAATGGCATTGAATGTAAATTTTAATTAGGAGGAAAACAGGGCTTTTTTCCTCTCTCCTCCTTGCGAGAGAGGGAGAGCACCGCGGGGGTTGATGTGAGGCTCAGGAGGACGATGAGGTCGAGAGCTCTCCAGTGGTGGTAGCGGCATGGCCGGAGGTGGCCGCTGACGACCGCCAGAGGTGGTCGGAGCACTGGTCTATTGGAAGAGATGGAGGTTGCGGCGTGCACCGGCAGTTGAGGGTGGCGGTGTGCGCTTGCTGGTGAGGCGCACTGGTGGTGGAGCGTGCAGGCACGCGCCTAGTGTGGAGAGGCGAGAAGGCACGCTGCAGTTGGTGCCTACAGGTGCGCTGATGGGCAGGAAGGCATGCTGGAGATGGCGTGAGCTCCTGTAGTTGAGTGGGTGGCCTTGCGGGTGCGCTTGCAGGGTGGAGAGGCAGGAAGGCGCGCGGTTGCGCGCTGCAGAGGCTGGCGCAGGCACTACAGGGCGGGCAGTGTTGCGTGCGGGAGGTGCACCTGCAGTGAGGCGCGCGATTAGGAGCTTCTATGGGTGGTTGCGAAGGCGGGAAGGCACGCGGTTGCGTGCTACAGAGGCTGACACCTGCAGGTGCGCTGATGGGCAGGAAGGCGTGCTGGAGATGAGGGGCGCGACTTGGTGCGTGCGGGCAGAGAGATGGCACTTGAAGGCAGGAAGGGCGTGAGCACCTGCAGTGGCTGGAGGGAGATGATGAGGGGCACGGCTTGGTGCGCGCGGGCAGGAAGATGGGTTGCGGTGCTGGCAGGGGCAGACGCAGCGCCTGTAGAGGGTTGAAGTGTTGTGCTTGGTGCTGAAGGGAGGAAGCGCTGAAAGGAGGATGCGGCTGGAGATGAGGGGCGTGGCTGGAGATAAGTGCACGGAGGAAGAGTAGGCCGCGCTCCTGCGCGGGGAAGATGCCCATCCACAGTGCACGCTGGAATTGTTCCCCGCAAGGGGGAAGATAGATTTTCAGTGCATGTCGCCTCTTCTCTTTTTAACTCCTCTATCTCCCTGCGTATGCCAATCAAGGGATTTGCAAATCCCTTTCTATTTTTGGTCGACGGGAGTTGGAGGAGATGGCCGGAGGAAAGGGAAAAGTTCCTCCAGTTGTTGGGGAAATTTGCTCCCCAACCCTTGCTCTTTCCAAATATAATACCTACATACAAAAATAACAAAATCATTACATATTAAGTTGTAGAATGTTATAAACGTAAATCATGATGCGTGCAATTCTCCTACAACTTAATTACAATTATTAACACACCTACAAGGTACGATTAAAGGTACTTAGGCTTAATATTAGTCCGTTAAAATGGACTCATCAAATATCCCCATGCCTAAGATTTGCTAGTCCCTAGCAAAAATGAAAAATAATAGAAGTAATCAGAAGATTTCTTCTTTTCATACTTCAAAACTTTAGAAATCCAGACAAATGTGAAGTGCTGATAGCCTAGGTAACAGATCCAAGTGAAACAGCCGATTCGCATTAGGAGTTCGTACATCACCCTTGGCAAAAATTTCTGTTGAGATAGGCAACTACTTCCCTTGGGGATAAAGCAGACGATAATCTGTAATTTGACCCCGGTGTTTGGCTTAGGTAGGAGATATCAAGTTGAATGGATTTGTATTTGGTAGCACACACTCAACTGGTGCTACATATAGTCTAGTACTGTAGACTCTAGCTCTCTAGACTATTAGACAAGTCAACTCTGAGAGAGGCTACACAATTGTATTCTCTTGATGTTCCTGGGTACTCTCTCTTTTCTTTCTTTTTGAGATCACAAATCTCGCTAGATTTAGAAATTGTACACACTATTTGGTAGCCTCACATGGCATCCACACTTCAATTAAAGTCCTAATAACTCTACAACTAAGTTAGAGTTCTCAACCAGTATTTAGGCGATCAGAAATACTATAAGGTAGGTATGGGTCTTATTTGGTAGAACGCAATAGGTGTTTTGTTACCTCAAAAACAGTGTTACATCATACACTTGGACTTTTTCTTTTGTAATATAACTATTTCTTCTTTTTGTTCTTTCTGTTTCTTCTTTTTCTCTTTTTCTTTCTTCTTTTTTTTTTTATTTCTTCTTATTTTTGTTTCTTTTTCAATCAACACAACACGATACAGACTTTTATTTATGAGGCATTATTAGGGATGATGATGGTCAAGAGGAAGTTATGTAGCTTATTTGGTGGAAGTGCCTATTCTCGGCACCGGGAAGGAATGGATAGGACAGGCATATTTCTAACCTTTGACACTATTACCCTCCTTCAGCTGAGGACTCTATGAAGGATGGTCGTAACCATCCACCATAGTTATAGCTTTATTAAGACTCAATCTCTGTGTATCTGCCTTATTTGGTGACTCTCAGGAATTCACTCAAAGTATATACACAGGAACAGAGAGTGAAAACTACGCCTAACTCTGAAGTATCGTTATCTAATTATCCAAAACTTAAGAGTCCTTGCACTAGACTTAGTGCACCAGTAATCTCTCTACTTCTTCTCACAAATATGAGGTGGATCTACTAAAAGATAGTATGCCTGACTCCCTATGAACTGTCCAAGGGTTCAGTAGACTTACAAATGCTCATTGATTTTCCTCAAGGATCCATTACCAAATCTATGTGCACGTGAAATAAATGCACTAGATTCTAAACTTAAGAAATAATTCCAGAAGAAGAACCTCCAATAACAAAGGTATTTTGCTAAGGACTAACCCATTCAACTCAAATTTTTTTTTTTTTTAGACTAACCTAAATGCATAAATACTTCCTAAAATGCAAATGCACTCCCCCATGCCTAAATCCTACAATGTCCCCATTGTAAAATTAAAATAGGGGGAGAAAGGAAAAATATCACCTAACACAGTTTGCTGGGTTGCCTCCCAACAAGTGCTGCATTTTCTGTCAGAAGCAAGACTAAGAAGGAACCTATAAGTCTGGTTCCAAACAAACAAAGTTAGGCCCTAAAAATATTCGTAACAGTGCAGGCCTAGAAAGCAGGTAACCACGGATGTTGGCGAGCTAATGATGCAATGTAATTCCAAATGCTCGCCAGAAGAAATGAAAACAGAAAATCTCATTGGCTACCTTGGGAGGTCTAGGAATAATAAACGAAATATGAAAAGGGACCTCCCGAAACGGAATAAGTGGAGGATAACCAGGATCCTCCAGAGCAGGATGGGTTTTAAAAGATATACAAATAATTAGTTCAAACCCTTGAATGGCGAGAGTAAAAGTACAAGCATCAATCCATACTCGCCATTCTACCCTAGGATGTATTGGCCTGATATATTCTCCAGAAAGAATGTACATGAGCATAGATTTGAGCCAAGGATCGATTAGGGAGTATAAGGGTTGTTTGTAGTGTTGGAAGGTAATGGTTAAGTCCAATGAAGGCTTAGTTGGTGTTAGGTCCAATTCCAACAATGATTTAGATTGTGTACGCTCCCTAACAGTAGTAGACAACTTCAAGTTATCCTGCCTAGCATTAATGATCGGAGTCATATTTGAATCAAGGGCAGACTCCAAATTACAACTTTCTGATGGCACGGTCAAAATGTAAGAATCATTATCATTCAGCTCATCCCCAGATTCGTTTGGTTCACTGAAATATTTGTCGGGGTGTATATGTGATTCATTAGGAGTTGGATCAGTATCCTCAATTATTTCTAAAGGAGGATTAGTCTTAATATTTTGGAGGAAGCCTATATCATTGAATTCGTCATTCTTCTCGGGGTATAAATCCTGAATTGACGTGTTTTGTTCCCGAGAGTCTCCAATAGACTTCTTATTATTTTATTTTTCCTCCTCTAATATCAACTCCTGTTTTGATGGAGGATGACTCTTAAAAGAAAGGAGGAATCTGGATTTAATCATATTATTTCTACCCTCTGGAGGTAAATCCTCAAATGATAAATAATTCTCCTGTGAATCACTCCAGATTTTCAGTCTAGGTTCCTCTATTAGGGTATCCTAATCTTCAGAATTAGACTCGTCATATCCCTGAGACCAGAATTGATCATCCTCTATTCCCTTAGGGTCACCTTCATTAGGTGCATTTGAATCCTTAGAATATTGAAGGGTAGGTGTTGATTCCCTAAGTGGAGGGTCAGGAGTAGGCTCACTAAGAGTAGAATGGGATTCCACCAAATAATCAAGAGGGGAAGTGATAGGAACAATATAACCTTGACCCAGGTTGGTAGGGGTAAGGAGAATACCGTCATTGGGGTCAAGGTCCTCAAGAGATACCATCTTCCCTTGCTTTTGACTGCAATATAATTCAGGTGGATAATCACTATGATCATTATCCTCTAGTGGCCGTGTCTCATTGGAAGAGTCTAAGTGATGGCTACCTAAAATTGGATCCCTATTATCATTAGGTTCCTCAGAATTATTTTCATAATCATGGTTTATTGGGTAGGGATTAGGATTATTGGGAAGCGTGTAGCTAAATTGTCTTATTTCTTCATTTAAGTGTTGACTATTCCTCAACATCTCTCCCATTGATTCCATTATTTCCTTTTGCTGTTTTTGCATTTTTATCATAAAAGAGGAGAGGCTACTAGTATCAGGTTGGGGAGGATAGTCAATTTCAGGCTCTAGTTGCCTAGGGGTATCGGTCCAACCTCGATACGGAAAATCATGAAGGGTGGGAGGGTTGGGTGTTTGCATGGAAGTAGGGATTTCAGAATTAGAAAATCCCGCTCCTAGGCTCTGCTCAAAAGTGGGAGTTATCAAGCCAGTACTCCCAGGGTAAGAATGAGAATGATCCCATGAATTATCAATGTACCCATCAAAGGATGGATACGCTCGAAGCATGGGATCCTGCTTAAAAGATGGGAAGTATTGACTCTGATAATCTGAATGATAGGAGTAAGAGTAATCCATTTCTTTAAGCAAAACAATTCTAACTCTCTTAGGCTTTAGCAAAATTCAGAATATAAGCAGAAAACTTCCTAGAGAGTTCTATTGTCAAAGCAAACGCAAATTCAACGGGATCTGTTTTTAGTAGATTGTAGGTCTTAGAGTTATATGTTTAGTTGGTGGCCAAACAAGTTTTGCAAAAATTATGCTTCCTAGGCCAACCTTCGCTGGTGCCTATAACCTACTCGCAAGGGATGGAAGTCTCGAATCGAGCCCACACACGAGGAATCGAAGTAACTTGGTGGATAGGCTTGTTGATTTCCGACTAACTTCTCTTGTGGTTCAAAAGAGGAGAGGTAGAAATTTATCTAGTGACCTTATGTGTGAGGTGCACAGTGTCTCAAGTGTGCAAGCATTCGATCGTGTTTCGATTTTTTTGAAATTCCACAAACAGGATCCTTTTGCACACAATTTTCAGTCACAGATTTTAAAGTCCAACCTCTTAACAGTCCCAATTTTTTTTAAAGTGACCACTGAATTAATTTGATTCAAGCACTTTAGTGGTTTTAGATTTAGGTTCAATGCATATGCATGACAAGTAATTATTGCTCAAGGGAAGGCGTACCTTACTCCAGCTTTCTTCGTGCAATAATGAATGCAGTGCAATAAAAATAAACTAAATGCTGCTCATTCAGTCCTAAAAGATCGTCCTATAGATATGCAGCTTCTAGCAGGCAGTTCGAATTTTTTTTTTTAAATAATAACAACAAACAGACCTAATCTAACTAACTAACTGAAATGTAGTTCAAAATAGTTCAAATAATCCTATAATCTAAATAAATGTGAACACGTTCCCAAAAAATACCCAACAAGGGCCCAAAAGACAGTAATTTAAATTCTAATGTCTATCTAACTAAATCTAACTAAGACCTACTGCCTAAATCAGAAATAGGCTCCTCCGTAAGCCTAAATGTGTGGGATCAAGGCCCACGTGTTCCTATTGTCGTCCTCCAGGTGGCGTCAAGGTCCACCAAAAAGATCGTCTCCGCCGTGCGCGCTGTTCACGTTCAAAGTCGTCGCTTTCCTACGCCTCGTCGTCGTGTCAGATTCCTCACAAAATAATAAAAATGATTAGATAATTTCGCAACTCAAAAGATTTAAAAACAATAAAGTAAATTTATTGCATCTGTTGCCTCCCCGGCAATGGCGCCAAGTTTGATAGACGACTTTTCGCTTAGCGTTATAGTATTTAAGTGGTGGAAAAATCGACTAATAAAAAATAATGAAAATAACCACTCGCAGAAGAGCGGGTCGTGTCCACAGGAAGGCAATGATGCAATCAATACTTAATTATTTAATGTTCTTTCGAATAGTGCAAAATCCCTGTTCAAATCTGACTTAAAATGTGAAGGAAAGTAGATTTGCAATAACTTAAAAAGATAAGGGTATAAGTGCAGTTTTCCCTCACAGAAATACTCAATAAATTTAGGATGAATTCATGCATTTCTCACGTGATGTGTACTAAAGACAATTAGTACTTAAGTTAAGCCCAAATCAATCTTTAAACTAGTTAATATCAATACCATGCAATTATAAAGAACTATGAGTGTTCGAACGCAATTCTACCACAATATAATAATAAAAAAATCAAATTAGGTGGCAATGGCATTGAATGTAAATTTTAATTAGGAGGAAAACAGGGCTTTTTTCCTCTCTCCTTGCGAGAGAGGGAGAGCACCGTGGGGGTTGATGCGAGGCTCAGGAGGACGGCGAGGTCGAGAGCTCTCCGGTGGTGGTAGCGGCGTGGCCGGAGGTGGCTGCTGGCGATCGGCGGAGGTGGCCGGAGCATTGGTCTGTTGGAAGAGACGGAGGCTGCGGCGCGCACCGGGTGTTGAGGGTGGCGGTGTGAGCCTGCTGGTGAGGCACGCTGGTGGTGGAGCGTGCAGGCACGTACCTGGATGGAGAGGCGAGAAGGCACGCTGCAGTTGGCACCTGCAGGTACGCTGATGGGCAGGAAGGCGTGCTTGAGATGGCGTGAGCGCCTATAGTTGAGTGGGTGGCCTTGCGGGTGCGCCTGCAGGGTGGAGAGGCAGGAAGGCGTGTGGTTGCGCACTGTAGAGGCTGGCGCGGGCGCTACAGGGTGGGCAGTGCTGCGTGCAGGAGGTGCGCCTGCAGTGAGGCACGTAATTGGGAGCTTCTGCAGGTGGTTGCGAAGGCAGGAAGGCACGCGGTTCCGCACTGCAGAGGCTGGCGCCTGCAGGTGCGCTGATGGGCAGGAAGGCGTGCTACAGATGAGGGGAGTGGCTTGGTGCGTGCGAGCAGAGAGATGGCGCTTGAAGGCAAGAAGGGCGTGAGCGCCTGCAGTGGCTGAAGGGAGATGATGAGGGGCGCGGCTTGGTGCTCACGGGCAGGCAGATGGGTTGCGGTGCTGGCAAGGGCAGACACAGCGCCTGCAGAGGGTTGAAGTGCTGCGCTTGGTGCTGAAGGGAGGAAGCGCTGAAAGGAGGATGCAGCTGGAGATGAGGGGCGCGGCTGGAGATAAGTGCACGGAGGAAGAGTAGGGCGCGCTCCTGCGCGGGGAAGATGCCCATCCACAGTGCACGCTGGAATTGTTCCCTGCAAGGGGGAAGAGAGATTTTCAGTGCACGCCGCCTCTTCTCTTTTTAACTCCTCTCTCTCCCTGTGTGCGCCAATCAAGGGATTTGCAAATCCCTTTTCTATTTTTGGCCGGTGGGTGTTGGAAGAGATAGCCGAAGGAAAGGAAAAGTTCCTCCGGTTGTTGGGGAAATTTGCTCCCCAACCCTTGCTCTTTCTGAATATAATACATGCACATAAAAATAACAAAATCATTACATATTAAGTTATAGAATGTTATAAACGTAAATCATGATGCGTGCAATTCTTCTACAACTTAATTGTAATTATTAACACACCTATAAGGTACGATTAAAGGTACTTAGGCTTAATATTAGTCCATTAAAATAGACTCATCAGTAGGGTTAGTCGTGGAGGCCTGATTCGGATCAGCTAAGGTGGATGATCCAAACATGCAGTATGAGTCCATGGGCCTAGCTGAGTGTAGCAAGATTGACCCTGGATTTGATTCACCATGTGTTTTTGGGTCAACATGTTGTTTGGATTTGGTAGAGGTTAGGAAGGCAATGCACCAGGCTAGCAAGTCCATGCCATCTATGCGAGCTAATTTTGAACCTCTATGATCTCATCTTTGTATTGTTTCTGCATAGCTGCATTGGTCTTTTGGATGTCAGCTAGGGCTTGCAAAATCATGCTCATTTGATCTTCCTTGCTAGGCCCAAATTGGTAATTTGGATTGGGCCTAGGCTGATCAAGCAGATATGGGCACAGAGCCTGTGGTCATGGTTGGAATTGAGGTCTTGTGTTCTGATTATTTCCTGATCATGCAAAGTTGGGATGATTGCTCCATCCAGCGTTGTAGGTATTGGAGAAAGGATCATTCTGGATGGCGTGGAGATCCTTGCAGGTATAAGGAACTCCAGAGAAATTACAGTACGGGGGTTTAGAGTTCCCCCAACTAGAGTATGCAGGTCCAAAGTTTCCTCCGAAACCAAGATCATACATGGGTGGATACAAGTCCATCCCCTAGTGAGAGTGGTGATAAATGTTATGCACAGCCTCCCTACCTGAGGGCGGTGGTTGATAAATGCCAGTTTATCATTATCCTTAACATCCATTCACATCTAATTCCTAAGATTTTGTCCACTACATTGCATTTTATCATTGCATTTAGCATGCATGTGCATTTAGGGTTTAGAGCATACATTAGCATTCATTTCACATTATCTCATGTAGTTTCTGTTTGATTGCCAGGGATGAATGCATTGGAAATCACAGAAACCCTAGCAGTATGGAAGGCACTTGGAACATTTGTGAAGATAGAAGCTCCAGTAGTTGGACCCTAGCTCAACTCAGTTGGATCCAACTCAAATCCAACTCCTACCCTACTCCCTCTCCACCTTAATGAATGTCCACCTACATTAAAACCACTCACCATTGGTGCCTAAAATACACTCCTTGGCACCCTTTCACATGGCACCAAGGAAGCTTCCTAACCATCCTCCTTAGCACCCTTTCACATGGTGCCAAGGAAGCTTCCTAACCACCATCCAAGCTACCCTCCTTGGCACCCTTTCACATGGTGCCAAGGAAGCTTCCTAACCACCCTCCTTGGCACCCTTTCACATGGTACCAAGGAAGCTTTCTAACCACCATCCAAGTCACCCTCCTTGGCACCCTTTCACATGGTGCCAAGGAAGCTTCCTAACCACCATCTATACTATCCTATAAAAAGACCCCCAATCCTACCATTCAAACCATCCTTGGCAAGCAACAATTCTTCTTCCTATCAAACACCTATAGCCACCATACATCCCACATCCAAGAAAGGAGAAGGAGAGAAGAAGATTAAGGGAGTAACCTACCCACTCCCTTAGGGCTTTCTTCCTCTTCTCTCTCCTTCCTTGTGCCACGCCAAGGAGAAAGTTTCCATCTAGGGAGGACAGCCAGGTAGGAGGAAAGAAGGGTGGAGGATGTCCACATTTGAGAGGAGCAACTCAAGGAGCTAGAAGGAATTCTTCTTCAAGTCTAGGAGTCACCATTCTTGGAGTGAAGGCTACCTCAGCTACTCGGGAGAACTTTCTATCTTTTATTTTGTTGCATTTTAATTCTTGTTAAGCATTCATCTACCTCGGGATTAACTAAGTGGAGCCTCTGCTTAATTGAGCTCCCTAAGTACTTTGTAAACATTTCTTCTTAATAGCAAAGTGTCTTTCTTCATTCTTGAATTTTCAATTTCAAGTAACTTAATTTATTTTAATGCATCACATCTCTTCTAATTACCCTAGGCGCACTTTCCTAGGGTGAGCTTAGAAGAGAATACTTTCTCTTCTCACTTAGGTTCTAGTTGTTAGGAAAGTTTCTTTAGTGTAATTCTATCTTTGCATTCATATCCCACTTATTTCCAAACATAAAAATTTACAAAATCAAAATACAAAAAGAGAAGTGTTGATTTGAGAGACGAGAGAGAGAATCACTTATTTGACTAACAAATTTACCTCCTTGGACGACCCTAGATACCACCACTATCGAGGAATATAAATTTAAAAGCTGATTGATTTTGCACGTTACAACGAAACTAAAAACCCCATTTATAAAATCATGCAAATCTCGCATCAATTGTGCATATGTGTTCTGCTATGCAGTGGTGGCTTTGTGAAGATGTCGAGCCAATTCGTCCACCTTTTTCTCAATGATAGAGACATTATCCAAGCGATTGGCCACCAACTCTAGATCGACGGATGAAGATAGGCCTTGAGTCTCGTGTGCCCCTTATGTGTTTGTCAGTGCACGGGTGGTCGTCCGATCGAACACATCCATAGATTCATTGTTTATGGAGTTCTCGCACATGTTCTCGAGAATCTCCCAAATTGTATCTTCATGCTGACCCATGATGTTCCCACCACAGGTTGCATTGACAAAGAGCTTGATATCCTCACGGAGTCCATGGTAAAAAGACTGGACTTGTTCCTACTTAGGAACTCTGTGATGGGGGCATTTTCGTATGAGATCCAAAAAGTGGTCCCATGCCTCATGAAGTGGCTCTCCTGCATTCTGCGTGAAGTGTGTTATCTGGTGCCTCAAAGCATTTGTCCAACCAACTAGGAAGAATTTCTTCAGGAATTCAGTTTGGAGTTCCTCCCATATGTTTATCGAATGGATCAAAGTCCGATGCCAGTGGGCAGCTTTATTCATGAGGGAGAAGGAGAACATCTTCATGAGTAAGATATCCCAATTTTGAACAATAGGCCCGAAGGTCTAGGCTAGATGTTTCAACTGCTGGATGTGCTAGAAGGGATCTTCGGAGTTTGAATTGTGGAATTTGGGCATTGCACTGATCATATTTGGTTTGAGCTCAGCATTAGGCCCTCCAACCGGGATTTGTACCCTGGGTTCAATCGCCACTATTGCAGGGTTGTAATGATCTCGCATTTGTGGCTGTGGTGGAGGGTTCATGAGTGTATGCACAAGATCCGCAAGATGCTATATCTGATTCTGGACATTGGGTTCTTCTTAGTTTTCCATGGATGTGGATGGAGATCTAGGCTCAGAAGTAGATGAGTTGGAAGAGATGTCAATCTGGTCGGGTGGTAGCACAAACAAATGAGTTGAGGCTTGGCCTCGACGAGAATGAACAGCTAGTGGAGGCCTCAAGGGTGGTCTTAAGGACCTCCTCCCGAACATTCACTAAGGAGCCAGATGAGGGAAAGAATGTGTGATGGACCCAATCGAGGCACTATTTGGCACGTAATTCACGTTTTAAAAGTTAATTAGTTGTAGTATAGCGCGAAAACATGTCAACAAATATATTTATAAAACTCCGGTGAGTATTGGGTCGTTCGTAGGGAGGCAATCTCGATTTTTGCAGAAGCTTTTCAATAAAACTTGCTCTAAATAGATATTTATATATGTATATATGTATATGAATTAGATATCATGCATTCATAAGATCAGAATCTTATTGCAATTAAAAAAGTTTTCACAATAAAGAATGCTACTAGAATTAAATAGAGAGATAGAGAGAGATATATAGAGAGAGAGATAGAAAGTGGCAGAGAGACGATGCCGCTTGTAGGATGCTTGTGTGAGATGCGACAACACCTCAGATCCAGAGCATCAAGATGAAGGTCGGAGAGGAGTTGCAGAGTGTAACGAACGCGTGCCCCAGACGTCTTTTAAGACGTCTGGGAGGTGGCCCAGACGTCGGACCAGACGTCTGGGATCACATACAGACGTCGGACCAGACGTCTGGGATCGTTTCCAGACGTCCGGAGAACAGTTATTTTCGCACGGCCTCTCTCCTCTTTTTCCCTCTCTCTCTCTGCGGCTGCAGGCGACCTGCCACGCTCCTCTCTCCTCCTCGCGCAGCCTTAAAAGGCACGCCTCCCCTCCCGTCTCCACCGTCTCCTCCTTCTTCTCCTTCCTGTGCGCGAGAGCGAGCGAGCGCGAGGGCGGCAGCGGCGGCCGCAGTGAGCGCGGAGGAGGTGCGGCGTGCGAGGGCGGAGCTCTGCCGTGAGGGCGAGCTCGCCGGAGCGGCTTGGCCGGCCGGCGGAGGGCGCAGGGGGCGCGGAGCGACGCGGAGAGGGACCTGCTGCGGTCTGAGCAGCCGACGCGCGAGGTGCGACGCGGGCGGCGTCGCGAGCGGAGGCCGAGCAGCTCCCTGATTCTGGAAAAATTTCCAGAATCAGACGTCTGGGTTGATAGCCAGACGGCGAGGTCGACGTCTGGAATCTCATACAGACGTCTGAAAGGTGAGTTTTCCGCCTTCTCCTTCCTTCCTGTCGACTGACCGTACTAAGGGAGGGAGTTGGCTGTGCGCAGGTTCGCTGATTCGCCATCCTTTGCGAATCAGACGTCTGGAAGTTATACCAGACGGCGGGAGTGACCTCCAGACGTCCGGGGTGACAATCAGACGTCTGGGAGCTAGGCCAGATGTCCCCGCAGACTTCTGGACGTCTGGGAAACCACGCTGGACAGGTAATTCTCTGATCCACTGTTTAAGACGTCTGGAAGAAGTTCCAGACGTCTGATTTTGCACAGTATCGTCTTTTTCGACTCGTTTAGGGCCCATTCGGGCTCCGTTTTCCGCGATTCGAGTTGCGCTCTTTTCAGAATTAATTCCTCTACCCGTCTACAGTAGCTATACACTATTTTGAGACTTTCCTGGTGTTTGATCCTTGTGATAGGACCTCGTTCAGTTGCAGTCTTGGGAGTCGCGGAGGCACGCGGGATTCCCGATCACTCCCCCATTACTCCCGTTGTGCCTGGTAGAGTGGCTTAAGTTATTAAAATCTGTTAAAATATGGAACCTTAACTAGAAACTAGGACATCGCATGAATCCTAGGAATGAGAAATGTATGGAATGATAGCTCCTAGGTGTTGCATGAATCCTAGGACTGGAAAACTAGATTGTATGATAGATCCTAGGATATGGCATGAATCCTAGGATGGAAAAACTAGTGGAATGTATAATACTGCAGTCTTGGAAAATGGAAAGAGATATAAAGCTGCCTGTAATTTGAATTAATAGCTGCCTGTTGTGAATAGATAACGTGGTTGAGAACATGGATTGTAAGAATGTGAAACTGGAAAGTGAAACCTGGATGTTTGAGTAAAAAGGATGGAACCCTACGGGGAGGTAGGAGTAGAACTCCTGGAAAGTGAATGGAATAGTTTTGGGGAAGTGAGCTGGCCCTTGAGTATGGAGTACCAAGGAGAGCAACTGTCCCCCTGTTTAGTGCAGAGCGGAGCTAACCGCCCCAAGGACCCGGGGTTAGGACAGGCCACTCTGTACCGACTTGCTGGCCCTCGCGTACGTAGTACCGAGAAGAGCTACTAGTGTTAGGAGAGTACTAGCTACCCCACGGGCCCCAGGGTTCTGCTAGCCTCCTTCACCGACTTGTTAGGCCCGCTGGGGCAAACCAGGGTAGTCAGGCGAGGGTGCGCGGACTGTGGAGGGGCAAGGCCCCGGTTTGGTTACTGTGGAGGGGTTGGACCCCTGTTACTGAGAGGGCTCTGCCCTGGTTCCGTGCTGTACTTTGGGCGCACCCGTTAACGGAAACGACTGACCGCGTGCCAGTACGGGTTAGCTACCTGTGCGTTTATCGCGTGTGCCGTAGTCACCGTTACGTCTGTCAGTGACCTTGGGGTGGTTGACTGAGGGTAGGATCACCACGGGGGACTCTCCCAGCTAGGAGAGCACCACGTGCTACTTCTACTTTTTGGAAAAGACTGCAATCAAGATCGTTCCCACGAGGAACATTTGAGATCAAGTAAAAGATCTGAGAAATAAATGAAATAGTGAGACAATTGAAAGATGTAAATAAAGAAAGTAATAGAACATAACAGCTACTGTACACTCTACTGTTGCCTTTAGTTAGTTGCCACTCTACTCAGCGTTTTGCTGACGTGTTCTCTCGTTACCTTTTTCAGGACCAGGTGTTGAGCAGCCAGGGTCAGCGGCTGCAGAGGACGCTGGGCCGAGTAGGGCCCAGTAGAGTTTACCACAGTCTTTTGTACCTCTTTTGTTTCTGTTATAGTGAGTAGTTCTTGTTTCCGTTGTACTTTCTTTACCTGCAGTTCATGTTATATGATAAAATGTTGTTCTATTGTTGTGGTGGTACCTACTGTAGTAGTTTCTTTCCTTACTACTGTACTTTCTTACTGTTAGTTATATTCATGCTGAATGTGGTTTATTTTACTGTCTTTTGGTTACTTCCTCGTTGGACGACTAGGTCTTGGGATTAGTCGAGTTGGTCTGGTTCTCGTGTCTCGTAGGGACTCGGGAACCGGGTCGTTGCTAGCCTCCTTCACCGACTTGTTAGGCCCGCTGGGGCAAACCAGGGTAGTCAGGCGAGGGTGCGTGGATTGTGGAGGGGCAAGGCCCCAGTTTGGTTACTGTGGAGGGGCAAGGCCCCGGTTGGTTACTGTGGAGGGGTTGGACCCCTGTTACTGAGAGGGCTCTGCCCTGGTTCCGTGCTGTGCTTTGGGCGCACCCGTTAACGGAAACGACTGACCGCGTGCCAGTACGGGTTAGCTACCTGTGCGTTTATCGCACGTGCCGTAGTCACCGTTACGTCTGTCAGTGACCTTGGGGTGGTTGACTGAGGGTAGGATCACCACGGGGGACTCTCCCGGCCAGGAGAGCACCACGTGCTACTTCTACTTTTTGGAAAAGACTGCAATCAAGATCGTTCCCACGAGGAACATTCGAGATCAAGTAAAAGATCTGAGAAATAAATGAAATAGTGAGACAATTGAAAGATGTAAATAAAGAAAGTAATAGAACATAACAGCTACTGTACGATCTACTGTTGCCTTTAGTTAGTTGCCACTCTACTCAGCGTTTTGCTGACGTATTCTCTCGTTACCTTTTTCAGGACCAGGTGTTGAGCAGCCAGGGTCAGCGGCTGCAGAGGACGCTGGGCCGAGTAGGGTCCAGTAGAGTTTACCACAGTCTTTTGTACCTCTTTTGTTTCTGTTATAGTGAGTAGTTTTGTTTCCGCTGTACTTTCTCTACCTGTAGTTCGTGTTACATGATAAATGTTGTTCTACTGTTGTGGTGGTACCTACTGTAGTAGTTTCTTTCCTTACTGCTGTACTTTCTTACTGTTAGTTATATTCATGCTGAATGTGGTTTATTTTACTGTCTTTTGGTTACTTCCTCGTTGGACGACTAGGTCTTGGGATTAGTCGAGTCGGTCCGGTTCTCGTGTCTCGTAGGGACTCGAGAACCGGGTCATTACACAGAGGGACGAAGAGTTGCAGAGAAGGTGGAGAGTTGTATCTAGAGTTGATGGGAGAGAGATGCCTCAACAGCGGGCCCTGGGCCTTCCTTTGTAGCTTTTATGGAAGGCAAAAAGGGTATTTAACCCCTTTATCTCATGCAACAACTCTTGTTTGATCAGATCCATTGATTGGGAGATCAACAGATCAGATCTGGCCTCAAAACACCTTCAAATTCGCCCTCTACACGCGGATTCAACCTAGTGGTGACACATAATGCGCTCTCGTGCCTTGGATCTCGATCTAACGGCTCCACTGGACCTCATGCCTACCCAACACCTACTCATTGCTTCTCCCTCCTCGCGCACCTGCGTGAATTCAAATTGTGCCCCACGATCTCAGACGTCCTATCGGATGGCTCTCGTGGGAGCATAACTTCCCGATTTCGCAAAACGTTTGAGATCACTCGTCTAGTCATGATGCGCTCTGATCATGCCACGTGGTCGCACCTCCACCCTCCGATCGTGCAATTACGCCAGCACCCAACGCTGCTTCAATTTTGCATAAAGCGTGGCTCGAACACACGTCACGTGCTTCTGCATGAACGTTCTGTTATACTTCCTTGTTTGTTTCTATTTATACTTATTCGGCTAGACGGGCGACATGGCATGCTCGTGGCCATTGGATGAAGATCCAACGGCCCACAACGTACAATGTGGCCTTCCTAGATGGGGTGGTGAGGGAGCGGCTATGTTGGCGCCACGTGGCATCATCATGGCAGTCCATCTTCTTTTCCTTGTATCTGGTGATGTAGACCCCCGATCGAGTTGATTTTTGTGTTGTTAGACTGCGATCGTTGATCCGGATTCATCCAAGTAGTTAGATTTTTCATCTGAGGCTCGAATCTTTGTCCTTTGGCTTTATGATCTCTATTCTTTTATGGACTACATAAGATGCCTTGGTTGGCTGATCGAGACGATTTCAGAAGCGTTGGACTCTCATCGTTGTACTAATCAGATCTATCCGGTCTAATCTGACATCCGCAACTTTGAATCATCTATAATTAAAATCATCTCTCTTTTAGGTCATACAATGACAATATTATCCATCTGACTAATAAACTAGCTATTGTGCAAATTACAATGCCTATGAATGCATTATTCCTAAGTTATGCTAGAATCTAGCTTAATTCAAGTGATTTAGGTTACATAATTACTGTGCAATCAGGCACCCAAAAAAATCTTTGGATGACTAAGGTGGTTCGAGGTGGATGATACCTCTAGATCAGAAAATCACTAATCTGAGAATTACTTGGGCAGCCAGGAAGGGAGAGTCCGGCAGAAACCCCTACACAGTAGAGCATCCCCACGGGTTACAAGGTTTCCCCCACCCGACCTTCCTTGTCACTGAGAATCCAAGTAGACCGGAATGAGCAAGCTTGACCCCTAAGTCTACCAATTTTATTCCTGAATATGTGCCTTGAATTTCACTTGAACTTTAGAATTGATTGTGATTTGTGTCCTAATTTGGAGGTTGGTTAACTCACAAAGTGGGTCAACTTCACCAAACTTGCCCTAAGATTTAGGATGAGTTGGGTAAAGAACCTAGAATCACCTTGAATGGTTTGCAAACAGGTTATTAGATCCCAAATTTTAATTAGTCAAGTGATTGTTAGAGTCTTCTTTTAGGGTTTACTTGATTATGTCAATTCAACCAAGGCTTAGGTAACACACCATGCGAAAAATCAATTCTCTTTTAAATTAGGCAAGTGTGTTTTCCTGAAACCCTAAAATGGAAACCCTAATTTGGCTCTACTTTTCAGGTCCAATTCTTTCCAAAATTGGCACCTAGGGCTCGATCAAGAAGATAAATAGCCCTAGGCACCTTAAGTCCCTAGTAGGTGCAGATATTAGGATGGAGATTCTTAATCAAATCAAACCAAATCAGGCAACTCAGATGATTAATTCTATGAAATAATGCGAGTTGATCTTAATTGATTCTTGCTTTTAGTTCCTTCCAGAAATAAGGGGCTTAAGAAGAAGGGAACAAAGCTACCTGCCCCTAGAGTGATCGTTGTGCAGCTAATCTTCTCCTGTGTACCTCGCAAAATCATAACAAATCAGAGAAATTAAGTTAGTATCAAATCAGAATTGTAATTAGTGAATGAAATGCGCATTACTCCCCGACAATAGCGCCAAAATGTTTGTCATGAAAATCGTCGTTTAGAAATATGTGTCGTAGCATAGGACGAAAATCACAACAACACTTAATATTTATAAAACTCGAAATCAGGAAATGAGTCCAAGGTCGTTCATAGGGAGCAAATTGGCAGTTTTAATCAACTAATCACAATAATAAAAGGAGATATGCAAATATAACCAAAATGATGCTCAATGTATATATCAGAATAATATCTCAAGAGTCAAGTGTAAAAAGATGGGGTTAAAATGGTGGTTTGAACCACCAATTTAACCCTAATATTAAGCTCTACAATTAACTCAAATAAATGAACAATAGATGCAATCAGATATCAATGGCAGAACCAAGCTATCAGAACCAAATCAGACATCAGGTTCAAGGCCTAGACGCCTTATCCTCAAGTCATAGCAGAAGGCTACGGCACAGCAGAAGAAGAGAGACACAAGGGTCTCACAAGAGCAAGGCACAAGGTCCTTGCCAAAGCCCAAGTGTTAAGCGAGGGGGTACGAATCCCAAGGCAACTGTAATGCAAAAAACCCCTCTTCCCTCTCAAATTTGGGTATATGGGTATACAGTAACGGATAATCGGATCCAGGTAAGCGGACCAGGGACTAGACCCACCAGCATGGTGTAGCGGGTGAGGAGTGAGAAGAATGTGAGATGAGGGGGCCTCACCCCCGTGTCTGAGGCGAACAATGATGGGGATGTTTTTCTTTTATGCACTGCACTTGCTTCGACAATATCCGATGTGGGACTATAGTCCCTGTAGCTTTACGTGCCTTCAACTGAGAAACCTGGTGGTAATTGGAGCTGCAGCTGCTATGGCTTCACCAAATTGAGGGTCTAAAACTGATCCTAAAGCTGTACCTCGCTGATTGGGTGCGAAGGCGCGACCAAAGGTGGCCAAATATGGTGGCCGAAGATGGAGATGACGACCAACGGTGGCGAAACACTTGCGACATGACTATAGCCCTAGAGCCACAATTAAGCACACACAAAGGTCCAATGCTACGCATCGGACAAAATCCCTAAGGTGATTGGGGGTGCTAGTGGTCGAAGGTGTGTGGCGGAGAAGCTCTGATGAGCTCTAGTTGGTGGTGATGGTGGAGGGTGATGGGGTCAGTGAACGGTGAAATTGAGGAGCTGAGAAGCTTCGCGGTGGTGAGACGATGCTGGTGGTGGTGGTTATGGTGTGTGTGGTGTGCAAATGTGTGCCGACGGTGAAGGTGGTGTGTGGTGAAGTGGCCAGCATCAGAGAAGATAGAGGAGAGGGAGTTAGGAGCTGAGAAGCTCTAGATTTGAAATTGGGGAAAAAGGAAGTGAAATCCCTATACTAATTTAGAGGAAAGAGGTGAAGTGGATGCTGCCAAAGGTACATCAGAGTGGAGGAAGATGGTGAGGAATCCAGAGCGGAGGAAGGCATGTCCGAGTGCGAAGCTTCACGAGAAGCTCCTAGGATGAACAAGGAAGAAAAACCCCAAGCCTATTGTACTTGGAGAAGGGAAATGAGAGTAGTTTGGGAAGCTTTGGAGGTGGGTCTTCTGAGCTGGTGAGGGAAAGGAATTTAGGAGGGAAATTGGCTAGTAGTGCACGAGCGAAAATGACTTGACGAGCAGGTCTTTAAATACGATATGATCTGAGCTTCAATCAAGACAAGTTGAGAATTTTGGGAAGGTGCCTTCGCCGTTTGAAAAGCTCAAATGTCTCCAACTCACCAACCCAAATTCCACACATGATTAGCCTTAAAAAGGCTGATCGATGCGGATTGATCTGAGGATCAATTCTATCATGTTTTAGAATTTTATGATGAGATTTCTAGAACAAAATCTCTGATTAAATGTCAGCGGGGAAGATCTAATGATCCTTTTCAGACTCTCATGGTAGCAGGGATCGTTCTAAGAAGAACGATGAAAAGTTAGGGACCTTTATGTAATAAAATCAAAACTTAAGGGCTTAAATGCGAGAAATAGAGATTTTAGGGATTGAAATGCAAACTAGGTAAATATGGACTCTGATTAGGCCAAGGTTTTGGCCTTAATCCAATTTGGACCCAAGAAATCTAATAGTGAACTTGGATTTCAGTTTTGACCACGTTTGACTAGGCAATTTGCACAGAAGCCTAAGTTAGGGCAAAATCCCGTCTAAAGATCTATTCTAGGTCAAAATGGGTTCAAATGGTCAAACTAAGGGTACCAAACCTATTAGAATATTTTTATATGAATTTTAGAAGGTTTAGATGAATTTTATCCTGAACAGAACTTCTTTAATTTAAGTAGGTTGAGAATCAGGGTTTTATGTGCTATTTTGGTTTTTGAAATGCGTGAAACCTCGTTTCTGTCAATGTTGACCCACTTTTTGGACTTTTGAGCTCATTTGACCTTCATTTAACCCCTAAGTGACCCCGTGGTTAATCTGTGTTTGTGATGTGCTGCTAAAATTATAGAATTATCCCTGATTTTCCGTTCTTTCTTCAAATCAAAACAATGCAGAGTTATGACCCTCAAATGATTAGGTAGGAGCTTTTATCAATCAAACCTGATTAAATGTGGCTAGTTATGGCTCATGATGGTGTTCTTATCATGTATCAATATCTATCAATTAAGCCATAACTCTCATCATTTTAAACCATTGATCTAAAGTTATGAAAAGAACTCAAATCACATCATTTCAAAATTAATTGATAAACAACTTCGTTTCCAGCTCTTGATCGTGGTTCCAATCAAATTATTATTTAACCATCCTGATGATACCAATTTTACTAAAATAGAATTCATTTCGTACATGCAATACTAGACCACATCTCATATTCTAAGTGTTTCATAATTTATTTACTTCATGAACATGGTCTAATAAATTGTTGTTGACTCCTGTTAATCCAACAGTTAACTATATCAATTTGATTATTCACATTCCAAGTCAATAACCTGATTTACATCATCCATATTTAATATTCTAGTACCTAGGATAGCAAGAAATACGTAAACGGGTACGATCCCACCAAGAGGAAAGAATACACGCTAAATGATGCAATACATGAAGGAAATCACCATGTAGACAAACTGTACTGAAAAAGAGAGACTACTCTACCTAACGTCGTTAGGGGGTTATGACAACCCTACGAAAATAGGTTGAAGACTCCCAACACCACATGTGTCTCCCAAATCTGTGCCTCAGAAATTGAAACAAAATCTACCTAATCCAACCGTACGGATGTATCTAGCATACTAGAGAACCTCAAGATCGACTCCAGGATCTCCTAATTCTAATCTCGAAGACCCTCAATCTAAGCAAAAATAAATCTAAACGTCAGATGTTAAGTAACATACAATCCATTCACAGGGACCAAAATGAAATATAAAAAAGCTATTATTTTAAAAACATAATTTTTCTAACCCCTCAATCTTTCTTCTTCCCCTACACCTCTCCTTCAATCTTCTTCACGCATCTGCAACAACCCACGCACACACTACTACATGGACCCATGCCGGTGGCTCCCCCGCTTGTCGACGCCAACATCGACAATCGTCAAGCTCCGGTGGCCCTCCTCGACCTTTCCTCTTCTTCCTTCCTCCTCCACTTCTCTCTTCCTCTTTCGGTTCCCCTCTCATGCTGCACCCATGCACACTGTAGAGGACTTCTCTGGCCAACTCTGATAACACTGCACATGGGTGTGATAATTCTGTTAAATAGGGTCCATCTTAAGAATAAAAGGCACAACATAAGTAGAATGGGAGCATTGCATGCATCATGTACCAAGATTGCTTATAAAACTGTATTAATGGCCATTTGTGTAAGCACTTGTCAAAGCAGGCCTCAGATGAGCAATCGGATCGCACGGATGGATTTAGAACGACGAACGGAGTCAACGGACTCAAGATCGGCCAAATTCGACATCTGGAGCTCCTACAATGGGCCCAAGAAGTTGTGACCGTTGATCTGGTGATCAACGGCCCTCGTTGCGCCACGTCACCCCTGCTCCACCGCACGCCACTTCATCCATCAGCTGAGATCAAATCTCGGCTGTCGATCTTCAATCGGACGGTCGAGAACCGCACAGTCGTCACGACAAAGTGTGGGCATGGCGCAACGGTTAGCGCACACGCCCGCACTCACGCGATGCAGGTTCGAGCCGCGCAGTGCGTAAAATTGAAGATGAAGGAAGCGTGCGGCGAAATTGGGCTGCCCGATCAGCAGTGGGCGGCCGAGATCGGGCCATGCAGCGCACCCTCAAATCGCGAGCGCTCATGCGCACGTGTACGCCAAGCGACGACACCCGCACACACGCACGCTCGAGGCGCGATCTAAGCGCATCCAAGGGAAGATCTCAGCCGTCCGATCTTTCATTGGACGGCTCTCACTCAACGGCCTCGGATCGAGCGCGAAGAAGAACGGTGCGGGCAGTTGACCGGCGGGCTGGAGGGCTTCACCGACTCTTTTGGAATGGTTTTAGCGACATCCTAGACGTCGCTAAAGCCCATTCTTCTTTTAGAAAGCCCTTCTCCCTATTTAAACTCCCTCCAACCACTCATTCAAGGCATTCACTTCCCTTGCAACTACTCTCACCCTGTCTTAGCTAGCTTTAGGCCCTCTTGTAATCGTCAGAGATGACGAGCCACCGACGGAGCCTCCTCCACCACCGTGGCTGCCTCGCTGCTCTCCCCCCTCTCTCTCTCTCTTCCTTTCTTTTAAGCTTTCCTTGACTTTTGTTTGAGCATGTATTTAATGTTGTAAGCCATGAACTAAAGCTGCATGATTAATGAAGTACTTTTTGTTCAGTTGTTTATTTTAATTCCTGTTTAAGTTGCATGGTCAAGCAAGAAACAACTCTAACCCTAATCTCTCCCTCTCTCTCTCTCATTTTTCAAACCGCACCTTTCGCAAGCAAAAACTCTGTGCTTTCCGTGACAACAAGTGATAAGAAAAATCTGATTTTCACGCCTCCCTGAGACCGACACTCGGACTCACCTCCGTTTCTTTACTTTAAAATCAACGTTGCAAGTGCGACTATAACGACACTTCTTAACATACACGCACAAGCGCACGTCAACCTCCCACCAGGGTCGTCGTCTCATCTCCTCTTCTTCATTCGCAACGTTTCCTCCTCTCTCAGTTTCACTACCTTCGCCACCGACCCCTTCTATGTCTTCTTCCATGCAACTCCTTCGTTCTCTCTTTCTTCCTTCTTTCTCTCCGTGTAACCCACCATGCACACACGACGAACGAACCTCCATCCTGTCGGTCTCATCTCCAACGACCATATTCGATCACCACCAGCCGTAGCCGACCACGTAGATCCCTCCTCGCATTGATCTCATTGCTGAGCATTCTCCTCCCTTGTCACCGGCTTTGACTCCCTCCCTTTAGTTTCTGTCCTTCTCCTCCCTTCCTTCACATTGCACTCATGCAACGGGTGAACAGTAGTAATGCCTCCAATCGTCGTTCTGCCTCTTCACCATCATGGTCCCATGCACGCAGCCGTGCACGGCTCCCCTCCTTGCATTTTCTCCCTCTATCTCTCTCCTATTTCCTGCGATCTCTCTCCCACTTTCTCTCTTGATATTACGTGGAAGGAGGAGTATGGTGGGTTTGGATTGGAGGGTTATTTAAAAGGATGAGGGGGAAAAAGTCATTAGGATTGAGGATATAGGGAAAAGAGAACAATTAAAGAGAATTTCAGGTGGTAATAATATATATATATATCTTTAAAATCTATTTGTTGAAAAAAAAATAACAATCAACTAATTATCCCCTCAAATAATAATATTATTATTTATTAATTATCAATTTATTTATTAAACTCCCTTTACGTAGATTTATTTTAATAGATAGAGCACTCTCATAACAGAGTCAAACGAGCTCTGATTCCAGCGAAACACATATCACTGGAATTGCTATGAGATAAGGAATCCGATAATTTTTGTGGATTTCTAAATGGAGGTTGTTCGCAAAATGCGATCCCTAAGGTGGCTTGCTTGCAAGTGTGCCCACAGTTCACACACGTTTCAAGTATCCGACATCCAATCATTTCATGAAACATACCCTAGAACTCCTCGTAACCCTAGAAAACTAACGGTACTTTCAGATCGTCAATCTAAGGTCCAGATCACAAAAATAAAAAACAAGAGGGTTTCCAGTCTAATTATGTGTTTTTAATTCTTGCAAGCTCTGATTTGCACACGAAAAGCACTGATCGAGACTTTTTCGCTTGAAGAAATAATATCAAGGAAATATACTCAGATGTGTCATCACAGTAAAAATCGCGTGGTGGAAAAATCCCAGATAAAAAATACTTATCAGTAAAAACTAACCATGAAGAATCAAGTCATATCCACAAGGAGAAACAAATGCAATAAGAGTGTAAATATGGATCATTAAATCATGCTCATGTAAAATCACGGGACAATTATGGTAAGGATGAGTTCTTGAAAGTTCGTTAGGCACATATGGAAAAAATCATGACACATACAAAGAATGTGAGTGCATAGGGAAATAAAGTGGAAACTTGGGGGCATGCACGTAATTTTAGCTTACTAAAATAATCAAATCCGTAAATTCAGGAGTTGGCAATGGCACAAAATGTAAATTTTAATAGATGCCAAAACAAGGGATCTTCTCCTCTTGAGCATGCGCAAAAAGGAGGTGATGGCGGGCCATAGGAAGCTTAGAGGAGGGCAGCGTTGACAAGGCTGTTCTGTTGGAGGTGGTTGCACGGTGAACAGCAACCGAAGCCATCCCAACGGCGGAGAGGAGGCTCGCCAGTGGTGGTTGGTGCACTCACACACATGGACTGTCATTGGCTCGGTTGAGGGGGTGGTCGATCTCGGGGCTGCATGGTGACCTGAGGAAGTCGATGATGCGGAGAACAACAGGCTGTGGTAGCTGATGCGTTGAGATGGTTACAGGTGTTGATGGGTTCCTTCGACCCTGTTGTGGAGAAGATGAGTAGTGTTTACCGTGGGGAGGCCGGCCGGCGGTGACTCGCGGCAGAGGAGGGTGGTCAAGTGGTCGAGGGCCTTGCTACGGAGTTCTTGAGTGAGGAGGAGTCGAGCAGGTGGCGCAGTCGCACGCAAAGGAACGCACGAGGGTTGGTGGTGCGCATGGTGGCTGGTTGTGCACGCATGCCAGATGGGCGGCGTTGATAGGTCATCGATGGCAAGGATGGTGGCCGGTGGTGGTGGCTGTAAGCAAGTGGCCGACGATGCATTTAGGTTCGTTCCAAAAAGAAATAGAGGAAGATGATGACGCACGGTGGTTGTTGCAGAGTCAAGGCCGTGTGCTATCACCACACAGTCGTTTGTGGTATTACGGTTGTCGCGATCGTGGGAAGGAGGAGGCTCACGGTGGTGTCTCGTGGTCGTGGCGGTGAGTGGTCTTCCCGATGGGGGAGGGCATGTAGTGGAGTGGGAGGAAGATGATGGAGCGGTGGTTTCTTTCGGCCCTCCTTTTCCTCTCCTTTTTAAAAGGCCGAGAACCCAAAAAATATGTGATTTCCAACTCTATGTGTGATATGTACACATCCATTTAGGAGAAAATGACTACTTATCCATGTTCCTAACCTTATAGATGCATTCCATATTATAAATATTACATAGCATGCATCATTTTGCATTTAGAATAGTTTGTATAAATTATAGGTTAATTTGCATCCTTTTGTGGCCAGGAGAGAAGGAGATTTATTTTGGGGCCTCGAATTGATGATCCGACCAAACGGATCTGGTCAAGACGACGATCAAAGTCTAATGCCTCCAAAATCGTCTTGATCAGAGTCCTGTAGCACATTATACAGTTCGAGGAAGATCAAAGGTCAAGGGGCTAGGTAACACAATTTAGAGCTTCAAACAACAAATCCTACTACACGGATGGATCCGAATCGATGATCGCAGCCCAACAACATGAAAAGCGACCCAATCCGACATCCGTGGTGCCACCTACAAAGCAAAGAAGATGGATGGCCATGATGGTGTCACGTGGCACCATCACATCTGTCCAATATCGACAGCAGCCCTACCTCAGCCTCAAAGGGGACCTACGCCAAACAATCCCAGCCATTGGATCTCAATCCAATGGTCCTAATCATGCCACATCACCCACTTCATCTGAGGAGCTCATCAACTCTAATTCTCAATCGTTCTATCTCCATCCAACGGTTGAGATCTTGCGCCACCTCGATCCTCCACTCGGCAATCCTTCCACATGCCACAAAGGTATCTCTCACCACTCACAATGCAGGGATGCATGATCGAGACCTCATGCGCACGTCCAATCCACTACGAAGGGTGCAGACGAAATTTGTTTGCAAGATCTCAATCAGATGGTGAAGGAGGCGGTGACGTGGTGCAATTGATGGAGGCGATCGTGATAATGCACAGTCCAATGCCCCATCCAATGCGCCATCTGACGTGATATGAAGGGTGCGATCCTCACGCAATCGTGACCATTGATAGAGCATCCAACAACTGGGCGCATGCGACAACTGCGAGTGTGCGCAAGTGCGTGAACGAGCACCAGCGGGCACATGGGTTGGCTACAGCGACAAATGAGCAGGATCTACAATGACGACTTAGATGTCACTAATTGTCCCATGCTCATTTTAGCCCCCTCTCCTCCGCTATAAAAGGACCACTACCCCTCCCATTCTTCTTCATCTCTTCCTTTCTCTCCCACACCATCTCCAAGGCTCTAAAGAGAGCTTGTCCCAAGCTCAAGATGCTCCTCTAGAGTAGAAAAGTGTGTGTGGGCCTACAAAAAATATCCCTCGTTGGCTTATTTTGTTGTGATTAGCCAAATATGTGATTGGTGATTGAGGGGAAATTGAGGAGTACCAGCCATTCTTTCTTGGTCAATAAGAAGGATATATATTTGTGAGATCTTTCTAAAAAGAGAAGAGGGTCTTTGATTTTTTTATCTTCTTTCCTTCTTTTGATGATAATTATAATTCCAAGATGTCATTCCAAGTTTGTGCCCCCAATTAATCCTGCAAAAATATGTAAATAACATATCAATACACACGTATTAAAATTATATGCATGCAACATACATTAAATAAATTGCAGGAATGACAATTCTCGAGCTTAAATAATTTATCAATGTAATGCAGGCTCTAAACTTTCTCATCCAAATAATTATGTCCTTAGGCTTAATTATAGTCCACTAAAGTAAACCTATCAAATACCCCTATGCCTAAGTTTTGCTAGTCCCAAGAAAAATCATATGGATCAGACCAGGTCTCTAGGCCATATTTTATCGTCAGGATGCCTTATCGTGCCATACCTCTAGAGATTAGATTGAAATACCAACTATAAACCAAAAGGTACTCTCAAGTGCCAGCCAAGATATGGACCTGACTATCCTCAACCTTGGGTGCACTGCAAAGGTTTCTATGACCCATAAAAACTACCTAAAGGTTCGTTGACCCCAGCAGTTAAAGCACTCGTGCGTATATGCAACAAGTCTAGTTTCAGTTTGCCAGTACATTTTTTATAAGAGAGAAATATATATATTTATTTTGAGAGTTTTCCTTCTTTTCTTTTTAAATTCCCCTAACTCCAACATTGTATTGGCCCTAAACATGATCTGTATCGAATTTCTTGTCCCCACCATCAATCCTCGTAGCGTCCCTAGCAATCAATGCTTCGAGATAGCACCGCCCATGGAAACCCCCGGACCCCTTACTTTCGACACTTCGGGATAGTGCCGCCCATGGCATTCTATAACCAAATTCAAACCCTAGCAATCGACATTTTGGGATAATACCTTCCATGGCATCTAAACCAGCACAAGATGCTTCCATGCCCCTGGTAGGATATTTAAATATCTTAGGAGACAAGCATCAAGGAGACAGTATTTTATAACTCATCTTCAAGGCGAGTATTTTTCATTCCTCCTTTCTACGTTGGAAACTCAACCAATCAACTTGTGTCTTCGAGACTCTCCTAAGTCAAATCTTTGGGAAAACATTTTCAGAGCAAAACACTTTTCAGCATTATTCTTCATTACACGCACTGAACCAGACCGGTGTGTAATTTTTGGGTGCCTAAATTACCAAGTCCCATAAGCCAAAGGGCAAGCAACGAAGCTGAATACTTCCTAAGCCTTAGACCTAATATATCAGCCTCGCAACTTCCTCAACCTCTTGAGGAATAGTCCAGATCTTAACAAATACGTAAGTGTTTAAGCCTTGAAACAGACCCAAGAGGCCTAAAGTCAATATACCTCACTTATCTCCTTCTCTTTAGCACTTCATGACTTAATTCATCATCCGATCCAACCCAGAACTTAGGTACATTCCACACTCAATTGCTAGGACTTACACAATTTTTCCTTTCCTTTCTATGTTTACCTTCTCTTTTTCCTTCCACAAGAATTTTGCACTTCAGCTTGCAAAGATTTCATCTCCTTCCTTCTCTTGTCCTCCTTTTTCTCTTTTTTTTATGCAATAAATTCCTAACTACATGCTTGCAAAATATGTATAAATGTAATGTACAACCTTAGGTTATACCCCCCATGCCCAAATCTGATAATGACCTCATTGGAAAGCAAAAGCAAGGAAAGATATTACCTGAGGTAGAGAGTGTTTGGAGCTAAGGCTCCGCCAGCCTGTAGGTGTCCAATACCTTGCCATCAGAAAGAGTAACATACGGTTTCAAACGTTGGCCATTTACCTTGAAAGTCTCACTGGATGAAGGATTTTGGATCTCAACTGCACTGTGCAGGAACACCTGCATGACATTGTATGGCCCATCCCAACAGGACTTAAGTTTCCTAGGAAATAGCTTGAGTCTAGAATTGAACAGCCAGACTCATTGGTTGGGCTCAAAGGTTTTGCAGAGAATGCGTTTATCATGAAAGACCTTAGTACGCTCTTTATAAACTTGAGTAGTCTCATAAGCCTGATTCCTCAACTCTTTAAGCTCAATCAATTCTAATAAGCATGCTTTGCCTGCGTTCTCGAGATCCATATTGACATTCTTAATAGCCTAATAAGCCCTATGCTCAATCTCAACAAGCAAATGGTAGACATTGCTATACACTATACGAAAGGGAGACATACCCAAGGGGGTCTTATAAGCAGTTCTGTAAGACCATAGTGCATCATCTAGTTTCTTCGACCAATCTTTCCTATTGGGTCTTAAAGTTTTCTCTAGAATTTGTTTGATCTCTCTATTAGACACCTCGACCTGTCCACTTGCCTGTAGATGATATAGGGTGGCCACCTTGTGGGTGACACTAAGACTTTTAAGTAGACGGGTGAAGTGTGCATTCCCGAATGAGGTCCCCCATCACTAAGGATTGTCCTCGGGCAACCAAATTGGGACATGATATTGGCCTTGATGAAATTTAGGACCATGGAGTGATTGTTGGTCCTAGTCTGAATAGCCTCTATCCACTTTGACACAATCAACTGCCATGAGGATATTTTCATAGCTGTGAGACGATGAGAAGGGGCCCATGAAATCCATGCCCCAGACATCGAATATTTCAACCGGAAGAATAGGCGGCTAGGCCATCTTATCCTGCTTCCCAGTTGTTCCAGTCTATTGACAACGAAGACATGCCCCCACATAAATATGTGTGTCCTTGAATAGTGCAGGCCACCAGAAACCAAACTGGAGAACCTTATGCGCAGTCTTCTTCGCACTAAAGTGTCCTCCACAGTGCAATGTGTGACAGAAATTTAAAACACTCTATTGTTCCTCCTCTAGAACACACCTATGTAAGACCTGGTCATGGCCTATTCTAAAGAGCTAAAGGTCCTCCCAGTGATAATGCCTCATGTCAGCGAGAAATCTATCTCGCTGCTACTTATTCCATGTACTGGGGGTTTTGCCAGTGACCAAGTAGTTGACAACGTTAGCATACCAAGGGGACATCGGTTGTACCGCCATCACCGTTTCATCAGGAAAGGTGTCATGAATGTCTCTTGATGGGGTTGAGGCCTCAACTAGGATCCTAGATAAATGAACGGCAACTACATTTTCGACCCCTTTCTCATCACGAATATCAATGTCAATCTCCTATAGTAACAGAATCCATCTAATCAACCTAGGTTTGGTGTCCTTCTTAACAAGCAAATGCTTCAAGGCTAAATGATTAGTATACACCACAACCTTAGACCCCAAAAGATATGACCTAAATTTCTCCAGAGCAAATACTACCACAAGAAGATCTTTTTCTATCATAATGTTGTTTTGCTGTGGATCAATAAGGGTCATGCTAGCATAGTACAACACATGAGGCTTTTTATCAACCCTCTAACCAAGGATCGCTCCCAAAGCAAAATCTGAGGCATCGCACATCAACTCAAATGGGAGGGCCTAATCAGGTGCTTGTAGGATTGGCCCAATTATTAGGGCCTCCTTTAAGACTTAGAAGGCCCCAACACATGTTGCATCAAAAACGAAGGCAGTATCCTTCTCCAGTAAGTCACAAAGTGACCTATAAAAGCCAGCACGGCCCAGGAATGATTGGATTTGCTTGACATTGGTGGGTGGTGGAAGCTTTGAAATGGACTCAACCTTATCCACCCTCACTTAGACACTACATGCCCGAGAATAATGCCATGTTGAACCATAAAATGGCTTTTCTCCCGACTGAGCACCAATCCTATCTCTTCGCAGCGGGTGAAAACTTTTTCTAAATGCGAGAGATAGTGGTCAAACGATGAGCCGTATATGGAAAAGTCATCCATGAAAACCTCTACGAACTTGTCAATCATGTCTGAAAAGATGGACATCATACACCACTAAAATGTTCCTAGAGCATTGCATAGTACAAATGGCATCCGACAGAAGGCAAATGTGCCATAAGGACTCGTGAAAGTAGTGTGCTCCTGGTCATCTAGAAAGATGGTAATCTAATTGTACCCAGAATACCCATCGAGAAAATAGAAGTATTTATTCCCCGCCAATCTCTAGAATATCTGATCAATAATGGCAGAGGGAAGTGGTCTTTTTGGGTAGCGGTGTTAAGGCAGAGGTAGTCTATGCATACCCTCTGATATAGACACATCTATTTAGGTTAAAATGCCTAATCATGCATGTTCCTAGGCTTAGATTTGCATTTCATGTTATAAATATTGCATAGCATGCATCATTCTGCATTTAGAGTAGTTGTATATATTTTAAGTTAATTAGGTCCTTTTTATGATCAGGAGAGAAGAGGATTTATTTCAGGGCCTCGGATGGACGATCGAACCGTACAGATCTGATTAGGACAACGATTGGAGACTAACGCCTTCGAAATTGTCTAGATCGGAGTCCCATAGCATCATATGAAGTTCGAGGAAGATCAATGGCCAGGAGGGCAATGCAACATCCTTACGAGCTTTGGATGAAAAATCCGATCGTACGGATAGATGATGAACCGATTAATTCGCCCAAGATCCCCGACCCAGGGAACGACGAAAAATATGTCTCCATGGACCATGAAATAACATTTGATTTGGAGACATATATAAATGAGGATCAAGAATTCTTTTATTCTGAGGGTGAGGAATCTCTAAGTGACGTCTCACTTGAAGTTAAGGAAAATGATTTCAAGGAGTATGACAAACCATTTGATAGCCCGACCATTGAAGATTCTGATTCGGTTGGGACTAACTTGGAGGATCTGAATCCTGATGATTCAATCAGTAGTCCCATTATTCAACTACACCCTGAAGAGCTAAATTATGATATTCTTGAGATTACCAGACCCAAGTCAATCCTGATTGAGCCACAATTTTTGGACTTGGGTACTTTAGATGGGGTGTACAACAATTTGGAGGTCCCAGAAATATTGATTTTAGAAGATAGGAATTTGGCAATGAAAATCTAGGAGGCTAATTCTAAGGGAACTACAATTTTGGATTTGAGGGTTCCTGTTGACCTGAAACCACCTACTTTCCACCAGGACCCTTACGATATCTTTCACGCGCAGCCCAAGCTCGAAATAATTATCTATCTTTCTGAGCTAAACTCTAAGTGGACATTTGAACCTAGTGAAACAAATCTACCCATTGTCTGCCACTTTAGTCTTGGGTTGCACACCAAAAAACCACAGGCCCAGCCCCACAAACACAACAATCTTCAGTTCTGGGTGATTTTCATCCAGAACCTTAGAACCACTCGACCCTGGGGCATGGGTTTGCACCATATCTAGTCCACATTTATGGACACCTAGTGGCAAGTCTTGTGATCAATATTTTTGTTTTGATTCTGACCTGCACTTATGAATTCTTAAGTTCTTCTTTGTATGTATATTATGCCTAGCTAAAGGAATTAAACTTAGCACGTGTGTATACTCTTCTCTCTGCAGAGCTAACCGGGTTGTCATGAAATTCATGTGATATTCTATTTACTCTGCCCTTTTCATGTCTTTATTTTTACAATGAGGACATTGCATCATTTAGGCATGGGGGGTGGATACTTAATCCTGAAATTATTTCGTTAGCTCTATAGAATTTCTTTTATTTTCTTTAAAAAAATTGAAATTCAAAAAGATAAAAAAAAAGACGAATTAGGAGAAGAGAACTTAGACATTTGGAAGTTATTAACTTTAGGAAATGATACAATAGGACCTCGACACTTAGACTCTTCAGGTCTTCAGGATTAATTAGCCCGGGTGTCCACTCGAATGTGGACTTAGTCTCGAGTCCTCGCCAAGTAACTCTACTTTAAATTGGTTAATAAATTGGGGTGATAAGTATACGACTTATCAACCCACCCTCTAATTTGAAGGGTCTTTAAGCCTAAGCATCTACACACTTTTTGGCACTGACTCACTTTTCGGTGATTTCTTCGGAAATTGGGTAGCTAATGAACTATCTAGGGTGGTATGGCTTGCAAGTTATCGATGGTAACAGCTCATCGACCGATTATCCAGAGCCCAGCCACAAGATCACTTTCGTCGTACTGCCTTTAGGTAAATCTTAGATCAGGGAAGCCACCTACTTAAAAAAAATAAAAAAAAGAAAAAGAAATAAAAATATGAGAAAATAAAAAAAATAAACAAATAAAATCACATTTTATCGCACGAGTATAGCTGACAAGTTGCTATGGATAACAACCCATTGGCTAATTGTCCAGAACCCAGCTCACAGAAATGCACAATAATTCCCAAAACAATTAGGGAACAAGCGGGGAAGTAGAATAAACCGAGATATACACTGGGTTCGCCCTTGCATTGACCCCATAAATAAAAGAAGTATGGAGAAAGCTACCATTCGAAAAGATAAACCTCTAGGCAAGGTCACCTAGGGTCGTAAAAACCCGAAGTCCATTTTAACGGCCACCTAGTGAGTCTTTCACTCTTTTCACGAGATGCTTAACACGTAGAGTCATTTTCGAGTCTTGGGTGGGTCGAGTAGCCCTAAAAAGTTATCCTAGAACTCTCAAACTCCAAAAGTACAAAAAAAATTAGAAAAGAAGAAAAGCAAAAAAGATGTATCTTCCCTTTTCAAACAAGGCCAGGACTTGGGCGGTCTGCATTCTAGCAAACACCCGGGTACTGTTGAGTCTTCGTAGTTTAGGACCTTACATAAAATTTTCTATTGTTAATAAACAACATAGGCCTAAGCGGTCGAATCCTAATTCTATTTTTATACATAGCATGTAGTTTAATTTTGCTAGGTACTAGAAAAGATAGGCATGGGGGTATGATATAGACACATCTATTTAGGTTAAAATGCCTAATCATGCATGTTCCTAGGCTTAGATTTGCATTTCATGTTATAATTATTGCATAGCATGCATCATTCTGCATTTAGAGTAGTTGTATATATTTTAAGTTAATTAGGTCTTTTTTATGGTTAGGAGAGAAGAGGATTTATTTCAGGGCCTCAGATGGATGATCGGACCATACGGATCTGATTAGAACGATGATCAAAGGCTGACACCTCCGAAATTGTCTAGATCAGAGTCTCGTAGCATCATATGAAGTTCAAGGAAGATCAACAGCTAAGAGGGTAATGCGACATCCTTACAGTCTTCGAATAAAAAATTCGACCATATGGATGGATCCGGAGAGACGATCGCAATCTGGCAACGTGGAAATCGACTCAATCCAAGCACCATGGCACCCTCTGCAACAGAAAGAAGAATGGACGACCTAGATGGTGCCACGTGGCACCAACCAGGCCACCCAACATTGACCAGCAATGCCCACTCCTACCTCTCCATCATCCGCGACCTTCATTCCCAGCCGTTGGATCTGAATCCAACGGCTAAGAAGCCCTCCTCCACTGTGAGCATTAAGTCGTCCACTCGACACATCCGACGTCTTGGTGCGTTGGTTGGGGTGCTGCACTTCCAAAGGTGGGGTGTGGATTCGAATCCCCACAACCCCCCCAATTCCTCAAATAAGTCGGCGCCCAACGCAGCACACGCACAGATGCTCGAGCATAGCCACTTACACTGTGCACACGTAGCAACGACGCAGTGCAATCGCCATCACGTGTTCCCGCACGACACGACGCATGATAGGCGTGCATGCGCAGCATCAGCGGAGTCCGTGCCAGCGGGGGAGGGCGAATCTTCAGCGACGCGGGCCTCTAGTGACGCTTGCAGCTGTCACTAATGGCTCGTGTGCGTTAGCAAAGGAATTGAAGGCGGGGATCTTCAGCGACGGAAAGGGTGGATCTGTAGCAACATTTACGGATGTCAGTAATGACCCAGATGCGAATTTGTTCTTCCTCCTCCATATAAAAGGACTTACCCACCACCATTCCAAAGCATCTCTTCCTTTCTTCCTCTCACCACCTCCAAGGCTCTAGAGAGAGCTTGTCCCAAGCCCGGGATGCTCCTCTAGAGTAGAAAACAAACATTTGTTCCTGCCTCTCATCCCCATTCGTGGAGCATCTCGTGGTCGTCTTCTCACCTCCCTTCGAGAAGAAGAACCTCTCCACAATGCTATCCTACCCCACCCTCCGTCCTCCGGCTCCATCCTCGTTTGTCCCACTCACCACCTTCCTCTAGGTGACGTTAGAGCGAGTCATCCTCCTAGTTGCTAAAGAAAGTGGGGATAAAACCTTGAAAATCAGCCCTGATGCTACAAGGACAAGAAGACTAAAATGAAACAAAATTTTGCAACGAAGGAGAATCCCCTCTGAAAGCGGGATCCAGGTCTCCTTCTCTTGAAGTCCTCTCTGTGTGTGTGGGCGTCGCTCAAGGTCGACAATGTGCACCTCAAAATAGATTAGAAATAAAATCAGGAGAACCTATTGCATCTGTTGCCTCCCCGGCAACGATGCCATTTGATTAGGACATTTTCGCTTGAAGAAATAATATCAAGGAAATATGCTCAGATGTGTTGTCGTAGTAAAAATTGTATGGTGGAAAAATCCTAGATCAAAATATTTATCAGTAAAAACTAACTATGAAGAGTCAGGTCATATCCATAGAGAGGAACGAAAGCAATAAAAGCGTAAATATGGATCATTAAATCATGCTCACATAAAATCATGGGACAATTATGGCAAGGATGAGTTTCTGAAAGTTCATTAGGCACATATGGAAAAAATCAGGACTCATATAAAGAATGTGAGTGCATGGGGAAATAGAGTGGAAACTTGAGGGCATGCATGAAATTTTAGCTTACTAAAATAATCAAATTAGTAAATTCAAGACTTGGCAATGGCACAAAATGTACATTTTAATAGATGCCAAAATAAGGGATCTTTTCCTCTTGAGCGTGCTCGAAGAGGAGGCGATGGTGAGCCGTGGGAAGCTCGAAGGGGGGCAGCATTAACAAGGTTGTTGCGGTGGTGGTGGTTGCATGGCGAACAGTGGTCGAATCCAACTGGCATTAAAATGATCACGTGGTTTCACTCAACTAAATAATTAAGTTAATTTCACTTAATTAAGAGTAGAACAAGTCACTTAGGTTAACTCAAAGTTGTGTCAGTTGTGTAGTATAGGGTCGAATTAACCTAACATTTTAGAAATTTTTACTGGTTGAGTCCAGGTCGTTCACTAGGAGGTATAATAATTTTCTCCAAATTCACCAATTCTCTTTTATTTCTCTATAAGTTTAGGAGGTATAACTAAGTTGATTTTTAAAACATGAATTTTGCCAAAATATTTAAACTATAAAGAATATACAAAATTCCACATGAGAAACATATTTACTCAAAATGATGTTTGTTTTCCAATTTTATTTCAAAAGAAATTAAGGCAATTAAAAATTATTACATTAAAACATGCCTTTTTACAACTAAAACAAATTCAAAAAGTAATTAAAATGATGCAAGAAAAGATTTTCTCATTTATTTTCTTCAGCCTCTCATCTTCTTCTCCTTTTCTTTCTCTTCTTTTCCTTTATCTTTTATTCTCTCTTGAGTTCTTTCTTACCTTTCTTCTGTTGTTCCTATCTTCTCCTGCCTTCTTTTCTTCCCTTAGTTTTCTCCTTTTATTCCTTAATCTCTTTTCCTTAGTGTCTGTGCTCCTTTCTTCCTTAGCCTTCAGCTTCAACATTTAGCAGTTAACAACCATCAGCTTCTCTTTCAATTCCCTTAGACTTTCAGCTGAATCAGGTTTTTTACATTTTTTAACTAAAATTTATTTTATTTGCGGCGAGGTCCTTTCGAGGATACACAGCACCCTGAGACCAGGGTGGGACTAGACCCTACTCGGTCCTCGCCTAATCTCAATTAGGTTCGTTTTTGATTTATTTCATATCAGTTCATAGTCTCGAGCCAATTCAGCTGAACTCGGCCTCCCAGGCCTCTCGCCCTCCTAGGGCACATTCGCTCACGCCCCCAAGGGTGCACACCCGCAAGCACACAAGTCCGCACACACACACACATGCACATGCTCAGATAGGATCAGATCGGTAACCGATGCGCCGAGCGCTGACAAGTAAAGAGGGCATACAACAAATTGCTTTTATTACCATGCGCGCACTCAGAATCCGATGATGTGGGACTAACATAACCCCTTCCAGACCCAACTTCAAATGATCATAACTTCCTACTCAGAGCTCTAAATCGAGTGATTTCAAGTTTGTTAGAAAGCTCTAAGGTAGATCTACACAATTGCAGGGTCAATTTAAGGTTTTGATGATGTTTTCCTCTTCAATTTGAAAAGTAAAATCAGGGGTTCCTACAGGTTATTTAACACCGGGAAATGGTTTTAATGTCACAGAGTCCTCAGATGGACTTTTCTCTTTAATTTAAAGGTCTGTACAGGTTATACAATTAATTTTGCATCTGTTAGAGTAGTCTTTAAGCTCTCAAGGCCTTCAGGAATAGCAGAGAAGCTCTTCACTTCTCTGAAAGCTTCAGAGTTCAGATCTTCAGACTTCATTATGTGCAACAGACACTTAAGAATGCTTCTAATCAATTTAAACTAATTCTAAGGGTTATAATTAACTCATCTAGGCAGGATTCAAGTTCAAATTTCAATAAAATGCTTCTCCTATTAGCTTGGGTTCGAAAGTAACCCAAATTGACAGGATTCAAATTCTCACTAAATAAATCATCTGAGCTCACTTTATTCTCTCTCAGACCATTCAAAAAATTCTCAGAAATGGTTTACACTCCTCAATACCTCAGATTAAACTCAGAAACAAAGTTTCCTCCTCAGGTTTGACTATAAAGGCCTCAAGTTTGACTTTATGTTCAAAGCCTTCTCCCAAGAAATTAAAGCCTCGAATAGAGTCTCCTCAACATCAGAAACTTATTCAGATCTTCAGATAGGTGTTCTGACCAACATTTCTAGGGTTTCAGGCTCGTCGCCTGAACTTGAAAAGGTGTGTGTTCGTTAGAGTCATTCAGAGGTTGTTACAGTGTTCTAAAGGTTTAAACAGCTTCAGTGCATTGCAATGAAGCTTCTGAGTTCCTTAAATGCTTCTTATATCTCTTTATCAGACTTCTCCAACTCTGCCAGAGTTGGAGATGATGAAGTCAAATCTATAACTCCATACATTAAAATCTCAATTAAACATCCTTAAAATAATCAGTGATCCACATTATATCATTCTGGAGCTTCTTAACAGATTCTAGAGGCTAAAACACAGTTTTGGCTCACTGGAGCTTGTCGGAGCTCCGGTGAGTCTAGAAAATATGTAAAATTATGTACAGATTGTTAAAACTTACCATTTTTTATTTAGAAAGGATCTTGAGGTTGCAAGAAACCTTAGTATCACATTTAATTCTTCATTTGTCCATTAAAATTAAGATTTGACAGTGAATTTGTTTTCTTAAAGGATCTGAGTGGTTAAAGCTCAAGACTTGTTTAACCACTCGATTGAGAGGTTACAACAAGTCAACAGATGTTTATATTCATAAATATATATTTAATTTAAGATTTGAACTGCTCCTGAGCAGCCATTGACAGCGAGCTTAGGAACTTAATTATATTTGGGCATTTAATTTATATGTGGTATTTACAGGTATTATAATGTCGATTAGGGATCATAAATGGTGAATAGATGATGAAGAACCCAGTGGAGGTGGAATTAACTCGATTACTGTCACCATGGACAGTGATAGTAGTCGGTGAAGGTGAAATTTGAATCAGGCGATTAGGTGATCAATTAAACGATTAAATGTGCTAGAAGTGACTGTGAAGGTTAAAGGAAGGTGGAAAGTGAATTAGAAAGACAAGATTAAGTCTTTGGCGAGCTCAAGGAGCTTGCTGGAGTTAGAGAAGATGAAACTAAAATTCTAAAATTACTCTAATCTAACTACCTAAACTAACTAACTAAGCTAGCCTACTCCTACTCCTACTCACAATCTACTGTTACCTGGACGAAGGGGTCAATAGGGTTTCGCCGAAGGTTCATAGCGGACGACGAAATCAAAGGGTGGAAGAAAGATCTCCAGCAGGCAGATTTGAGGTGGAGCGGAGGATTCCTTAGGTCAGCGCCTGTGTCAGAGACGCGGAAGATCACGGCGGATCTCCTCGGCTGATTAAGATGGACGGAGGAAGTCGGAAAGTGGAATGGAAAGTTGCCGGAGTTTTGGACGAATAGCCTATTGGGTCAGCTACAGTGTTAGAAGAGGGAAGGGAGCCAACTTGAGTAAAATCCGAGGTGTGAGGGGGTATTTATAGCAGTTGGCGGCAAAGAGAATGGAGGGGTCTGGCCGAAGAAGGAGCTTGAGGAGCTTAACCTCCGTCGTCGTCTCCAACGATGGTGAGGTTATCTCCCACTGAAAAATAGGATTCCCGGTTAATCCGGACCGGTGGATGAAGTGGAGGTGGTGAGCGCAAGCTGCAAGAGCTTGGACAAAGAAGGATGATGTCGGCAGGGCGGTAGTCGCGTAGTGGGGTCTCTCTGCCGCCAGCCGTTCATTCGGCTGAAGAAGAAGAAGAAGAAGAAGAAGACGAAGAGGGACTTAAATGAAATAAAACTTAAGGACCTGTGTGAGAAATAAGGACCCAATTGTAATGAATTTTAAGGACCAAAATGTAAACTCAAGTTTTGAAGGTTTATTCGAATTTAGATCTTTTTCAACTTTTTATATATGTTAGTAAATAAGGTAAATATTATGTTTACACCTTGAATCTACATTTTTGACCTTTTTAGATTAATTTATTAGATTAAGTAAAATCACTTAAGTTATTATATACTTAGGTTTACATTAAGTTTAAGTTACTTATCTTATTAATTAAGGGAATGATTAATAGGATTTCGAGTCCAATTATTAACTAAATTTATTAATAATGTTAATTGAATGATAAAATGTCATTTTTAACTTATTTTAAGGTCCTTTACTAAATATCCCTTATTTTATAATTAACCCTTATATATTCATAACCTTAGCTAATTAATTAGGAAGACTAGTTAATTAGGGGTAATTAAAGATCATGATGACTGTCTTATTAGACGGCAGAGACGAGGCTCGCCAACAGTGGTTAGCGCACGCACATGCATGGACTACCATTGGCTCGGCTAAGGGCATGGTCGATCACGGGATGATGTGGTGAGCACGGGGAAGTCGATGATGCGAAGAACGGCAGGCTGTGGTGGTAGCTACGTCAAGATGGTCACGGGTGTTGATGGGTTCCTTCGGCCTTGCCTTGGAGAGGATAAACAGTGCTTACCATGGGGAGGCCGACCAACAGTATCTCTCGATAGAGGAGGGGGGTTGAGTGGTCGAGGGCTCTACTGCAGAGGTCTTGAACGAGGATGAGGAGTCGAGCGGGTGGCACGGTAGCACGTGAAGGCACGTGCAAGGCCTGGTGGTGCGTGAGGTGGCTAGCTGCACGTGCATGCTAGATGGGGCAATGCCGTTGGTCGTCGATAGCAAGGATGGTGGCCGATGGTGGTGGCTATGAGCAAGTGGTCGGTGATGCGTTTGGGTTTGTTTGAAGAAGAAATAGAGGAGGAAGATGAGGACGCACACACGATGGTTGTTGGGGAGTTAAGACCGTGTGCTTTCACCACACGACCGTTCGTGGTATCACGGTTGTTGCGATCGCAGCAAGGAGGAGGCTCACGGTGGTGTCTCACGGTCATGGCAATGAGTGGTCATCGCAGTGGGGGAAGGCACGCAGTGGAGTGAGGAGGAAGATGATGACGCGGTGATCTTTTTCGACCCTCCTTTTCCTCTCCTTTTTAAAAGGTCGAGAGCCCAAAAAATATGTGATTTCCAACTCTGCATGTGTGGGCCTACCAAACATATCCCCCAATGGCTTGTTTTGTTGTGATTAACCAAATATGTGATTGGTGATTGAGGGGAAATTGAGGAGCGTGAACCATTCTTTCTTGGTCAATAAGAAGGAAATATATTGTGAGATCTTTCTAAAAAAGAAGTGGGTCTTTGATTTTTTTTATCTTCTTTCCTTCTTTTGATGATAATTAAAATTCCAAGATGTCATTCCAAGTTTGTGCCTCCAATTAATCCTGCAAAAATATGTAAATAATATATCAATAAACACTTACATATTAAAATTGTATGCATGCAACGTACATTAAATAAATTGTAGGAATGAAAATACTTGAGCTTAAATAATTTATCAATGTAGTGAGGGCTCTAAACTAACTTCTCATCCAAATAATCATGTCCTTAGGCTTAATTATAGTCCACTAAAGTGGACCTATCAAGCACGACGGGTTCATGTAAGTGCGTTGAAATACAAACTAACTTTAGAATCTGGGTTCGAGGCTTTACAAATATAACAACCTTAAAGGGAGTTTCATCCCCGAAACTCAAGTAGGTTAGCTACAAAGAGAGAGACGTGCAAACAAGAAGTCCATAACAACCTTAAAGAGATAATAACAACCTTAAAGAGAACAAACTAGGGTGTTATAGGCTAGCCAAAAAAGCAACTCGGGATACCTCTCCCGCATCTTAACTAGACAAGAACTCTATCTCCTTGGTAACAACTAAAAGGGATAAAAGAAAAGCATAGAAAACTATTTAGAATGCCTTTCATTATATAGTACCTACAGGGTACAAGGTCGAGAATGAGGGGGTTAAGTGGTGGATGAGGTGTGAGGTATGCAGTTCATAAAAACTAGCAACAAAATCAACCAGAATCAATTGAACAACAAGAAACTGTCATTTTTTAACTTTTACAAACAAAATTTTCTAGTCTCATGCAATACACTAATCTAGCGAGATACAAAAAATAAAAAAGCAAACTCAATCATCAAATATAAAATAATTAAATCATAATTATTAACCACATACTTTCACTGCATCAGCTTTCCTATCCCACCTAATCATTACTTATCTTATCACCAAATCAAGAACATTTTTCAAACTGCTTAGAATAGAAACCAAGGAAATTAAATGCAGACTTGGGAACTTTGAACTGAATAGAAGCATAAAACTTGTCAATCATCAGGAATACAAGAATTATAACCGTATCATATGATATGTTAAGTAGAGGTTCAGAAACCCTTTCTTTAATCAAAGGAGAAAAATGCAATTAATAATAGCAGCATGCAACTACGAATTAGACAGACTTCTCTCCCTTTTTCCCTTTTTTTTTTGCCATCTATAATTGTTGTTAAGGCGAAATTAAGTGCATATGATATAATTAATGCATAATTCACAATTAATGGATAATCCTTAATAACACTGGAAAATGACTTTAAATCCATGCAAAAATTTCAAGGTGCAAATACAATTTCTTAAAATTTTAGATCCATGCAGATGAAACGGTCCTAAACTGTGAACTTGAAGACATAGAGCATCAAGGGATGTAAAAATTTCAAATTCGAAGCACTTCCAAAGGTAAAAATCAGGTTTTTAAAATAATTCATGAAAATTCTTGTAATTAGCAGATAAAATGTAAACTTTGTATTCTAAGCAATGATATGTTCCAATTCTTAAGAAAAATAAAAAGGAATATCATTTTCAAAGCAAATTAGAGTCTCATTCCATCGTTCAATCATATTCACCTATTCATTTATCACTTAGATAACTGTAAATTGACAATTTCAGGTATAAAGCAATTTCACAATTTATCCTTTGATGCAATTGACAAGTGAGTTATTATATTATTTCTTTAATCCAACAAAAGAAGCAATATATATATATATCCACTCGATTTATCCAAATTTACACATTTGTTTCTATTATAACATTCCGAATCTATAAACGAGATATAAATATTAGATCATCAATATCTTGAATGTAGAAACCATTGTTTATTTAAACATATAATTCTTTAAAATATTTTTGACAGTGCAATTAGTAAAAATAACTACTACATAACAATTTTCTTTATTTATCATATGCAAGTCTATCATAAATAATATGGTAGGAATACAGCAAGAATAGGAATTAAGCAATATAAGCAGCGAAGATACATTTATTCTATCCTCATAAACTATGTATATGAAGATACATGTGATAACACTGCATATGGGGGTGATAATTCGGTTAAATAGGACCCATCTTAAGAATAAAAGACACAACATAAGTAGAATGGGAGCATTGCATGCATCATGTGCCAAGATTGCTTATAAAATAGTATTAACGGCCATTTGTATAAGCACTTGTCAAAGCAGGCCTCAGATGATTAATCGGACCGCACGGATGGATTCAAAATGATGAATAGAGTCCAACGGACTCAAAATCGGCCAAATCCGACATTCAGAGCTCCCACAATGGGCCCAAGAAGTTATGACCGTTGATCTGATGATCAAAAGCCCTCGATGCACCACGTGGCGCCCGCTCACCGCGCGCCCGCTTCCACCTTCAACCAGAGATCAGATCTTAGCTGTCGATCTCTGATCGAACTGCTAAGAACCGCGCGCACCCCCGCGGTCGCCGCGACAAAGCCGCGGGCGTAGTGCAGCGGTTAAAGCGCACACCTGCACCCACGCGACGCGGGTTCGAGCCGCGCGGTGTGGGAATTCGAAGACAGTGAGGCACACGGACGAAATTCAGCCATAGATCCACACGCGAACGGTGACGATAGCACCACACGGCATGCCCTCAGATGCCGATCGGCCACACATGCACGCACACCGAACGATAATGCCCGCACGCACGCGCACTCAAGGTGCGATCCGAGCGTGCCCGGGCGAAGACCTCAGCCGTCCGATCTTCAATCGGACGGCTCTCATGCTGCGCCCACGGATTGAGAGCGAGGAAGAAGGGCACCGATGGGCGACCAGCGGGCTGGGGGCTTCACCGACATTTTTGGAAGGGTTTTAGGAATGTTCCGGACGTTGCTAAAACTCCTTCTTCATTTGGAAAGCCCTTCTCCCTATTTAAACCCCTTCCAACCACTCATTCAAGGCATTGACTCCCCTTGCAACTACTCTACCCCTCTCTTAGCTAGCTTTAGGCCCTCTTGTAATCGCCGGAGACGACGAGCCGCCGACGGAGCCTTCTCCACCACCGTGGCTGCCTCGCCGCCCTCCCTCTCTCTCTTTCCTCCTGTCTTTTAAGCTTTACTTTACTTATGTTTAAGCATGTATCTGATGTTGTAATTTATGAACTAAAGCTGCATAATTAATGAAGTTGTTTTCCATTCAGTTGCCTACTCTATTTCCTATTCAAGTTTCATGTTAAGAATGAAAAGATCCTAACCCTAATCTCTCTCTCTCTCTCGCTTTTCACCCGCACCTTTTCGCAAGCAAAACTCCGCTATTTTCGTGACAATAAGTGATAAGAAAAATTCAATTTTCAAGCCTTCCTGAGACCGACAGTCGGACTCACATCTGTTTCTTTACTTTAAAACCAGCGTTGCAAGTGCAAACTATAATGACACTTCTTAACACACACGCACGAAAGCACGTTAGTTTTTGGCGCCATTGCCGGGGAGGCAACGGATTTGTTTTGTCACTTCCATTCCACATCCATTCTCACATCATCTAATGCCTTCTCTCCTTTTTACTTGATGGTTGCAGGAATTCGGCGCTTGGACGGTGAAGTGACACATCCCATGACGGTAACAAGGGAGTAGGTGCAACAAGGACCGGTAGTGATAATTCCTCACTCATGACTGTTTGCTTGCGTGAAAAAAAACTTAAAAAATTATAAAAATTGAAAAAAAATTGGCGTGGTGTATGATTACTTGACCCACATCCTTAACACATCACCTAACAAAAAATGTACACTCTAACATTCTGAATAAATTCTTGGAGTATTCTTTTCTCTTTTTGAGTGGTGTTTGTGAAGCCACCGTGGATTGACTTGGGCAGCACCACTCAACCCTAAAAATGACTCATCTAATAGAAGCTGCATGATCATTAGGATGAGTATATTAGGGTTTTAGAGCCTCTACAGAATAAAAGGAAATCTACTTTCTCCAAATTGTGTGCAAAATTTGACGTGCCCACTGAAACTTGTCTAAAAACATTAAGACACGTCAACCCTAAAAAACACTAAAGTAAGGATGAAACACTAAAAGACACCACATCTTGAAAAAAAATCCTTGCTTGAAAACCATGCTTTGATAGAAGCACACACTCTAAAAGTGGAAAATTAAGAGGCACCACCCCAATCAATGCCTCATCGCATAACCCTAGCACAAGCACTATCCTAGCCCTTTTAAAACTGAGTAGACGTGCCCTAGGTAGGACTGAGTTAAGTCTCGAAAGGTGAGGTTTTGTTCACTGGGCACTTGGCTTTCAATCCCTTGGTAGAATCTGGTGACTAAGCTGCGGGACAATGTCAAACGACCGCAGTTGTGGGGTCTACGGAACCGGCGATGCAAGACAAAGGAAGAACCTTCCCTGCAATCCCCTTGTAATCAACCTGGCCAGATTACCCTTGGGAAGGGGAGTCCAGTGCCTACAGACTTAATCACCCTTTTTGAGATTTCTAGGTCTCCTAAGGAATACACCATAAGGACTAGGCTTGTTTGCTTGGTTGAACACACTTTTCGCATCTGTCGCTCTCCGCATCCCCTCCTGCTCTTCTCTAGTGTATGCACGGGAGACTCTCATTGCATCCCGAGTTGTTTGTTTTCGGATGGGAATCCAGGCGACTTGATTCTACTAGAAACATGGCTGAACCTAAGGTAGATGAGGCTGAGAATCAACCCCCACCAGACACAATGGCCATCATCCAAGCCCAAATTAATGCAAACCACCGGCTTCAGCAACAATAGATCCACACCATCATGCAAGCCATACACCAGTGACAGAACCCACGAGGGCAACCACCACCACCTTTCCAAGGCCCACAAGAGCAACCACCACTTGATGTACCACCATTTCAGGATCAACTGAGGCCCCTCCACGATTTCTATAATCCTTCCGCTATTAAAGTCGAGCAACACCTTAGGATCCCCGAAGGGGGAGATGATTTTGAGCTAAAATCAAATGTCTTAAGTCTGATCCAGAGCCACTTCCATGGAAGCTCAAATGAGGACCCATTCCAGCACCTAGAGGATCTCGACCGCATAGAACGAACTGTGAAACCTAGGAACATTAGGCTTGACATTGTTCTAATTAATATGCTTCCCTTCTCATTAAGAGGCAAGACTTCTCACTGGCTTAGAACCCTAGGTAGACTGATCACCACCTAGGAAGAACTGAGGCATGCATTTCTAAAGAAATTCTTCCCCATAAGAAAAACCAATGCCCTCAGAAGAGCTATTACTACCTTTACACTCCAGGGTGGGGAACAGTTCCATGAGGCGTGGGAAAGATTTAATGAACTTTTGAGGAAATGCCCACACCACGAAGCACCAAGGTGGCAATTGGCCCAGATTTTCTACCACGTTCTAGACAGCAACCTACGAAACTTCGTCGATGCCTCATGCGGGGGGAACTTCCTGAACAAGGACGAGGAGAGCACGTTTGAGCTCTTTGAGTCCATGAGCGAAAATTTGCTCAACAATGCCTCCATGACCCAATTTAACATGTCCAGTCAACCCTGTGGTGGGATTTATGAGGTACAAGCAAATTCTGGAATGGTTGACATGGACATCATTGCCAAGAAACTAGATCGAGTGGAATTGGTGGACAAAAAGATTGATGAGCTACTGAACCAGACCAGGAACCCATTACAAACCTTCTCCCTAGCAAAGGGAGCACATAATGTTGACCTGGTCCATCCCTTAACCTAACTAAACCTGGAACAACCCCTGACCACATTCTAGGGAGGGACCTTTGCTCCCTCAACCCTTGATCACTCTCTTCCCTCTCCATCGACATTGGTTATCCTTGAAGATGTGCAAGCTATCCAAGGTTATGCTAAACCTGACCCTTTCTCCAACACTTACAACACTAGCTGGCGTAACCACCCCAACTTTGGTTGGACAAACCAGAAACCACCGCAATTCCAAAACCAGCCCAGGCCAAACCAGCTGCCACACTTGCCCCCTATCAGCAAGGACCACCAGTTAAACCTCCATATAATCAAAATAGGGCGGCTCCTCCCCCACAAAACCAAATGGATACCTTAATAAAGATGATGGCTGACATGAACCAGAAACATCAAGAGGAAATGGCCTTGGTAAAGGGACAGTTAAGCCAACTCTTGGACTGTAAACAACAAGGATCCCTACCTTCCCAGCCACAACCGATCCAGCGAAACATAATTAACAGAGGCCCCAATTCGCAAGGGTTCCAAGGCAATCCCGGGCAGGCTCACATGGTCCAGCCAACCCCACAAACACCCCCTGGGTTTGGTGCTTCTTCATCCTCGTCTTCTCAAGGATCAACCCATGGTCCCAATGCCTCTGCAAATGCGGTGACCATGAGAAGCGCCACCAAAATCCAGGATCCCAAATGGCCGACTCTCCCCGAGACTTCTCCCGCTGAAATACCCAACTCAGAAGAGGCACCAGAAAAACCCAAGGACCCAGAAATAAATTCGATCCACATTTAGACACCCTACCCTGAGGCTTCGGAAACAATCAAGAAAAAGAAGAATGTTGTGGAAACTGAGGAGCTTTTGGAGATCTTTAAGTAGGTACAGATTAATATTCCACTCCTTGAAGCCATTAAGCACATCCCGGCTTACGCCAAGTTTTTAAAGGATACCTGTACACCCAAACATAAGCCAAGACCTCAAGCACCTAGGAAGGTTGTGCTCTCCGAACAAGCAAGTTTCGTAATATCAAGCAACCTTCCACTCAAGCGAACTGACCCAGGAGCACCCCTGATTTCCTGCAATATCGGGGACATGACATTTTATTGAGTGCTCCTGGACTTAGGTGCTTCTATCAATCTGATTCCAACAATCCTATACCACCAATTTGGTTTCGGAGAGTTGACACCCACACCTATCACCATCCAGCTGGCTGATAGATCAGTGAAAACCCCGAAGGGGGTTGTCAAGGACGTAATCATACGGGTCAAGGACTTCAATTTCCCGGTCGACTTCTTGGTGCTCGACATGGAAGTCCCTGAAAAATTACAGAACGCACCCATAATCTTAGGCAAACCTTTCTTAGCTACATCTAAGGCAAACATTGATTGTGACACGGGATGTATGGAAATCGCCTTCGAAGACAGGAAAATGCAATTGGATATCTTTCGAGTGACAAAGTCTTTTGACTGCGATTGTGTTGGGGAACATGATCCCGTAGAAACTCTGGTCGAAAAATGCCTCACACTTAGTTCTGTCTCAGACCACAAAACCCATAATAACTGTTCTAACCTGTCACCGTCACTACCCGTGGACCTCTGTAAGGTTGATTACCATCACACAACACCATTTGTGGAGATCGATGTTGATCAACTCCCGCCTTTTCCCTTTCCGTCAACTGTGGTTCCACCCGCACCCGAGCTTAAGCCATACCCGGGAATCTCAAGTATGTCTTCCTAGGACCTGACCAAACTTTCCCTATGATTATTAATTCTCATATAACCAAGGATCAAGAACTCAGGTTGACCGCAACCCTTTCAGAACATCGGGCCGCCATTGGTTGGACCATTTCGGACTTGAGAGGAATTAGCCCCACCTATTGCACCCATAAGATTTACCTGGAAGACGGGGCACGACCCTCCTGCCAGATGCAGAGACGCCTAAACCCAAATATGCGGGAAGTCGTTAAGAAAAAAATTATCAAGTGACTTGACGCCGACATCATCTATCCTATCTCCGATAGCCCCTGGGTGAGCCCCACTCAAGTGGTTCCAAAGAAAGCCGAGCTCACCGTTGTCACCAATGATCATGGTGAATCCATCCCTACCCGCACCACCACCGCATGGCGGGTGTGTATTGATTATAGGAAGCTCAATGAAGCCACTAAGAAGGATCATTTCCCCTTGCCATTCATTGACCAAATCCTTGAAAGATTGGCAGGGCAAAAGTATTTTTGCTTCCTAGATGGATATTCAGGATATAACCAAGTCGCAATTGCTCCAGAAGATCAAGAAATGACCACATTCACTTGCCCGTACAACACATTTTCATTCCATTGAATGCCGTTCGGGCTATGCAACGCACTTGCTACCTTCCAGCGTTGCATGCTAGCCATTTTTTCAAAAATGGTGGGTGAATATTTAGAGGTCTTTATGGATGATTTCTCTGTATTTGGGAATTCATTCGACCATTGTCTGAGCAACTTGGAGAAAATCCTGAAACGATGTATCGAGGTTAATCTGGTGTTAAGTTGGGAAAAGAGCCATTTTATGGTTCAAGAAGGAATCGTCCTTGGTCACATCGTATCACATAGGGGCATCGAGGTAGATCGGGCTAAGGTTGATTTGATTTCCAAACTTCCTCCACCTAGCTCAGTCCGACAGATTCGCTCATTTCTGGGACATGTTGGCTTCTACCGAAGGTTCATTAAAGACTTTTCCAAGCTTTCCAAACCCCTAACCGACCTTCTGGCCAATAATGCCAAATTCCACATGTCTTCCGATTACATCCAGGCTTATCGCACCCTCTGGGACTTAGTCTCCACAGCACCTGTACTTCAGCCCCCGGATTGGTCCTAGGACTTTGAGATTATGTGTGATGCATCAGATTTTTCCATAGGCGCTATCCTGGGACAAAGACAAGACAAGAAGCCCGTGGTGATCTACTACGCAAGCAAAACGTTGGACGAGGCCCAACGAAATTATACGGTCACAGAGAAAGAGTTGCTCGTTGTAGTCTTTGGACTTGATAAGTTCTGATCGTACTTGCTAGGATCCCACGTGACCATCTATACTGACCACTCAGCCACCCGGCACCTGTTGGCGAAAAAGGACGCAAAGCCTAGGCTCATCAAATGGATCCTGCTCCTACAGGAATTTGACCTGGAAATCCGCGACAAGGCCGGATTAAAGAATGTGGTGGCTGACCACTTGTCTAGGCTTCACCCAGATCACATTGGACCCTCCCTACCTCTATCTGACGCCTTCCCTGATGAACACATTCTGGCTGTGCAAGACAAGAGACTGCCTTGGTATGCTGACTACGTCAACTACCTAGTTGTAGGACAAACCCTACACAGCTGGTCCAGACAGCAACAGGACAGGTTCTTGGCTGAGGCCAAGCACTATTTCTAGGATGATCCCATGCTGTTTCGCCTCTGTGCCAACCAGATCATCAGGAGGTGTATCCCCGAGAATGAAGTTCAGAGTGTGCTTTCCTTCTGTCATGACCAGGCTTGTGGTGGCCACTTCTTTGGAAAGAAATGGCTGCAAAGGTTCTGCATTTTGGATTTTACTCGGCTTCCCTATTTAGGATGCACACAACTTTGCCAAGACTTGCTCACGCTGCCAAACGCTGGGGACCATGACCAGGAAAGATATGATGCCCCTTCAGCCCATCTTGATTGTCGAAATCTTCGACGTGTGGGGTATCAATTTTATGGGCCCCTTTCCACCATCCAACGGCTTCGAGTACATCCTAGTCTCGGTAGACTATGTTTCTAAATGGATTGAAGCCGTCGCCACCCGCCGATGCGATCATAGGACTACCATGGACTTTGTTAAGCAGAACATCTATTCCCGATTTGGAATACCAAAGGCCATGATCAGTGATGGTGGAAGTCATTTTATCCACTCCCAATTCCATGCCCTACTTAGAAAATACGGGGTTAACCACCGCATTGCTACCCCGTATCATCCGCAAACAAATGGGTAGACCGAGGTCTTAAATAGACAAATCAAGAACATTTTACAAAAGACTTTGAGACCTGACAGGAAAGACTGGTCCACATGACTAGATGATGCCCTGTGGGCATACAGGATCGCTTTCAAGACCCCGATAGGCATGTTGCCTTATCACCTGGTCTTTGGTAAAGCCTGTCAACTTCCTGTCGAATTGGAACACCAGGCTTACTGGGCTGTCAAGCAATGTAACATGGATTCCCAATTAGCCGGTGCGTAGAGGACACTCCAATTATCTGAGCTCGAAGAAATTCATCGGGAAGCCTTTGAGAATAGTCGACTGTATAAGGAGAAAATGAAAGCCGTCCACGATCGACTTGTCCATAGAAAGACCTTTGAGCCTAACCAGCAAGTCTGGTTGTTCGATGCCTGCCTAAAACTCTTCCCGGGGAAATTCAAGTCCAAATGGACAGGACCATTTCGGGTGGTTAAGCCTTACTCTAATGGGGCGGTTGAAATCGCTGAACCAAACACTGGGCACACTTTTACAATTAATGGTCAAAGATTAAAACACTTCCTAGCGTAGGTTCCCCCAAAAGAGAGTGTCACCCTCATTGAGGGATGACACGAAGCACCGTCCAGCTGGAGGCGTTAAACTCAGCGCTTCCTGGGAGGCAACCCAGAGGATTCAGACTGATCTGGTATTTTATGTCACTCAGGTACTATCTTTTTAAACCCCTGTTGCATCCATGTATTTTCCAATGAGGACATTGTCCAACTTAAGCATAGGGGGGTGGTAAATTGCATGATCCTGAGCTCATTTAATCAGTCTGAATAAAATAAAATTAAAAAAAATTAAATTTAGGAAGAAACTTAGGCATTAGAAACTTGTCAATAGTGGGAAATAATACAAAAAGAACTTGAACACTTAGACTTTTCAAGCCTTCAGGCTTAATCAGCCCTGGTGTCCGTTAAAATATGGATTTAGCTTTGAATCCTTGCAACCTTAAGCTACTCTAATCCACCTACTAAATAAGTGATAAGTATACGACTTATCAACTCACCCTCTAACTCAGAAGAACTTTGAGTCTAAGCATCTGCACACATTCTTGCACAGACTCACTCCTTGGAGATTTTGACAGAAATTGGGTAGCTAATGAACTCTCTAGGGTGGTATGGCTGGCAAGTTGTCGTGGGTAACAACCCATTGGCAGGTTGTCCAGAGCCCAGCCACGGGACCACTTCTTCTTCATTGCCTCTAGGTACATTTGAGATCAGGGAAGCCACCTACAAAAAAAAAAAGGAGAAAAAAAGAAAACAAAATAAACCACACTTCACAGCACGAGTAAGGCTGGCAAGTGATCATGGGTAACAGCCCATTAGTTAGTTGTCCAGAGCCCAGCTCAGTAATTGCACAAAAAGAACCAAAACACTTAAGGAAGAAGCGGGGAAGTAGTACAAGCCGGGGAGATATACACTGGAAAAATCCTTGTGTTGACCCCAATTAAAACAAACGTAGGGAGAAAGCTACCAATCGAACAAATACACCTTCAGGCAAAATACTTCCTCTTCTGGTCACCTAGGGGCATAGAAACCCAAAGTCTGTTTGAATTACCGTTGAGTGAGTCTATCACAATCTTCACACCAAGATGCTTAGCACTCAGGGTTTTGACCGAGTTTTGGGTGGGTTGGGTAGCCATAAAAAGTTACCAACCCACTCTGAATTCCAAAAAATTCTAAAAAATATATATACATATACATATGTATATTTACATACATTAAAGCAAGGATTCGGGCGATTCGTATTTTGGCAGACACCCGGGCACTACTTAGTCTTTGTAGATTAAGATCTTAGTATATTTCCTCCTATTGACAAGTGACGAAGTGTCTAAGCAATTACTTCTTAAATTCTGATAGAAAATAAAGGCTATAATAAACCTTGCTAGGGACTAGCAAGGAGTAAGCATGGGGGTATGATAACACTGCATATGGGGGTGATAATTCTGTTAAATATGGCCCATCTTAAGAATAAAAGTCACAACATAAGTAGAATGGGAGCATTGCATGCATCATATGCCAAGATTGCTTATAAAATAGTATTAACAGCCATTTGTATAATAACTTATCAAAGCAGGCCTCAGATGAGCAATCGGACTGCACAAATGGATTCAGAACGACGAACTGAGTCCAACGGACTCAAAATCGACCAAATCTGACATCCGAAGCTCCCACAATGGGCCCAAGAAGTTCTGATCGTTGATCTAATGATCAACAGCCCTCGATGCACCACGTGGCGCCCGCTCACCATGCGCCAGCTTCCACCTTCAACCAGAGATCAGATCTCAGCCGTCGATCTCTGATCGAACGGCTGAGAACCAAGCACAGGCCCGCGGTCGCCATGACAAAGTAGCGAGCGTAGAGCAGCAGTTAAAGCCCATGCCCACGCCCACGCAACGTGAGATTAAGCCACGCAGTGTGGGAATTCGAAGACAGCGAGGCGCGCGTTCTAAATTCAGTCGTAGATTCGCACGTGAATGGTGACGATAGCGCCACACGGTGCACCCTCAGGCGGCGATCGGCCATGCACGCGTGCACGCCGGACGACAACGCCCACGCGTACGTGCACTCAAGGCACGATCCGAGCACTCCCGGGCGAAGACCTCAGCCGTCCGATCTTCAATCGGACGGCTCTCATGCTACGCCCACGGATCGAGCACGAGGAAGAACGGCGCGGGCGAGCGATCGGCGGGCTGGGGTCTTCACTGACGTTTTCGGAAGGGTTTTAGCGACATCCCGGACGTCGCTAAAACCCCTTCTTCATTTGGAAAGCCCTTCTCCCTATTTAAACCCCTTCCAACCACTCATTCAAGGCATTGACTCCCCTTGTAGCTACTCTACCCCTCTCTTAGCTAGCTTTAGGCCCTCTTGTAATCGTCGGAGACGACGAGCCATCGACGGAGCCTTCTCCACCACCGTGGCTGCCTCGCCGCCCTCCCTCTCTCTCTTTCCTCCTGTCTTTTAAGCTTTACTTTACTTATGTTTAAGCATGTATCTGATGTTGTAATTTATGAACTTTCATGATTAATAAAGTTGTTTTCCATTCAGTTGCCTACTCTATTTCCTATTCAAGTTGCATGTTAAGAATGAAACGATCCTAACCCTAATTGCTCTCTCTCTCTCTCGCTTTTCACCCACACCTTTTCACAAGCAAAACTCTATTATTTTCGTGACAATAAGTGACAAGAAAAATCCGATTTTCATACCTCCCTAAGACCGACACTTGGACTCACATCCATTTCTTTACTTTAAAATCGGCGTTGCAAGTGCGAACTATAACGACACTTCTTAACACACACGCAAGAAAGCACATCAACATGTTAGTACAATAAATCTTCTTTTCATTAAAACATACAGGAGAGACAAACGTATTATTTGTACTTTTATACCAATTTATAGCAAATACAATCAACTATGCCAAAAATCAAAATAATCATATTCATCCAATCATTATTCAATTAATAATAAGTGAAGGAACAATCATCGATTAATTCGAATCTAATCGAAATAGTAATTAACTAATTTCATTCTAGTCTAGATAGTAATAACTTAATTTCAATTCCATCTAAATAAAATATTTTACAAACTCAGTTTCTACAAGAATTTAACATTAGGCCTCACAAATAATATCTGTTACCAACGACGATAGAATTCCAGCTATCTTCCTTTAATAGTTATTAAGGTAATAATTGATCATTTAAGAAAAATAATTTAATAATGCGGTGAACAACAAATTCCTTTTTTAACCCCTCACATGCTTTCAATATATATATTGATATGCTAAGACATTTCACAAGTTAGATCCGAAAAAAATGTTATTATTATTATTATTTTACACTTACAAGGATAGAAAACATGTCATGCCATTATTAACTAAGTAAACCATGTAATTCATCAAATAACCATGAGTATAGAAAGAAAGGGGTACCAAATGTGCAGTATCGTATGCTTAGTGGAGAATAATCTATCATTTTTCAAGTTATCGATGTTAATTATATATAATCCACTATTAACAGAAATACACTACCATAGATCATCTCATGAACATTTGTATGTCTTGAAAATATGTATGATATACATGTATATTTACACAAATGGTTGGGTGGTTCTACGAAAGGGTAAATGCTGCATGGGTACATAAATTAAGCAACACATGTTCACAACCAACATATCAAGTAGTGCTATGAATTGACGTGTTTGTTGGTTGGGAAATTTTATTACTCAACAAAACCACAAGCAAGGCCCTAGAAAACTATATGATTACAAGAATTATTCTACATACAAAGTGTTTAAGAGAATTCACCGTTATTTAAGAGATGTGTCATAGTATAAGACAAAATCACTCAAATCATTTAAATTTGTATCCTCAGATTCAGAAAATGAAGAGTCCAAGGTCGATCATAGGGACCCATATATGGCAATTTAATCTCACTAATCACAATTTAATCAGAAATATAAGCAATCATGACCAAAACTTTATTTAAAACAACTCAAAATGATATGTATATGAAATCAAGTATCACAGTGTAAAAAGAACGAGTTAAAATGGTATTTGAATCACCAAATTAACCCTTGAAATTAAGCTCAAGTATCTCAAATAAATGAACATCAAATTCAATCAAATATTCCACGTCAACCAAGTTAAATAATTCAACAATAGTTTTAGAACCAGCAAAACAAAGCTCCACAGAAGAGGCAAAGGCCTCCTCTCTCCTTCATGTCTCAAGGAAGAGGCAAGCACAGCATAGAGGCAAATGCCTCTCAGAATCTGCTAAGTATAGAGAGGCACGAAGGGAAAAAACCCCCTCCCTCTCTCTCTCTTTTTCTTCTTCTTTCTCTCAGAGACCTGGGTTAAGCCAGGTAATCAGTTGAGTAATCGGGCGTGAATAAGACCAGGCTTGCAGGTGTGGTCACAAGCGAGGAGTGCATAGAGGCAGGTAAGTGGGTGAAGGTGGCTGGGGACCCGTCCCCTGTGTCTTGGGCGAGGGGTCGATAGCACAATATCCTTTTATGCGTACGCGTGGCTTCTGATTTCCATGATATGGGACTATCTGTCCCATAGTCTTCCTCGCACAACAGCTGTAGGATGAAGTTCTGATTGTAGTCAAAGGAAGCGCCTACAGCTTCAATTGGTATCTTGGAGTGAAGCCTGGGAGTTAGCCGCGAATCTTAGGCGTGGATCTTAGAGGGATTATGGCAGGAGTGGTGCTGCCGAGGTCAGAGAAGGCAATGGCGGAGGCGGAGGTCCAGTGCTCACCTGAAAAGCAAAAGACAGCCTCGTGGCCACGTCAAATATACTCAGAAGGATCGCTGTGGAACGGCGAGTGTGTTGGTGGGTGCGGCGTAGCATGCAAGTGAGTGTGGAGGTCTGACGACCTCAAGACGGTGGTGCGAAGGTGCTTGTGTTGGGTGGAGTACGTAAGAGACCAATCCCCTTAATTACTTGAGGGGTTTTGGTCATGAGGATACGGAGAAAGTTTCTAGACCGGTGGAGGGCATTTTGGTGCAGAGAGGTGGCTTCATGAAGTTGTCGGAGGTACACCGGAGACGAGGGAGACAACAATGGCGCGGGAGTGAGGGCGTTCTGAAGTGTGTGTCGAGTGTGTGAATCAAATCAGTGGGAGATGCAGAGTTGAATGCGGGCGGCTGCAGACGAAGGGGAAGTGGAGGTGTCACCGGCTATGATTGGCTGGTATTGGAGATGAAAGTGACTCCAGGAGAGAGAACAGCAACGTCTGAAGGGAGAGAGAGCTCCTCGCAGGTATGGCAAGGTGCAGAAGAAGCTGGGGAAGATGGACCTACTACCTATAGTATGTGGTAGCAGGTGAGGAGACCGGGGGGAGGAGATCGCCAGAGCAAAGTTGGAGCCAATCAGAGGTACAGAAGAAGAGGGATTTTTGGGCCTAAAACTTGCTAAGGAGTTTGACTCTGCCTTGGGGAAGCTTTTATAGAGCTTCAGGCAAGCTTCCAAGCTTGGAAACAAGATTGCAAAGCTCGAATTTTCAGGAAAAAGATCCTTGAAATCCAAGGATTCGCACGAGCTTTTTGAGGGGATTTGGGATCAAAATTTAGGTTTAGACGAATTAGGACTTCCTCAGGATCATCCCTTCCAATTTTTTTTTTTTCGAAGCAAATCATCCCTTCCAATTTTGGAAGGGATTGGCCAACCAATCAGGGAGGAATCCTTGATTGAGAGCTCAAGTCTTGTGGGTTCACACCTACCATGGCAGCAGGGACCCATTTGAATAAAATGAAGAGAAGTTGGGGGGCTAAATGCAAGGATTTTGAAAGTTAAGGGCATGAATGAGAGAGAAAGAGTCAGATTGGACTAAAATGCAAACTAGGTCAAGATGGACTCTAATTGGGCCCAAATTTTGGTACAAACCTAATTTGGACCCAAGAAATCTGATGGTGAAGTTGGATTTCGATTTTGACCAAGTTTGACAAGAAAATTTGTGTAAAAACCTAAATTAAGGCAAAACTATGTCTGTGACTCTATTTAAAGTCAAGATGGGTTTCAAAGGTCAAATCAAAGGTACCAAACCTTAAGGAATATTTTATATGATTTTTAGAAAGTTTATATGGATTTTACTTTAACCTAACTTCAGTAATTGTTGCAGAAAAATCTACGCTAAAAGATTTAAGTTTTGAAAACCTATTGTTGTAGCGCAATTTGCGAGAAAAATCCATCAATAGATAATTTTAACCGAAACTCAAAAGGAATTCCGAGTCGACCACAGGGAGGCAGACGTTTGATTAAAAATCGTGTTTGATTTGTTGTCATGAAGTAGATTAGCTAGTTGAATTAAATCTACACTAGCTATCTACTTAATGAATAATTAATAGAAGAGAGAGAGAGAGAATGATACAAATAAAGAGAAAATAGCGAGAGAATGAACAGGTATTTCATAACCACAAAATCAAGTTCGTTACAACTACTCATTATACTAGAAAGCAATAAAAGAGAAGGTAGAGAGAAGTTATCCTCCTCGATGGCTGCTTGGAGAAAAGGCCACGTTGATGGAGCTCCCGGAAGAACGTAATGAGATGCGAGACAATGGAGAATGAAGACAAATGACGGAGGAAGTGGTAGGGCAACGTCGCAGCAGGATCCGCTTCCTAAACGGCGGTGAGAAGACAACTACAGGCGCTCAACAAACAGGGATGAGAAGGTGGAAAAATGCTAATTTTAACTCTAATGGAGCATCCCGGGTTTGGGACAAGCTCTTAGAGCTTTGGAGGGGGTGAGGGAAGAGAGGAAGGGATGAAGTGTGGGGGTCGTAAGCTATTTATAGGTGAAGAATGGAGGGGCAATTAGGTCATTTCCTGTTTAAAACATTAATGTTAGGGTCTTTAGTGACGGATTTATTCGTCACTAAATCCCATATGTGGCTAAAGGATGCGCATGCTTGCCCGCCGCTTCTCCTCCCTTGGCTTCAATGCACCCACAATCTCGAGATTTCGGCCAACCATCCTCGCATCCAACGGCTTAGAACGCGTGCGCCTCTTCTCCTTCGAAGGTTAAGAGGCGACGCAGCCTCTTCACCATTGTTGGATCAAGGATCAATGGCCCAAAATGCGCCATCGCGCGCCTTCACAACTCGCACCTCCCACACTTGAGATTGGGCATGAGATCAGGCATCATCTCGTGCGTCTAGCCAATTGGATCATCTATGCCATTGATGACCGATCAAACGGCTCGATTTCACGCTCGCAGCGAGGAGGAAGGCGTTGTGCAGCAGCTCGAACGCGTGTTTCCTGTGTAAACAATGCCTCGACCGCTATGCTATGCGCCTCCTTAAGGCAAATTCATGAATTCCTCCACGTGCTTTCTCGACCGTTGGATTTCAATCCAATGGTCGAGATCTTCCCTTGGCTTCGTTCTTTAAAGATGAAGGGCACGACTGGGACACATCTCAGCCGTTGGATCTTGATCCAACGGTTGAGATAGATCGGTATGTTGAGGAGGGAGAAAGTTGTGGGTGCTTTTGGTCAGTGTGGGTGGCTGAGATGGCACCACGTTTCGCCATCTTGGTCGTCCATCTTCTATGTCTTGTAGATGGTGCCATGGATGTCGAATTGGACCGATTTTCATGTTGTTGGGCTGCGATTGTCAATCTGAACCCATCCGTATAGTCAGATTTGTCATCTGAGGTATGGATTTACACCACCTGACCTCTTGACATTTGATCGTTCTCGGATTGCATCTAATGCTACAGAAGTCTGATCGAGGCGATCTTGAAGTCGTTGAACTCCGATCATAGCCCTGATCAGACCTATACGGTTGAATCTTCAATCTGAGGCCCTGATTAAATATCACCCTATTCTCTTACCATAAAAAGAGAAAATTAACGTAAACTTTATACAACCTAACCTAAATGCAAGATGATGCATGTTATGAAATATTTATAATGTATGATGCAACTTTACTCCTAAGAATACGCATAAATAGATGGTTTATGTGATATAAACATGTTTACATCAGTAATTTAGGCGGGTCTGAAATTCGGGTTTTTGGTTACTGTTGGACGTCGGAGGACTACGCTATCGGATTTGGTTTTGAAAACTTGTCGTTGTAGTTTGAATAGCGAAGAACTTAGGTTCAACAAATAAAATTTATATCGGAATAGAAATCCTGGGTCGAACTCAGGGAGGCTACGTCGATCAAAATTCGCAATTATATTTTTTTGTTTTTGTTTAAAGAGCAGAGTAATTACAATGCAATGAAATCAATACAAACAATCAGAGAGAGAGAAAGAAAACATCCACTTGAAGTTGCAAAATGTTTGTACATCTAAGAAAGCGAGAAATCACACTAGAAAGTAAGAAAACTATTACAACTAGAAAGCAGGAAAATTCTACTCTAGAAAGCTGGAAAAAGGAATGGGAGAGAGAAGTTATCCTCCTCAACAATCTCTTGGAGGACGAGCCAGACAAGACAATGCCTGGAAGACAAGGGATGGAGCGAGAAGAAGGAGGTCAAAGCAGGAGGAATGGGAACAAGGTAGCACGTCATCGTCATCATGGGATCCGCTTCCGGAACGATGGAAAAAAATTGATTTTATCTCTTGAGGAGCATCCCGAGTGTGGGACAAGCTTCTCTTGAGCTTTGGAGAGGGAGAGAAGAGAAGGAAGGAATGAGAAATTCGTATAGAGGGGGTCTCCTTTTATAGTTGCAAGGAGTGGGGACATTTTGGACATTTTAATTTGAAAATCATTAATATGGGACCTTCAGTGACGGATAAATCCATCACTAAGGGCCTGAATGTGGCCTTCGTGTGCGCGCGTCGCATGCCTCCTCTCCTCCGCGTCGTGCAATGCACGTGCATGTCCGTGTACTTATAGCCGTCCAATCAAGAGATCGGATGGCTTAAACCAACCTCACCCACGCCACGCCACGCGCCCGCGTGCGATCACGCGTCAGCGCCGCGCATCTGATCGCGAGTGGGCACTATCGCTTGCGCAGCGTCGTTCGATCCTCATCGTGCGGCTCCACTCGCCCGCGCGCCCGCTCTTCAATTTGAGGCATCGCGGCTTGAACGAACAACCACCTCTTCTAGCGAAGATGCCCAACCGCTGCATTGCGGGCGACTTTCTGTCACGTGGAGGATTTATGCACGCGATTTCGCAACCATTGGATGAGCATCCAATGGTCGAGATCGAGTGGGTAGGTGAAGAAGGAAAGGCAGCTGCGGCTCCTTGGGGCTGGTTGGGCGGTTGAGATGGCACCACATGGCACCATCTTGGCCTTCCATCTTCTAACTATTGTAGATGGTGCCACGGATGTCGGATTTGACTGATTTTTGTGTCGTTAGGCTGTGATCGTCGATTCGAATCCATCCATGCAGTCGAATTTGTCGTCTGAGGTGTGGATCATCACCATCTTGGCCCTTGATCTTTAGGGTTCCCCGATCTCTATCTGGTGCTACGGATGTTCTACTAGGGCAATCTTGAAGTCGTTGAACTCATATCGTCGCCCTGATCAGATCTATACAATTGGATCTTCGATCCGAGACCCCGATAAAAAGTCGTCCTATCCTTGACCATAAAAAGGAGACAATTACTGTACAATTTATACAACTTGATCTAAATGCATGATTATGCATGTTATGCACTATTTACAGTGTATGATGCTAATGTGACACTAAGAACATGCATTAATAGACATTTTAGGTTAATTAGATGTATGCACATCACACCCTCATGCCTATCTTTTGCTAGTCCCTAGCAAAAACTACATGCTATTTATAAAAGAATTAGGTTGGATTACTTAGGCATAAGTTATTTTCAACATTAAGAAATTCTTTTACTCAGGATCTGAACTTTCAAAGACACAACGATGCCCACGTATCTACCAAAATGCAGACCGCCTCAAGCCCTCACCTTATTCAAAGAAAATTTTCCTTTTCTCTTTTTCTTCTTTTCTAATTTTTTTGGATTTTTGAGTTTAGGGTTAAAGAGTGGCTTTCTATGACCATCCAACCTACCCAAGATTTAATAAGAACCCTAAGTTCTAAGCATCTTATTGTGTATGTGATAGACTCATTGATCGGAAATTAGAACGAACTTCGGGTTTCTATGCCTCTAGGTGACCTTAAAAAGAAAGTTTTGCCTAAAGGTGTATCTTTACGACCGATAGCTTTCTCCCTACTTTGATTTTTATGGGGTCAACACAAGGGTGAATCCAGTGTATATCTCCCCAACTTATTCTACTTCTTCGCTTCTTCCTAAGTCTTTTGGGAATTTTTAGTGCATTTCTTGAGCTGGGTTCTGGACAACCGGTTGATGAGCTGTTACCACCGACAACTTGGTAGCCATACTCGTGCGGCGAAGTGTGGCTTATTTCTTTTGTTTTCTTTTTCTTTTATCCTTTTCTTTTTCTTTTCTTTTTGACTTTCTTTTTCTTTTTTTTTTAAGTAGGTGGCTTCCCTACTCTAAGATTTACCTAAAGGCAGTAAGAAGAGAATGATCCAATGATTGGGCTCTGGACAACCTACCTATGGGCTGTTACCCACAATAACTTTCCAGCCATATCACCCTAGAAGGTTCATTAGCTACCCAATTTCCGTTAAAATCGTCGATCAACAAGTCAGTGAAAAGATAGTATGCAGATGCATTAGACTTAAAGTTCCCTCAAATCAGAGGACGGGTTGATAAGTCGTGTACTTATCACCCAAACTTATTTAATCACATTACAATAGAATTCAAGATGGCAAGGACTCGAAAAACAAATCCACATTTTAGTGGATACCCGGGCTGATTAAGCCCAAAGACCTGAAGGGCCTTTCTGTTCAGATCCTAATGTAATATTTCCTAAGATTGAAAAGTCCTAATGTCCAAGTATTCCTTCCTAATTCAATTATATATATATAAGACGAGAAATAGGATTTACAAGAATTTCACAGAGCTGACAAAATGATTCAAAAACGAATCCACCCCCCCATGCCTAGCTGATGCAATGCCCACATTGAGAAAAAGAGACATGAAAGGAAGGGTAGAGTACGGAAGATATCACCTGAATGTGAAGCTCAGGTTAGATCTGAGTCATATGTACAACTGCTGAGTTTAATGCTGTCAGCTAGGCGAAGTCCAACTAAAAAAGTTACAACATGGCTAGAGCAACCATGTCAAAGATGGGTTCTGGAAGTGTACGGTCAATAACAGGCTTCAGACATTGACCGTTGACTTTGAATGAATTACACATCTTCGGGTTAGAGATCTGAATGACTCCATTTGGAAAAATCTGGTTGATAATGAATGGGCTATTCCATTTCGACCTAAGTTTGCCGGGAAAGAGCTTAAGTCGATAATTGAATAACCAGACCTTGTAGTTCAGCTCAAAGCTCTTGCGGGAAATCAATTGGTCATGTAGAGCTTTGGTCCGAGCCTTGTAGTTCTTGGCATTCTCATGTGCATTATTTCTAAGCTCCTCCAACTCAGATAGTTGGAGTTTCCTGGTCTTCCCGGCTAAACTCAAATCTAGATTGCACTGCTTGATTGCCCAGAATTCCCTATGTTCAATCTCTACAGGTAAATGGCATGCCTTTCCATACACCAGATGAAACGGAGACGTGCCAATGGACATTTTATACGACGTAGGGTAGGCCCAAAGAGCATCCTTCAGCTTTTGAGTCCAGTCTTTGCGATCAGGCCAAACCATTTTCTGCAGAATATTCTTGATCTCCCGATTGGAGATCTCGGCCTGTCCATTCGTCTGGGGATGATAAGGTGTGGAGATTTGATGATTAACCCAGTATTTAGCCAGCAAATTATGAAACTGGGCATTAGTGAAATGAGTTCCACGATCACTGATGATGGCCCTCGGAATCCTAAACCTGCTGAAGATGTTCTTCTTGACAAAATCGATGACCACCTTGTGGTCATTGGTTCGGGTGGGAATCGCCTCAATCCATTTGGACATGTAATCAACAGTGACGAGAATGTACTGATGTCAAAATGAAGGAAGGGTCCCATGAAATCGATGCCCCAAACATTGAAGATTTTGACAAGAAGGATTGGGTTTAGGGGCATCATATCTCTCTTAGTTATGCTCCCAAGTGCTTGGCATCGGGAACATGACCATGAGAAATCCTAGACATCCTTAAATAAAGATGGCCAATAGAATCCAGATTGCAAAATTTTTGCAGCCGTCTTTTTCCTGGAGAAGTGTCCACCACACGCAAATGCATGGCAGAACTCGAGTATACTGTTGAATTTGTTCTCCGAAACACATCGGTGAATAATCTGATCAAAGCCGATGCGGTACAGTTCAGGGTCCTCCCAGAAGTAGTATTTGGCCTCAGATTTGAGTCTATCCCGTTGTTGCTTTGTCTAATCCAGGGGGATTTGACCAACGACTAAATAATTAACAATGTCAGCAAACCATGGGGTTTGGACGCATGAAACTGTAAGGATGGTTTCGTCCGGAAAAGTATCAGCAATCTGGATGTCCAGACGAGAAGAATCACTTAGAAGTCTCGACAAATGATCTGCCACCACATTCTGTACCCCAGATTTATCCTTGATTTCAAGATCAAATTCTTGAAGCAGAAGAATCTAATGAATAAGCCGATGTTTGGCATCCTTTTTACCAAGAGATGTCTCAAGACCGAGTAGTCAGTATATATAATGACGTGAGACCCTAAGAGATAAGTCCTGAATTTCTCCAAAGCTAATACTACAGCTAGTAATTCCTTCTCAGTAACAATGTAATTCCTCTGGGCCTCGTCCAGAGTTTTACTAGCATAGTAGATGACAAAGGGCTTCCTATCAACTTTCTAACCCAAAACAGCCCCAACCGCGTAATCAGAAGCATCGGTCATGATCTCAAAAGGGGTTGTCCAAACCGGTGGTTGCAACACTGGATCACAAGTGACTACCATTTTAAGAAAATCAAATGCCTTACGGCATGATTCGTCGAAAACAAATGGTGTTTCTTTGGCGAGAAGATTGCTCAGAGGACGAGCAACCTTCGAAAAGTCTTTGATGAATCTTCTGTAGAATCCCACATGACTAAGAAATGATTGAATTTGTTTAACAGATGTGGGAGGAGGAAGTTTAGCGATAGCATCAACCTTAGCTTTATCCACTTCAATTCCCCGTTCAGAGATTACATGACCCAAGACAATGACTTCTTGTGTCATGAAATGACTCTTTTCCCGTCTAAGGACCAATCTTGTTTTGATGCATCGTTTAAGAATCATTTCAAGATTAGCTAGACAAGAGTCAAACGATTCTCCAAAAATAAAGAAATCATCCATGAAGACTTCCATAAACTCTCCCACCATGTCAGAGAATATGGCTAGCATACACCTTTGAAAAGTCGTAGGTGCATTGCATAAACCGAATGGCATCCTACGAAAAGCAAAGGTTCCGTAGGGACAGGTGAAAGTAGTTTTTTCCTGATCCTCGGGATGGATAGGAACTTGGTTGTATCCCGAGTAGCCATCAAGAAAATAGAAGTACTTCTGCCCAGCTAATCTTTCTAAGATTTGATCAATGAAAGGCAGAGGGAAATGATCCTTTTTTGTGGCCGTGTTCAGCTTCCTATAATTGATACAAACCCTCCAAGAGGAAGCTGAACGAATTGTGACAGATTCTCCTTTCTCATTAGTCACAACGGTAATCCCGACTTTCTTGGGAACAATCTGCACGGGACTTACCCAAGGACTATCAGAGATCGGATAAATGATTCCTGCATCAAGCCACTTAATAATCTCCTTCTTGACCACTTCTCGCATATTTGGATTTAATCTCCTCTGCATCTGGCGAGAAGGGTGGGATCCATCTTCCAAAAATATTCTATGATTGCAGTAACATGGCTCGATCCCCTTAAGGTCATGAATGGTCCAACCAATTGCCTCCTTGTGTTCCTTCAGGATCTTAATCAATTTAATCCCCTGCTCCTTTGTTAATTTAGCATTGATAATCACAGGGAGAGTCTTGTGTGGCCCGAAAAACTGATATTTAAAATTCTCAAGCAATGGTTTCAGTTCGAGCTGGGGCGAGCTGATGATTGAAGGTAAGGAAGATGTTGATGACTCATCAAGAGGAAGAGGTTGAGAGTGAACAAAATCAATCACCTCTTCAGAAGATGGCAGGTCTGCCATAGAGGGTTGCAGGTCCAATTCATCATCAAAGGAGGAACTTTCAAATGCAGAAACCATCATACAAGTTTCAATATTCACATTATCGTCCTCAAATTCCTCAATAAATCCACAATCCTCAAATTTATTAATCGCCTTAAAAATATCCAATTTCATTCATTGATCCCCAAAGGCGATTTCCATGCTACTGTTTTCACAATTAATGTTGGCCTTAGCGGTAGCCAGGAATGGATGCCCCAGAATGATGGGCGTGTTCTTCAGATTTTCAGGTACATCCATGTCAAGGACAAGGAAATCTACAGGAAAATAGAAATTCTTAACCTTAACAATAACATCTTCAATAACGCCTCGCAAATTTGTGATCGAACGGTCCACTAACTGCAGCGTTACTGAAGTCGGCCGAAGTTCACCTAATCCAAACTTCTCATAAAGAGAAGTCGAAATTAGGTTGATGGATGCACCCAGATCCAGCAGTGCTCTATCAAAAGTGTAATCTCCGATGACACAAGAAATCAACGGAGCACCTGGATCTCTCTTTTTCTGAGGGAGGTGGTGCAGGATAATACAACTAGCCTGCTCAGAGAGTACCACCATCCTCGGAACAGATTCTCTCGACTTATGCTTCCGTGTACATAAATCCTTTAAAAATCCCGCGTAAGCCGAAATATGCTTGATAGCGTTGAGGACCGGGATATTGATCTCGACATTCTTGAAAATATTCAGAAGCTCCTCATTACTATCAATAGACTTCTTCTTCCTTGATCTGATCAAGGCTTTTGGAAAAGGAACATGAGTCAGATCTTTAGAATTAGGTTCTTGAGCCTTGATTTTTTCTCCAGAGTTCTCCTTTCTCTCCTCAGGTTCTTCAAGATTCGGTAAATCAAAATAGTGTGGTTGTGGATCCTGAGTTTGTTTACCACTCCTCAAGGTAATAGAATTTGCGGATGCATATGAATTTGGGTCTTGGGGAGGGTTAGGAAAGATTGGAGGGGCTTCATTAGCCAAGAATCATTGATTTGCAGAAGAAGAAGAAGAGGAAGGACCCTGCTCAACCACCTGAGCATGTGCGTGTGGGTCCCTCTGATTTCCATACCCATGGGCTTGGTTGCACAGGTTCAGGATATTTCGCAGGTTGGGTACAGGTTGGGATGGTAGAGATCTAGGTTGACTAGAGTTAGCTATGAGCCTGGTTAGCAAGTTGTCCAGCGAGGTTTTCATTTGTTGCATGAGCTAGAGCATGGATCCTTGCATCTCTACCATTTGTCGGTTCAAATTAGCCTGCCCTACAGGTTGATGGGCATTCAAGGCTAGCTGATTGACTTGATTCAGGGGCAACTGAGTATAAACATGACCCTAACCCATTGGTCGTTGTGGAGCATAGTTGCTAGGTCGAAATTAGGTCTGCTGCCCCAGGTTTTTCCAGGAGAAGTTAGGGTGGTTTCTCCAACCAGGATTATAAGAATTAGAGTAGGGATTGGATCTAACTTTCTCCTATACAGCACAAAATCCTCATAAGGTAAGGATGGAGAAAAAGAAAGGGAAAGATCAAAGAAATTGGGATCAAAGGTCCTAATTTGGAACCCGTGGGGTTCCGAATAATGCTGGCTCGCAAGTTGAGCTGCATCAAGTTGATTCACGAACTCCCATCCAGAAGGAGCTCGCGATGAATGGAATCCTGAATTCTGGGATTGAGTGGATCAAGAGTTGTTTGTTGAATTTCCAACCATCCACTCCTCCATTCTCTTAGCAACCAAGTCCACCTTATCAAGTTTATTACAAATCAATTCCATATCGAATGAATGAGAGTCGTGGACTTAATTAACATTCAATCTGGGCTTCTAGGACCGGTTAAAAGTATCCATGGAGGCATGATTGATGAAATTCTCACTCATTTCCTCAAACAAATCGTGCACGCTATATGCATCTTTGTTGAGGAAATTGCCTCCGTAAGAAGCATCCATGTGATTTCTAAGTTGCTCAGTCAACCCATAGTAGAAGATCTGCACGAGTTGCCATTTTGACACCTCGTGGTGTGGACATCTCCGCAATAGGTCCTAGAATCGCTCCCAGGCCACATGAAACTGCTCCCCTGGTCGCTGAGTAAAAGTAGTAATTTGCCGTCTCAAAGCATTGGTACGTCCGACAGGGAAGAATTTCTTCAAAAAGGCCAATTTTAACTCATTCCAAGTTGCAATTGGTCTTCCTATAATCCTGTACTAATGAGCGGCTTTATCCCTAAGAGAGTGGGGGAAGAGCCTCATGATCATTTGCTCCTCATTCACATTTTGCGCCTTGGTGGTCTGGACCAAAGTGGTCAAGTCCTCCAAGTGCTGAAACGGGTCTTCAGAGCCAAGCCCATGGTAATGTTTGATCAGGCTTAACACCTGGGGCTTAATTTCTATGTCTCCGGTAGGAATCTGGATGCCGAGACGTTCCCCGTAATTTGAAGGATCATAAAAATCCTTCAAGGGTTGAGCACCCTGCATTCTCTGGAACCATTCTTGCATTCTTTACATTTGTTCCAGCTGCCTTCGAACTTCTTCCTGTGGATCCCGGGACAGAGGAGGCTGTTGATTGGCCATGGGACCGATTTGGCCAAAATCCAATATACACCTCCTAGAATACTTTAGTGGTCCTTCCAATCGAGGATTCAATGACCTTCTTCCCAGCATAAACTAGGAAAAGGTCGGAAGGACTAGGGATAAGAATCCTGCAGCACAACAAAACAAGCCTGTCCTTAAGAGGGCTAGCCTAAAGACCTACAGACCCCTAAAACCTGTCTTGAAATAAAGAAATGATTTGATCTACTTCTGTCCGTTTAATCCAACCAGTTAGAGGGAGAAACTGAGGAGAAGGTTCTCCCTTCGGCTTGTGCCTCCGGTTCCTAGTGTACCCCCAACTGCGATCATTTGATTCAGCTCCCCTAGCTAGACATCAAATTGAACAGTAGAAACAAACTAATCAAAAATAATCTCATTCTGGGCTCCGAAGAGCGAGTCAAATCCTTAAGGCCAACGTCTACTCCATTTTATTTAGGACTAGGTTTGAATGTGCTTTGGAATGTGATGGGCCCTTTATCTGGGTTGTGCCCTTAATGATTGATTGATGTGTGTGTGTGTGTGTGCACAACCAGTGGTTTTCAAGAAAGAATATTTTGTTGATGCGGTGAATTTTAGGATTCAAATCTTGCTTAGTAGCTTTTAGGATTCAACTTTAGGTATTTTCAAACAAATTTTGTTGGCACACCAGGCTTTTGAAAGCACAGGTGAAGATGTTTTCCTTTGAAGCTTAAAAGAATGTGGACTGCCTGGTAAATCCCTAAGAGTTGAACCTATGTGGCAGCTACTTAATGAGTTGATTTTATGTTGAGTGGTGTGGCCCAAACAACTCAAACAATTGGCCACAGTTGCACCACTAACTTAGGCACACAAAAATGGTTAACCTAGAATGATTTCTACTTTTTTATGTGTTGATTTGTGTGTACCGATTCCACAGATCAGAATCCGATTTAGTAGAAGAAAATCAAGTAGGTTAAGTGCCTTGAATGTGGGTGTATGTTGTGTGTATGTTGAAAATTACCCCACAAAATTATCTTGTTATTTTTTTATATAAGCGAGGGTGAAATGTGAGTGTGAGTGGAAATCCAAACAACCAAACTAATCTTAGGATTTATCTAAACACCTAGGTTAATTGGAATTTGAATTTAATGTGACAAATGAAATCTATGGAGGGGGAAGAATGGGGAGCACTTATAGTCCTCTTCAACTGCACTTTACTTCGATCTACCACTTGACGATTCCCTGGTAGAGGTCTCTACAAAATAATAGACACAAGAGAAAGCAAGTTAGAAGACAGTAAAGAGCGTAAAATGTGAAAAGAAGATCGGAAAATCGTTGCCTCCCCGGCAACAGCGCCAAAATGTTGGACGTCGGAGGACTACACTATCGGATTTGGTTTTGAAAACCTATCGTTATAGTTTGAATAGCGAAGAACTCAGGTTCAAAAAATAAAATTTATACCGGAATAGAAATCCCGAGTCGAACTCAGGGAGGCTACGTCGATCAAAATTCGCAATTATATTTTTTTTATTTTTGTTTAAAGAGTAGACTAATTACAATGTAATGGAATCAATATAAACAATCAGAGAGACAGAGAGATGAAGTTTCAAAATGTTTGTACATCTAAGAAAGTGAGAAATTACATTAGAAAGCAGGAAAACTATTACAACTATAAAGCAGGAAAATTCTACTCTAGAAAGCTGGAAAAAGGAATGGGAGAGAGAAGCTATCCTCCTCGACGATCGATTGGAGGATGAGCTGGACGAGACCTCGCCTGGAAGACGAGAGATGGAACGGGAAGGAGGTTGAAGCAGGAGGAACGGGAACGAGGCAGCACGTCATCGTCGTTGCGGGATCCGCTTCTGGAATGGGGGCAAAAAATTGATTTTATCTCTTAAGGATCACCCCGGGTGTGGGATAAGCTTCTCTTGAGCTTTTGAGAGGGAGAGAAGAGAAGGAAGGGATGAGAAATTCGCATGGAAGGGATCTCCTTTTATAGTTGCAAGGAGTGGGGGCATTTTGGACATTTTAATTTGAAAGTCATTAATATGGGACCTTTAGTGACGGATAAATCCGTCACTAAAGGCCTGAACGTGGCCTTCGTGTGCGCGCAACGCACATGCACGTCCATGCGCTTACAGCCATCCGATCAAGAGATCAGACGGCTTAAAGCATCCTCGCCCGCGTCGTGCGCCCACGTGCGATCACGCATCAGCGTCGCGCGTCTGATCGTGCATGGGCGCTATCGCTCACACAGTGCCATTCGATCCTCATCGTGTGGCTCCGCTCGCCTGCGCACCCACTATTCAATTTGAGGTATCGCGGCTCGAACACGCAATCGCCTCTTCTCGCGAAGATGCCCAACCGCTGCGCTGCGGGCGACTTTGTGTCGCGCGGAGGATTTTTGTGCACGGTCTCGCGACCGTTGGATGAGCATCCAACGGTCAAGATTGAGCAGGCGGGTGAAGAAGGAAAGGTAGCTGCGGGTCCTTAGGATCGGTTGGGCGGCTGAGATGGTGCCACATGGCACCATCTTGGCCGTCCATCTTCTAAGTATTGTAGATGGTGCCACGGATGTCGGATTTGACCGATTTTCGCGTCGTTAGGCTGTGATCGTCGATTCGAATCCATCCATGTGGTCGAATTTGTCGTCTGAGGTGTGGATTATCACCATCTTGGCCCTTGATCTTTAGGGTTCCTCGATCTCTATCTGATGCTACAGATGTTCTACTAGGGCAATCTTGGAGTCGTTGAACTCCAATCATCGCCCTGATCAGATCTGTACGGTTGGATCTTCGATCTGAGATCCCGATAAAAAGTCATCCTGTCCCTGACCATAAAAAGGAGACAATTATTGTACATTTTATACAACTTGATCTAAATGCATGATTATGCATGTTATTCACTATTTACAATGTATGATGCTAATGTGACACTAAGAACATGCATGAATAGACATTTTAGGTTAATCAAATGTATGCACATCAGTTACTGTTAATTCTTAAAATGTGCGAAAATCCATTTCTATCTACATGGACCCACTTATTAGACTTTAATGCTCATTTGACCTTTAATTCACCCCTAACAAACCCCTTGGTTATTTTGTATTCATGATATTCTGCTAAAATTACATAATTAACCCTAATTTCTTGTTCTCTTCTCAAAATAACCTAAAGTGGAGTTATGACCTTCAGATGGTTATGTAGGAGCATTTATCTTTTAAGCCTGACTAAAAGAGGCCAGTTAGGGCCTATGATGGTGTTCCATCACTAGGAAATTATTCGATTACTTCTTGAGATCACATCCAGACCAAGTAATGCCCTAACGAGACCCTTGATCTGCTCAGCCCAAAGGCTGAAGGAATAATGTTAACGATGGATCAAAAAGCAAGACTAAATGAAATAGAGAAAGGATCAAAAATCAAGAAGAGAATTAGGTCGGAATACTATGGAAAATCAAGGCTACGAATACCGCGTCACTATGCAGCTGAGCACACCATCCATGATACAATATGAACGTCTATATGGCCTGTCTGGGTTATTTTATGATTAGTAGGGTGACATTGCTCTGATACCATCTGTGATGACTCAGGTTTCGTCACTTAGCGGGACTCGGGTTGTCACAATCTTAGGCCTGATTTGTTATTTTTTTCTTTCATCCTTTCAAAAGTTGTAACATTGATTGATGTTGTACATCTTCTTCATGAGTTTCTCAACTGCTTGAGATCTTAATTTTTCTTAGCATGAATCAATTTGTAAATTTGAATCTTGAGTGAATTTTGAGTTTAGTTCTACAGGTAAACTTTTAAGGATAGGGTCATCAAGACTTTCGATAATTATGATGTTATCATTTTCTGGGTCTAATTACTGAAAAGTCACTAATCTACTTTTTGTTTTGCTCCAAAAACGTTTAGTTGAAAGTTCAAGTTCAACAAGGATCTCGAAAGCAGTTGATCATTTTCAAGTTAGCTCGAGAAGATAGATGAGTTTGATTTGTAATCAAGTAGAGAAGGGCTGATGGACTTGAAATCACATCTAGATTGCAGGTTTTGCTATGTAGATTGAGATGTGAATTCATAAAGTTGAGCTTGATCATAATTAAATTCTTCACGTGCATATTGAGGTTGAAAGTTAGAGTACAGATCATTTAAATAACCAAGCCGATCTCTATTAGGATTACTTATAGAGAGACTACCTTAATGTGATCCACTCGAGATGGCCTATTGATCGGGAGATTTCTCTTGGTAGAATGATGTATCAAAAAAAATACGTCGAGAAAATACGTCGTCGCAGTAAAATCGTGTGGTGGAAAAATCCTAAACAAAAATATTTATCAGAAAAACTAACCATGGTGGATTAGGTCATATCCACAAGAGGAATAGACTAATAAATTCACTATATCTCACAAACACAATTGCAAATTTCTAAGGAAATTCGTGGAGTATTTGATGTGTTTAATCTTGAATGCAAGAGAGAGATAGAGTAAAACCAATCATAGCGAGCATGGAAATAAAGAGAATCATGAGGAGTTCGTAGCAAATGCCCATATAATGCATTATAATATTCAACTCAACTCAATATACTTGGCAATGGCTGAAGAATGTAATAACTAATGCACCAGGTATTGTAGCAAAACAGGGGAGCTCCTTGGAGGAGCTCCCACGCACGAACAGAGGTGAGGCTACCGGCAAGACCTTCACTAGAGGTCAGCGGGACGGGGCCACATCGAGCGGTGGTCGCTGTGAGGATCGGGACGGCTATCAACGAATGGACGGTGAGGAGGCAGCCGATGGGGGGCTGTTGCTATGAAGTAGCTCCATGCATGGCAGAGGCACGCAAGGGGCAACTGTGGTCACATGCGGTGGATGCTCTCGAGGGCACGCACTGGAGGTGTTGGTGTGTGGTGGAAGGGCAACACGCACGGCTGCGCGGGAAGCGGTGGTGCAAGCAGAGATGGGTTTCTTCTTTCGTGAAGTAGGTGGAGGAGGAAGAAGAAGATGTCGGGTGTCTCCGGCCTACGATGGCCTCGCGTGGCTGATGCGTGAGGGCACGCTGCTGCCGGTGGGTGGAGGAGGTGGCACCGCTGTAAGGGTGTGCACGTGAGGGTCGGCTGTGTACGGTGAGGCACCAGTGGTTGCGGCCGGATGTGGGAGCTGATGGATGTGGAGGACATAGGCCACGCATTGCAGAGGAGGTAGCACCTCTGTTGCCATCGGTGAGTGCATTGGGCACAGGCTGATGTGGGTGCCGGTGGTGGTGGCCACTCCTCTGCTGTGAAGCACGAACGTGGAGAGTGAGAGCCAGAGGTGTAGGCCTCTAAATGTCCGAGAAGGTTCCCTAAGGTCTTAAATGAAGGGAGAGGGGGCGTACCTTCCCTGTTGGTCGACGAACGCAGTAGAGGACAATGCGGTTGTAGGGGTGGTTCATCGTCAAGGTCGTGGACGAGACACGATGATGAACGTCGAGGCAGAGTCATCACAGTTGTGGGTGTCAGTGCTGTCACCACCGACCACGATGTCGGTCGATCGCAGTAGGGACGAGACGCGATGGTGATGTCATAGATGGGGTGTCGTGGATGGTGCACAGTAGTTACCAGTGAAGGAGAGGTTGTTGTTCGTGGAAGGATGGCCCTCCTCCTCATGAGGAGGGAGATGATGCTCGAGAGGGAGTTTCCTCCCCGTGGAGAGGGAGATGAAGATCCCCTCTTCCCTGTTATATATAAAGTGAGAAAGAGAAAGAATCAAAGAGAGAATATCAGTGAGGGAGAGAGATTATTGGGGAGAGAGAGAGGAAGAAAAATAAGGAAGTTTCTCTTTTTTTTATTTTCATTTTGTTTCTTTCCTTTCCTCTTGTGTGTGGTTTCCAAAACTTCCATGGGGAAGATTCTAATTAGGAGAGAGTCATCTCCTTCCCAAAATTGGAGATGGGAATTGAAGAGCTCTTTCCTTTCTTACATGTAACAAATTAAATCTCTGAAAATGACATTAAGGTATGATTCCATCTAGATTGACCCTTCCATAATGACCTGGATTTAATTGATTAAGATGTAAAAATTGATGCAATGCATGAAATGATAATTCTGCAACTTTATTAATTTTATCCATGCAATGCATGATTTAGATTACATTTTCATTCCACTAATGAAGTACTTAGGCTCTAATCTAGTCCACTAAAGTGGGCCTACCAAATACCCCCATGCCTAAGTTTTGCTAGTCCCGAGCAAAATCATATGAAACAGACCAGATCTCTAGGCCAGATTTTACCATCAGGATGCCTTATCGTGCCACACCTCTAGAGATTAGATCAAAATACCAACCATAGGCCTAAAGGTACTCAAGTACCGGCCAAGATACAGACCTAACCAGCTTCAGCCTTGGGTCTGCCACAAAGGTTTCTAAGGCCCGCAAAAACTACCCAGATGTTCATTGACCCCAGTGGTTAAAGCACCAGTGCGTATGTGTAGCAAGTCTAGCTTCAATTTGCTAGTTCATTTTTAAGAGAGATAGAGAGAGATGTGATTTCAAGAGTTTTCTCTCTTTCTTTTTAAATTCCCCTAAACCCAACATCGAATTGTCCCTAAACACGATTTGTATCGGATTCCTTATCCCCACCATCAATCCTAGCAGGGTCCCTGAAAATCGATGCTTCGAGATAGCATTGCCCATGGCAACCCCAAGAACCCTGGCTTTCGACAATCCAGGATAGTGCTGCCATGGAGTTCTGTAGCTAAATTCAGATCCTGGCAATCAACATTTCAAGATCATGCCGCCCATGGCACCTAAACCAACACAAGCTGCTTCCGTGGCCCCAGTAGGTGATGAGGCGTGGCTTATCATAGCTAAAATGCCCAAGTTAAGAAAGAAAATAGGTTAAACATTATTGAATTAACACATGAAATGGGTTAAGTGTGGGAAATAAAGAAAAAGACCTAAAACATCAATTTTGTGTTCAAAATGCAAAATTAGGTCATTAAATGAGATATTCTATTCAATGATGATCCATTTGGAAATTGAACAAACATTTGGGCTCAAAACTTCAAATCAAAAGCACAATTATCTTTTAATGTGTTCAATTAAGCTTCAAAAAAAACTTGGTACTATTTGGACATCAATAGGACCTTGCATTTAGAGATTCACATTTAGTCCCTTCATATATAACCTTTCATTCATTAGAAAACGTGCCAGGGACTCATTTGATAGCCATAAGGACTTGATTGTAAGATTCCAGGGATGGCTCTGTAATGCTTTTATACCACTTATGGGTCTCTATGCAAAAATCCTACCATTTCAATTGAGGACCATTACTACAATTTGCCCAATAGAACCTGAGAGAATGGTGCACCTCTTGGTGCACTATTCATCGATGAACACGGCTCATCCCAGCCGTTCACTCCGTGATCCTTCGATCTGATGGCTCTAACGGATTCGAAGCATCATGCAAATTTGCGCATAGCTTCACCATCCTCTCCAGATCCCATCTAATGACCCATCTTTTATTTGGTTGTTCCTACCCCCCTCTCCTCTCTTCTTGACCATAGATGCCCTAAATGCCTAATCCTACCTAGCGGTGACTTGAATCACTCTCAAAGTCTACTTAAGCTCCTTCCTGAGCTCACGCGCAAAGCATCGCTCCCTCCTCCTTGAGTGATCACTTCGTCTAACCATCCATCAACTCCCTCCTTCTTTGGTGGCCTATGACAGGGACTACTTTCTCCCTCATTTCATCGCCTTTAGCCGCTGACAGCTGGCCCTTGAGAGTCACCTTCATCCGCTGGAGGTCTTCTCCCATTTCGTCCTCCTTAGCCTCCGACTTTAAATCTAGGAGAGTCCCCTTCCTCTGATTAGTTAGGTTTTCAATGCTTTCTTAGTATAGTTTTACTGCTTTCTAAATAAATTGTAGTGTTAGATTAGCTTACGAGTAGAGTAATTTAGCTATGATCCACATCTCTCAGATCAATTCAGATCAGAGAGACTTTCATACATATCATCAACTCATTTTTCTCCCCTTTCATTCCATTTGATCGCCTTCTTTTTCCCTCGATTTGAATTTCACTGATCATCCATACATTTAGGTCTAATTTCAAACCTGAAAACCTTGGTTCTTAGATCTGAAATTAGCACCAAAAAGTACTTTGGGGGGTCTGATCGCTAAAATATGCGGTTTGTTAATTAGGCAATTTAATGTCGTTGCAACGTGTAAATCCGCTTTCACTTTTAAATTTGTAATACCTAGATAGTGGGGTATCTAGGGTCGTCCTTTAATTCTCTTGCTTACAAATTAGGTCTCAACTTTCTTTTTGGTCTTTTCAACTATATCATTTTTTTTTAGGGTTTTGAAATAACGAGGGAAAACATGAGTTGTTGGCAAAAAAGTAAATAACAACTACGATTACTAAACTAACACCTAAGTGACAAGTAATTCCTCTTCCTAAGCTCACTCTAGGCACGTGGAGGCCTAGAGTAATTAGGGAGAGGGAGTGAAGAGTGATAGAATCACAACAATCAAAATGCAACTAAAAGAAATTGAAAAGAAGGCAACTAGATTAATGAGAAAGTGTTTTATAGAAAAACCTAGTAGATGAATGCTTCTACTGCTAGAGAATTGCAATAAATAAAATAAAACACAAATCCTCCAGATAGATGGTGAAGAAGAGGGCTTCTTGCAACAAGTTTGGTAGCTCCCGAGCTAGAAAAGAGTCCTCCAACTCCTTCCTTGCTATGCTCCGCAAAGGTGATGTCCTCCAAAGCAAGCCCTACGGGGGCGTGCCCTAATGTTGAACGTACGAGTTGCTATGCTAACGTGTTTCGTTTTTTAAACCTTGCTGTCGTAGCTTGAAAGCGAAGAACTCGTGTACAACAAATAAAATTTATACCGAAATGGAAATTCCTGGTTGAACACAAGGAGGCTACGTCGATCTATATTCGCAATTATATATTTTTTTAGAATTTTTCTTGAAAAGCGAGGCAATGTAATTACAATGAAGCCATAACAACAATCAGACTAAAAAGGGAGAGAGAGAGAGAGAGAGAGAGAAAACATGCATTCAATAATTCAAAATGTTTATATAATAAAACCAAATAAGAATTACACTAGAAAGCAGGAAAATTCTACACTAGAAAGCTGTAAAGAAGAATTGGAGAGAGAAGTTACCCTCCTCGAAAATTGCTTGGAGGACGAGCCGGATGGGACGACGCCTAGATGAAGGAGGACGGAGTGGAAGGAGGATGAAGTAGGATGAAGGAGAATGAGGCAGCACGTCATCATTGTTGTGGGATCCGCTTCCGAAAGGGGACGAAAATTTGACTTTATCTCGCGAGGAGCATCCCGGGTGTGGGACAAGCTTCTCTTAAGCTTTGGAGAGGTAGAGAAGAGAAGGAAGGAATGAGAATTTCATGTGGAGGGGGTCTCCTTTTATAGTTGGAAGGAGTGGGGGCAATTTGGTCATTACATCTTTAAAAACATTAATTCAGGACCTTTAGTGACTGATAAAACCGTCGCTAAAGGTCTGAACGTGGGCGTAGTGGGCGATGCGCGTGCGCCCGCTCGCTTGCCCAAGCGCGCAACAGACACGCACGTCCGACCATTCTCAATCGTCCGATCGTGAGATCGGACGGCTTAGATCACGCTACACCTGCCTCCTCAGCGCGCACCCTATCGCATGCGATGCCGCGTTACCGCCACGCGTGCAATAGTGTGTCATCTTGACTGAGTGCGCGTGGCCGTTGGATCGCGATCGTGCGGTCGATCGAAGGCGTGCCCCTGCTCCAAATTCCATGTGGCGAGGCTCGAACGCGCGCTCTTGCTTCGCATTAGAGCGCTCGACCAAAGCATTGGGGGCACGTTTGTGTCGAGCTCTTGACTTCAGCACGGGCGCGTCGCAGCCATTGGATCTTGATCCAACAGCAAGGAAGGGCATATGCGGGGGCTTCAGCGGTTGCGTGCGGGAGATTGGGCAGCCGAGATGGCGCCACGTGGCACCATCTTGGCCGTCCATCTTCTAGATGAGGTAGATGGTGCCACGGGTGTCGGACGGACTCAATTTTTGTGTCGTTAGGCTGCGATCATCGATCCGAATCCATCCGTGCAGTCGGATTTGTCATTTGAAGTGTGGATTTACACCATCTTGGCCCTTGATCTTCTAGGGTTCCCCAATCACTATCTGATGCTACAGATGCCTGATTAGGGCGATCTTGGAGTCGTTGAACTCCAATCGTTGCCCTGATCACATCTGTATGGTTGGATCTTCGATCCAAGGCCCCGATAAAAAGTTTGCCCTGTCCAAGCACATAAAAGGAGACAATTAACCTCCATTTTATTCAAACTACTCTAAATGCAAGATGATGCATGTTATGCAATATTTATAGCATACAATGCAATCCTGTAACGAGCGTGTGGCGCAGACGTATTTTAAGACGTCTGGAGGGTTGTCCAGACGTCTGACCAGACATCTGGGATAGTTTCCAGACGTCTGGAAATCCATTATTTTCGACTCACGAGAGTCGTCTGCACGCCTGAGCGCGCAGACCGCATATTCGCCTTCTCCCCTCCTGCGGCTGCAGGATTCCCCTGCCGCGAATCCTTCTCTCTCCTCTCCGCGCGGCCTTAAAAGGGCACGCCTCCCCTCCCGTCTCCACCATCTTCTCCTTCTTCTCCTTCAGCCAGTGAGCGTGAGCGTGAGCGTGAGTGCGAGCGCGAGGGCGGCAGCGGCGGCCGCAGTGAGCGCGGAGGAGGTGCGGCGTGCGAGGGCGAGCTCGCATGGAGGGCGCAGGGGGCGCGGAACGACGCGGAGAGGGACCTGCTGCAGTCTGAGCAGCAGGCGCGCGAGGTGCGACGCGGGCGGCGTCGCGAGCGGAGGCCGAGTAGCACCCTGATTCTGGAAAAATTTCTAGAATCAGACGTCTGGGTTGATAGGCAGACGGCGAGGACGACGTCTGGTAGCTCATACAGACGTCTGAAAGGTGTGTATTCCGCTTTCTTCTTCCTTCCTGTCGACCGACCGTACTAAGGGAGGAGTTGGCTGTGCACAGGTTCGCTGATTCGCCATCCTTTGCGAATCAGACGTCTGGAAGTTGTACCAGACGGCGGGAGTGACCTCCAGACGTCCGGGGTTACCATCGGACGTCTGGGAGCTAGGACAGACGTCCCCGCAGACTTCTGGACGTCTGGGAAACCACACTGAACAGGTAATTCTCTGATCCACTGTTTAAGACGTCTGGAAGAAGTTCCAGACGTCTGATTTTGCACAGTATCGTCTTTTTCGACCCGTTTAGGGCCCGTTCGGGCTCCGTTTTCCGTGATTCGAGTTGCGTTCTTTTCAGAATTAATTCCTCTACCTGTCTACAGTAGCTATACACTGTTTTGAGACACTCCTTGTGTTTGATCCTTGTGATAGGACCTCATTCAGTTGCAGTCTTGAGAGTCGCGGAGGCACGCAGGATTCCCGATCACGCCCCCATTACTCCCGTTGTACCTGGTAGAGTGGCTTAAGTTTATTATTAAAATCTGTTAAACTATGGAACCATAACTAGAATCTAGGACATTGCATGAATCCTAGGAATGAGAAATGTATGGAATGATAGCTCCTAGGTGATGCATGAATCCTAGGGCTGGAAAACTAGTTGTATGCTAGATCCTAGGATGTGGCATGAACCCTAGGATGGAAAATCTAGTGGAATGTATAATACTGCAGTCTTGGAAAAATGGAAAGGAATATAAAGCTGCCTGTAAATTGAATTAACAGCTGCCTGTTATGAATAAAGAAACATGATTGAGATCATGGATTGTGAGAACGTGAAACTGGAAAGTGAAACATATGATGTTCTGAGATAAAGAGCTGGAACCCTACGGGGAATTAGGAGTGGAGCTCCTGGAAAGAAAAAGGAATGGAACTGAGATGTAGTTGTACTGTCTCTTGGGTACGTAGTATCAAGGGAAGTACCTGTACCTGTTTAGTGCAGAGTGGGGTCAGCCACCCCAGGGACCCGGGGTTAGGATTGGCCGCTCTGTACCGACTTGTTGGCCCTCGTGTACGTAGTACCGAGGAGAGCTACTAGTGTTAGGAGAGTACTAGCTACCCCACGGGCCCTGGGGTTCTGCTAGCCTCCTTCACCGACTTGTTAGGCCCACTAGGGCAAACCAGGGTAGTCAGGCGAGGGTGCGCGTACTGTGGAGGGGCAAGGCCCCGGTTTGGTTACTGTGGAGGGGTTGGACCCCTGTTACTGAGAGGGCTCTGCCCTGGTTCCGTGCTGTGCTTTGGGCGCACCCGTTAACGGAAACGACTGACCGCGTGCCAGTGCGGGCTAGCTACCTATGCGTTTATCACGCGTGCCGTAGTCACCGTTACGTCTGTCAGTGACTTGGGGTGGTTGACTGAGGGTAGGATCACCACGGGGGACTCTCCCGGCCAAGAGAGCACCACATGCTACTTCTACTTTTGGAAAAGACTGCAATCAAGATCGTTCCCACGAGGACATTCGAGATCAAGTAAAGGATCTGAGAAATAAATGAAATAGTGAGGAAATTGAAAGATGTGATTAAAGGAAGTAATAGAACATAACAGCTACTGTACACTCTACTGTTGCCTTTAGTTAGTTTGCCACTCTACTCAGCGTTTTGCTGACGTGTTACACTCGTTACCTTTTTCAAGACCAGGTGTTGAGCAGCCAGGTTCACGGCTGCAGAGGACGCTGGGCCGAGTAGGGTCCAGTAGAGTTTACCACAGTCTTTTGTACCTCTTTTGTTTCTGTTCTAGTGAGTAGCTTTTGTTTCCGCTGTACTTTCTTTACCTGCAGTTCTTGTTATATGATAAATGTTGTTCTACTGTTGTGGTGGTATCTACTGTAGTAGTTTCTTTCCTTACTGCTGTACTTCGTTACTGTTAGTTATATTCATGCTTAATGTGGTTTATTTTACTGCTCTTTTGGTTACTTCCTCGTTAGACGACTAGGTCTTGGGATTAGTCGAGTCGGTCCAGTTCTCGTGTCTCGTAGGGACTCGGGAACCGGGTCGTTACAAATCCTATGCTTAAGAGCATGCATAAATAGACATCTTAAGTAGTGTAAACGTGTTTACATCACCTAAGCTTTTCTCCAAGGGTGGACGTCCACCCAAGGTCCTTCCCCTTTGCCTGGTTGTCCTCCTTGAAGTAGTAAAGTCCTCCTCCTTGGCATGGCCCAAGTTGAAGAGAGTGGGGAGAAGAAGGCACCAAAGGGGCTAGCAATGTCCCCTTTAATCTTCTTCTCTACTCCTTCTTCTTGGCTGTAGGTGTAGGTGGGTATAGGTAGAAAAATACACTAATGGAGGATGCTCTAAAATGGTGGTAGGTGGTGGGTTTATATAGAGTAGGAAGGGGGCTAAGGTGACTCTTGAAATGGAGGGCTAAGATAGGAAGATGGAGGTGGTTGGGGATCCTATGGCTACGGGCAATTGGCGCCAACCCAAGGGACACCTAGGGTGTGGTTATGGGTGGTGGCACCCCTTGAAGTTGGCGCCAAAATGGCTTCTAGAAGGGGGGCTTAGGTGGCACCAAGTAGGGTTCTAGAAGGAGGGGTGTAACGAACGCGTGCCCCAGACGTCTTTTAAGACGTCTGGGAGGTGGCCCAGACATCGAACCAGACGTCTGGGATCGTTTCCAGACGTCTGGAAATTTGTTAATTTCGACACGCGCGGGTCACCTGCGCGCCTGAGCGCGCAGACCGGATATTCGCTTATTCCCTCTTTCCCTACGGCTGCAGACGCCTGCCGCGTCCTCTCTCTGCTCCTCGCGCGGCCTTAAAAGGCCACGCTCTCCCTCCCATCGTCTGCACCGTCTCCTCCCTCTTCTCCTTCAGCCAGTGAGCGTGAGCGCGAGCGCGAGGGCGCAGCGGCGGCTGCAGTGAGCGCGGAGGAGGTACGGCGTGCGAGAGCGGAGCTCTGCCGTGAGGGCGAGCTCGCCGGGGCTGCTAGGGCCGGCCGGCGGAGGGCGCGGAGTGACACGGAGGGGGGACTGCTGCAGTCTGAGCAGCAGGCGGGCGAGGTGCGATGCGGGCGGCGTCGCGAGCAGAGGCCGAGTGGCGCCCTGATTCTGGAAGAATTTCTAGAATCAGATGTCTGGGTTGATAGCCAGACGGCGTGGGCGACGTCTGGAAGACCTTCCAGACGTCTGAAAGGTGAGTTTTCCGTCTTCTTCTTCCTTCCTGTCGACTGACCGTACTGAGGGAGGGAGATGGGTGTGCGCAGGCTCGGTGATTCGCCATCCAACGCGAATCAGACGTCTGGCTATTGTACCAGACGGCGGGAGCGACCTCCAGACGTCCGGGGTGACCATCGGACGTCTGGGAGCTAGGCCAGACGTCCCCTCATACTTCTGGACGTCTGGGAAACCACGCTGAACAGGTAATTCTCTGATCCACATTTTAAGACGTCTGGAAGAAGTTCCAGATGTCTGATTTTGCACAGTGTCGTCGTTTTTGACCCGTTTAGGGCCCGTTCGGGTTCCGTTTTCCGCGATTTGAGTTGCGTTCTTTTTAGAATTAATTCTTCTACCCGTCTACAGTAGCTATACAGTATTTTGAGACACTCCTTGTGTTTGATCCTTGTGATAGGACCTCCTTCAGTTGCAGTCTTGGGAGTCGCGGAGGCACGCGGGATTCCCGATCACGCCCCCATTACTCCCGTTGTACCTGGTAGAGTGGTTTTAAGTTATTAATAAAATCTGTTAATGTATGGAACCATAACTAGAACCTAGGACATTGCATGAATCCTAGGAATGAGAAATATATGATAGCTCCTAGCTGTTGCATGAATCCTAGGGCTGGAAAACTAGATTGTATGATAGATCCTAGGATATGGCATGAATCCTACGATGGGAAAAACTAGTGGAATGTATAATACTGCAGTCTTGGAAAATGGAAAGAGATATAAAGCTGCCTGTAATTTGAATTAACAGCTGCCTGTTGTGAATAAATAACGTAGTTGAGAACATGGATTGTAAGAATGTGAAACTGGAAAGTGAAACCTAGATGTTTGAGTAAAAAGGATGGAACCCTACGGGGAAGTAGGAGTAGAACTCCTGGAAAGTGAATGGAATAGTATTGGGGAAGTGAGCTGGCCCTTGAGTACGGAGTACCAAGGAGAGCGACTGTCCCCCTATTTAGTGCAGAGTGGAGCCAGCCGCCCCAGGAACCCGGGGTTAGGACTGGCCACTCTGTACCGACTTGCTGGTCCTTGATAACACCACGCAAGGGGGTAGTAATTAGGTTGAATATGGCCCATCTTTAGAATAAAAGGCACAACATAAAGTAGAATAGGAGCATTGCATGCATCAAGTACCAAGATTGCTTATAAACTGTATTAATGGCCATTTGTGTAAAGCATTTGTCAAAGCAGGCCTCAGATGAGCAATCGGACCGCACGGATGGATTCAGTACGACGAACGGAGTCTAACGGACTCAAGATCGGCCAAATCCGACATCCGGAGCTCCCACAATGGGCCCAAGAAATCCTGACCGTTGATCTGGAGATCAACGGACTAGAACGCGCCACGTCGCCCCGCCCCCGCCGCTCGCATGCCCCCAAGCCAGCCAAGGACGCATCTCGGCCGTTGATCTTCGATCAAATGGCCGAGATCCACGCGCTCGCCCGCGGTCGCCGCGACAAAGCGCGGGCGTGGCGCAACGGTTAGCGCGCACGCCCGCGTCGCGGCGACGCGCGTTCGAATCGCGCGGAGCGGAAATCACTTGCGGGCGAAGGGCGCGGCAAAATTGAGCCGCGCGATCAGAAGCGAGCGGCTAGGATTGCGCCACGCGGCGCGACGACAGCGCCCCACCTCCCACGCGCGCCCGCACGCCGGGCGAAAACGCGCGCGCGCACGCGCGCCCGAAGCGCGATCCTAGCGCAGGCGCGGGAGGATCTCAGCCGTCCGATCACCAATCGGACGGCTCTCGTTCGACATCCACGGATCGCGCCTGAAGAGAGAGAGGGGCGGGCGGCTGACCGGCGGCAGAAGGCCTTCACCAACGTATCTGGAAGCGGTTTTAGCGACGTTCTGGATGTCGCTAAAGCACATTCTTCTTTTAGGAAGCCCTTAACTCTATTTAAACCCCCTTCTACCACCATTCAAGGCATCCTCTCCCACTTGCAACTACTCCACTCCTCTCCTAGCTAGTCTTAGGCACTCTTGTAATCGCCGGAGACGACGAGCCGCCGACGGAGCCTCCTCCACCGCCGTGGCTGCCTCGTCGCTCTCCACTCTCTCTCTACCTCTCTCTCTCTCTTTTAAGCTTTCATTTACTTTTGTTGAAGCATGTATTTAATATTGTAAATCATGAACTATGAATGCATATTTAATGAAATTATTTTCCATTTAGTTGCCATTTTAATTTCTGTTTAAAGTGCATGATCAAAACCAAGAGCTTTCTAACCCTAAACTCTCTCTATCTCTCGCTTTTCAAAACCGTCTCTTTCGCAAGCAAAACTCCGCCTTTTTCATGACAACAAGTGGTAAACAAAATCCGATTTCCACGCCTCCCTGAGATCGACACTCGGACTCACCTCCATTTACTTCTTTTAAAACCGACGTATCAAGTACAACTATAACGACACCTCTTAACACACACGCACGAAGGCACGTCAGTCCTCGCGTACGTAGTACCGAGGAGAGATACTAGTGTAGGGAGGTACTAGCTACCCCACGGGCCCCGGGGTTCTGCTAGCCTCCGACACCGACTTCTTAGACCCGCTGGGGCAAACCAGGGTAGTCAGGAGAGGGTGCACGGACTGTGGAGGGGCAAGGCCCCGGTTTGGTTACTGTGGAGGGGTTGGACCCCTGTTACTGAGAGGGCTCTGCCCTAGACTGGTTCCGTGCTGTGCTTTGGGCGCACCCGTTAACGGAAACGACTGACCGCGTGCCAGTACGAGTTAGCTACCTGTGCGTTTATCGCGTGTGCTGTAGTCACCGTTACGTCTGTCAGTGACCTTGGGGTGGTTGACTGAGGGTAGGATCACCACGGGGGACTCTCCCGACCAGGAGAGCACCACGTGCTACTTCTACTTTTTGCAAAAGACTGCAATCAAGATCGTTCCCACGAGGAACATTCGAGATCAAGAAAAAGATCTGGGGAATAAATGAAATAGTGAGACAATTGAAAGATGTGAATAAAGAAAGTAATAGAACATAACAGCTACTGTACACTCTACTGTTGTCTTTAGTTTTAGTTGCCACTCTACTCAGCGTTTTGCTGACGTGTTACACTCGTTACCTTTTTCAGGACCAGGTGTTGAGCAGCCAGGGTCAGCGGCTGCAGAGGACGCTGGACCGAGTAGGGTCCAGTAGAGTTACCACTGTCTTTTGTACCTCTTTGTTTCTGTTATAGTGAGTAGTTCTTGTTTCCGCTGTACTTTTCTTTACCTGCAGTTCATGTTATATGATAAATGTTGTTCTATTGTTGTGGTGGTATATACTTTAGTAGTTTCTTTCCTTACTGCTGTACTTTCTTACTGTTAGTTATATTCATGCTGAATGTGGTTTATTTTTACTGCTCTTTTGGTTACATCCTCGTTGGACGACTAGGTCTTGGGATTAGTCGAGTCGGTCCGGTTCTCGTGTCTCGTAAGGACTCGGAACCGGGTCGTTACAAGATGGTATCAGAGCAAGGTCGTCCCGAGAAGTGAATCAACTGACTGGAAAATAACCAATTCACATGTTTATAGCTAGAGTAGCCACCACAACATATCTCTTGACATGAGCTCTTAGAAGTTTCGTTAGGTACCGTCTGTTTTGACGTTTCCATTTTGTTTCGCGTCTCCTTGCAGGAGATGCCTCGTCGCGGGACTGGCGAGACTGGCGCGGCCGAGGGCGAGGTCGACGAGGTGGACGTGACATTTTTGACGTCTCGGTGGACCAGCCACCACTCCCGGGCATCCAGGCCCAGGACCTCGCCAGACTGATACGAGATATTGTACGAGAGGAGCTCCACCCACCGCCCCGAGCACCTCCTCCTGGGGCTGCAGAGGGGGAGTCCTCTGTGGGACCACGCGACGGACACGGCACTGGACACGAGGGAGGGGATGGGCCGTTGCCGCCCCCACCTTCCTCCGACACTTCTGTACACGAGGCACCTTCGCCTGAAGGTGCACCAGCACCTCCCCTACAGCGCCACTTCGAGCTTTTCAGACAATTCCGGAAGCTGAAGCCCCCCTCCTTCAAGGGGGATGAGGACCCGACCGAGGCAGAGGACTGGCTTGAGCAGCTGGAGAAGATCTTCGACACCCTTCGCCCCCCGGTGGAGTGCCGCGTGGCCTTTGCCACGTACCAGCTAGAGAGTGCGGCACACCGGTGGTGGAGGGCGGTCCCGGGACAGGAGAGGGACGAGCCGATGAGGGACCAGTTCGTCACCCTCTTCTGCGAGCAGTACTTTCCCCAGACGTGGCAGGACCAGAGGAGGTGGGAGTTCCACACTCTCCGCCAAGGGACGATGACTGTGAGCGCGTACCGCACGCGTTTCTTGGAGCTGTCCCGCTTTGCAGCGACAGCGGTAGCCACTGAGGAGGAGCGCCTTTGGAAGTTCACCGAGGGGCTCTGGCCTACGATCCGGGGGTATGTCAAACCCCTGAAGCTGCCTACGTTTTCGAGGATGGTAGAGGCAGCTATGACTTACGAGGAGACCAACCCGTCCGCGTGAGACACCGACGATGGGCGGAAGAGGCCCTTTCAGCCAGACTTCTCACAGGGCCGGTGAGAACGGAGACACGTGGCGTCCGCAGGAGAGCCGTCACGTTGTGCAGGGCCATTAGTGGCCTTTGGGGGCCCTCGACAGGGGCCAGTCGCCAGCACCGGACCCCCGCCTAGTCGACAGCAGGGACCCACTGAGGGCGGGAGTCGGGTTCCCCTCTGCTACCAGTGTGGCCAGCCGGGCCACGTCAGGAGGGACTGCCCATCTAGGGCAGGAGGTCAGCAGATACTCCCCGCACAGAGCACTGGAGGGCGCGTAGGAGGCCGCGGTTCCCAGGCGCGAGGAGGAGGACAGTAGCCGCGAGGAGGGTACCGGCCAGCACCTACCCGTCCGACGCAGAGTGTGGCTGCTTCATCCGCACCTAGAGCTGAGGGGCGTATCAACGCCCTAACACACAGGGACGCCAGAGCTTCGGGATCGGTGGTAGCAGGTATGGTTTCAGTTTCTGGAAGACTCGTTTACACGCTTTTCGATTCCGGCGCTATGCACTCGTTTGTCGCAGCCAGTTTCGCAGTTAGTTTGGACCAGGATTATACACTGTTAGAGAATCCGTTCATAATTAGAGGTCCGAATGGTCAGCTGTTTGTAGCTGAGGAGGTGTACACGGATTGCGAGGTCAGCGTCGGAGGACATAGCCTGCCAGCTGACCTGATTATGATCCAGATGGAGGACTTTGGAGTGATTCTGGGGATGGATTGGCTGTGCGCTTACCACGCCTTGGTGGACTGTTTTGAGAGGAAGATTGTCTTCTCCATTCCGGAGTTGCCTTCTTTCGAGTTTCACAGACAACCAGTGGACGGAGGTTTCAGGTACATTTCGGCACTTCGGGTGGCGAGACTTTTGAGCCAGGGGTGTGAGGGCTTCCTAGCTTGTGTGGTGGCAGAGCCCATCCCTGTGGCAGACTTCCAGAGCATCTCGGTGGTCAGAGAGTACCCTGACGTGTTTCCAAACGAGTTACCAGGACTACCGCCCGAGCGTGAGATCGAGTTTGAGATCTCACTAGTACTAGGGACCAGCCCCATCTCCACCGCGCCATACAGGATGGCACCGCTTGAGCTACGAGAGCTCAAGTCTCAGTTGCAGCACCTTCTGGAGAAAGGTTTCGTGAGGCCCAGTGCGTCTCCCTGGGGATCCCCGGTACTGTTTGTGAAGAAGAAGGATGGGACCCTACGTCTTTGTGTGGACTACCAACAGCTGAACAGGGTCACCATCAAGAACAGATATCCGCTGCCGAGGATCGACGATTTGTTTGACCAGTTGCGGGGTGCCACGGTGTTTTCCAAGATAGACTTGAGGTCTGGATACCACCAGTTGAGGATCAGGGAGACCGACGTCTCCAAGACAGCTTTCTGCACCCGGTACGGACACTACGAGTTTTTGGTCATACCGTTTGGGCTGACCAATGCCCCCGCTGCTTTCATGGACCTGATGAACCGGGTGTTTAGACCGTACTTGGACCAATTCGTGGTAGTTTTCATAGATGATGTACTCATCTATTCTAGAGATCGGACGCAGCATGAACAGCACTTGCAGATGGTTTTGGACACTCTGAGGCGACGCAGGCTGTACGCCAAATACAGCAAGTGCGAGTTCTGGTTGAGGGAGGTGACCTTCCTAGGTCATGTGATCTCTGGAGACGGCCTGGCGGTGGACCCAGCCAAGTTCGAGGCAGTGCTCAGGTGGGAGAGACCGCGTTTAGTCACTGAGATCCACAGTTTCCTGGGACTAGCTGGCTACTACAGACGGTTCATCAGAGGATTTTCGCAGATTGCGCGTCCTATGACACAGTTGACCCGGAAGGACGTGCCTTTCGCTTGGACAGACGCCTGTGAGATGCGTTTTCTGGAGCTGAAGGAGAGGTTGACCTCGGCTCCCGTGCTCACCATCCCTGACAGTAGTGGCGGGTTCATTGTGTACACGGATGCCTCCTTGCAGGGGTTAGGAGGTGTGCTCATGCAAAGGGGTCACGTCGTCGCTTACACTTCGCGGCAACTGAAGCCCCATGAGCATACCTACCCTACCCACGACCTAGAGTTGGCAGCTGTTGTCTTCGCGCTGAAGACCTGGAGGCACTACTTGTACGGTGAGACCTTCGAGATTTTTACAGATCACAAGAGCCTCTGATACCATCTTGTAACGACCCGATTCCGAGTCCCTACGAGACACGAGAACCAGACCGACTCGACTAATCCCAAAACCTAGTCGTCCAACGAGGAAGTAACCAAAAGAGCAGTAAAAATAAACCACATTCAGCATGAATATAACTAACAGTAAGAAAGTACAGCAGTAAGGAAAGAAACTACTACAGTATATACCACCACAACAGTAGAATAACATTTATCATATAACATGAACTGCAGGTAAAGAAAAGTACAGCGGAAACAAGAACTACTCACTATAACGGAAACAAAGAGGTACAAAAGACAGTGGTAACTCTACTGGACCCTACTCGGCCCAGCATCCTCTGCAGCCCCTGACCCTGGCTGCTCAACACCTGGTCCTGAAAAAGGTAACGAGTGTAACACGTCAGCAAAACGCTGAGTAGAGTGGCAACTAAAACTAAAGACAATAGTAGAGTGTACAGTAGCTATTATGTTCTATTACTTTCTTTATTCACATCTTTCAATTGTCTCACTATTTCATTTATTCCCCAGATCTTTTTCTTGATCTCGAATGTTCCTCGTGGGAACGATCTTGATTGCAGTCTTTTCCAAAAAGTAGAAGTAGCACGTGGTGCTCTCCTGGCCGGGAGAGTCCCCCGTGGTGATCCTACCCTCAGTCAACCACCCCAAGGTCACTGACAGACGTAACGGTGACTATGGCACGCGCGATAAACGCACAGGTAGCTAACCCGTACTGGCACGCAGTCAGTCCTTTCCGTTAACGGGTGCGCCCAAAGCACAACACGGAACCAGTCCAGGGCAGAGCCCTCTCAGTAACAGGGGTCCAACCCCTCCATAGTAACCAAACCGGGGCCTTGCCCCTCCACAGTCCGCGCACCCTCGCCTGACTACCCTGGTTTGCCCCAGCGGGCCTAACAAGTCGGTGTGGGAGGCTAGCAGAACCCCAGGGACCTGGGGTTAGGACTGGCCACTCTGTACCGACTTGCTGGCCCACGCGTACGTAGTACCGAGGAGAGCTACTAGTGTAGGGAGGTACTAGCTACCCCACGGGCCCCGGGGTTCTGCTAGCCTCCCACACCGACTTGTTAGGCTCGCTGGTGCAAACCAGGGTAGTCAGGCGAGGGTGCGCGAACTGTGGAGGGGCAAGGCCCCGGTTTGGTTACTGTGGAGGGGTTGGACCCCTGTTACTGAGAGGGCTCTGCCCTGGACTGGTTCCGTGCTGTGCTTTGGGCGCACCCGTTAACGGAAACGACTGACTGCGTGCCAGTACGGGTTAGCTACCTGTGCGTTTATCGCGCGTGCTGTAGTCACCGTTACGTCTGTCAGTGACCTTGGGGTGGTTGACTGAGGGTAGGATCACCACGGGGGACTCTCCCGGCCAGGAGAGCACCACGTGCTACTTCTACTTTTTGCAAAAGACTGCAATCAAGATTGTTCCCACGATGAACATTCGAGATCAAGAAAAAGATCTGGGGAATAAATGAAATAGTGAGACAATTGAAAGATGTGAATAAAGAAAGTAATAGAACATAACGGCTATTGTACACTCTACTGTTGTCTTTAGTTTTAGTTGCCACTCTACTCAGCGTTTTGCTGACGTGTTACACTCGTTACCTTTTTCAGGACCAGGTGTTGAGCAGCCAGAGTCAGCGGCTGCAGAGGACGCTGGGCCGAGTAGGGTCCAGTAGAGTTACCACTGTCTTTTGTACCTCTTTGTTTCCGTTATAGTGAGTAGTTCTTGTTTCCGTTGTACTTTTCTTTACCTGCAGTTCATGTTATATGATAAATGTTGTTCTACTGTTGTGGTGGTATATACTTTAGTAGTTTCTTTCCTTACTGCTGTACTTTCTTACTGTTAGTTATATTCATGCTGAATGTAGTTTATTTTTACTGCTCTTTTGGTTACTTCCTCGTTGGACGACTAGGTCTTGGGATTAATCGAGTCGGTCCGATTCTCGTGTCTCGTAGGGACTCGGAACCGGGTCGTTACAAGGGGTAGGTGGGTAGCTAGGATGGGTTGTAGGGTTAGGTGTATGGTGGATGTGGGGGTGGATGTTGGTGCCAAAAAGGGGCGTAGTTAGGGTTAGGTTTTGGTGCCAAAATTGGTGCCTTTTGGGGGTGATGATGGGGTGAAGAGGTGGCTAAGTGGTGGCGCCAACTTGGAGTAGGATAGCTAGCTTAGGTAGGGCTTAAGTTGGTGGAGCAAGATAGGGTTGAGTTGAAGGTGGTGGATGGCCAAGGAGCTGGTTGCTAGCTTAGCTAGCTATGGAGTAGAGGAGGAGGTATTAGAGCTAGGGTTTGAAGAGAGGAGCTAAGGAGGAGAAGTCTGGAGGTAGAATTGGAGTTGGCAGCTGCTGAAGAGGCTGGCATGGAGCTACTCTAGCTGGCTTAGCTTGCTAGTTCTTTGCTAGCTGTTAAGCCAAGCTAAAGTGAGCTGGCTTCTACCATAATGAGCTGAGGTGAGCTGGGTCTGGTGCTCCCGGGGAGGATCAAGCTGGTTGAGGCAGCTAAGGTAGCTTAGCTCAACTGAGTTGAGCTAAGCTGAGTCCAAGGGAGCTGGACTTAAGCTTCCTGAGCTGGAATGAAGTTATCTTCAGCTGGCTGGAGTTGAGTGGAGCTGAATGTAGCTGGATCTGAGTTGGGGTGAACCTCAGTCAACTCAGCTGAGCTAGCTAGAGCTCCCTATGGACTAGTGGGAGCTAAAATGAGCTAGACTCAACTAGGTTGAGTCGGGCATGGGCTGACTTGAGCTAGGGTGAGCTAAGATGAACTCTCTTGAGCTACCATTCAACTGAGATTAGCTGAATGGAGCTGGGATGAGCTAACCCTAGTTCAAGTGAGCTAGATTCCAGTTGTGGTGAGCTGGATCAAGCTGAGTTCCAGCTAGTCTGAGCTCCTCCTTCACCATTTTCCTTCTTGAGTGCCAGGGCTTTAGGGATCTGTATATCTGTTCATCCCTAACACTCACAAAAACATATTAAAAATACAATAAAAAATGCAATGCATGCCTAACCTAATTTATGCCTAAATGCAGCCTAAAAACATGTTTGCAGAGCAAAACATTAAGAGCTAGGTTTGTTTTTATGCATAAGAATGATGACAAACTATCGTTTATCAGGGTCTCCTATACATTTTGCAATTCCACAATGACCCCCCCTATCTTGTTCTATCAACTCGAATTGCTCAATCTTGTTTAAATTGGTTTTTAGTGATCAAATCAGTGATTTGGAATTCATTTGGGATTTTTATCGGATTTAATCAAGCTTTTTGAGATTTAATGGGTTTGATTATGATGTATGCAATAATTCTAATGTGTTTGAGTTTTGTTTTGATTTGCGGATGAGCATATATCTAATCTAAGCCCTTTGTTGGAGAGTTCTATCAAGGAAAATCATTAATTTTGATTTGAGATGGAACAAGGACCAATGGGTCTTGATAAATCCATGAAATCACCTTGAACACCCATCAATGGTGTTCAAGGAGATTGAGTGAGGAGATCAATGAAAGACCCAAAGCAAAAGCCCAATTGGGGCAACATTTTATCCTCCATATATCCACTTTCATGACCCTATATTGGAGTTGTGATGGAGATTTTAAAAGGTTTTTGGAAGAGGATTTGGAAGGTTTTCAAAGGGGATTGAAAGTCCATTTTATAAACATGATTTCAAATCTTCTTCTCGAATCTTGGATGAGTTTTATACTGAATTTCCCATCAGATTTGCTGGAATTGAGCAATGGCTGCAACAGCAGCCCTTAGATATGTTTAAGACGACTGGATTGAACTCATTTAGCTATTGAAGTTGTTGAGCAAATCAGTAGCTGTTGACTGAGCAACTATTCAGCAGCTGTTGCTGCTATCTTTGCTGCATCTACTGCTGCAGCTGTTGCTGCTTAATGGACTGAAATACAAATGGACAGTGGTCTGGATTTGAATTGTCTTAGATAGCTGATATGTTCTAACTGTTGTATACAATGTAAACAAGCTTTCATGTATTTGTAATGACTTTAAATCCAATTTGTTTGCTTGTAATCTGATTTGTAAACCATCTTTGTCAGCCAAATATGTGTATAACTGTCAAAATTTAGAAATATAATGAAATTGAGTTGAAATTCATGTTTATTTGCTTGAACATCTTCTATATATTCTTGGGAACATAACTGAATGCCTATACTGCCATTCCACTCCTAACAACTCAAATTTAGGCCTTAAGTTCTTAAATCTAAACCCCTTTAAGGCCTAGAAACTACTTCCTTTGTAAATAAAGAAAAACCTTATAAAAATTTCAAAAAAAATAAAATAAACATGTAGTGAGTAAGAATAAGTATATTTTTAGGTGTATACAAAGTTTTAAGGTCATCTGAACCTCCAACTTGGTAGAACATACCAGCCGACGGTTCAATATACCTTAAAACTCAATAAAAGAACTCAACCTTAAAAAATCCCAAAAACACTCAATTCATCTCATCCCTCTTTCTCTCTCACCTCCTATCTCTATTATACCTATAAAACCCATAAAAATCAGAGAAATTCGAAAAAGACCTAAAAATACTATGTATACTAAGTATGTACGTATATATAAGCTATATGCTAAGCTATATAAGTATATCATGTAAAATATGTATATAATTTGTACATATAACTTATGTATGTATTATATAATATAGATTAAGTATTTAGGATAACTTAATATATATATAACTTTATTATATAAGTAGATATTAATTTAATTAACAAATATGTACTATAAGCTATATAAATTTAGAAACAATAATAAATAAACATATTTATCAATGATACTATACATACATATTTATATATATATAACATACACTAGAATACCTGCACACTAATTTAATTATATATGTACAATAAATAATTAATTTATTAAGTTAGTAGGTAGTTTATTAAATTAAAATAAAATAAATTAGTAAATTAAGTTATTATTGAAATAATTTATATTGCATATGTGTATTATAATATTTTAAGTAATTTAAACTAATTTAACTATATTTATACTGTATTATATAATTTATTCCTAATTTATACGTAAATCACTCTAAAATGTAAATTTAATTGTATATAAATTAAAATAAAACATGTAAAATATCATAAAACTATGTATTAAATAATTTAATATGTATATTAACACTGTATAATGTGAATTAGATCATTAATTAAGTAATTTAAACATTAATTAAGAAATAAACCTAAATATCTGTATGTATAAATTGTAAATTTTAGTTAATTTATTTATATAGAAAAACTAATTATTTTTGTAAAGTAACTACATAATTATGTAGCCCTATGTGAGGGCTTTAAAATCCCATAATTTATTTTTAATTTATAATAAACTATGGCCCTCAAATCGAGGGCCAAAGTAAGCAATTTAAGATAGCTCTGTGCGTGGGCAGCAGCGCCTGAAGGGGCTTTCAAAAGCATCACATTGTTAACTCTAAAGATCGCACAGTGCCTTATATATGATTTGTGCTTCTTCGCTAGTCGACAATCACCGAGCGCAACATATCACCTATTCCATCGATCTCTCTAATACTATTATGAGCACTGGCGTGAGACTTTGGTGTGTGGTGCATGGCTCGGAGCTGTGCACTGTGTATGGGCTTGTGTGGGTCCAATAAAGAGATATAAATCGGTTAAAATGCACCTAATGAGAACTAGGGTGGCCCTAGAAGAGGTCTACTCCCACCTAGTAATGGGAGTGTCAGGACTCGAACAGGTCGTGTTAATATGGTGAAATTATCGTTAAAGTGAGTATAGTGGTTAACCTAAATCGAGCCTAACCATCTTTTTACAAAATTTTTAACCTGGCCTACTTAATTTTATCTTGGTCACTTTTAGGCCCAGGGTCAAACTCAGGGAGGCAGGGATTAAGGGCAAATAAGTTTCTACGCCTTTCCTACCACGAATCTCTTTCGTCCACTTATTATGTTTTTGGCTTTTTTCTATTTAAGATTTTTTTGCTGATAATTTTGTTCTTGAGTTACACCCTCAAAATCAGCTCCTTGGCTTTGAGCCAAATTGTTCTTGGCTTTGAGCCAAATTAGGGTTCCAAAAACTGGTCTTGCTATTTGCAATATTGAGTACCTGCAAGACAGGGATTATCTTTTCTCTCTTACTTTTTTTTATCTTTTTAATAGTAGGAAACAAAAGAGAAATAAAAACTAGATAGGTTTCTTGTAAAGAAATAAATATAGTCTATATATATATATAGATATATATATATATATTATATATATAGGGTGGGGGTGGAGGTGGAAATGGCGTGTAGCACAGTGTCGAGTTGGTCCACGTCTAGTAAGACACAACCAACAAGACGAAGTGCCGCGTAGAGTGTAGGATGGATGTGTGGGAGTGTGTGCGAAGGCGCTTTCTTTACGTGGGTATCGGGGAATATCAGCAACTGGTGCAGATATTCCCGCAATATAACGCGTGATGGAGTGACTAGTGCATAGGGATACAGGTAGGTGATTGTGTATGTAAATATATACATATATACGTATATATGTAAATATATATTTATATGTATATATATAGATAGGGTTGTAACTATATAGGTGTATATGTAGTTATATATATATATATATATAGGTATATGTAAATATATATATAGGTATATATATCTATATTTATAACTAGATATAAATGTATATATATATATATATTTAACTATATAAATATATATATAAAGTAATATATGTATATAGATATATATATGTATATATGTATATAGATATATTTGTATAAGTATCTATGTATATAGATATATATTGATAGGTATATGTGTATATATATATATATAGTAATATATGTATGTGTGTGTGTGTGTGTGTGTGTGTGTATATATATATATATATATATATGTATGTATGTATGTATTTATATCTATAGATATATATATGTATATATGTATAAGTATATATATATGTATATATACTTATATTTAGTTGTATACGTATTAATATGTATATATATATATATATAAGTATGTATAGGTGTGTACAAGTGAGTGTGCGTGTACAAGTGTGTGTGTGTGTGTGTGCACGAGTGTGGTGTGTGCGAGTGTGTGTGTCTGCTGGAGAGTGTGCGAGAGAGAGAGCGAGCGAGTTTAAGGCGTTTGGTGGGGGCAGGCGATGTCCGGAGGTGCGGGCACATGTAGGTGCAGGCGCGCAAGGGCAACGCAGGCGATGAAGGGAGTGCACGGTCCTTGCGTCGCGCGCGGGCTGGTGCGGGACTGCAACGCAGCGCGCTACGTAGCGCAGCGCACAACCTGCAGGCTAGAGCAGGTGCGGGTGCAGACACAGGGGCGGGCGCTGGCACTAACGCAGGTGCGGGGGACTGGCTGGAGGAGGTAGTGGCGAGGAGAGAGAGCGCGCGATGACTAGATAAGTAAGAAACTCTCCGATCATCACACTGTAGCTATAGTGTCGCGCTAAGAGGCGTGAACAGTAGCTACAGTGCCGCGCACGAGGGACAACCGGTTGCGGCCAGTTCTGTGTGCGTGGGCACGCTGGAAGGTGCCTGCGCGCGCGGAAAGGGCCTGCGGAGGTCGCTGGCGTGCGCGCGGGGCTGCCGCTGCTGCTGGTGCCGTGCTGCTGCTGCTGGAACTCTGGAGCTTAGAGCTTCGACAATGGCGGGAAGGGCTTCAGCGATGGAAACAGAGAATGAAACCACCATGCCCACCTGCTCTCGGAGGAGCTGGGCGGTTGTGGGACTCACAGTGGTGGTCGTGGGACCACTGTGAGCCTGCTCCTTCCTGCAGTGTGTCTCTTCAGTGGAAGAGCTACTGCGTATGGAGGGAAAGAGGGGAGAAAGATGGCCTGGACGAAGGTGGCTGCTGGTGTGTGTGTTCCCGGCTCCCTTTGCAAGGGAGAGGGTAGAGCTTTTTAAAGAAGGAGAAGCCTGCCACAGCCATGCTCTAGCAGAACAAGTTCAGCCATGCAGTTGGCAGAGGAAAGCCGCAATGATGTGCATGCCCATGCCTTGAGCCATGCGAAGGAGAAGAAATTCAAAGTCAAAAGAAAAAAATGAAGAAGGTGAAATTGCGAGGCAGCACTTGAAGAAGTTGTTATTTACATGGCCAATTATTTGCATTATCCTCCCCTCTCAAATAAATGCATGCATGTGTCAATTTTACAAATGCAACTATGGCTACCTAATATGCAATGGCAGTGCTAGGAAATAACACAAGATGGCATATTTGTTGGTGTATTTTTGCTATGCAATCATACCCCCATGCCTATCTTTTGCTAGTCCCTAGCAAAATATTTTGTATTGTATTTAGAAATTATCTTAAGCTGAAGATTTTCTTCTGAGGAGACATGGGTGTGTTTATTTGTTGGATGTTGTGAGAACCAATTGCAGAGAAGACTACCAGTACTTTAAGTCTTATGTGACATAGACCATCTCTCGACTAACCTGGACTCTTGATATTTAAACCTTAAGTACAATTTCCAAGACTCAGGAGGTTTTTGCCTTACTCGAGAGCTCAAGAGATTATGGCTTGTGCAAAGTGAAGGATCAAGACTGACCAGATGAACATTAAGACTCAAGCCCAGGGTTTCACGAATCTTTAAGTGCAAGTTGGTCCCAGTTTCAGCTCATGTTTTCGGATTGACTCTTAAAAAGATGACGAAAAACTCAACTCCCATTTTATCATATTTGTGGCTCAAAGAATATATGGTAGAAATAGGGTATTTGTAACTTGCCCTGAAACATTTTGAGGGAGAAGAATTTACAGGCATTTGCGAGATATACTGACTTATTTGCACAGTTTTTTTTTTGAAACACGTGTCAGTATATCTCTTACAACTTTATTTGGAGGAGCACACTTTTCTTTTGGTGGGAGAGTTCCTTTTTGGTGGAAAGAGTTTCTCCTAGACACAAGACTAAAGCCTAGGATAAAAAGTCTACCTGCGCGCACAGGTAAGGACTCCACCTTCCCTAATGAACACTAGGGTTGGATCTTATGTTCACCTGGTCATTCTTGATATGTGTAGTGTGAACCAAGATTACTTAGGCTCTCGAGTAGAAGCAAACCAACGGATACTGTACTGATGTCTCAGGTACAAGAATATGTCCTTAGCTAGGAGAGATTCTGATCTATGTTGTCACTGCTCAAGTGAGTTAAGCCGAGCCTGAGCAAATCAAGCTTCTGTGGCCTAGAAAGTCTTCAAAACAGTGGTTGAATATCCATAAACACTTATTGTATTTTTGTTTCAACCTTCATATCATTACTAAACACCTTTTTTTTATACTATGTACATATTTATAGATGGATGGAAGCTGCATGATATCATATAATACCCAGATAGTATGGATGCCTATCCACCCTCCCATGCCAAACGATGCTATGTCCTCATATGCATGCAGGGTAGGGTAGAGGAAGGTTCAAAGATCGGGAAACGAGAGCTGAGGTGCAGGGAATATAGCAAGGTGGTAGGGTGGGTGGATGGTGGGTGGATGGTGGGTGGTGAAGTGAAAAGGTACAAAGTGAAGTAGATGTGACAGTGGAGGAGTGCTGCTGGGGTGCCTCCCAACGAGCGCTGAATTTAACGTCCCCAGCTGGACTCAGAATGAGGCACGAAATTAGTTACCCTCCAGCAGGGCAACAGTTTCTCCAACGGGGGCAAGTTCATGAGTAAGATAAGGTTTTAAACGCTGCCCATTGACCGTAAATTTATGCCCAGATTTGGGATCTTCAATTTCAACGGCCCCATTGGGAAATGGTCTCAGGACCAAGAAGAGACCAATCCATTTGGACTTCAATTTCCCAGGAAAGAATTTGAGCCAGGCATTGTAAAGCCAAACTTGCTGAGATGGCTCAAATTCCTTCTGCCGAATTTGGCTGTCGTGAAAAGCCTTAGTGTGTTGCTTGAAAGTTAAGGCAGAATCATAAGCTTCACGACGGAGCTCTTCCAACTCTTGGAGTTTGAGTTTCCTTTCTCGACCACATAGGTTTGGGTCGAGGTTACATTGGCGAACCGCCCAATAAGCGTGGTGCTCCAGCTCCACGGGCAAATGACAAGGCTTCCCGTAAACGATTCTATAAGGAGACATACCAAAGGGAGCCTTGAAAGCGGTCCGATACGCCCAAAGTGCGTCAATCAGCTTGTCAGACCAATCCTTACGGTCAGGCCGAACCGTTTTCTACAGAATTTGCTTGATTTGTCGGTTCGACACCTCCGCCTGGCCGTTCGTCTGAGGATGATACGGAGATGCGATACGATGGTGGACTCCATATTTCCTCAGAAGTGCCCAAAAAGAAGCATGGGTAAAATGGTTTCCTCCATCTGAGATAATGGCTCGAGGGATCCCAAAGCGTGCAAAATTGTGGTCTTTGACAAATTGAGTGGATATGACATGGTTAGCATGGCGTGTGGGAATAGCCTCGATCCATTTCGAAACATAATCAATAGCCACGAGGATGTATTCGAAGCCGTTGGAAGGAGGAAAGGAACCCATGAAATCGATTCCCCAAATGTCGAAGATTTCGGTAGCTAAGATGGGTTGTAAGGGCATCATGTCACGGCATGACATTGACCCTAACGACTGGCACCTAGTGCAATGTTTGGCATAATTGTGTGCATCCTGGTGAAGGGAGGGCCAAAAGAAACCTCACTACAACACCTTGGCTGCAGTCTTCCTCCTAGAGAAATCGCCTCCGCAAGCCTGATCGAGGCAGAAGGATAGCACACTGGGGAATTCGCTGTCAGGAATACAGTGATGGATGATATGATCAACACCTATTCGAAAAAGAAGTGGATTATCCAAGAAATAATACTTTGCTTCTGCAATGAGACGCTCGCGCTGGTTTTTGGGCCAGCCACGTGGAAGGGAACCAGAAGCAAGGTAATTGGCAATGTCGACATACCAAGGTCCACTTGCCATAATAATTGCCAATAGGTGCTCATCGGGAAAAATCTCATTGATCGGCAGAGTAAGTCCAATGTGGTCATGGTCCAGTCTAGAGAGATGATCAGCCACAACATTCTGGGCTCCAGCCTTATCGCGAATCTCAATGTCAAATTCTTGGAGCAGAAGGATCCAACGAATCAGTCTAGGCTTGGCATCCTTCTTGTGCATGAGATAGCGAATGGCCGCGTGGTCAGTGAAAACAATAACATACGAGCCCAGAAGGTAAGAGAGGAAATTCTCTAGCCCAAAGACGACCGCCAGTAGTTCTTTCTCAGTGGTAGTATAATTACGCTAGGCCTCGTCCAACGTCTTACTGGCGTAGTACACCACGAAGGGGTGTCTATCGCATCTTTGTCCCAGGATGGATCCGACTGCAAGGTCGGAAGCATCACACATGAGTTCAAAGTGGAGGGACCAATCGGGTGGCTGGAAAACAGGGGCCTTAGTGACAGCATCATGCAGCTGTGTGAATGCTTGTATGCAGTCGGGGCCCATATCAAAGGGTACGTCGGTCGGTAGGAGATGAGTTAAAGGTCGAGAAATCTTGAAGAAGTCTTTGATGAATCTCCTATAGAAACCAACGTGTCCCAAGAAGGAGCGGATTTGTTTGACAGAGCCAGGCACAGGCAAATCAGCAATTACATCAAGCTTAGTTCTGTCAACCTCGATACCCCTATCGGAGATGATATGCCCGAGAACGATTCCCTCGTGTACCATAAAATGACTTTTTTCCCAGGAAAGCACGAGGTTCACATCAATACATCTCCTAAGGATACGGGTCAAGTTGGCAAGACAATCATCAAAAGAGGGTCCGAAGACCGAAAAGTCATCCATGAAAACCTCGAGAAAGTCACCCACCATGTCATGGAATATCGCCAGCATACATCTCTGGAAAGTTGCTGGCGCGTTACAAAGTCCAAACGGCATCCTTATAAATGCAAAGGTGCTGAAGGGGCAGGTAAAGGTGATTTTCTCTTGGTCCCTGGGGTCAATTGCCACCTGGTTATATCTAGAGAATCCATCCAAGAAACAGAAAAATTTATTTCCCGCTAACCGCTCCAAGATTTGGTCAATGAAAGGTAGCAGAAAGTGATCTTTCTTAGTTGCAGCATTCAGTTTCCTATAATCTACACAAACTCTCCAAGATGTAGGAGTGCGTGTAGCGATGGATTCGCCCCTGTCATTGACACTGATGGTGAGTCCCACCTTTTTGGGCACAACGTGAATCGGACTCACCCAGGGGCTATCGCTGATCTGGTAGATTATACCCACATCAAGCCACTTAATAATTTCCTTTTTAACGACCTCCCGCATGTTAGGGTTGAGACATCGCTGCATCTCACGGGAAGGTCGAGCCTCCTCCTCCGTATATATACGGTGAGTGCAGTAGGAGGGGCCAATGCCAGTTAAGTCTGATAAGGACCATCCAATGGCTGCCTTGTGTTCCATAAGGACCTTTGTTAGTTTACACTCTTGCTCCCTGGTCAATTTTGAACTAATGATTATGGGGAGCGTTTCATTTGGTCCCAAGAAAACATACTTAAGCGTATCAGGCAACTCTTTCAGCTCGGGAGTAGATGGTGAGAGATCTGGCATTCCCTGGGACGAGAGTGTCCCAAGGGAATGAGAAGAAAATAAGTCAGGAGGAAGAAGTTGGCCCTCAGTTTGGCCAAGAAGAGGGGCATCTTGGATATATGGATCCAAAAAGGGATAGCCCCAGTGAGTAGTATGTGGGCTCAAGGTCCCAGTGTGGAGTTGCAAATCCACCTGATTTTGCGGGAAAGAAAGGGCAATCCAATCGTCAAGAGTGTGGACCGGCGGTGAGTAGCCCGAATATGACTCAAACCACGATCAGGAAAAGGTACAGGAAAAGGGAGGGATGGGGGAACATCACAATATGTGTCGGTCAGGCAATCGTCAGTGTTTAAAGCAATCCACAGCAATCAGAATAGGTTCCAATTAGTCCGATACATGCGCTGACAGCCATGTCCTCGTCAGACGTGTCATCCTCGATGCAATCGCAATCAAAGTTCTTGGTTGCCTTGAAGGTGCTAAGCTTGAGCTTCTCAGATCCAACGGCAATCTCAATACAGCCCGACTCGCAATCGATATGGGTGCGAGCTGTGGCTAAGAAAGGTCGTCCAAGGATGATCGGACAATCAGAAAGTGAGCTAGGAACTTCCATATCCAAAACAAGAAAGTCAACAGGAAAATAGAGACTGTTGACCCTAACCACCACGTCTTCCACCACACCCTTTGGTATTTTGACAGAACGATCTGCCAACTGTAACATGACAGGGGTGGGTTTCAGATTTCCTAAGGCAAATTTCTCGAGCATGATGGTTGTTATAAGATTGATGGAAGATCCTAGATCAAGCAGGGCACGGTTAAAATTACAGCCTTGGATGCTACAGGAAATAAGCGGTGTGCCCGGATCTTTCTGCTTCGGTGGTAGATTTGACAGTATAGCACAACTCGCATAAGGCGAGAGAACCACCGGATTCTTTATTTTCTTTGACTATCGCCTGGGTGGTGTAGTCCTTGAAAAATCGGGCGACAGTAGGTATGTGGTCGATAGCCTCTAACAGGGGTACCTTGATTTCAACATCCCTGAAAAAATTACACAGGTTATCAAAGGCCTGCGTATCCTTTTTCTTGCCTTTTGGCTCCCTCAATAGAGCCTCAAGGAATGGGACCGATTCTGGCACTAGTTTGGGTGTATCGTCCTCTCGTGAATGCGGTGCGCATCCCGAATGAGAGGGTGATGAAAAAGATGGGCCAGGATCAGGTCGAGGCAGATCGACGGTTTGCTTAGCACTCTGCATAGTAATCACATTGGACGTCGCGGGTCCAATGGGATCATAAGGTGGAGGAGGGTTCACAATAGGGACATAAGGGTGAGGTGCTACAGCGGGATTAGCCTGAAATCCTGGAGGAATGCTCAGTGCTTGCAGAATATGATGAACCTACCCCTGAGAAGGTCGTACCTGTGGTTGAGGACCACGGGGTACGAAATTTCGCAGGTTGGAAATAGGTTGGGCTGGAAGAGTGCCCTGAGATCGAGTCGCCATGCGGATTTGACTGATCTCAGCATTCTGCTGCGCCAATTGGTGCTGAAGAGAGGTCATGTTCTCTTCATGGCGCTTCGACATTTCCGTCATCATTCGCATCAGTTTGTCAAGAGGACTTGATGTGTGTTTTGTTTGCGGTATGCAAGGACCCGAGGGCGGATTCGCCACAGGATTAGACTGGGCCCTTGGGATAACGAGTGCGGACGGTCGCATTGGCCCACCCGTAGGGTTTTGGCGCTACGGGTTGCTGGACTATGCGAAGTTCGGATGATTTCGCCACCCTGGGTTTAAGTAGCAGAGAACGGGTTGTTCCCCAGGGCGAAAGCGTCTTCTAAGCCAGAAGACGAGTCCGCATGTAAATATGCATCCGAACACACAGAGGCTTGGTCCTCCGTGTCAAAATATTGGCTTGCAAAAGCCAGATCCACATGACTTACTGAATCGCTCGGCACGACACTCGGTAAGGAAGATCTCATGGGGTTTTTGGGGATAAGCCTGACGTTGGAAGGGTTGGGATTGTGACGATATGGTGAGGTGGGGGTGTTTGCCAAAGAATGGGCGGGGTTGGCCAGAAGCTCGTCCAGCTTCTTATGCATGACGGAGACTTCATCCAATTTTTGTGCGATAAGGCTAAGATCAGTGGATGAATGGGAGGGTCCCATGTCAACTTCGTGAACATTACGGGGTAGGCTGGCACGATTAAAGGCAATAATGGAGGCATTGTTCATTGAGTTTTCGCTTATGTTTTCAAATAATTCGAATGCTCCATTCTCGTCTTTATTCATGAAATTCCCTCCGCAGGAAGCATCTGCAATCTGCTTCAAAGTCTCATTTAGCCCATAATAGAAAATCTGGGCTATATGCCACTTAGGCAGACCGTGGTGCGAACACTTCCGGAGGTCATTATACCTCTCCCAAGCCTCATGAAACTGTTTTCCATTTTGTTGCGTAAAGGAAGTTATAGCACGACGAAGCGCATTGGTTCACCCAATTAGGAAGAATTTCTTGAGAAATGCTGTTCGCATCTCTTCCCAAGAATGAATGGTTCTCCCAAGGGTGCGTAACCATTGCGACGCTTTATCCCACAACGAAAATGGAAAAATTTTCATGAGGACAATTGACAACCCGATGTTTCTTAGTTTAACCATTTCAGCTAATTGGGTTAGGTCTTCCAAATGGAGAAAAGGATCTTCACTTGCAAGACCATGGAAGTGGAAATTAATCAGGCCAATTATGTTGGGTTTCAATTCAAAATCGTCCCCGCCCATGGGGTGGGCATGCAGCCATGTTTATGGAGGAGGATGACGATTCGATTTCTTTCCTTCTAGAATTATCAGACAATTCAAACAATTCAGGGTTTTATGACCTCCTCCCAAACATGCACTATCGCAGGAAGAATTGCGGGGATAAGAAGGGAAACGGGGATGAGAGAAATGATGCCGCAAAGGTACACTTGATGACAAATCAAAGCAATCAAAGTCCTAACCTCTACAGTGTGCCCTTAGACCTAAAGATCTAAGTTACCTACTATCACAACCTATGGAACCAAATGCGAGCACTGCGGAACCACTGGGCCAGATTGAAAGGCCGTTTGCCCCAGTCTTACACACCCGATAGCACGCGGGAACCCGCACCAGCACGTAGGCGCTACACGTAGGTAGTTAGACCTCCAATCCTTAATAAGGGTCAAGTTGCTACCAGTTTTAATTAGAGGCTTAGGATCAAGTGCTTCAAGAATGTGAAGGACGTTGTTTACGGGTAATGCCCAAGTGCGTTATTTTTAGAAAGTGTGTAAACCAAGCATGCAATGGGGAAATCTCCCCGAATTGAAGTTTTAGTTGGTGAATGATTTTTAAAATTTCAGCCTTAAGTAGTATGGATTTTAAGATTTCATTGAGTTACCAATTCAACCAGTCTCCGAATTTTTAAGAAAATACAAGTTCTTCTATGCCCAACAAACCCTCCTTCAATGTGAGTTAGTTAATGCATGCTAAAAATGCAATGGGCTTCCCTAAGTGGAAATTTCTATGTGTGGATGCACGAGTCAATTTTAAGTTAGTGTGACAGGGAGCCAAAGCACTTCAATTCAAGTGCTCCCAATCACCAAAATAATGTTCCACACACAAGGCTCAACCACAAGATAATGTAAAGAAAATCAAAGTGTTGGGGTTGAAGTATTCGGGATCAAATCTAAGGCACGTGAAAAGTCGTGGTGGGGTTGGAATCAACTCAATTCCAAGTCTCCCCACCAAAAATGTGATCCCGAATTGTGGATAAATGAGGCAAGGAGGGATGGCAATCAATCTATTTAATCTTGCCTCAAAGAATACTTCACACGATGAAAGATTCAAGAATCAAGATTCTTAGATCTTCGCTATGCGAAGTTTGGCGGGAAATCCTAGGGCGGTGGGAATGATGGCAAATAATCAAGCAAGTGATTTTTAATCCACTTGCCCCAGGAAATCCTAAGGAGTTTTTTTTTTATTATGGTGACAAGTTGACCTAAGTTGCTAAGAGAGAGAACTACCTTTTCAACAACGTGGGCGAAGCTCCAGTGCGGTGCCGACGACTTCACGCTCTCATTCCCGCCTTGGATCTGGCCACGTCTCCGACTTCCTCTGCTTGCCTCCTCCTTGCAACTGGTTTTCCTGCACACCAACAAACAAAAACACCCGTGAAGAGAAGGGTGTGAGAAGAGAAAATCAAAGGAATGGAGTAGAAACTTACCTCAATGCGTACCTCCCCGGCAACGGTGCCAGAAAAAGGTGTGTCAAGACTCGAACAGGTTGGGTTAATATGGTGAAATTATCGTTGAAGTCAGTATAGTGGTTAACCTAAATCGAGCCTAACCATCTTTTTGCAAAATTTTTAACCTGGCCAACTTAATTTTATCTTGGTCACTTTTAGGCCCAAGGTCAAACTCAGGGAGGCGGGGATTAAGGGCGAATAAGTTTCTACGCCTTTCCTACAACGAATCTCTTCCGTGCGTTTATTATGTTTTTGGTTTTTTTCTATTTAAGATTTTTTTGTTGATAATTTTGTCCTTGAGGTACACCCTCCAAATCAGGTCCTTGGCTTTGAGCCAAATTAGGGTTCCAAAAATTGGTCTTGCTATTCGCAAGATTGAGTACCTGCAAGACAAGGATTATCTTTTCTATTTTAACTTTTTTTATCTTTTCAATAGCAGGAAACAAAAGAGATAAAAGCTAGATAGGTTGCTTGTAAAGAAATAAATATAGTCTATATATATATAGATATATATATATATTATATATATAGGGGTGGGGGTGGAGGTGGAAATGGCATGTAGCACAGTGTCGAGTTGGTCCACATCTAGTAAGACGCAACCAACAAGACGAAGTACCACATAGAGTGTAGGATGGATGTGTGGGAGTGTGTGCGGAGGCACTTTCTTTACGCGGGTATCGGGGAATATCAGCAACTGGTGCAGATATTCCCGCGATATAATGCATGGTGGAGTGACTAGTGCATAGGGATACAGGTAGGTGATCGTGTATGTAAATATATACATATATACGTATATATGTAAATATATATTTATATGTATATATATAGATAGGGTTGTAACTATATAGGTGTATATGTAGTTATATATATATATGTAAATATATATATAGGTTTATATATACCTATATTTATAACTAGATATATATATATATTTAACTATATAGATATATATATATATAAAGTAATATATGTATATAGATATATATATGTATATATGTATATAGATACATATAGATAGGTATATGTATATATGTATATATATATATAGTAATATATGTATGTGTGTGTGTGTGTATATATGTGTGTGTATTTATATCTATAGATATATATGTATATATGTATAAGTATATATATATATGTATATATATATATGTATATATACTTATATTTAGTTGTATATGTATTAATATGTATATATATAAGTATGTATAGGTGTGTACAAGTGAGTGTCCGTGTACAAGTGTGTGTGTGTGTACGAGTGTGGTGTGTGCGAGTGTATGTGTGTGCTGGAGAGTGTGCGAGAGAGAGAGCAGGCAAGTTTAAGGCATCTGGTGGGGGCAAGTGACGTCTGGAGGCGCGGGCACGCGCAGGTGCAGGCGCGCAAGGGCTATGCGGGCACTGAAGGGAGTGCGGTCCTTGCGTCGCGTGCAAGCTGGTGCAGGAGCGCAGCGCAACGTAGCACGCTGCGTAGCACAGCACACAGCGCTGCGGGCTGGAGCGGGTGCAGACGTGGGCGCAGGCGCTGGAGCGAGCGCTAGCACTGACGTGGGTGCGGGAGACTAGCTGGACGCGGTAGTAGTGAGGAGAGAGAGCACGCGGTGACCGGATAAGTGAGAAACTCTCCGGTCACCGCACTGTAGCTACAGGGTCGCGCTAAGAGGCGTGAACAATAGCTACAGTGTCGCGCGCGAGGGACAACCGGTTGCGGCCGGTTCTGCGTGCGCGGGAGCACTAGAAGGCACCTGCACGTGCAAAAAGGGCCTGCGGAGGTCGCTGGCGTGCGTGTGGGGCTACTGCTGCTGTTGGTGTCGTGCTACTACTACTGGAGCTCTGGAGCTTGTTGCTTCGACAATGGCGGGAAGGGCTTCAACGATGGAAACAGAGAATGAAACCACCACGCCCACCTGCTCTCAGAGGAGCTGGGTGGTGGTGGGACTCACAGTGGTGGTTGTGGGACCACTGTGAGCCTGCTCCTGCCCACAGTGTGTCTCTTCAGTGGAAGAGCTACTGTGTATGGAGGGAAAGAGGGGAGAAAGATGGCCTGGACAATGGTGGCTACTGGTGTGTGTGTTCCCGGCTCCCTTCGCAAGGGAGAGGGCAGGGCTTTTTAAAAAAGAAGCCTGCCACAACCATGCTCTGGCAGAACAAGTTCAGCCATGCAGTTGGCAGTGGAAAGGCGTGAAGATGTGCATGCCCATGCCTTGAGCCGCGTGAAGGAGAAGAAATTCAAAGTCAAAATGAAAAAATGAAGAAGGTGAAATTACGAGGCAGCATTTGAAGAAGTTGTTATTTACATGGCCAATTATTTTCATTATCCTCCCCTCTCAAATAAATGCATGCATGTGTCAATTTTACAAATGCAATTATGGCTACCTAATATGCAATGGCAGTGCTAGGAAATAATACAAGATGGCATATTTGTTGGTGTATTTTTGTTGTGCAATCAGGGTGATGTGTATCCCTCGAAAAGGCCGCCTGCCAATTAAACCCAGTTTTGGATAAAAAATCGATCTGAACCAGTTGAGAACCAGTCTAAAGAGAAGAGAAGCAAATTAAAAAGTTTGCCTAAGTGTTGTTCTTTTCATGTGTGTGTTAGTGTCTGTGAGTTGCAAGTGTTGTTGAGTGTGTGAGAAGTGTGTTAGTGTATATATGTGTGTGTGCATCTGTATATATGTATATATATAGTATATAAGTATGTTTATATATAGTATATATGTAAATAATATGTATATAAGTATACTTAGAGTATAGTAGTATTATTTGAGTTATTATGTATATAAATAAAAGATAGCTTTGTGACAGATATAGATGTCACTGTAGATAGTAATAAATATTAGTATAGACAATAGTTTTTACCTTAGCTTATATATAGTTTTTCTAAAGTTGTAGCGACACTATCATACATCGCTGTAGACATATTACATGTTACCATAGATATTAGTAAGTTAAGTTAATATAGTACATGCTATTACTTATTATTGTACCCTTAGCTAAGTATTATTATTATAAGTTGTAAATAGATAATATAGAGTATTTATTTATGATTTTTTATGCTTGTTTGTGGATAAATGTTTTCAAGCATTAGAATTCATTCTTGTGTTTATAATTGATTCATTCTTTCATTATTTGAATGATTCATTCATTTTTGTACATAAAATCAATCTTTTTGTAATTAAAGAATGTTTTTGAACTTAGAGAGTGATGTATATCAACAACTGCCTTCCAGTGAACTACCTGAATAAACCATTAAAAATTAAGTATATAAATAAAATTGACACGACAACGATTTGTATTTGTGACATATACTACAACAAAACATTTTAAAACCCTTTTTAGTATGAACCGGTAGTCGATGATCATATTTTTTGTGCCATTGCCGGGGATAAAAACCTAACAATAGTGCTTTCTTATTATTGTTGACGACTCAACGATCATATTTTTGGCGCCATTGCCGAGGATAAAAATCCAACAATAATGCTTTCTTATGATTAGTTACGAGTCAGCGATCATATTTTTGGCGTCGATGTTGAGGAGACAACTCTCTATATGCCAAAATTACTCGTTAATTCTTTATTTGTAAATAATTTTTGCTTTTGTAAATAAACATTCATTCAATCAAATTTTTCATTTATATAGATTCCTTTATTCTTTTATTCTTTTTGTATATAAATTCTTTGATTCTTACTAATCATTTGTTCTTTTTGCAGCACTTAAGGAGTAGGAGGAGTGGTGTCTTCTTCCAAGCAGAGATCTTCTTCCTGGTGGACTCGCTGCACTTCAGACTCAACTTCCTGGAGGAGTTGTTCCATGGAGCTGCATTAGATTAGTATAATAGTAGTATAGACTTAAGTATATTACTTAGGATATTAGTTAGGCATAAGTTGTGAGAGCCTGTTCTCACACACCTTTTTGTAATAATTTGGACTCTCTGGACTCGTATTATCTCTCTACCCATCTCTCATCGACGTGGTTTTTCCATATCGTGGGTTTTCCGTATCGATTTTTTTTTCTTTTGTTTTTGTTTGTTGCATACAAAAATCCAAAAAATTATAAAATCAAAAAGATCAAAAATACCTAATCTCTTATCTAGCAGCAACATCTATTAGTCAACCATACTTAGGTTGCATTATTCCTACTAGATTTCCAAACAAGTCAATTGCACAATTGTAGAATTGTTGGAGTCAACACATTTCTTATCCTTTCTCAACTCCTACCATCCTTGCATTTGACTTAACTAAAAAGACCATCCTGAATTGAAAAGAATTAAAAAGCGAGACAAGCTATATAGAAAATATCTTCTAATTACTCAAATCAAATTCAAAAGGAGACACTAAAACTTGTCTGAAACACTATTTGGTTTTCACCGATACTCTGTTGATTGCTATCGTGCACACAGCACAATCACATAAGTCACAAATACATGGGTTTCTATCTCATCTCCTTGAGCAACCACAGGATCTGGATTCGCACACCAGTCTTATCTAGATTCCCAGTGGATTATAAAGGTCTACACTTCGTTAGTTTATCTCTAGGGCGCATACAATTGTTCTAAAACATTTGTTTGCATACTACTATTTTGTGTAGCAGACTATAGAAAAAAATTCAATTTATCTCGCTTGCTTGCTTGATTGGTCTTTGATTGTTGAGATTGATTGGGATTTTTTTATTTTGTGATTGATTGAGATTATTTACCTTTCCTTTGAGTTGTGACTAATTTCCAAAACTGCATTTTCAAAAATCGATTCTATGGAAGGTAAGAGATCCCAAAACCCAGAACTAGTACTTCCCTTGGGTACTGATGCCCAAGCTTCCACTTCTATGCCTTCCACATCCAATTTTGTACCTCCTACGCCTCAAACTCCCATCCACCACTCCATTCATCCTGAGGATGATCATGATTCTACACAATTCGAGGATTTTGAAGAACTCCCTCCACATCATCCTCCACCACCACCACCAAACGATAGGTTCCAACCTCCTCAATACCCTAACTTTCCTAATCAACCACCACTGGAGAGAGGACCTATGCCTACACTTCAACACCTGTTCGATACACAACTTCAAATGAACACCCTTACACAACAGGTGCAACAGCTTGCACAAGCTGTTAATCATCTAGCAAACCCCCAACCCCAACCTCAACATAGGAATCCCCAGGCACCACCTCAACCTCGTAGATGTCAACTACAAGATTACTACAATCCCGCAATTGCACAACCTATGCCTATGGTACGTTATCCCGATGGGGGTCGTGCTACTGAACTGAAGCCAAACATCATTGCACTTATACCTCACTTCCATGGTCTTGCTTCCAAGGACCCTTTTCAGCATTTAGAGGAGCTGAAAAATCTTACTCAAACTCTGAGTCCGCAAGGTCATGATCAGCACACACTTTTAATGAAAATGTTCTCCTTTTCATTGAAATATAAAGCTGCCTTTTGGTATAGAACCTTAGCATGGACTACACCAATAGAAGACTGGGCTTCTTTAGAACATGAGTTCCTAAAGAAGTACTTTCCTGTAGGCCGCACTAACGCTTTGAGGCATGCCATCACCACTTTTACCCAGAATTCAGGAGAACAAATGCACGAGGCTTGGGAGAGATTCCACGAGCTTCTTAGAAAATGTCCCTACCATGGTGTCGCACGCTGGCAACAGATCTAGATCTTCTATCATGGGCTCCATGATGACACAAGGAATTTTGTAGATGCCGCTTGTGGAGGTAATTTTTTGTGTCGGGATGAGGACTCAGCCTTTGAGCTCTTCGAAGGCATGGCAGAAAATTCTACTAATAATGCTTTGATGAGTGTTTTTAATAGAAAGTCCTCTCATTCCCATTCACACACGTGGGTACATGAAGCCCAATCCAGCAACAAAGATTTAGAATTAGTGGCTAGTCAGCTGGATAAAGTGGGCTTGATAAAGAAGAAAGTTGATGAAGTATGGAAATTCTTATCTAAACCTTCATCATCTTCTTCTCAGTCACCTGCACCTCACACTTCTCAGTTTCCCACAGGGAGGGAAACTATGAACAATCTATCTATGACATAACCTGCTTTATCGGATTATACTTTTTCCTATCCTTCATCGGTTGGAGGAACCTTTATTCCTCCTTACACTAAATTCCCTACACATTCCAGAGCTTCGGAGGAGCTCCATGCCATTCACAATGATCCTTATTCACAAACCTATAACCCTGGATGGCAGAATCATCCAAATTTCTCGTGGTCAGGAAATTCACATAGACCTAACTTTCAACAACCTTCTGCACCACCACTTCACAACCCTATCCAAGCACCACCTCCACAAACACAGGGGTATCCACCGCGTGCCTACTAGCAACCCCAACCCAGGCCCACCCAATACTCTCAACCTGAGCCTACACGAGATGGCCAGTTGGGGTCAATCATGAAAGCTCTTGCTGATATACAACAGCAGAATATTGCTATGCAATAGAGACAGGATGCGGCACTAGCTGAGATGAGAGCTCAGCTATCGCACTTGACGGAATCCCATCAACCACATTCACTCCTATCTCAAGTACAAACTCGACCTCCTTTGCAAGGTCAAGCACACTTTATATCACAAACCTTGCACGAACTTGAGTTTTATCCTGATTCTAATTCTTTCTATCCTGATCCTACTTATGATTTACAACCACCTATCTTACTTGATCCTGATGATTTGTCTATGCTGCAATCCAATTTAAATGTCATCACTACTAGGAGTGGTAGAAGCACAACTGATCCACCTTTTCCAACTTCTACATCCTTACTTGGACCTTCTACTTCCACTCCTCCAGCTGATTCACCTTTTCCAGACTCTTCTAAGCTTATGATTGATCCTCCTACTACCACTTCTGTACCTTTTCCAAAGGCCTTAGAAAAGAGGAGTGAAGACAAAAAGAAGAATAATCCTAGTGTCGCACCTGAGAAGGATCTACTCAAGCTCTTTAAGCAAGTCCATATAAGCATCCCCTTGTTGGATGCGATTCACCACATTCCCCCTTACACTAAGTTTTTAAAAGACCTATGTACACCTAAGCATAAGGCTAGAACTCAGAAAGGGAGTGGACCTATCATTCTCTCAGAACAGGTGAGTTCCCTCATTTCAAACCTCCCTATTAAGAAGAAAAACCCAGGCACCCCTCTTCTCTCCTACATGATAGGTAACACCACATTTAATAGAGCTTTACTTGATCGAGGTGCTTCCATCAATCGAGGTTGGCAATCTGAAGCCAACCAAGTTGTCCCTGCAATTAGCTGACAGATCAATTAAGACACCTCAGGGAGTGTTGGAAGATGTTATAGTGCGGGTCAAGGACTTTTATTTTCCTGTAGACTTTATAGTCCTTGACATGGAAGTACCTAAGGATATCCAAAACATACCTATCATACTAGGAAGACCTTTCTTGGCTACGGCCAAAGCAAACATTAATTGTGAGGAGGGCCTTATAGAATTGAAATTTGGAGATCAGAGAATGAAAATTGATATATTTCAGGCCCAAAGGGGACCATCCTATAGTTTAATTGAGGAAATCTACTCCTTGGATTCACTGGACAAGTTGGTCGAGGACACATTATTTGATTCGCTGAATTTAGAATCTCAACACCCTTTGGCTTCTGACTTCACTTCTTCTGAGACACTAGCTCTAGAAATTGACTTACCTCCTACCCCCTTAGTGTCTCTAGGATCTTCTGAGATCTCCACACCTGCTCCTTCACCTGATCTTGTACCTGTTGAACTCAAACCTCTTCTTGACTCTTTGAAATATGTCTTCTTAGGACCATATCATACTTATCCTATGATTGTTAACTCTCTCTTACCGTCTGATCAAGAATCACGACTCTTATCTATCCTGAGAGCACATAGACAAGCTTTAGGATGGAGCCTTTCAAACCTGATTGGCATTAGTCCTTCTTACTGTACACATAGGATCTTCACTGAAGAAGGATCTAGACCTACTAGGCAGCCACAACGTAGACTCAACCCTACACTTTAGGAGGTGGTTAAAAATGAGATGATCAAGTGGTTAGACAATGGAATTATTTTCCCAATTTCTGACAGTCAATGGGTAAGTCATGTTCGATCATGCCTAAGAAGGATAGACTTACTGTCATAACCACAGACTCTAGAGAAGTCATCCCTACACGGATTGCTAGTTCATGGCGAGTATGTATTGACTACCGCAAACTCAATCAAGCCATGAAGAAAGATCATTTCCCACTTCCCTTCATTGATCAGATACTGGAAAGATTGGCTGGGAATCGATTTTTCTACTTTTTAGATGGCTACTCAGGTTACAATCAGGTGGCAATTCACATTGATGACCAAGAGAAAACGACTTTCACTTGCCTCTACGGAACGTTTGCATTCCGTAGGATGCCATTTCGATTATACAACGCACCTGCTACATTTCAGTGGTGTATATTTGCAATCTTCTCCGATTTAGTAGGTGATTGCTTAGAAGTCTTCATAGATGACTTCTCGGTCTTCAAGAGCACATTTGATGCATGCTTAGACCACTTGACTAACGTCCTGCAAAGATGCATAAATGTGAATCTGGTACTTTCCTGGGAGAAATCACATTTCATGGTACCAGAAGAACTAATTCTAGGACACCTTATTTCTGACAGAGGAATAAAGGTTGACTGTGCGAAGGTAAAATTGATTTTTGAACTATCATTACGTTCGTCAATTAAACAAATTAGATCTTTTCTCGGGCATGTTGGTTTTTATCGTCGCTTTATAGTTGACTTCTCGAAGATAGCCCGACCTCTCACAAATCTCCCCTCTAAGGATGTAGACTTCCAGATCTCTAACGATTGTGTTTGTGCCTATACGACACTTCATGATCTGGTTACCAAGGCACCAATACTACAACATCCGAATTGGTCTCACCCTTTTTAGATCATGTGTGATGCCTCTAATTATGTAGTAGGGGTTGTCCTTGGTCAAAAACTTGACAGAAAACCTATAATCATCTATTACACTAGCAAGACCTTAAATGAAGCTTAGAGGAATTACACCATCACTAAAAAGGAATTGCTAGCTGTAGTATTCGCACTAGAAAAATTCAGACCTTATCTTTTAGGTTCCCACATTATAGTCAACACTGACCACACTGCAATATGACATCTTCTCGCCAAGAAGGACATGAAATCTCGCCTAATTAGATGGATCTTGCTTATGGGAACACTATCATGAGACATAACTAGCTTAGTTTGATCTAATTAAGTCAATAAATGATCCTACGTATCCATCAGAAGATCTTAAGGGCACAAAACATTGATTTGAGAAGAAAATAAGAATACAGGGTTATTTCTACAAATTTATCATTCTATCACAAAAATAGAATAACCGTGGGTTCTCTCAGGGTTGTAACAAAGGTCAAATGTTCTTAAAAGTCTAACAAGTGGGTTAGAATAGGCAGAAAAGGGTTTTCACATGTTTTGAGAATTAAATAACATCTAAAACCCTAAAAATAGACCCTTAATCCATTGAGGTTCTGTTCAGGATAAAATTTACCTAAATCCTCTAAAAATTATAGAAAAATATTCTCTAGGATTTGGTACCTTCAATTTGATCAGCAGAACCCGTCTTGACCCAAAATAGAGTCTCAGACAGACATTTGCCCTAATTTAGGTTTTTGCATAAATTACCTAGTCAAACTTGGTCAAAACCAAAATCCAACTTCACCATTGGATTCCTTAGGTTCAAATTAGGTTTGTACCAAAATTTGAGCCCAATCTAAGAATGTCTTGACCTAGTTTGCAATTTGGTCTTGTCTGATTCTTTTATATCACACATATGCCCTTAACTTTCAAAATCCTTGCAGAAAGCCCCCCATCTTTATCATCATTTTCTTTAAATAAGTCCCTGTTGCCATGAATCCTATTCCTACAAATTTCGACGACCTAAATATGGCATGATCTCCTTGATTCCTTGACGAATCCCTATCAGATTTGAAAGGGAAGTTCATCAAGGAATTCCCTTCCTTTTGAGCTAAATCCCAAGCTCTAAAACCTTCCCAATCTCTCATGCGAACGCATGAGAGATTAGTGTATCTTGGAATTCCTATCTCTGACGAAGCTTTCTAAGCTTGGGAAGCTTGCTTCCCAAGCCCAAAACTCCCTCCAGAGGTCTATAAAAGGACCCCCAGATCAGGCCGAACTTCTCACTCTCGAATTCGACCAGATTCCACCTTAATTTCGTCTCTCCTCATCCGTCCGAAGCTCCTCGACATCCGGCAAGCTCCTCCGACTCCATCCTTTGTCCGCGCACAATACCGACAGCGGATTTATCTCCCTCGCTCTCTTCCGCATCGTGCTGTACCTGCCGATGCCCCATCCTCCGTCTTCCTCGCCAATTCCTACTCACCGGAGCACTTTCTTCCCCGACGCCAACCATACCGCAATCGATGTCTCCTCGACTCGCCATCATCTTCCAACTACCTAGATAAGTCCCCTAACTCCTCTACTTCACTTTCATCCCAGCCACATTCAATTTTGACCACGTTGCCACCCATTCACTGTAATCCCTTCCGTGTTCGAGCACTCCTTCGGCGAGGCACATCTCACTCCACACACCACCAAACCCCTTGCCATTCATCCCTACACCTCTACCTCGACCCCAAGAGCAAAATCCCTAACCTAGTTAGGTTGATTGCTCCTCCAAACCTTCCGCCGAACAGACCCATCTCCGACCAACCTTCTCGAGGTCGTTAGACCTCTTTACAGGCACTCACAGCACATCACCACCACCGTTGCACTCCACAAAGTATGGCGAACGTTCTAAACTGTTTTGACATGGCCATTAGGCCTTGTTCTTATTTTCAGGCCACAGGTGAAGCCACCATTGCTGGGGCTTCTTTGAAGAAGCTCCAGAGTGTGTTCTTGGCTTGCTAGCTCCAGGCATCCCCTCCAGGTTGCACGACACTCTTCCAGAATCACAACCAGCTGGTCAATTAGGAGCATTGACCGCTCCTCCACCTGCAATTAACCAATCCACCAGCAGCAGCTGCACGCGGAAGAAAGCAGGGACGTTTACTCCCATATCGGAAACAGCAGGAGCGACGAAGTGATATAAGTTGAATTCCTGTTTAAGGCTTATTGCTTCAAGTCACAGGGGGTGAGGTCCCCGTGCCCCTCACGCACCTCGCCCGCGACACCTTACACGCGGGTTTGGTGCATCTAATTACCTACCTAACCAAGCACTCCTTAGCTGCCACTCACGGCCGGCAGCCCTGGTCCCGGGTGCGCTCTACCCGAATACCCGATAACCCACTGAGGCCCTGGGAGGGTGGATCCTTGAGAGAGAAGGAGAGAAAATGCACGGGGGCAGGGGGTTTTTGCTCTCAAGTCCTACGGCCAATACTTAGCCATTTAAGAAGCCTTCCCCTTGTGCGTAAAGAGAAAGAAGGAAAGGAAGAAGAAGAAGAAGGAAAGAAGAGAGAAGGAGATGCAGAAGAATAAGAAGGACAGCAAGGTAGAGAAGAGAAGAAGAAGAAGCCTGAGAAGGAGAAGAAGAGGAAGAAGAAAAAGAGAAATATCTTTGAGCAAGATAAGCCATCTAACCAGCTGAGCAGACGTCTAAGCTTCATTGAAGTGCACTGTGCACTTATCTTACGTAGCATTTATTTTCTTAGTACTATTGAGTTATTTGATATAATTGTAAGGGGTAATTGGTGATTCAAATCACCATTTTACCCCATTCTTTTTGCATTATTTGACATTCACTTTCATTCATATTTTCTTGGAATTCTATTGCTTATATATTTGTGTTAAATTGCAATCTTAAGAAGCATTTTTGTCAATTGCTCCCTATGTTCAACCTCGGACTTCATTTATGATATTAAAGTTATAAATTTTACTTGTTTTTCACACTAATTCGAACTATATTACAATGCGATGATTTTAAAACCCGTTTCAGAGCAAACAACACCTACTGTTGTAGGAGTTTGATTTAGATATTCGTGACAAGGTCGGGAAGCATAATGTGGTAGCTAACAACTTATCCCTCCTTCCTTCTGAAGCGATATCTCCTTCACCATCAATTACAAACAACTTCCCTAATGAGTAATTGCTGGTCATTCACTCTTATCTTCCCTGGTATGTTGATATTGTCAACTACCTTGCTTCTGGAGCATTTCCCTCTGACTGGACTAAACACCAGAGTGACAGACTTAGAATCGAAGCCTAGTAGTACTTTTGGGAAGACCCTTGGTTGTTTAAACTTTGCCTAGACCAAATCATTAGGAAGTATGTACATGATAAGGAGATAGCAAACATCTTGTCATTCTGCCATGACCAGGCATGTGGCACTCACTTCTCTGGCAAAAAGACTGGTGCAAAAGTTTTGCAAAGTGGATTTTACTGGCCCACACTTTTCAAAGACGCAAGCGACTATAGTAGGGCATGTTCACAATGTCAGTCTCTCGGTAGTATTGGCCGCCAAGACATGATGCCCTTAAATCTGATCTTAGTATGCGAAGTCTTTGATATCTGGGGCATTGACTTCATGGGACCTTTTCGAAATTCCTATGGCTTTGAGTATATCTTATTGGCAGTTGATTATGTTTCTACATGGATTGAAGCCATCCCAACAAGGATAAATGATCACAAGATTATAAACCAGTTTGTTCGGGATTACATCTTTTCTAGATTTGGGGTACCAAAAGCCATCATTAGTGATGGAGGGTCTCACTTTAGGAACATCCACTTTCAGTCCCTACTTCAAAAGTATGGGGTGACTCATAGGATTGCTAAACCTTATCACCCTCAAACCAATGGACTAACTGAATTGTCCAACCAGGAGATCAAGAAGATTTTACAGACTACCATTCGACCTAATAGAAAGGATTGGTCTTCCTGCCTTTTTGATGTGTTGTGGGCATATAGGACAGCTCACAAAACCCCATTAGGCATGTCTCCTTTTAGACTTGTGTACGGGAAACCCTATCATCTTCCCATATAACTTGAGCACAAAGCCTACTGGGCCATCAGAAAATGTAACCTAGACTTAGAGAAGGTCAATGATCACAAAAGATTACAAATTTTCAAGCTAGATAAATTAAGGAATGAATCTTATGAAAGCTCAAGGATTTATAAGGATAATTTAAAGGCCTTCCATGACTGTCACATCCATAGGAAAACCTTTCACCTTGGTCAAAAAGCCCTTCTATCTGACTCAAGACTAAAACTTTTCCCAGGGAAACTCAGATCCAAGTGGACCGGACCTTTCAAAATCTTAAGAATCTTTAACAATGGAGCCATTGAGATCACTGAGATTGACAAATCTAAACCTTTCACTATCAATGGACAAAGACTTAAACCTTTCATTGAGCCACATGATCTCAGACTTGTCAATTCTACCATTTCGCTCCAAATTCTTGAGTCTACTTTTAACGACACATCTACTAGGTTTATGCCTAGCTGAAGGCATTAAACTTAACAAACCTATCCTTTGTATATAGTTGTTTTCACCTTTCTTATTTTCACCTTTCTTGTATTAGCTGTCTACCCTTGCACTTTAAGCATACATTCAGTGTCACATATGTGATGCATTTCACTTTTTAGCCCGACTTTCCACTCTGATCTTACATCAAACTTGAAATCGTCCTCGTAGATATTTTTATCTCCTCATTCTGACTTCCTTCCATCACCTAGTCTAAGATAGTGAAAAGCAAAGCATGCATTTGCATCCACCCTATTCATACAATGAGGACATTGCATCATTTAAACATGGGTGGGTGTAAATGGTAAATCATTTACTGAAATGCAATTGTAGACACACCTATAGTGTATATAGTATATATTATCAAAAATACCAAAAAAATTGAAAAATTTTGAAAATTTTGAAAAAAAATTACAAACTCAAAAATACAAAAAAATGTCAAGTACAAAAATTCCAAAAATACAATAAGGGACCTGATCTCTATTGTTGAGGAAGGACTCCAAGAAAGAAATGTTGAGGAGAGAAAAAGCATGAAAATAATAAAAGTGTTTAATTATGATCTTATAACTGAAAACAAAAATAGAATAAGTGTTTATGGACATTCAACCTTTGCTGGTTAGACTTTTTGGGCCACTGTAGCTTGATTTGCTTAGGCTTTGGATTAATACACATTAAGCTTTGACAAGATAGACCACGATCTCTCCTAACTTAGGTCATATTCTTGTACCTGAGTCACCAGTACAAGATTCGCTGGTTTGCTTTGGCTTAGGAGTCTAAGTAACCTTGGTTTACACTACACAATGTTGGGAAAGACCTTGTGAATTTTAAATTCAACCCTAGTGTTCATTAGGGAAGGTGGAGTCCTAACCTATGCGTGCAGGTAGACTCTTTGTCCTAATCTTTAGTCTTGTGTGTAAGAGAAGCTCTTTCCATGAGAGAACTCACCCATCAAATAAAGTGTGCTCTGCCAAATAAAGTTGTCGGAGACATACTGACAATTACTTATGAAAAAAAAAAAGAAAAAAAATGTTTCAGAAAAAGACATTCTTTTGAATAAGTCATGTATGTTCTCCAAGTCCTGTAACAGTGTTCCACCAAAAGAAACAAAAATGTTTTCAAGGTGCAATACAAATACCCTGTTTCCACCAAATATTCTTTAAGCCACAACGCAATAAAGGTTGGGCTTGAGTTTTCCTCATTTTTAAGAGTCAATCCAAAAACATGAGCTGAAGCTAGGACCAACCTGGATTTAAAAAGAAGTGAAACCCCAGGATTGAGTTTTGAAATTCACCTGGTTAGTCCTAACCCATCACTAAGCGCAGCCATAACCACTTAGCTTTTGAGTCTTGTAAAACCCTTTGAGTCCTAGAAATCACACTTAAGGTTTAAATATCAAGATTCCTTAATGGTCGAGAGATGGTCTATGTCATTTCAGTCTAAAGTTCTAGTCAGTCTTCTTTAGCGACAGGTTCTCACAATGTCTAGACATAAACACAATTGGTTTGTTGGAAAATTTTCTCAACTTAAAGATCATCTCTAAACACTTAACATTTTTGAGAAAAAGAAAAGAAAAGCAAAATATATAATCTCATTACACTTACCTTGCTGATACTTAAACTGCTATGCACTTTAGTGAGTTGTTTGCTAAGGGACTAGAAAAACCTAAGCTTGGGGGTATGATGAGGTGTGGCTCATCATAGCTAAAATGCCCAAGTTAAGCTAGAAACTAGGTTAAACACTATTAAATTAACACATGAAATGGGTTAAGTGTGGGAAATAGAGAAAAAGACCTAAAACATCAATTTTATGTTAAAAATGCAAAATTAGGTCATTAAATGAGATATTCTATTCAATGATGATCCATTTGCAAATTGAATAAACATTTGAGCTCAAAACTCCAAATCAAAATCATAATTATCTTTTAATATTTTCAATTAAGCTTCAGGAAAAACTTGGTAGCATTTAGACATCAATAGGACCTTGCATTTAGAGATTCACATTTAGGTCCTTCATATATAACCTTTCATTCATTAGAAAACATGCCAGGGACTCACTTGATAGCCGTAGGACTTGATTGTAAGATTCTAGGGACGACTCTATAATGCTTTTATACCACTTATGGGTCTCTATGCATAAATCCTATCATTTCAATTGAGGACCATTGTTGCAATTTGCCCAACAGAACCTGAGAGAATGGTGCATCTCTTGGTGCACTATTCATCGATGAACGCAGCTCATCCGAGCTGTTCATTCCTTGATCCTTTGATTTGATGGCTCTAACTAATCCGAAGCTTCACGCGAATTTGCGCATAGCTTCACCATCCTCTCCAAATCTCATCCATCGGCCGATCTTCGATATGGTTGTCCCCCCTCCCCAATCCTCTCTTCTTGACCATAGATGCCCTAAATGCCTAATCCTACCTAATCGTGACTTGAATCACTCTCAGACTCTACTTAAGCTCCTTCCTGAGCTCGCGCGCAAAGCATCGCTCCCTCCTCCTTGAGTAATCCCTTCGTCTACCCCTCCAGCAGCTCCCACCTTCTTCGGTGGTCTATGACAGGGACTACTTTCTCCCTCATTTTTTCGCCCTTAGCCGCCGGCTGTTGACCCTTGAGAGTCACCTTAATCCAATGGAGGTCTTCTCCCATTTCGTCCTCCTTAGGCTCGAGCTTTGGATCCAAGAGAGTCCCCTTCCTTTGATTAGTTAGGTTTTCAATGCTTTCTTAGTATAGTTTTATTGCTTTCTAGAAAAATTGTAGTGTTAGATTAGCTTAGGAGTATAGTAATTTAACTATGATCCACATCTCTCTCATCAATTCAGATCAGAGAGACTTTCATACACATCATCAACTCATTTTTCTCCCCTTTCATTCCATTTGACCACCTTCTTTTTCCCTCGATTTGAATTCACTGATCACCCATACATTAAGGTCTAAGTTCAAACCTCAGAACCTTGGTTCTCAAATCTAAAATTAGCGCCAAAAATCACTTTGGGGGGTCTCCCATCCATTTCACAATTCCACAAAGACCCCCCCATCTTGTTCTATCAACTCGAATTGCTCGATCTTGTTTAAATTGGTTTTCAGTGTTCAAATCAGTGAGTTGGAATTCATTTGGGATTTTTATCAGATTTAATGGAGCTTTTTGAGATTTAATGGGTTTGATTATGATGTATGCAAGGATTCCAATGTGTTTAAGTTTTGTTTTGATTTGTGGATGAGCATATATCTAATCTAAGCCCTTTGTTGGAGAGTTTTATCAAGGAAAATCATTAATTTTGATTTGAGATGGAACAAGGACCCAACGGGTCTTGATAAATCCACAAAATCACCTTGAACACCCATCAATGGTGTTCAAGGAGATTGAGTGAGGAGATCAATGAAAGACCCAAAGCAAAAGCCCAATTGGGGCAACATTTTATCCTCCATATATCCACTTTCATGACCCTATATTGGAGTTGTGATGGAGATTTTAAAAGGTTTTTGGAAGAGGATTTGAAAGGTTTTTAAAGGGGATTGAAAGTCCATTTTATAAACATGATTTCAAATCTTCTTCTCGGATCTTAGATGAGTTTTATACTGAATTTCCCATCAAATTTGCTGGAATTGAGCAATGGCTGCAACAGCAGCCCTTAGATATGTTGAAGACGTCTGGATTGAACTCATTTAGCTGCTGAAGTTGCTGAGCAGATCAGCACCTATTGACTAAGCTACTGTTCAACAGTTGTTGCTGCTATCTTTACTGCATCTGCTGCTGCAGCTGTTGCTGCTGAATGGACTGAAATACAAATGTACAGTGGTATGGATTTGAATTGTCTTAGATAGGTGATATGTTCTAACTATTGTATACAATGTAAAAAAGCTTTCATGTATTTGTAATGACTTTAAATCCAATTTGTTTGCTTGTAATCTGATTTGTAAACCATCTTTGTCAGCTAAATATGTCGTATAACTGTCGAAATTTAGAAATATAATGAAATTGAGTTGAAATTCATGTTTATATGCTTGAACATCTTCTATATATTCTTGGGAACATAACTGAATGCCTATACTACCATTCCACTCCTTACAACTCAAATTTAGGCCTTAGGTTCTTAAGTCTAAACCCCTTTAAGGCCTAGAAACTACTTCCTTTGTAAATAAATAAAAACCTTATAAAAGTTTCAAAAAAATAAAATAAACATGTAATGAGTAAGAATAAGTATATTTTTAGGTGTATACAAAGTTTTAAGGTCATCTGAACCTCCGACTTGGTAGAACATACTAGCCGACGATTCAATATACCTTAAAACTCAATAAAAGAACTCAACCTAAAAAAATCCCAAAAACACTCTATTCATCTCATCTCTCTCTTTTCCTCTCACCCCCTATCTCTATTATACATATAAAACCCATAAAAATCAGAGAAATTCGAAAAAGACCTAAAAATACTATGTATACTAGGTATGTACATGTATATAAGCTATATACTAAGCTATATATGTATATGATGTAAAATATGTATATAATTTGTGCATATAACTTATGTATGTATTATATGGTATAAATTAAGTATTTAGGATAACTTTATATATATATATATATATATAACTTTATTATATAAGTAGATATTAATTTAATTAACTTATATGTACCAGAAGCTATATAAATTTATAAACCCCAATAAATAAACTTATTTATCAGTGATACTATACATACATATTTATATATGTATAATGTACACTAGAATACCTGTAAACTAATTTAATTATATATGTACAATAAATAATTAATTTATTAAGTTAGTAGGTAGCTTACAAAATTAAAATAAAATAAATTAGTAAATTAAGTTATTATTGAAATAATTTATATTTTATATGTGTATTATAATATTTTAAGTAATTTAAACTAATTTAACTATATTTATATTGTATTATATAATTTATGCCTAATTTATAGGTAAATCACTCTGAAATGTATATTTAATTGTATATAAATTAAAATAAAATGTGTAAAATATAATAAAATTGTGTATTAAATAATTTAATATGTATATTAACACTATACAATGTCAATTAGATCATTAATTAAGTAATTTAAATATTAATTAAGAAATAAACCTAAATATCAGTATGTATAAATTGTAAACTTTAGCTAATTTATTTATATAGTAAAACTAATTCTTTTTTGTAAAGTAACTACATAATTATGTAGCCCTATGTAAGGGCTATAAAATCCCATAATTTATTTTTAATTTATAATACATTATGGCCCTCAAATCAAGGGCCAAAGTAAGCAATTTAGGACCGCTCTATGCGCGGGCAGCAATGCTTGAAGGCGCTTTCAAAAGCACCACATCATTAACTCTAAAGATTGCACAACTCCTTATATATGATTTGTGTTTCTTCTTTGCCAGTCAAAAAGTGTCGGGCGCAACATATCATCGATTCCATCGATCTCTCGATACTATTATGAGCATTGGCGCGAGACTTTGGTGTGCGATGCATAGCTGGGAGCTGTGCACTATGCGTGGGCTTGTGTGGGCCCAATAACGAGCTATAAATCGGTTAAAATGCACCTAATGAGAACTAGGGTGGCCGTAGTAGAGGTCTAGTCCCACCTAGTAATGGGTGTTGTATATCCCTCGAAAAGGTTGCCGGCCAATTAAACCCATTTTTAGATCAAAAATCGGTTTGAACCGATTGAGAATCAGTCTAAAGAGAAGAGAAGCAGATTAAAAAATTTTCCTAAGTGTTGGTCTTTACATGTGTGTGTTAGTGTCTGTGAGTTGCCTGAGTGTTGTTAAGTGCGTGAGAACTGTGTTAGTGTATATATGTGTGTGTGCATCTGTATGTATGTATATATATATATAGTATATAAGTATGTTTATATATAGTATATATGTAAATAATATGTATGTAAGTATACTTAGAGTATAGTAGTATTGTTTGAGCTATTATGTATATAAATAAAAGATAGCTTTAGTGACAGATATAGATGTCATTGTAGATAGCAATAAATGTTAGTATAGACAATAGTTTTTACCTTTGCTTATGTATATAGTTTTTCTAAAATTATAGCGACACTTTCATACGTCGTTGTAGATATATTATATGTTACCGTAGATATTAGTAAGTTAAGTTAATATAGTACATACTATTACTTATTATTGTACAATTAGCTAAGTATTATTATTATAAGTTGTAAATAGATAATATAGAGTATTTATTTGTGGTTTTTGATGCTTGTTTGTAGATAAATGTTTTCAAGCATTAGAATTCATTCTTTTGCTTAGAATTGATTCATTCTTTCATTATTTGATTCATTCATTTATTTTGGTACATAAAATCAATCATTTTGGAATTAAAGAATGTTTTTTGACTTAGAGAGTGATGTATATCAATAGCTGCCTCCCAGTGAATGACTTAGAATAAACTAGTAAAAATTAAATATATAAATAAAATTGACACGACAGCGGTTTGTATTTGTGACATATACTACAACAACGACATTTTAAAACCCTTTTTAATACAAACCGGTAGTCGACGATCATATTTTCGGCACCATTGCCAGGGATAAAAACCCGACAATAGTGTTTTCTTATGATTGTTGATGAGTCAACGATCAATAGGATATTTAGATATCCTAGGAGACAAGCAACGAGGAGACGGTATGTTATAACACATCTTCAAGGGGAGTATTTTTCATTCCTCCTCTCCGTGTTAGGAACTCATCCAATCAACCTGTGTCTTCGAGTCACTCCTAAGTCATCTTTTCGGGAAAACATTTTCAGAATGGATACTTTTTGGCATTATTCTTCATTATGCACGCTGAATCAGATCGGTGTGTGATTTTTTGGGTGCCTAGGTTACCAAGTCCCACAAACCAAAGGGCAGGCAATGGGGCCGAATACTCCCTAAGCCTTAGACTTAATCCATCAGCCTCACAGCTCCCTCAACCTCTTGAGGAATAGTCCAGATCTTAACAAATATATGAGTGTTTAAGCCCTAAAACAAACCCAGGAGGCCTAAAGTCAGTATCCCTCACTTATCACTCTTTCTCTAGCACTTCAGGACTTAATTAATCATTCATTCTAGCCTAGAACTTAGGTAACTCTTCCATAATCAAATGCTTGGACCAGCATAATATTTGCACATTTTCCTCTCTCTTCTCCTCAATATATTTGTAATTTAGCTCATAAAGATTTCATCTCCTTTTTGTTTTCTCTCTTCTCTTCTTTTTTTATGCAACATGGATGCCCTAACTGCATGCGGAATATGTATCATGCTATGAACAACCTCAAGTTATATCCCCCCATGCATAAATATAACAATGTCCTCATTGGAAAGTAAAAGCAAGGAAAGAGTTTACCTGAGGTGGAGTTGGGATGTCTCGTAAATCATTCTCCAGAAGGGAGGCAGAAGGAGACCCAAAGAAGATACGTAACAAACCTAGCCTAGGGAATAAGTAACCCAAGATGTTGGTAAGCTGGTGATGGAGAGTGCTACCAAATGCTCACCAGATGCAGGTGAAAATAGGGTACTCCTGAGCTATTGTTGGAGGTTGCACAAAATACACATGAGTAGTGACCTTTGGGAGTGTGCAGCGAGGAGGCAAAGGCTCCTCAAGGAGATATGTGTAGAAAAAGGAGGGTGCTAAGGAGGACACCCTAAGGATGATGGGCTGACAAGGACAAGCATCGATCCATACCCACCACTCTACCACAGGATGTATTGGTCTAGTTATCTCCCCATAAAGCAAGAATGTGAGCAGAGATTTTAGGAAGCTGTTTCTGCAAGAGTGTAAGTCTCTCAATTGTGGGGTGGGGACAAGGTCAAAGAGGGCTTGAGAGGTTCAGCATTCTTCCTCGACAACCATTCCAGTTCATCAGAAGCAGCCTTGGTTATTGATTGACTTCCATGCTGCCTATCATTAGTGTGCTCGTTCAGGAAAGGGCCCAAATGTCCTTCTTCCATATCGAACCGACCAAGGGTGTCACCCATTTCATTATCATGAAGAAGTGGGTTGGAAGCAATAGGAGTGTAAGTGCCCTCAACAATGACATCCCTAGGTTCTTGTTCACTGCTAAGATCCTGCCCCTGTGATGTATAGGTTTCTTCATCAAGAGTATCAATTGCTTCCTTTTCTTCCCAATGTTTGAGAGGATGATCTTTGTAGTCAAAAGTAGGTAGGAATCCGGATTTGGTTAAATTAGTAAGATCCTTTGGGGGTAAGTCCTCGAACAAAACATATTCCCCCTAGAGTCACTCCATACTCTAAGTTCAGGCCCCTCAAAGTTATCATCATCCTTGTCTACATTTCATCCCTCTTGCCCCTTAGACTTAGGAAAATCTTCCACGCCAAGATCAAGTGTTTCCTTGTCTTCCTCAAAAAACAACTCTTCATGTCCCTGAGACCAATATTGATCCAAGTCTTCTAATTCAGTCTCAATTTCCTCATGGTCACCAGTGTTGGGTACCTGTGAATCCTCAAAATATTCAATGACAGGTGTTGGTCCCCTAGGTAGAGGATCACTTCCTTCCAATATGATTTCGTCTAGCATCCATGACTCCTGGAATTTGTTAACTTCAGAATCACAATCCTCAGGGAGATCTAACTAAGGTGCAAGGTCCTCAGAGGTGTGAAGTATAGGTTCGGCATCCCTGGGATGGGTTGTACAATCCACCTCAAAATTGGGGGGAGTTGGGTTGACTGTTGGACTGTGACCCGTTTCATCAAATGTAACAAAGATAATATCATTCAGGTTGAATTCATCTAATGGGACCATCTTCTCCTTTTTTTGACTCCTATTAAGATTAGGTGAATAATCACCAGGATTGCCTTCTGGTGGGCATATCTCATGGGAAACGTCTAAGTGATAGCTACTCCTCAAAATAAGATCCCTGTTGTTATTGTTTTCCTCGAAATTTTCTTGGTAATCGGGGGTATAGAGGTAGGGATTAGAATTGACTGTAGGAGGGTCGTTAAGCTGGCTAATCTCTTCGGTTAATCTTTGACTATTCATCAAAATCTCTCCCGTAGAATCCATCATTTCTTTATGTTGTTTTTGCATTTCTATCATAAAGGAGGAGAGGCTACTATCAGATTACGGAGGATAGTAAATCTCAGGTTCAAGTTGCCTAGGAGTATCGGTCCAACCTCGACGAGCAAAATCATTAAGAGTGGGTAGGTTGGGTATAGTCATGGGAGAGCTAGGGCTGGGATACCCTTCTCCTAGGTTCTACTCATCATCATTGGGTTGGGGATTAATCAGCCCAATGCTCCTATAGTAGGAGTAGAAAGGATCCCAATGCTCATCAGATGATGGATAACTATAGGTCATGGGATTGAGATTCGGTGTTCTGGGGTGAAAGTAAGAAGTGAAATAGCTATTGTAATCCATGACTTAAAAGACACACCCCAATCAAATGCAAAGTAATGGAACTCTCTTTTTTCTTAGAGCAAATTTGAGCTAACCTCCAACCCACTCCTTAAAGTTATCAAATGGGGTCAAGTTTGCACCCGTCCGTTCCCACTTTAGTGGTATAAGAGGGGGCTATGACTTGAGATCCTTGACAAGCTCTTTGGAGAAGAATAGAGGTCGTTTACGTTCTTTCTTGGTGGCCATAGAAGTTGCACAATCAATTATGGGCCCTAAGTGACCTTCGCATGCCCTAGGACCTATACCTTGCTTCAATGATACTCCCAAGTGACCTAGTGAGAAGTTACTCCAGGGATGAAACTAAGGGAAGTAAGTTAGGCGAACCCTTCCTTTGAGGTGATGCAATTGTGGTGCCTCTTAACTACCCCTTTGTTTCTTTAAGGGTTGTCCCCCTCCTTGAAGTATCAAAACACTTGGACACAAGATAATATCACCACCACAAGGTGAAATAGGAGAGTCTACACTAATGAAGCAATCGGTGCCTATAGCCTTAAGGGACCAAGACCTAGTGTAGTGCCTAGTGTGCGTGCTCAGTGCCAGAAGTGTGCATCACATTGCAAATCAGTTTGTTTTTGGGAAGAATCTCACACAAGTCCCTTCTGATCAGAACAAATGTGATTTTGATTTTAAGATCGAATTTGATTAGCAGCCCCAATTTCAATTAGGCGACCACTGAATTCAAATGCAATGTGTGAACAGAAACTAGATGCAAAGATAGAATGATATACCTGACTCTAGTAATCTTTGTGCAGATATGTACGCAATGCAAGGAAATAGATCTAATATGCTACTTAATCACCCTTAAATGCGTGCACCAAGGGCATGTAACTCCTAAACAAGCAGCTTGATATTTTTCTCTTTTTATTTTGGAGGCAAGCAAGCAGATCACCACAGATAAATAGCCCAAGCTGCTAAACAAAGTGGGGACAGACCCCCGAAAATTAGCCCAAATTGCTACAAGGGCAAGAAGACTGAAAAGAAAAAATCTGCCACACATGAGAATCTGCTGTGAAAGCGAGATCCAGGTGTCCTTTTGTTTGCATCCTCTCTATGTGCATGGACGTCACTCAAGGTCGACGTCTGTTATGACCCGGTTCCCGAATCCCTACAGGACACGAGATCGGACCGACTCGACTAATCCCAAGATCCAGTCGTCCAACAAGAAAGTAAACAAAAAGCAGGAAAGTAAACCACATTCACTATGCTAAGCAACTAACAGTAAAAAGGTATAGCAGTAAAGAAGTAAAAACTGCTACAGTACATATCACCACCACAATAATAGAAAGTAACAAGGTACAGGAACATAAAGTACAGAACGTAAAAGTACAGAACATAAGGGTACAAGAGTTTACTCACTACTACAAAATGAGTACAACAAAAGAACTACAGCTATTGGGCTCTACTGGGCCCAGCACCCTCTGCAACTGTAGACTCTGGCTGCTCAACACCTGGACCTGAAAAGGGTTATGAGTACACAAAGTCAGTGAACACTGAGTAGAGTGTTAACAAACTAGCTAAAGCAGTAAAAGGGGACAGGTAGTTGTTGCTTTTCAATTACTTTCTTTAACTAATTATTCCTTTTCACCACTTTGTTTATTTATCAGGTCTCTTTCCTGATCTCGAATGTTCCTTGTGGGAACAATCTTAATAGCAATCTCTCCCAAAGAGTAGAAGTCACTCGTGGTGCTCTCCTGGCCGGGAGAGTCCCCCGTGGTCAGTAGTTTCCGCTAACGGGTGCGCCCAAAGTACAGCACGGAACAGTATAGAGCCTAACCCTCTCAGTAACAGGAGTCTAGCCCCTAAGAACCAAACAGAGGTCTTGCCCCTCCACAGTCCGCGCACCCTCGCCTGACTACCCTGGTTTGCTCAGTGGGCCTAAGAAGTCGGTGTAATGCGGCTAGCTGAACCCCGGGCCCCGTGGGGTGGCTAGCTCTCTCCCTACACTAGTAGCTCTCCCCGGTACTGTGTACGTGAGGGCCAAGAAGTCAGTATAGAGTGGACAATCCTAACCCCGGGTCCCAACCCAAGGGCGGCTAGCTCCGCTCTGCACTAAACAGGGGGACAGTCGCTCTCCTCGGTACTCCGTACTCAAGAACCAGCTCACTTCCCCACTCACATTTCCAGATCCATTCCATTTATTTCCAGGAGCTCTACTCCTAATTCCCCATAGGGTTCATGCTCATATTCCTCATGCCATGCCATACCAGGTTTCATCAATTCTATTTCCATTCTCAGGTTATACATATGCAGCTTGTATTGCTATCATTCACATTTCCATACTCAGGTTATACATAGGTAGTTCGTATTTCCATCATTCACATTACCATTCTCAATTTATATACATGCAGCTCGTATTATGTCATTTAACGTATACAACAGGAAGATTACATGCAACAGTTAACTAGCACAAGTACTTCATATTTCACAGGCAGTTGTTATTCATTTACAGGCAGTTGTTATCATTTCCATCTACTCATTCAAAACTGCAATTCATTCATCCAATACAGACATTACTAGTATTTCTCATCCTAGAATTTATGCCATATCCTAAGTTCTAATCATTCATTCCACACATGCATTCAGGTTTGTAATTAAATTAGGGGAAGTCACTCTACCAGTAAACCCAGGAGTATTGGGGGCTTGAATGGCAGGCTTACGTGCCTCAGCAAGCCCCGAACCCGCAACGGAACGAAGTCCTATAATAAGGAACAATCACAAGGGAACTATAAGAATAGTATGGAAAGCCTTCTAACAAGTATAGAAACTCAGAAGGAACACATCGGTATCTTATTTGCGTAAAACAAACCTCAAACGAACCCTAAATGGGTAAAAACAGGATTACTGATGCAAAATCAGACGTCTGGAACAACTTCCAGACGTCTCAAAACTGTCCAGTATCGTACCTCAGTCTTTGTGTCCACCCTAGATGTCTAGAAACTCTTGTGGACCGTCTAGACCCAGCTCCAGTCATCCGACCACCTCTCCAGACGTCTGGAAGTGCTTCCAGCCGTCTGGTACATCGCCCAGACGTCTGAGACGCGTGGGAGGGCATGTCCTGCGCCTTCCTAAAGAAAATTTTGCACGAAATCCACCAAATCTCCTCAAAAAGGCATGCAACAGGGTAGCAGCGGAGTCGCCTGCATGGCCATATCCGCAAAGAGGACATACCTTTGTGAAGCCCTCTCCTCAGACGTTTGGTACCGCCTCCAGACGTCCGCACTGTCATCTGGACGTCGCTCCAAACGTCTGATTTTGGGAAAAACCCAGAACCAAAACCTGCTCTCGCCGTGCATGGCTGCTAAAGTCGTTGGTTCAACCGGGTTTTATTGTTATAACGTTGTAGTATAGCCAGTTATTACCAACATTTCAAATATATAAATTTTTTACTCGGAAAATAAAAGAGTTCCCGAGGTCGAACTCAGGGAGCAAGTTATATTCTAGAGATATACATGTTTCTTTTACAAAATAAAGAAAGAGAGAGGGAAAGAATTTGTTGTTCTCTTTGTTTTCTCCTCGTGATGTTCTTCTTTCTTTCTTTCTTCAGATCTCCTTCTTCTTCTTTGTTCTGCAGAGGTGATGCTCCTCTTTCTTTCTTCAGATCTCCTTCTTCTTCTTCCTTGGTTTCTGTCTTGGCCTCTCTTCTTCTTTTTCTGCAGTCTCTTCTGTGAAGGTTTCTTCTTCCTTGGCTCTGCTGTACTTCTTCTCTGCAGCCTTTCCTCTTCTTCTGCCTTGCTCAGCCTCTTCTTTAGAGTTTCTTCTTGTTTCTCCTCCCTGCGGCTAAGTGTCAGCTTCTTCTTTTCTTTTTCAGCCAGGGACGTCACCCCTCCTTCTTTCTTCTTTTCCCTTCAGGCCGTCGTCTGATTTCCAAATCAGACGACTTAAACTACCTGTTTCTACAGTCAGCTTCCTTCTTCTTCCGCGGGTCTTCTTCTTCGCCTGTGCCTGCACACTTCAGAGTTTTTCGTCAGAGGCAAAACCTACTCTACCCTCCCCCCCCCCCCGCGTCTCTCTCTCTCTCTGAAACCACTCTTGGGAAAGCTCTCCCAGAGCTGCCGGGTAACCGGGTTCGGGTCAGGCCCGGGTCCAGGCCCACCGGCGTGCGTGGTGGGCGAGGAGTGCAGGTCAGTCTTAAGATGGGTCGGGTCGGGTCAGGTCCGCGGGGCGTGAGCGCGGACGAGACCGGGTAACCGGGCGGGTGAAGGGGACCTCACCCCGTGTGCTGAGGCAGTAAGCCTCCAGCACTTTTGCATCTTATATCGCTGCGCCTCTTCAGGCTTTTCCGAGGTGGGACTAAATGTCCCACCTCAATTGCACGCCCGCAGCGGGGAAATCAGCGGGAGATCGCGGCGTCACGCAAAGCCTTCTGCCTTAGCTGCGAGCCTGCTGTTTTGTCGGAATGCCTCGCAAGGCCTGGGAGTTGAATCTGGGCGTGGCGCTGAGCGTGGCGCGCCTGTAGCTGCAGGCGGAAGCAGTTCCTCCTGCACGGCAATGGCGGCGGAGGTCGGGTGGCCTGTTCACAAGAAAACGGCCTCTCGGCCTAATCAGAAAGTGCCAGGAGCTTCGCCAGGGTGCGGCGAAGCTCGTGTGGGTGGTGGCGAGGCGCGGGGCGGCGTGCAAGGGCTGCCTTAGGTCGGACTGTGGGTCGGAGGATGGGTTTGTTGGGGGAAGCGTTACGGAGGTGTGGAGTGGCAGTGAAGGGGTGGGGGGTGCTCAGTGTGATGAGGCGGAGGTGCGGTGAGGGTCGGCGAGCCGTGTGGGTTGCTGAGGTGATGGGAGCGGCTCGCCGGGGGGTGGCCGGAGATGAAGGGGGTGACGATGGTCAGGGTCGGTCGAGGGCTTAATTGAATAAATTGAAAGCGGGGAAGAAAGAGGAGAAGAAGGGGAGTAGCTCTAGCTTACTTGCAGGGACGAAGGGGGAGGAACAGGGCGACAGTCGTATCGACTATCGCCGGAGAAGACGATGCTCAGGGAAAGGGGCGGCGGCGAGTGGAGAGCCGGAGAGGCGCCAGCTGGGTGCGGCGTGGCGCGGGAAGAGCAGGGGAGGAAGTCTCTGCTGCTGGTATTGCGGCAGAGCGAAGAGGAGAAGGGGGAGGAACCGCCGGAGCTGGTGAGCGTCTGCCGGAGAGAGAAGAGAGGAAAGTTGGGGATTTTCTCCGTCAGATCCAAGCTGCCCCGGTCGGTGGAGCAACGGGGGGTATTTATAGGGATCAAACAGGGAGGAAGGCGGAGGGAGACGACGTGTCTCCCTCGCCGGAGGATGGCCGGAAACAAGAACCCATACCGTCCGTGCGTTCGCACGGCCGGTATGGTGGGTTATAACGACCAGGGGGGTGTCCCTGCGACGGCTGACGACGCAGGGCACCCCCGGTTTACTTGCCAGGTCCCCCACCTCACCCTGCGCGGCGCCATGCTCCGCGCAAGGTCGCCGGAGCATGGTGCTGGCAGGTTTTGCAGGGGGGACCTGATCGCAAAGAACGAAGGAGAGTTAGGGGCCAAAATGCGAGGGTTCAAAAGTTGAGGGCCAAAGAGTAAATATATGAGGACCAAAGTGTAAAGTCGGTCAAGGAGGTTTCTTCTTAGGCTCAAGTTTTTATACATGACTAATTAGGACCTAAGGAATCTGATGGTGAATTTCATTTCTATATTAAACCTTGTTTGACCGGTCAATTTACGCAAAAACCCAAATTAAGTTATTAATTGGGCATGGTTCTCAATGTAGGTCAAAATGGGTTCTGAAGGCCAAATTGAAGGTTCTAAACCCTAGAGATTATTTTTCTATGAATTTTAGAGGGTTTATTCTATTTTTACTTTGCCTCGAACCTTGTGAATTGAAGTGGGTTGTTTTAGGGTTACAGATTATCATTTAGTTTCTTGGAATTGCTGTAGCCCTCGCTAGATCATTTCATCCCACTTTTATTCTTATTAAGCTGCTTTGACCTATGTTTGGGCCCTGAATTACCCTGTATGCAGATTATACTGGTAAAATTGCATTTTTACCCCTTATGACTTGTTTTCTTCTTAAACTCAGAATTCTCTGAGTTAAGCCTTTCCTTGAGATATGTAGGAGCTTTTATCCTTTGTATTAGGTCAAAATGAGCTAGTTATGGCTCATGATGAGGTTCTCATCATACCCCCATGCCTAGCTTTTGCTAGTCCCTTAGCAAAAACTTAAGGTTTCAACCCTTGTTCTAGACCATGAAATTTTTAATAGTTTTAGATAAGTGCCTTTTTTATTTGAGCATAGATTAGGTTAGAATGCTGACCATAGGCCTAAAAGGTACTCTAGTACCAATCAAGATCCAAATTTGTCTAGCCTTAGCCTCAGTCTTTTAGCAAAGGTTTTTAAGGCCCACAAGAACTAACCTAAGGTTTATTGGACTTCGTGGTTAAAGCACCCGTGCTTGAAATGATTTTAGCCCTGGCTCAGTTCGCAGTGCGTTTTGTAAGAGAGAGATAGAAAGTTTTTCTGTTTGGAGAGTTTTCTCTCTCTTTTTCTTTTTAGTTCTAGCCTAGGATTGGCTTTTCAACACGGTCTGTATCAGATTCCTTGCTCCCATCATCAATCCTCAAGGGTTCCTGGCGATCGATGCTTCGAGATAGCACCGCCCATGGCAACCCCCGGAACCCTGGCTATTGAGATTTCGAGATAATCCCATCCATGGTATTCCGTGGCCGAATCCAGACCCTGGCAATTGACACTTCGAGATAATGCCATCCATGGAATCTGAACCAGCAGAGTGCTTACATGCCCCCAGTAGGATATGTAAATATCCTAAGAGACAAGCACCGAGGAGATGATATTTTGTTACGCATCTTCGAGGGGATTTCCCGCCTCTCCGCGCTGGGAACTCGTCCAAATCAACTTGTGTTGATCGGCCGCTCCTATTCTAGGTGTTCTTTTCAGATTTTTGCGACGCTTCTGCGTGATTCTGATTTTTACGCTTACTGAACCAGGCTGTGTGTGAGATTAGGGTGCTTAGGTTACTGAGTCCCGTAAACCAAAAATTAGTTAACGAGGCCGAATACTCCCTAAGCCTTAGACCTAATACTTCAGCTTTTCATTTTCCTCAACCTCTTGAGGAGTGTCCAGATCTTAATGGGTACTAAGAGTCTATTCAAGAATGCCTAAGGTTTGCATTCTTTACTAATCTTATTGTGCACTTTTCTTGAATGAGATCTAGAACTTAGGTTAATTCCTTAGTTCCTTACTAATGACTATCACTTTTTCTCATAATTTTGTGCTCCTTTTTCATTTTGTTTCTTTTCTCCTTCGCAAAATTTTCTTCTCTTTTCCTCTTATTCTTTTTCGAAAATTTTTTTTTAATTTTTATGGTATTTTTGGCATATGTGAATTTTTTTGTTTGAAACCTTTTCTTACAAGTTTTGCACTTTCATACCCCCCCATGCCTAAGATTTGCAATGTCCTCATTGTAACCTAGGGGGTCTTAGTTCATTCCTTAAGACAGAAATTTGGATGAGTGGATGGGTCGGGTTGAATTTTTGCGGACGATTTCAAATCCCAGATGCAAACATCTGAGTTGGGGTCGGCTGTCTACAAGGGTGAACTTCGAGTGCTGAAAGGTGTCAGAACAAGTTTCAGGTTTACAAAGAGAATGACGGGCTGCCTCCCGTTAAGCGCTGAGTTTTACGCCATCGGCTGGGCGTAATAAGCTCAAGGGGAAAGGAGGATATAAGATGCCTCAGCCAAATCAGTAGAAGTTACATCAATGAACGGCTTGAGTCTCTGACCGTTCACGATGAAAGGTTCAGAATCGTGGCTGAGTGGATTGATTTCGATTGCTCCATTTCCAAAAACCTGTCGGACCAGATATGGTCCGACCCACTTAGATCTCAGTTTTCCTGGGAAGAGTTTGAGTCGGGCATCAAAGAGTAGGACCTTTTGACCAGGATGAAAGATCTTTCTCGAGATGTGTTTGTCGTGGAAGGCTTTAACCCGCTCCTTGTAGATTTGCGAGTTCTCGTACGCGTCTATGCGTAATTCATCGATCTCGCTGATTTGGAGTTTTCTGTGGGTCCCAGCCTTGGAAAGATCTAGATTACAGTTCCGTACTGCCCAATAGGCTTTATGCTCCAGTTCTACGGGAAGGTGGCATGCCTTTCCGTACACCAGTCTAAAGGGGGACATGCCCAATTGGGTCTTGTGGGCGGTCCTATAGGCCCACAATGCTTCCGGAAGTCGGGACGACCAGTCCTTCCTGTCAGGTCGAACAGTGACTTGCAGGATTTTCTTGATCTCCCGATTAGACAGCTCAGCTAGACCATTAGTTTGGGGGTGGTAAGGAGTAGAGATTCGGTGAGACACCCCGTATTTGGTCATCAGTGACCTAAACTGAGCATTTGTGAAATGGGTCCCCCCATCAGAGATTATTGCACGAGGAATCCCGAACCTTGAGAAAATGTGTTGATGAATGAATTTGAGAACGATTTTGTGAACACAGGTTCGGGTCGGTATGGCTTCGATCCATTTGGACACGTAGTCCACAGCCAACAGAATGTATTCGAAACCATCCGAAACAGGAAAGGGGCCCATAAAATCAATCCCCCAAACATCAAAGATTTCGCATACTAGAATCGGTTGCATAGGTATCATGTCGCGATGGCTCATGTTGCCCAAAGTCTGGCAACGACTGCATGCCTTGCAATGACTGTATGCGTCTTTGAACAGTGTGGGCCAGTAAAAGCTGCACTGGAGGACTTTTGATGCGGTTTTATGCCCGGCAAAATGGCCACCGCATGCCTGGTCATGGCAGAAAGAGAGGATATTGTTGACTTCCCCTTCCGGGACACATCTCCGGATGATCTGATCGGCACCTATGCGGAAGAGGTACGGGTCTTCCCAAATGTAATACTTGGCATCGGAGCGTAATTTGTCTTTCTTGGCCTTCGGCCAATCGGACGGGATCTGATGGGATGCCAAGTAATTTACTATATTAGCAAACCATGGAAGGCTAGTACCAATAGTCAGCAGGTGCTCATCGGGAAAATGCTCAGTGATGGGTCCGGAAGGGTCAATTATTTCAGAAGGAAGACGGGACAAGTGATCAGCTACCACGTTTTGCTTTCCCGCTTTGTCGCGAATCTCAAGGTCAAATTCTTGCAACAGCAAGATCCATCAGATTAATCGAGGTTTCGCGTCCTTCTTCGCAAGGAGATGCCTCACAACTGTGTGATCCGAGTATATGATGACATGGGAACCCAGAAGGTACGATCTGAACTTCTCTAGGGCAAATACTACAGCTAGCAGCTCTTTCTCAGTAACCGTATAGTTACGCTGAGCCTCATCGAGTGTTTTGCTGGCGTAGTAAATGACCACAGGTTTCTTGTCATTTTTCTGCCCCAAAACCGCTCCTACAGCGAAGTCGGATGCATCACACATGATCTCAAAGGGTTGAGACCAATCAGGGAACTGTAGGATCGGGGCTTGGGTGACTCGGTCACGCAGGATTTCAAATGCTTGAGTGCATTCCTTGGAGATTTCGAAGGGAACATCCTTGGAGAGAAGAGTGGTCAGGGGGCGTGCGATTTTTGAAAAATCAGGGATAAATCGTCGATAAAAACCGACATGCCCTAAAAAGGATCGGATGTCCCTGATTGAGCTAGGCATAGGAAGGTGAGAGATCAGATTAACCTTAGCTCGATCCACTTGGATACCTTTCTCCGAAATTGAGTGTCCCAGGACAATTCCCTCAGGCACCATGAAATGGCTCTTTTCCCAGGAAAGAACCAAATTCACATCGATGCACCGCCTGAGTATCTGGACCAAGTGTTGGAGGCAATCGTCGAATGATGCTCCGAAAACTGAAAAGTCATCCATGAAGACTTCCAGATAATCACCTACCATATCTGAGAATATGGCAAGCATGCATCGCTGAAAAGTAGCGGGTGCATTGCAAAGACCGAAAGGCATCCTTCGGAAAGCGTATGTTCCGAAGGGGCAGGTGAACGTGGTCTTTTCTTGGTCCTCAGGATGGATTGCCACCTGGTTATAACCGGAGTACCCGTCAAGAAAGCAGAAGAACCTATTTCCCGCTAGTTTTTCGAGAATTTGATCAATGAAGGGTAGTGGGAAATGATCCTTCTTCGTGGAGGAATTGAGTCGACGGTAATCTATACAGACTCTCCACGAGTTGGCTAATCGGGTAGGAATGATTTCTCCGGTCTCAGTCGTTATAGTGGTGAGTCCTGCCTTCTTGGGCACGACCTGAATTGGGCTCACCCAACGACTATCGGAGATCGGGTAGATGATCCCGGCATCTAACCACTTGATGATCTCCTTTTTCACGACCTCCTGCAGATTGGGGTTTAAGCGTCTCTGCATTTCACGAGAAGGTCGTGTGCCCTCTTCTGAATAGATATGATGAGTACAATAAGAGGGACTTATTCCAGTCAAATCATCGAGAGTCCATCCGATGGCTCTGCGATGTTGCTGGAGGACAACAATCAGACGGGATTCCTGTTCAGGACTGAGGTTGGAATTGATAATTACAGGAAGGGTCTGATTAGAACCCAAAAAGACGTATTTTAAGTGAGCAGGAAGGGGTTTCAGTTCGAGGATGGGGTTTTCAGCAGCAGCGGGTGGTTCAGTATAGATGTGAGGTTCAAAGGTGGGAGTTACTGGGTTGTTCACATCTGGATTTGACTCCTCTGTTTGCGGGTCAAGATCCTTCTGTGGTTGATGAGGCATACTCGAGTCATTCTGGAGGTGTGATTCATCAACCAAAGTCTTGATGTCACAAATTTGCTCGATGACGCCGCAATTAATTCCTTGTTGGGCCTTAAATATATCAATTTTCAGTGTTTGATCTCCAAACATAAGCTCTATTTGGCCCTCCTCACAGCTGATGTTGGCTCTAGCAGTAGCCAAGAAAGGTCTCCCTAGAATGATTGGTGTATCCCTAGGGTTCTCAGGTGCATCCATATCTAAGACTATAAAGTCCACTGGAAAATAGAAATCCCGCACTCTCACGATAACATCCTCGAGAATCCCTTTTGGTGACTTTATAGATCGATCTGCTAATTGTAATGTCACCTCGGTTGGTTTCAGCTCAGATTCTTCTAGATGGTTAAGTAAGGATGTGGGTATCAGGTTTATGGATGCACCCAAGTCTAACAATGCTCTATCAAATTGGGTACCACCTATCTTACAGGAAATCAGGGGAGTTCCAGGATCTTTTGCCTTGGGTGGGAGTCTACTAAGGATTACAGAGCTGGCTTGCTCTGACAGAACAATTGGGCTCCCTCCCTTGGTTCGCGGCTTACGCTGGGGTGTACATATATTTTTTAGAAATCGTGCGTAAGCTGGTACGTGGCGGATTGCATCCATCAAGGGGATGTTTATGTGGACCTGCTCAAAGAGCTTGACCAGGTCCTCCTCAGGGGCCACGGGTTTTGTGGTCTTCTTTCCCTTGGTCAGGGCCTCGGGAAACGGGATCTTGGTTGGTTCTTCTAGGATAGGTCCAGGTTGTGGATCTGGAACAGCGGTACCTTGGATAACTATCCTAGGGTCATGGTTATCAGGCTTGGAGTGGTTTGGATAATGTGGGTCTTGAGTTGTCTTACCACTACGTGTTGTTACAGAATTTAATCCGGCCTGATTTTGGTTTGGGTTTGGTAGGAGGGGTGGCTGTTGCTGAAATCCCGCATAAGAAGTTGAGGCTTCCATCTCGTCTGGAGATGGAGCAGTAGGAGCCTGATAAATCCATTGGGCGTGGCCTAAATTTGGATTCATAACGCGCTTCTGGGTTGGCACGTTATTTGGGTTAGGAAGAGGTTGGGAAGGGAGTGTGCCTGGTTGGCGAGAATTTGCCAACTGGGCCAGTTGAGTTTTAACTTCTGTAAGCTCGTCCTTGTGCTGTTTCTGAATAGCCGCATTCGTTTTTTGAATGTCAGCCAGAGTCTGAAGGATTAAGGACATTTGATCTTGATTTGGCCCTGATGGATAAGTAGGGTTGGGCCGAGGCTGAGGCGGCTGGTAGTGACGAGAGGGCTGTGGGCGGGACTGAAAAGGTGGTCTTTGGGTTTGGGAATTTCCCGCCCACTGAAAATTGGGGTGGTTTCGCCATCCAGGGTTGTAAGTGTTGGAGAATGGGTCGTTCTGAATGGCGTTGAGGTCCTTGCAGTTCTGAGGAACCTCCTGAGAATCAGGGAAAGGAGGAATGGAGTTCCCCCGGCTGGTGTAGAAAGGATCGGATGATCTTCCAGTCCAAGAATCAGATGGGGATGGATATGGATCCATCCCAGGGGAGGATCGGTGGAGGATGTTTTGCACAGTCTCCTGTGTGGAAGGAGGTTGTGCAAAGGAGTTACGCGCAGAGGTGGCTCGCTGCAAGTGCTGAGTCAGCTCATCCACCTTCTTTTCAATGATTGAGACCTTGTCCAATCGACTGGCCATTAATTCCAGGTCGACTGATGCGGACAGGCCCTACGTCTCATGTGCTCCCTTAAGATTCGTCGCTGCGCGGGTATTCGTCCTGTCGAATAATCCCATGGAGTCATTGTTGATGGAGTTCTCGCACATGTTTTCGAGAATCTCCCATACGGTGTCTTCATGTTGACCCATGATGTTTCCTCCGCAAGTTGCATTGACGAAAAGGCGGATGTCCTCACGGAGTCCCTGGTAAAAAGATTGGACTTGTTCCCATTTAGGAACTCCGTGATGGGGGCACTTCCTCATGAGATCCTGAAAACGATCCCATGCCTCATGAAGAGGTTCTCCTGATTGTTGAGTGAAGTGTGTAATCTGATGGCGCAAGGCGTTGGTCCGACCAACGGGAAAGAACTTTTTCAAAAACTCGGATTGAAGTTCTTCCCAAGTGTTGATCGGCCGGGTCTGAGTTTGATACCAATGGGCAGCCTTGTCCATAAGAGAAAAGGAGAACATCTTCATGAGAAGAATATCCCGATTTTGCGCATCTGATCCAAAAGTGTGGGCCAGATGCTTTAGCTGTTTGATGTGCTGGAAGGGATCTTCAGAATTAAGCCCATGGAATTTAGGTATAGCATGAATCATGTTGGGCTTTAGTTCGGAATCAGGTCCTCCAGTCGGGATTCTGACTCGAGGCTCAATGGCCACCGCAGCAGGATTGTAGTGGTCCCGCATCATAGGACGCTGTGGTGGGTGCACGAAGTTTTGGAAGAGGTCATTGAGTCGCTGGAGCTGGTGTTCCAGATTATTTTCTTCCTCAACTGGCTGAGCCATGATGGGGGAAGAAGAAGAACTTGGTTCTGAATCAGAAGAGAGAATAATGTGAGGGTGTTGCTGCACAAACACGGGCGTCGAGGCTTGGCCTTGACGAGAGCGAATTTCTAAGGGAGGTCTTAAGGGTGGTCTTAGAGACCTCCTTCCGTACATGCACAGTTGGAAGAGGTAAGTTTAGAAGGTGCTGGACCCAATCAAGGCACCCAAAAATGTGTTGGGTGACTATAGAGGTACGGGGCAAATGGACCCCTTGATCAGAAAGATCGTCCACCTGAGAATTACCTGGGCAGCCAGAGAGGGAGAGTCCCGCGAAGACCCCTACACGGTAGAGCGTCCCCACGGGTTACAGGGTTTCCCCCACCCGACCTCTCTTGTCATGCGGTTCCAGGTAGACCAGAATGGGGATCTTGACCTCTTAAGTCTACCAATTTTTAAGATCAGGGTGCTTAAGGTTTCACTTGAACTTTAGTCTTTTTAAGTGCAAAGAGTGACCTAATTTAAGGTTGGTTGACCCAAAGGGGTCAACTTTACCTCTTGTTTTTTTTGAGAGCTTTTAGGTCTTGTCTTTTAGGGTTCAAGTGTTTAAAGAGAGAGCCAATTGTTTAGGATTTTTCTTGTTAATTATTTTCAATCAATGGCTTGGGCACACCTCTTTTGGATTTCCTCAATTCTTGATTAAGGGGTGTATCTCTACTGAAATCCTAATGTTTAACCTTATGTTGGCTCTACTTGGTCCATTTAACTCTTTGTTGGGCAATTAGGGCTCAAGCAAGAATGTGTTAGCCCTTAAGTACCCTTAATAGTGTGCAGGAGTGATGAGTTGAAAACATGCAACTCTTTATGGTTACTAAGTATGGAAGACAGGTTAGCCCTATATTGCTTGTTCTTTCCTTTTCTTCCTCTTTAGAGTTTAGGGGTTAATAGTGAGAGGAAAAATTTACCTGTCTTCGGAGTGGTTGTCGTGTGGTTGCTTGTCTTCTTGAGTTCTTGTAGCTGCACAAAAGAGAGGAGATTATCAGAAATTAAAAGAAACAGGAATGTTTACCTCTAGAATAGCCGTTGCTCCCCGGCAACGGCGCCAAAATGAAGTCGTTGGTTCAACCGGGTTTTATTGTTATAACGTTGTAGTATAGCCAGTTATTACCAACATTTCAAATATATAAATTTTTTACTCGGAAAATAAAAGAGTTCCCGAGGTCGAACTCAGGGAGCAAGTTGTATTCTAGAGATATACATGTTTCTTTTACAAAATAAAGAAAGAGAGAGGGAAAGAATTTGTTGTTCTCTTTGTTTTCTCCTCGTGATGTTCTTCTTTCTTTCTTTCTTCAGATCTCCTTCTTCTTCTTTGTTCTGCAGAGGTGATGCTCCTCTTTCTTTCTTCAGATCTCCTTCTTCTTCTTCCTTGGTTTCTGTCTTGGCCTCTCTTCTTCTTTTTCTGCAGTCTCTTCTGTGAAGGTTTCTTCTTCCTTGGCTCTGCTGTACTTCTTCTCTGCAGCCTTTCCTCTTCTTCTGCCTTGCTCAGCCTCTTCTTTAGAGTTTCTTCTTGTTTCTCCTCCCTGCGGCTAAGTGTCAGCTTCTTCTTTTCTTTTTCAGCCAGGGACGTCACCCCTCCTTCTTTCTTCTTTTCCCTTCAGGCCGTCGTCTGATTTCCAAATCAGACGACTTAAACTACCTGTTGCTACAGTCAGCTTCCTTCTTCTTCCGCGGGTCTTCTTCTTCGCCTGTTCCTGCACACTTCAGAGTTTTTCGTCAGAGGCAAAACCTACTCTACCCTCCCCCCCCCCCCCCCCCCGCGTCTCTCTCTCTCTCTGAAACCACTCTTGGGAAAGCTCTCCCAGAGCTGCCGGGTAACCGGGTTCGGGTCAGGCCCGGGTCCAGGCCCACCGGCGTGCGTGGTGGGCGAGGAGTGCAGGTCAGTCTTAAGTCGGGTCGGGTCGGGTCGGGTCGGGTCAGGTCCGCGGGGCGTGAGCGCGGACGAGACCGGGTAACCGGGCGGGTGAAGGGGACCTCACCCCGTGTGCTGAGGCAGTAAGCCTCCAGCACTTTTGCATCTTATATCGCTGCGCCTCTTCAGGCTTTTCCGAGGTGGGACTAAATGTCCCACCTCAATTGCGCGCCCGCAGCGGGGAAATCAGCGGGAGATCGCGGCGTCACGCGAAGCCTTCTGCCTTAGCTGCGAGCCTGGTGTTTTGTCGGAACGCCTCGCAAGGCCTGGGAGTTGAATCTGGGAGTGGCGCTGAGCGTGGCGCGCCTGTAGCTGCAGGCGGAAGCAGTTCCTCCTGCACGGCAATGGCGGCGGAGGTCGGGTGGCCTGTTCACAAGAAAACGGCCTCTCGGCCTAATCAGAAAGTGCCAGGAGCTTCGCCAGGGTGCGGCGAAGCTCGTGTGGGTGGTGGCGAGGCGCGGGGCGGCGTGCAAGGGCTGCCTTAGGTCGGACTGTGGGTCGGAGGATGGGTTTGTTGGGGGAAGCGTTACGGAGGTGTGGAGTGGCAGTGAAGGGGTGGGGGGTGCTCAGTGTGATGAGGCGGAGGTGCGGTGAGGGTCGGCGAGCCGTGTGGGTTGCTGAGGTGATGGGAGCGGCTCGCCGGGGGGTGGCCGGAGACGAAGGGGGTGACGATGGTCAGGGTCGGTCGAGGGCTTAATTGAATAAATTGAAAGCGGGGAAGAAAGAGGAGAAGAAGGGGAGTAGCTCTAGCTTACTTGCAGGGACGAAGGGGGAGGAACAGGGCGACAGTCGTATCGACTGTCGCCGGAGAAGACGATGCTCAGGGAAAGGGGCGGCGGCGAGTGGAGAGCCGGAGAGGCGCCAGCTGGGTGCGGCGTGGCGCGGGAAGAGCAGGGGAGGAAGTCTCTGCTGCTGGTATTGCGGCAGAGCGAAGAGGAGAAGGGGGAGGAACCGCCGGAGCTGGTGAGCGTCTGCCGGAGAGAGAAGAGAGGAAAGTTGGGGATTTTCTCCGTCAGATCCAAGCTGCCCCGGTCGGTGGAGCAACGGGGGGTATTTATAGGGATCAAACAGGGAGGAAGGCGGAGGGAGACGACGTGTCTCCCTCGCCGGAGGATGGCCGAAAACAAGAACCCATACCGTCCGTGCGTTCGCACGGCCGGTATGGTGGGTTACAACGACCAGGGGGGTGTCCCTGCGACGGCTGACGACGCAGGGCACCCCCGGTTTACTTGCCAGGTCCCCCACCTCACCCTGCGCGGCGCCATGCTCCGCGCAAGGTCGCCGGAGCATGGTGCTGGCAGGTTTTGCAGGGGGGACCTGATCGCAAAGAACGAAGGAGAGTTAGGGGCCAAAATGCGAGGGTTCAAAAGTTGAGGGCCAAAGAGTAAATATATGAGGACCAAAGTGTAAAGTCGGTCAAGGAGGTTTCTTCTTAGGCTCAAGTTTTTATACATGACTAATTAGGACCTAAGGAATCTGATGGTGAATTTCATTTCTATATTAAACCTTGTTTGACCGGTCAATTTACGCAAAAACCCAAATTAAGTTATTAATTGGGCATGGTTCTCAATGTAGGTCAAAATGGGTTCTGAAGGCCAAATTGAAGGTTCTAAACCCTAGAGATTATTTTTCTATGAATTTTAGAGGGTTTATTCTATTTTTACTTTGCCTCGAACCTTGTGAATTGAAGTGGGTTGTTTTAGGGTTACAGATTATCATTTAGTTTCTTGGAATTGCTGTAGCCCTCGCTAGATCATTTCATCCCACTTTTATTCTTATTAAGCTGCTTTGACCTATGTTTGGGCCCTGAATTACCCTCTATGCAGATTATACTGGTAAAATTGCATTTTTACCCCTTATGACTTGTTTTCTTCTTAAACTCAGAATTCTCTGAGTTAAGCCTTTCCTTGAGATATGTAGGAGCTTTTATCCTTTGTATTAGGTCAAAATGAGCTAGTTATGGCTCATGATGAGGTTCTCATCAGCTGCGCCTTGCCCCCTCGCCTCCAGCTCCGGCTGCAGCAGTGTCGGGGAGGACTCCCACAATGCACTCCTCTTCGCGCTTGCGTCGCTCCGGCCGTGCTCTCCCGGTGAGCTCCCACACGAGCTCGTGAACTCACTCTCCTCCTCTCCTCACATCGCTTCTCCTCGACGCCACTCTCGCGCTCTCGCTCGCGCTAGGGTGAAGGGGAAGGGCAAAAGCAGCTGGTGGCTGTGAAGTGAGGAGAACGAGAGAAGAGGAGGGGGGTTTTATAAGGTTGGCGTTAGGGTTCACTGGAGGGGGGAAAAAATAGAGAGAGAAGAATAAGGAAAATGAGAGTACTATCTGTGCGTAGCCCGCGCGCAGACGTGAGCTCGTACTCAAATTTTTTTATTTCTAGACGTCTGGGAAGGTGTCCAAACATCTGACCCATAGTCCAGACGTCTTAAAAGGCTCAAACAGCACAGGTCTTAACATCATAACAAACTTAAAGGAAGTTTCATCCCCGAAACTTGAGCTAGCTAGGGTGCGGAAAAAGAACAATATACGCATAACAAACTTAAAGAGGACCGAAGCCGATCTGAAAAGACATACCCTCAAAAAGCTTCAGGTACCGCTCTCGCATCGCCGCCTCAGGCTCCCAAGTATCCTCCTCGTACCTCTGGCTCCTCCATAAGACCTTCACCAGGGGTACCTGCTTCCGTCTCAAACTCTGAACGACTCTGTCTAGTATCTGCACTGGTCACTCGAGGTAGGTCAGGTCATCACCCACCTCGACACTCTCGTGGCTCAGAACGTGACTGGGATCGACGACATACTTCCTAAGGTTGGACACATGGAACACGTCGTGCACACCAGAAAGCTGGGGAGGAAGGGCAAGCCTGTAAGCAACAGGTCCTACCCGCTCCAAGACCTCAAAGGACCCCACAAACCTTGGTGCGAGCTTCCCTTTCACCCCAAAACGTTGCAAGCCCTTCATGGGCGAAACGCGTAGAAAGACGTGATCCCCAATCTCGAACTATACCTCTCTGCACTTTCGATCGGCATAACTCTTCTGTCTGCTCCTGACAGTGCAAAGTCGTCTATGAATCTGCTCAATTACCTCCTGACACTGCCGGATCAGCCTGGGGCCAACCTCCCACTTGATCCCCACCTCAACCCAACTCAAGGACGCAGTACACCTCCGTCCATACAGAGCCTCATATGGTGCCATGTCGATACTCGAGTGATAGCTGTTATTATATGCAAACTCTGCCAGGGGTAAATGCTCCTCCCAAGAACCCCTCCAGTCCAGTACACAGGTGCGTAAAAGGTCCTCAAGTGTCTATATCGTGAGCTCTGACTGTCCATCCATCTGGGGGTGGTACGCCATACTGAACCTTAGCCGTGTCCCCAAAGCCTGCTGAAACTCAGCCCAAAACTAGGACGTAAAACGGGTATCCCGGTCGAATACAATCTCGTGCGGAACTCGGTGCAGACGTACCACGTCACAAATATACCTCTCTGCCAACTATGTTGGTCCCAAGGTGACTCGGATCGGCAAGAAACGTGTCATCTTCGTCAATCTGTCTACAATCACCCAGACTGCGTCGTGTCCTCGCTGGGTAACCAGAAAACCCACCACCAAGTCCATGGTGATGCTCTCCCACTTCCACTCTAGCACTGGAAGTGGCTGCAACGGCCCTGCAAGCCTTTGATGCTCGGCCTTCACTTGCTAACACACTAAACACTGCTGCACGAACTCACCTACATCCCACTTCATCCTCCTCCACCAAAAGTCACGTCTCAGATCATGATACATCTTTGTATTCCCAGGATGTATGGTGAACCTGGAACTGTGTGCCTCAGTCAGGAGCTCTCTCAATAGCTCCTCGTCTCTGGGAACGCACAAACGTCCCCTCATGCGCAGTACCTCATCTGTAAAGAAGTCTCCTAGGTCCCCTAACAGTACCCTGTCTCGCAATGACTGTAGGTACGTGTCTTTCATCTGTCCTATAATGATGCGATCTATCAGCTCTGGTCTCGTCTTCCGTGTCACTATCACTGCCCTACAATGCCCTTGTAATCTAGGGGTCGCCAACTGCCCAACTCCTCCATAAGCCTCCAACTCTGTGCCTGTAAGCTGGCCAAGTGGGTGGGCACCTTCCGGCTCAAGGCGTCAGCCACCACGTTGGCCTTCCCCAGATGGTAGGAGATGCTGCAGTCATAGTCCTTCAGGAGCTCTAACCAACGTCTCTGTCTCATGTTAAGCTCCTTCTGATCAAACAAATACCTGAGGCTCTTTTGATCTGTGAATATCTCAAAAGTCTCACCGCACAGGTAGTGCCTCCATGTCTTCAGCGTTAAGACGACAGCTGCCAGCTCTAAGTCATGGGTAGGGTAGCTATGCTCATGGGGCTTCAGTTGCCGCGAAGTGTAAGCGACAACGTAACCCCGCTGCACGAGCACACCCCCTAACCCCTGCAACGAAGAGTCCATGTACACAACGAAACCACCACTGCTGTCTAGGATGGTAAGCACAGGAACCGAAGTCAGCCTCTCCTTCAACTCCTAAAAACACACCTCACTAGCATCTGTCCAAGCAAAAGGCATGTCCTTCCAGGTCAACTGAGTCATACGACGCTCAATCTGCGAGAAACCCCTGACAAACCGCCGGTAGTAACCTGCCAGTCCCAAGAAACTGTGGATCTCTGTCACTATACGTGGTCTCTCCCACCTAAGCACTGCCTCTACCTTGGCTGGGTCCACAGCCAAGTCATCCCTTGAAATCACATGACCTAAGTAGGTCACCTGCCTCAACCAGAACTCGCACTTGCTATATTTGTCATACAGCCTACGTCGTCTCAATGTGTCCAGAACAATCCACAAGTGCTATCCGTGCTGCGCCTGATCTTGTAAGTAAATGAGCGCATCATCAATAAATACCACCACAAACTGATCTAGATACGGTCTAAACACCCGGTTCATCAAATCCATGAAAGCAGCGGGGGCGTTGGTCAGCCCAAACTGCATGACCAAAAACTTGTAATGTCCGTACCGGGTGCGGAAAGCTATCTTGGAGACGTCGGTCTCCCTGATCCTCAACTGGTGGTAGCCAGACCTCAAATCTATCTTGGAGAACAACGTAGCACCTCACAACCGGTCAAACAAATCATCGATCCTCGGCAGCGGATACCTATTCTTGATGGTGACCCTATTCAGCTATCTGTAGTCCACACAAAGGCGTAGGGTACCATCCTTCTTCTTCACAAATAACATCGGGGCTCTCCATAGAAACGCACTGGGCCTCACAAAGCCCTTCTCCAATAGGTCCTGCAACTGGGACTTGAGCTCTCGCAGCTCAATTGGTGCCATCCTGTAAGGTGTTGTAGAAATGGGGCTGGTCCCCGATACTAGTGAGATTTCGAACTCGATCTCACGCTCAGGCGGTAGTCCTGGCAGCTCCTCTGGAAACACGTCGGGGTACTCTCTAACCATCGGGATGCTCTGAAAGTCTACCACGAGGCTAGGCTCTGCCACTACACAAGCCAGAAAGCCCTCACACCCCTGGCCCAAAAGTCTCGTCGCCCGAAGTGCAAAAATGCACCTGAAGCCTCCGTCCACCGGTTGTCCGTGAAACTCAAAAGAAGACATCTTCGGTATGGAGAAGACGATCTTCCTCTCAAAATAGTCCACCAAAGCGTGGTAAGAGAACAGCCAATCCATCCCCAAAATCACGCCAAAGCCCTCCATCGGTATCACAATCAGGTCAGCGGGGAGGCTGTGTCCCCCAACACTGACCTCACAGTCTGTGTAGACCTCCTCAGCTATAAACAGCTAACCACCCAGACCTCTGATCACAAATGGATCCTCTAACAACACACAGTCCTGTCCCAGACTGATAGCAAAACTAATAGCAACAAACGAGTGCATGGCGCCGGAATCAAAAAGTGTGTAAACTAGTCTACCAGAAACTGTAACCATACCTGCCACCACTGAACCTGAAGCTCTGGCGTCTCTGTGTGTCAGGGCGTTGATACACCCCTCAGCTCTCAATGCAGAAGAAGCAGCCACACTTTGCGTCGGACGGGTAGCTGCCGGCCGGTACCCTCCCTGCAACTGCTGTCCTCCCCCACGCACCTGGGAACCACGGCCACCTGCTCGTCCTCCAACGCTCGGTGCGGGGAGCATCTGCTGACCTCCAACCCAAGACAAGCAGTCCCTCTTGATGTGGCCCGGCTGGCCACACTGGTAGCAGAGGGGAACTTGACTCCCACCCTCAGTGGGTCCCTACTGATGGCTGAGCGGGGGTCCAATGCTGGCAGCTGGCCCCTGTCTGAGGCCCCCAAAGGCCGCTGACCGCCCTACAAGGCGTGACGGCTCTCCTATGGGCACCGTGTGCCTCCTCTCTCGTCGACCCTGTGAGTAGTCTGGCTGGTAGGGCCTCTTCCATCCGCTGTCAGTGTCACATGCAACTGGGTTGGTCTCCTCATAGGTCATAACTGCCTCCACCACTCTCGAGAACGTGGGCAATTTCAGGGGTTTCACATACACCCAAATAGTAGGTCGGAGCCTCTCGGTGAACCTCCACAAGCGATCCCCCTCAGTAGCCACAGCTGTCGCAGCGAAATGGGACAGCTCCAAGAAACGCATATGATACGCACTCACAGTCATCGTTCCCTGGTGGAGAGTGTGAAACTCCCACCTCCTCTGATCCTGCCATGTCTATGGGAAGTACTGCTCACAGAAGAGGGTGACAAACTGGTCCCACGCTGGCTCTACCCTCTCCTGACCTCTGACCGCCCTCCACCACCTATATGCCGCGCTCTCCAGTTGGTACATGGCAAAGGCCATGAGGCACTTCGTAGGGGGGCGAAGGGTGTCGAACACCTTCTCGATCTGCTCTAACCAGTCCTCCGCCTCAGTCGGGCCCTCATCCCCCTTGAAGGAGGGGGGCTTCAGCTTCCGGAACTATCCGAAAACCACATAATGTCGCTGTAGTGGGGAAACGAGCACGCCTCCAGGTAGAGAGGGCTCGTGCTCGGAAGTGTTAGAGTGCGGTGGGGGAGGTGGAGGACCACCCCCTCCCCCAAGTCCAACGCTGCGTCGTTCTCGTGGTCACACAGAGGACTCCCCCTCCACGTCCCCAGGGAGAAGCGCCCGTGGAGGCGAGTGGAGCTCCTCTCGTACTATCTCGCGTAACAGCTGGGCGAGGTCCTGTTATGACCCGTGCCATCAAAGTTCTTTAAGATGTCTGGGACTTGGGCCAGACGTCTGGTCAGACGTCTGGACACCCTTCCAGACAACTGGAAATCAATTTTTGCGTGCGTACGACCACGAGTCTGCACGCGTGCCACGCGCAGACTGAGCCCCAACCGCCTTCTTCTCTTTCTTCTTCCCTCGTCGACTGCAGCACCTTTTCCCCCCTCACGCCTACAAATACCCCCCTTCCCTCTCCCTCGTTCACCACCCCACATCCATCCATCCACCTTCTTCCTTCAGCGAGGGTGAGAGCGAGGGCAGTAAGATGCTGCCAGGTGCAGCGACGGAGAGGAGAGGGGCAGCGAGAGAAGGGGAGAGAGGAGAGCACACTAGCCATGAGGGAGCTCGTCGAACCAGCTCGAGGTCGGTCGGCATCCGCGAGGCAGAGCGTGTGTCAAGGAGGTTTCCCTAACGTTGCTGCAGCTAGAGCAGCAGACGAGCGGCTGCGCGGCAAGGTCGCGTGCAGCGGGAAGAAGATGAAGGAGGTCCTGATTATGGGATTTTTCCCAGAATCAAACGTCTAGACCTACATCTAGACGATGTGGACGACATCTGGAGGGAGCTCCAGATGACTGAGAGGTACGTACTGCGCTTACACCTTCCTTTTTGCGGATACGGCCATGCAGGTCGTTCCGCTGAAACTCTGTAGCGTGCCGTATTGAGAGATTTTGCGTGCGCGTGAAGGATTCGCTTCAGGAAGGCACGGGACATGCCCTCCCACGCGGTTCAGACATATAGGGGAGGCATCAGACGGCGGAGAGCATCTCCAGACATCAGGAGGGATAGTCGGATGTCTGGAACTAGGTCCAGACGATTCAGCAGGATCCCTGGACGTCTGAGGAGCAGCGCAAAGTGAGGTATGATCTGGACCCCTTTTTAAGACATCTGGAAGATGTTCCAGACATCTGATTTGAGTCAGAGTTGTCATTTTAGACCCATTTAGGATCCGTTCGAGGTCCGATTTCCGCGTTTAAGATCTCATTCTTCTTCGTATAAGTTCCTTTACCTGTTGGAATGCCTTTTATCATACTCTGAATGGCTTCTTGTGGTTGATCCTTGTGTTAGGACCTCGTTCTGTCACAGATTTGGGGGCTGCGGAGGCGTGTGGACCCGCCGATCAAGCCCCCATTACTCCTGGTTTTGCGGGTAGAGTGGCTTCCCTTAGTTAATTACAAACATAAATGCATGACTGGAATAAATCCTAGGGTATGGCATGAATCCTAGGACCAGAAACACTAGATTAAATGATAGATCCTAGGGTATGGCATGAATCCTAGGACCAGAAACATTAGATTGAATGATAGATCCTAGGGTATGGCATGAATCCTAGGACCAGAAACATTAGATTGAATGATAGATCCTAGGGTATGGCATGAATCCTAGGACCAGAAACACTAGATTAAATGATAGATCCTAGGGTATGGCATGAATCCTAGGACCAGAAACATTAGATTGAATGATAGATCCTAGGGTATGGCATGAATCCTAGGACTAGAAACACTGGAACAATTGTATTGAATGCCTGTATTGCAGCCTTGGATGAGTAGATAGAATAATAATAATTGCCTGTAATTGGATAACAGCTGCCTGTGAAATGCAGAGTACTGTTGTTAGTAACTGCTACATGAAATTCCTGTTGTTTGAAATTAAATACGAGCTTCTTGTATATATATTGGAAAAGAATGATTGAATGTTGGAAACACGTGTCATATGCGAAATAACCTGAATGATGAAACCTAGTATGGCTTGGCCTGAGAAACATGAGCATGAACCCTACAGGGAATTAGGAGTAGAGCTCCTGGAAATAAATAGAATGGAACTGGATAAGTGAATGGGAAAGTGTGTTGTCTCTTGGGTACGTGGTACCAAAGGGAGCACATATTACCTCTTAGTGTAGAGGGGAGCTTGCCACCCTCAGGTCAAGACCGGGGTGAGTTTGGCCACTTTGCATCGACTTTCTGGCCCTCGCGTACACAGTACCAGGGAGAGCTGCTAGTGTAGGGAGAGAGCTAGCCACCCCATAGGGCCCAGGGTTCAGCTAGCCGTCCTACACCGACTTGTTGGGCCCACTGGGCAAACCAGGGTAGTCAGGGGAGGGTGCGCGGACTGTGGAGGGGCGAGACCCCTGTTTGGTTACTGTGGAGGGGCTAGACCCCTGTTACTGAGAGGGCTCTGCCCTATACTGGTTCCGTGCTGTGCTTTGGGCACACCCATTAACGGAAACTACTGACCGCGTGCCAGTGCAGGGTAACTACCTGTGCGTTTATCGCACGTGCCGTAGTCACCGTTACATCTGTCAGCGACCTTGGGATGGTTGACTGAGAGTAGGACCACCATGGGGAACTCTCCCGGCCAGGAGAGCACCACGTGCTACTTCTACTTTTCGGAAAAGACTGCAATCAAGATCGTTCCCCCGAGAAACATTCGAGATCAAGAAAAAGACCTAATAAATAAATCAAGTGATGAAAGAAAGAATAGTTAGTTAAATAAAGAAAGAAATTGAAAACAACAGCTACCTGTCCACCTTTACTGTTTCTCTTAGTTAGTTGGTTGCCACTCTACTCAGCATTTCGCTGACGTGTCGTACTTACCACCTTTTTCAGGACCAGGTGTTGAGCAGCCAGAGCCTATGGCTGCGGAGGGTGCTGGGTCTAGCAAAGCCCAGTAGTTGTACTTGTGTTGTACCCGTTTCTGTAATAGTGAGTATTTTGTTACACTTTTGTACTCTTTTATTGTAAACTTCATATTTCTGTATCCGTTAAAATTCTCTACTGTTGCGGTGGTGTGTACTGTAGTTGTTTGTTTTTTTACTGCTGTACTTTTGTTACTTTTAGTTGCGTGCATGGTGAATGTGGCTTATTTTCCTACTTTTTGGTTACTTTCTCATTGGACGACTGGGTCTTGGGATCAGTCGAGTCGGTCCGGTTCTCGTGTCCTGTAGGGATTCGGGAACCGGATCGTAACAGGTCCTGGGCCTGAACGCCCGGAAGGAGTGGCTGGTTCACAAAAACATCGGGCTCAGCACGTCCGCCCCTCCGACCTCGTCCATGGCCGCATCCGCGGCCCGCCTCAATGACTCCACGTCGAGGCATCTCCTGCAAGGAGACGCGAACAACAAAACAAGAAGATATCAATTCTAACGGACATTTAGCAGAAGAACCTCAAAACGGAAGTCAAAAGGTACATTGTGGTGGTTACTCTAGTTTTAAGCACGTGAATTGGTTATTCTCAAGCTAGTTGGCTCACTTCTCGGGACGACCTTGCTCTGATACCATCTTGTTACGACCCGGTTCTCGAATCCCTACAGGACACGAGACAGGACCGACTCGACTAATCCCAAGATCCAGTTGTCCAACAAGAAAGTAACCAAAAAGCAGGAAAGTAAACCACATTCACTACGCTAAGCAACTAACAGTAAAAAGGTATAGCAGTAAAGAAGTAAAAACTGCTACAGTACATATCACCACCACAGCAGTAGAAAGTAATAAGGTACAGGAACATAAAGTACATAACATAAAAGTACATAACAAAAAGGTACAAGAGTCTACTCACTACTACAAAAGGAGTACAACAAAAGAACTACAGCTACTGGGTTCTACTGGGCCCAACACCCTCTGCAACCGTAGACTCTGGCTGCTCAACACCTAGACCTGAAAAGGGTTATGAGTACACAAAGTCAGCGAACGCTGAGTAGAGTGGCAACCAACTAACTAAAGCAGTAAAAGTGGACAGGTAGCTATCGTTTTTCAATTACTTTCTATAACTAATTATTCCTTTTCACCACCTCGTTTATTTATTAGGCCTCTTTCTTGATCTCGAATGTTCCTCGTGGGAACAATCTTGATAGCAGTCTTTTCCAAAGAGTAGAAGGCACACGTGGTGCTCTCCTAGCCAGGAGAGTCCCCCGTGGTGATCCTACACCCAGTCAACCACCCCTAGGTCACAGACAGACGTAATGGTGACTATGGCACACGCGATAAGCGCACAGGTAGCTACCCTGCACTGGCACGCGATCAGTCGTTTCCGCTAACGGGTGTGCCCAAAGTACAGCACGGAACAATATAGGGCCTAACCCTCTCAGTAACAGGGGTCTAGCCCCTAAGAACCAAACAGAGGTCTCGCCCCTCCACAGTCCGCGCACCCTCGCCTGACCACCCTGGTTTGCTTAGTGGGCCTAAGAAGTCATTGTAAGGTGGCTAGCTGAACCCCGGGCGCCGTGGGGTGGCTAGCTCTCTCCCTACACTAGTAGCTCTCCCCGGTACCATGTACGCGAGGGCCAAGAAGCTGATATAGAGTGGCCAATCCTAACCCCGGGTCCCAACCCAAGGGCGACTAGCTCCGCTCTACACTAAATAGGGGGATAGTCGCTCTCCTTGGTACTCCGTACTCAAGAGCCAGCTCACTTCCCCACTCACATTTCCAGATCCATTCCATTTATTTCCAGGAGCTCTACTCCTAATTCCCCGTAGGGTTCATGCTCATATTCCTCATGCCATGCCATACCAGGTTTGATCATTTCTATTTCCATTCTCAGGTTATACATATGCAGCTTGTATTGCTATCATTCACATTTCCATACTCAGGTTATACATAGGTAGCTCATATTTCCATCGTTCTCATTACCATTCTCAATTTATATACATGCAGCTCATATTATATCATTTAACGTATACAACAGGAAGATTACATGCAATAGTTAACTAGCACAAGTACTTTATATTTCACAGGCAGCTATTATTCATTTACAGATAGTTGTTATCATTTCTATTTACTCATTCAAGACTGCAATTCATTTATCCAATACAAACATTTCCAGTATTTCTCATCCTAGGATTCATGCCATATCCTAGGTTCTAATCATTCATTCCACACATGCATTCAGGTCTGTAATTAAATTAGGGAAAGCCACTCTACCGATAAACAAAGGAGTATTGGGGGCTTGAACGGTAGGCTCACGTGCCTCAACAAGCCCCGAACCTGCAACGGAATGAAGTCCTATAATAAGGAACAATCACAAGGGAACGATCAGAACAGTATGGAAAGCCTTATAACAAGTAGAGGAACTCACAAGGAACACATTGGTATCTTATTTAAGTAAAACAGACCTCAAATGGACCCTAAACGGGTCAAAACAGGATTACTGATGCAAAATCATACGTCTGGAACAACTTCCAAATGTCTTAAAAGTGTCCAGTATCGTACCTCAGTCTCTACGTCCACCCCAAACCTCCAGAAACTCTTCTGGACCGTCTAGACCCAGCTCCAGTCGTCCGACCACCTCTCCGGACATCTAAAAGTGCTTGCAGTCGTCTGGTACGTCGCCCAGATGTCTGAGATGTGTGGGAGGGCATGTCACGCACCTTCCCGAAGCAAATCCTGCACGAAATCCACCAAATCTCCTCAAAAAGGCATGCAACAGGGTTGCAGCAGAGCAGCCTGCATGGCCGTATCCGTAAAGAGGACGTACCTTCACGAAGCCCTCTCCTCAAACGTTTGGTACCGCCTCCAAACATCCGCACCATCGTTTGGATGTCGCTCTAGACGACTGATTCTGGGAAAACCCAGAACCAGAACCTGCTCCCGCTCGCTCTCGTCGTGCGTGGCCATGCCTCGCCCCCTCGCCTGCAGCTTCGGCTGCAGTAGTATCGAGGAGGACTCCCCCGACGCACTCCTCCTCTTCGCGCGCGCGCCGCTCCAGCCATGCGCTCCCAGTGAGCTCCCACACAGGCTCACGAGGTCACTCTCCTCCTCTTCTCACGCCGCTCATCATCAATGCCACTCTCGTGCTCATTCGCTCGCACTGGGGTGAAGGGGAAGGGTAAAAGCGGTTGGTGGCTGTGAAGTGAGGAGAACGAGAGAGGAGGAGGGGGGTTTTATAAGGTTGGGGTTAGGGTTCGTTGGAGGGGCGAAAAAAGAGAGAGAGAATGAGGAAAATAAGAGTACTATCTGCGTGCAGCCCGCGCACAAACGCGAGCTTGTACTCAAAATTTTTGATTTCCAAACGTCTGGGAAGGTGTCCAGATGTCTGACCCACAGTCCAGGCATCTTAAAAGGCTCAAACAGCATGGGTCTTAACAACGTCGTCACTCAGCTACGCCTGTCGCGTCATTAGCTTCCTCGCATAGAAAAAAAATAGCAGTGGCCAGATAAATGTGCACCAAAGAATAATCCCAAAATATAATTGTGAAATCTATTACGTCTGTTGCCTCCCTGGCAATGACGCCATTTGATCGAGAGATTTCACTTGGCAGAATGATGTATCAGAAAAACACATCGAGGAAAAACGTTGTCACAGTAAAATCGCGTGTTGGAAAAATCCCAAACAAAAAAATTTATAAAAAAAAACTAACTACAGTGGATTAAGTCGTATTCACAAGGAGGAATAGATCAATAAATTCACTATATCTCACAGCTACAATTGCAAATTTCTAAGGAAATTCATGGAGTAATATTTGATGTGTTTAATCTTGAATGCGCGAGAGAGAGAGAGAGTAAAATCAATCATAGCAAGCATGGAAATAAAGAGAATCGTGAGGAGTTCATAGCAAATACCCACATGATCCGTTAAAATATTCAACTCAACTCAATATACTTGGCAATTGCAGAAGAATGTGCATCAGGCACTATAGCAAAACAGGGTAGCACGTTGGAGGAGCTCCCACGCACGAACAGAGGCGAGGCTACTAGCGAGACCTTCACCGGAGGTCGATGGGACGGGGTCACACCCGACGGTGGTCATGACGAGGATCAGGATGGCCGGCAGCTATGGGACGGTGAGGAGGCAACTGGTGGGGGGTTGCTGCTATGAAGCAGCTTCATGCATGGCAGAGGCGCGCGAGGGGCGGCTGTGGTCGCGCACGGTGGTTGCATGCGAGGGCATTAGATGGAGGTGTTGGCACACAGTGGAAGGGCTACGCGCGTGGCCGCACGAGAAGTGGTGGTGCGGGCGGAGATGGGTTTCTTCTTTGGTGCAGCAGGTAGAGAAGGAGGAAGAAGAAGATGCCAGGCGTCTCTGGCCTACGATGGCCCCGTGTGGCTGATGCGTGCCCCACACGAGGGCACGCTACAGCCGGTGGGTGGAGGAGGTGGCACCGCTGCAAGGGTATGCATGCGAGGGTCGGCTGTGCACAGTAAGGCGCCAGTGGTTGCGGCCGAATGTGCACACCGAGGGGCGTGGAGGAGGCAGGCCGAGCGTTGCGAAGGAGGTAGCGCCTCTGTTGGCGCCGGTGCGTGTGTTGGTGTTGGGCTGATGTGGGCGCTGGTGGTGGTGGCCACTCCTCTGCTGTGAAGCACAAAGGTGGAGAGGGAGAGCCGGAGGTGCGGATCTCTGGACGTCCGGGAAGGTTCCTGGACATCTTAAATGAAAGGGAGAGGGGGCGTGCGCTCCCTGTTGGTAGGTGGACGCAGTAGAGGACGATGCGGTCACAGTGGTGGTTCGTCATTGCGGTCGTAGACGAGACACGCTAATGAACGTCGAGGCGGAGTCGTCGCGATTGCAGGTGTCAGTGCTGTCACCACCAACCAAGGTGCTGGTCGATCGCAGTAGGGACGAGATGCAGTTGTGATGTCGTAGATGTGGTAGCGAATGCGGTGTCATAGATGGCGCACAGTAGTTCATAGTGAAGGAGAGGTTGCTGTTCGTGGAGGGACGGCCCTCCTCATGAGGAGGGAGATGATGCTCCTCCCCATGGAGAGGGAGATGAAGATCCCCTGTCGTCCTCTTCTCTGATACATATAAAGAGAGAAAGAGAAGGAATCAGAGAGAGAATATCGGCGAAGAGAAATTATTGAGGAGAGAGAGAGGAAGAAAAATAAGGAAGGTTCTCTTTTTTTATTTTCTTTTTCTTTCTTTCCTTTACTCTTGTGTGTGGTTTGCAAAACTTCCATGGGGAAGATTCTAATTAAGAGAGAGTCATCTCCTTCCCAAAATTGGAGACGGGAATTGAAGAGCTCTTTCCTTTCTTACATGTGACAAATTAAATATCTGAAAATGACATTAAAGTATGATTCCATCCAGACTATCCCTTCCATAATGACCCGAATTTAATTGATTAAAATTTAAAAATTGATTAAATACATGAAATGATAATTCTGCAGCTTTATTAATTTTATTCATGCAATGCATGATTCAGATTACATTTTCATTCCAATAATGAGGTAGTTAGGCTCTAATTTAGTCCACTAAAGTGGACCTATCACCTATCGTATATAGCTTAGCTGAATAATGAATTCAACTTGACCAACTAGGGTTACAACTAGGCTCATGTGTGCATGCCATTAGAAGACATGTGGAGAAGAGAAGAGAGACAGATGAGAGAAGACGTACCCTATCTACACAAATAAGCAATTCAATCTAAGCCTTAAATGTTCAACCCTATGGGACCTAAAAGCCTCAAAAGGTATGACAAGGCCTGCAAGTAATTATACCTCTTTTCTTGAAGTTAATTCAACCAAGTTGAATATGAGTGTGGTAAAGGGAGCATTTCCAAAGCTTTCGCTAAAGTGCTAATTGAGTAACCTCTTACCTGCTTAAGTCGTTTGACTTTGTTACCTGCAACCTAGACACTAGATTTAACCTTAGGAATTAAGGCAAACCACTTAGACAAAGTCAAAATTGCACCCTTAAGACCAAAAATTATCCACCCTTAGGGTCAATGTCTAATAAATTTTAGGAAATAGAAAATGTAGATACTTGGAATGTGATGGATGTTTTTAGGGGTTGTGCACTTAAAGATTAATGCAATATGCAAATGCAGCAACCAAGCAAACAAGGCCTTTAATTTTAGAATTCTTGTCTTTTAAACTTTGGCCAATTCAATGGGTTTTAGGGTTTCTCTTGCCCCTTTTAGGGTTTCGGGGAATGTTGCTCTTGGTGTTGTCTCTTTCTTTACTTAATATTCAATGTAGATGCATGCTCAATTTTAGAAAGATTAATCACAAAAATCTCATAATCATTTAAAGGCAAATGAACCCTAAAATGAATGGCCTAGTAACAAAATATCTTCTAATAGAATGCAGGTTTTAAAGTGATTTTTTTTTGTTTTTATTTTTTTGAAAGAAAACTAACCAAAACTAACTACAAGATGAGATGAACCAACTTACCTATTGGGCCAATCTGAATTGGCCCATGGTCTTTCCTTGCAAAATGCATAGATCAAAATCGAGGCCAATGAATCAATAACCTTGAAAAAAAATAATAAATTGAACCAAATGCATGAAATATAGTTTTGTTGAAAAAGAAAGCATGAAATATAGTAAAAAGAAATCTAGATTCATCCCCAAAAAGTAATTGAGTGATTCGCAAGGTGATAAGAAAATGCCATTATGTGCAAAAACACAATTGTTTACAGAATTATCAAACTCTCAAAATAAATAGAAACAATTGTAGAGGGAGTTTGAGTTGTCCTCAAGGAAGCAAAATCATCTAAATTACTTTCTACTAATCCAAGATTTTTTTTTTGGATTTAAGAGAATTTTTTAGATTTTTTTTGGAATTTTTTCCAGAAGAGTAGAGATTCACCTTAAAAATTAGGGGGGCTGAAATGCCCAAATAAAAATAAATAATTTGATGGAAATCTAAAAATTTGAAGAAACTTTAAGAATAAGGGAAATTGCCTAAGTAAAAAATATACCAAAATCACTTCAAAATACGTGCTATAATATACATAACAAAATTCTAAACAACTATAATGGACTAGATTGCAACAATCTAAGGACCAAACCATAAATAAATTTTATCATTTTTCTGCAGCGAATCTGTGTATGAAATTTGATAAAGAACTAAATTTACTAAGAGGAACTATCAAAAAGAGGTTTCAACAATTTGAAATGCATGAATTTCAAGGAATAAAATTTGGAAATTTTTTTTATTAATAAAGCAATGTAAAGATTACAACTAGAGAGAGAAAGACAGAGAATGAGCAAGGAGAGCATCTTGGTGTGGTGGTGTTGATGTGAAGATGGTGTGGATGTTGTTAAAGAGGTGGCAATTTGTCGGAGATTTCCCACTGGGTTTCTCATTTTATGCTTTTTCATATGAGACCAATAGTGAATATATTTTGATCGTATTTTCTCCCCCTACATTAAAAATTAAATAAACTAGATTATACAAGCATGCAAAATAAAAATATGAAAACATACTTGAAAAATAGTCACAAAAAGTGTGATGTGATTAACTGTCAAGTCTTTTATTCCCATGTGCTTTGCATCCTTAAAGTACTTGTCATTTTTTGAGAAGAAAACGCCTGCAAAGTTATCACAGTAAATTCTCAGCAGCTTGACTACGTTGTTGACAATCCTAAGTCCTGAGATAAAATTCTGCAATCACAATCCTTGAATTGTAGCCTCAAAGCATGTTACAAATTTAGACTCTATGGTGTAAGTAACAATGACGAATTGCTTCGCACCCTTCCATGGTGCTGCTCCTCCAGTCAAAAGAAATAGAGAAACGTTTTCCTCAGGAAAAAACCACGCAACAATCCACGCCTCCTCCCTTATCCCAACATCCCAAATTTGATGGAAGAGAAGCTCAACTTTGAAAGCAGCGTATAACCTACCTGTATAAACCATTGCTCAAAGAAATATGTGGCCAAAGGTTGACTTCTATGTGTTGATGCACCCTGCAAATATGAGTATCCAATCACCTCAAGGTGAATAAACCTTATGTACATAACCATGTGATCCTTGGTGCCTTGTAAATACCTTAGAACCTTGTTCGTTGTTTTCTAGTGATCCACATCGGGATTACTTTGATATTGACCCAAACATGCTAATGTCAAAACTAATGCCCGGTTGAGTGCAAGTCTAGGCATACATGAGACTCCCAACCACTAACGCATAAGGAAGTCCCTTCATTTTCTTCACATTCCAAATCATTCTTTGGGCATTGATCTAAATTGAATCTGTCCCCTTTCTGAATTGGAACTATTCCTACAAAGCATTTATCCATTCTAAATCTCTCCAACACCTTTTAATCATGAAAATTCGTTAAGAGATAAGATCGTCGTTGTAGCACAAAACCACGACCATTTAAAACTTTTGAATTCCAAAAAATAAATAAAACTCAGGAGTAATGAGAATTTGAGTCATCTCATTAGGAGGCAAAACGTTCAAGTTACTTCCAACTAAGCTAAACTAACGTATTTTTGATAGTTTTAAATCTTCAGATGTTTTTGGTATTTTTAAGAGGGATAAGCCTTTAAGACCTAAGGATAGGGATTAGAAAACAAGATAAGGACCCAAATGAGATTCACATGGAAATAATTTGTCAAAAATGCAAAAAATATAAGAAGATTACTGGTCTTTTTAATTTTTTTCTACGAGAAATTTTTGTACAAATTTATGTGGGTATGCTAACCTAACATCGGAAACCCTAAAATAAAACTTTTTGAATTTTTTTGACTTACATAAATTAATGTAAAAATTTAGAAAGTAAACACGTTTGTCTAAACAAATCATGAATAAGGAAACATGTACATAAACTAATAAACTATCAAGAAAACACAAGCCAAACATGAAAGTAACTAAGTGTTGAATATAATATTTTTTATTGGAGAACTGATCAACAGCTACAAGTACAACTACAATTAAAACCCTACAGCTAGAAATAAAATGCAAAAGGGAAAGAGAGAAAATGAAGAACGATGTGGCAAAGCGGTTTCGTGGTGGTGGAAATGGACGAAGGACGAGAGCGGAGTATGACGCCGATGCCATTGGAGGAAACCTGCTTAGAGGAGGACTGGAGGAAGAGCAAGGAACTTGGAGAAGAGAAAATGTTGGAGTGATAGCCCTTCCCCTTGCTCTTGAGGCCTACTTATAGGCTTTGAGAGGCCAAGTGTTGTCAGGGATAAGCACAATTTCATAATCCCAATTATTTGGAGCCCCATGGCCTTCGAGGTCCTTTAAATTTCAATTGAAATGAGATTTTTTAACTTCATTTTCACTATATTTCCAAATTTTTCCACCAATCTAGCGCCCCATTATTTCACGTCGAGCCTCTTTGACGTCTCCTTACCTACATGGCTATGGAAATGGGGGTAGGAGGGAGGTGCACATCTCCCCCATCCCTTACACACTCTATAAAATTTTTTTTCTCTCCTTTTTTACACACTAGGCATAAATTATAAAATAATGAAAACTCACCACCTTCTCAATTTATACATTCTAAGACAATCCTAAAATTCCTTGTGATTTATCCCAGAATATCTTTATTCTTATCACATAGAGTGCTTCATCCATATCTTTCATTTCAAAGTTCTTGGAGAGATAAAGTTTATAGGGAGAAACTTCTTTCCCATTGCATTTGCAACCAACAAGATGTTGTCAACATATAGGATCGATATAATGAACTTGCTCCTATTGACCTTTATGTAAATACATTGATCAACGATGTTTTCAACAAAACCATAAGATGTAATAGTATCGTTAAACTTAACGTATCATTATCAGGAAGCTTGTTTCAGTGCATATAGTGACTTCCTTAATTTACACACTAGATTTTCCTTTCATGTAACCACAAAGACTTTAGGTTGGTCCATACAAACATCCTCCTCTAAATCACTTTTCAGAAAAGCGATCTTTACATCCTTATGGTTTAACTCTATATCATAATAAGCCATAAAGGCCAAGAAAATTCTTAAGAAGTCCTTAGAAATTGGAGCAAAGGTCTCCTTATAGCTAATGTCATCCTTTTGAATAAAGCATTTTGCAATAAGGATGACTTTATATCTCTCTATATTACCCTTAGAGTCATGTTTGGTCTTAAAGACCCATTTACATCCGACTCTCTTTGATCCTTCAGGTAACTCTGCAAGATCCCAAACTTTGTTATTAGCCATTGACTCTTATTTCATGGTATTTAACCACTTTTCATGATAATCACATTCCATGGCCTAATGGAATGAGTTGGATCCTTATCAATGCTTAAGTCACATTAATGCTTTAGTGCATAAACCACATAATCATCTGAGATGATAGGTTTCTTTTGCGTTTCAAAGCGTCTTAATGTCACCTCTTGTGGTTGTAGGGTACTTGGCTTATTCATGACTGATTCATTAATTATGGCATTTCCCTATGATGGGGGTTCATTTCCTTCATGTTCCATATCATCATGTGGCTGAAGAATCACAGCTGAAATGACAGTTCTAGAAGTTTTGGGCATATTTGGGACCTACAATCCATTCCTAACTTCCTTGTGATTCCGGGCTCCCACTAATGTTGCCATTCTCAATAAACTGAGCATTGCCACTCTCAACTATTCATGTACTATGATTAAGATAATAGAACCTATACCCTTTCGACCTTTAGGATAGCCAATGAACAATCCAATGATTCTCCTTATAACTAATTTCTTTTTATAGGGATTATATACTTTAACTTCCATTGGACATCTCCCAACATGTAGATGTCTCAAGCTAGGTTCCCTACCCATTCATAGTTTAAAAGGCATCTTTTGAATTTCCTTACTAGGAATCCTATTGAGTAATTGCACAACTGTCCTTAATGTCTATGTCCATAGTAAAAGGGATGAGGAACTATTACTCATCATGCTCTTAAATCCACTAATGTACAATTCCACCTTTCACCAACACCATTTTGTTTTGGTGCTCCTAGAATTGTGAATTACGCACAAATGCCATGACTTTCAAGGAATTTTATAAATGGACTAGCACATTGACTGCTCTCATTATATTTTCCAAAATACTCATCACCTCAATTCAATTTCACAACCTTTACTTTTCTATCCAGTTGCCTCTCAACCTCATTGATGAATATCTCAAGGACGTCCACTGCATGAATTCTTTCATGTAATAAATAAATATAACCATAATGTGAGAAATCATCCATAAAGGTGATAAAGCATCTATCACCACCTAATGATGAGGCATCAAAGGGCCACAAATATTTATGTATATCAATTATAGGAGCTAAGTGCTCCATATGCCTGGCTTCTTTGTTGTGTGTTTGGATTGTTTGTCTTTAATGCAATCCACACATAGCTCTAAGTTAGTAAAATCCAAATGAGCGAAATTTTCATTCTTAATTAGCCCCATCATCCTTTCCTTGGATAAATGACCTAACTTTTAATACCACAAAAGAGCATAATGTTCATCCAATGCATTTCTTTTTAACCCACATTACATTCAGCATAAAATAGAGATTCAAAAAACTTTTCATCAAGATTAAAGTGATAAATATTATTCTCTAAAGTACCAGAATCATAAAGGTACTTATTCCTAAATAATGAGAAAGATCCATTGCAAATCTTGAAAGAAAAACCTAATACATCTAGTTTATAAATGGAAACAAGATTTTTAGCACATTCAGGGATGAAGAGACATCTTGCCAGATCAATCTGACACCCAATGTCCATGAACAACTGAAATGGTTGGTTCAACCGGGTTTTATTGTTATAACGTTGTAGTATAGCCAGTTATTACCAACATTTCAAATATATAAATTTTTTACTCGGAAAATAAAAGAGTTCCCGAGGTCGAACTTAGGGAGCAAGTTGTATTCTAGAGATACACATGTTTCTTTTACAAAAAAATAAAGAAAGAGAGAGGGAAAGAATTTGTTGTTCTCTTTGTTTTCTCCTCGTGATGTTCTTCTTTCTTTCTTTCTTCAGATCTCCTTCTTCTTCTTTGTTCTGCAGAGGTGATGCTCCTCTTTCTTTCTTCAGATCTCCTTCTTCTTCTTCCTTGGTTTCTGTCTTGGCCTCTCTTCTTCTTTTTCTGCAGTCTCTTCTGTGAAGGTTTCTTCTTCCTTGGCTCTGCTGTACTTCTTCTCTTTAGCCTTTCCTCTTCTTCTGCCTTGCTCAGCCTCTTCTTTAGAGTTTCTTCTTGTCAGCTTCTTTTCTTTTTCAACCAGGGACGTCACCCCTCCTTTCTTCTTTTCCCTTCAGGCCGTCGTCTGATTTCCAAATCAGACGACTTAAACTACCTGTTGCTACAGTAAGCTTCCTTCTTCTTCCGCGGGTCTTCTTCTTCGCCTGTTCCTGCACACTTCAGAGTTTTTCGTCAGAGGCAAAACCTACTCTACCCTCCCCCCCCCCCCCCCCGCGTCTCTCTCTCTCTCTGAAACCACTCTTGGGAAAGCTCTCCCAGAGCTGCCGGGTAACCGGGTTCGGGTCAGGCCCGGGTCCAGGCCCACCGGCGTGCGTGGTGGGCGAGAAGTGCAGGTCAGTCTTAAGTCGGGTCGGGTCGGGTCAGGTCCGCGGGGCGTGAGCGCGGACGAGACCGGGTAACCGGGCGGGTGAAGGGGACCTCACCCCGTGTGCTGAGGCAGTAAGCCTCCAGCACTTTTGCATCTTATATCGCTGCGCCTCTTCAGGCTTTTCCGAGGTGGGACTAAATGTCCCACCTCAATTGCGCACCCGCAGCGGGGAAATCAGCGGGAGATCGCGGCGTCACGCGAAGCCTTCTGCCTTAGCTGCGAGCCTGGTGTTTTGTCGAAACGCCTCGCAAGGCCTGGGAGTTGAATCTGGGCGTGACGCTGAGCGTGGCACGCCTGTAGCTGCAGGCGGAAGCAGTTCCTCCTGCACGGCAATGGCGGCGGAGGTCGGGTGGCCTGTTCACAAGAAAACGGCCTCTCGGCCTAATCAGAAAGTGCCAGGAGCTTCGCCAGGGTGCGGCGAAGCTCGTGTGGGTGGTGGCGAGGCGCGGGGCGGCGTGCAAGGGCTGCCCTAGGTCGGACTGTGGGTCGGAGGATGGGTTTGTTGGGGGAAGCGTTACGGAGGTGTGGAGTGGCAGTGAAGGGGTGGGGGGTGCTCAGTGTGATGAGGCGGAGATGCGGTGAGGGTCGGCGAGCCGTGTGGGTTGCTGAGGTGATGGGAGCGGCTCGCCGGAGGGTGGCCGGAGACGAAGGGGGTGACGATGGTCAGGGTCGGTCGAGGGCTTAATTGAATAAATTGAAAGCGGGGAAAGAAAGAGGAGAAGAAGGGGAGTAGCTCTAGCTTACTTGCAGGGACGAAGGGGGAGGAACAGGGCGACAGTCGTATCGACTGTCGCCGGAGAAGACGATACTCAGGGAAAGGGGCGGCGGCGAGCAGAGAGCCGGAGAGGCGCCAGCTGGGTGCGGCGTGGCGCGGGAAGAGCAGGGGAGGAAGTCTCTGCTGCTGGTATTGCGGCAGAGCGAAGAGGTGGAGGGGGAGGAAGCCGCCGGAGCTGGTGAGCGTCTGCCGGAGGGAGAAGAGAGGAAAGTTGGGGATTTTCTCCGTCAGATCCAGGCTGCTCCGGTTGGTGGAGCAACGGGGGGTATTTATAGGGATCAAACAGGGAGGAAGGCGGAGGGAGACGACGTGTCTCCCTCGCCGGAGGATGGCCGGAAACAAGAACCCATACCGTCCGTGCGTTCGCACGGCCGGTATGGTGGGTTACAACGACCAGGGGGGTGTCCCTGCGACGGCTGACGACGCAGGGCACCCCCGGTTTACTTGCCAGGTCCCCCACCTCACCCTGCGCGGCGCCATGCTCCGCGCAAGGTCGCCGGAGCATGGTGCTGGCAGGTTTTGCAGGGGGGACCTGATCGCAAAGAACGAAGGAGAGTTAGGGGCCAAAATGCGAGGGTTCAAAAGTTGAGGGCCAAAGAGTAAATATATGAGGACCAAAGTGTAAAGTCGGTCAAGGAGGTTTCTTCTTAGGCTCAAGTTTTTATACATGACTAATTAGGACCTAAGGAATCTGATGGTGAATTTCATTTCTATATTAAACCTTGTTTGACCGGTCAATTTACGCAAAAACCCAAATTAAGTTATTAATTGGGCATGGTTCTCAATGTAGGTCAAAATGGGTTCTGAAGGCCAAATTGAAGGTTCTAAACCCTAGAGATTATTTTTCTATGAATTTTAGAGGGTTTATTCTATTTTTACTTTGCCTCGAACCTTGTGAATTGAAGTGGGTTGTTTTAGGGTTACAGATTATCATTTAGTTTCTTGGAATTGCTGTAGCCCTTGCTAGATCATTTCATCCCACTCTTATTCTTATTAAGCTGCTTTGACCTATGTTTGGGCCCTGAATTACCCTGTATGCAGATTATACTGGTAAAATTGCATTTTTACCCCTTATGACTTGTTTTCTTCTCAAACTCAGGATTCTCTGAGTTAAGCCTTTCCTTGAGATATGTAGGAGCTTTTATCCTTTGTATTAGGTCAAAATGAGCTAGTTATGGCTCATGATGAGGTTCTCATCAACAACCTATAAGTCTCGATTCCTTCTATCTATGCTTTCATCCTATTCCCCATGAGTAAGTACCACTCACTTTTCTTTATGTTCCAGATCATACTGAATCCCTTTCTTTTCAAACCACACCTTCCATTTAAGGCAATTTTTCTTCATATGCCCAAACTTCTTACAAAAAAGACATTTCAGTTCCTTGGAGTTGCTTCCCGTTGCCTTCACAGAAGCCTTCTCCTTTATTTGTTCTTTTTGCCTGGATTTCCTTTATTGCTACTTGCTACTGTAGTAAACCCTTCAATAGCCACAAGGTTCACAGAGTGTTCCTTCATCTTCTTAAGTCTCCCTTCATCTTGAATGAGCATTGCCTTAAGTTCCATGAAGTTCCACTTATCCATTAATGTGTTGTAATTCACTTGGACCTATCTAAACTCAAGAGCAAGGGAATTGATGAAGAACTATACTAGGAACGACTCACTAACATCCATCCCCATGGACATTAATTTGGCTGCAAGGTTGGACATGTCAATCACATGATCCATCATTGAGTATGACCAATTAAATTTCGTAGTAGTCAACTTACTCATCAAAGTCTCCATAATGGACTTATCAGATATATCTAACTAAGAATACTCCTTAATTTTTATCATGAATTCCATAGCATTGGTTATTTTGGGCATGGACGACTTTACATTTTCCACTATGGTTATCTTTGTTAGGTTAAGACAAAGCTGATTAGACCACTCCTAGGCATCACAATAGTGCCTATCTTCATCCATACTGATCTTCGTAATGGCTTTGGGCTTCTTATTAGCAACTAGCACTAAATCTTGGTCCATCACTCCCAAATGGAACTAAATCTCTTTAGACCAATTCGTGTAGTTCAACCCATTGAACCTAAGGATAGAATTGCCCAACACAAATAGGTTTGCAGCAAACAATCATGCTTTGAGTAAACAGTACTACAACAAGGAAGGGTTTTGGTCACAATTAAAAATCGTGACCAAAGGGTTTAGAACTGTCACCAGTTAGCATCACCAAAAGTTGCGTGGCAGAAGGGTTTTAAATTTAATGTGAATCAAATTATAGTAATGCAGGAAATAAATAAGCCATCTTTAACGATACACCAAAATTTACCTTTGGGCAAAATATTGACATATTGTAAACATAGATGATGCTCAAACAATCAAGATATACTTTTATGGGCAATCAAAATAAAATCAAAAATCAATCATTTATGTCATCTTTGGATGTACACTACAATCATCATATTTATTAATTAGCCCCTTTGGGTGACCATAGGCAATGATGCACCTTTAGACAATCTCTTAGCACTATGGCTATACAAATCCAATTACTAGGCTATCCATTATGTTATTTTTTAATTAGCATCCAAAAATCATAATTGGAATACACTTGTTCAAGCATTAAAGATTTGGCCAATTTGGTGACTAACTAATCACTAATCAATGATAAAGAACACATATCATTTGTGAATTTTTAAACAATTCACTAATACTTCTGGGTTAACTATATTTTTCATGGACTACCCTTATAAATGCATTAACTTTACACATCATAGTAACCTTAAAGAAATCCAAGAAAAATTTAGGAAATTTTTCTAATTTTGTAATGACCCTTGATGACATAATCGGTCACCCTCCTTGATGACTAGTCAAGAAGGCAATATATGGGGACCCATTGACTTTGTCTGACCATGCATAATGCCAAACCAACCGGGTTGGTTTGGCATTTTTTATCAATTAGCCAAAACTAACCCTTGAAGGTTTACCGAATGTCTCCTAACTTGTGAACCTTAATTGGTCAAGAGCCATAATGACTAGTAAAGATTGATTGATTTTCACGCATGATAAACTAGTTTACTAATCAACTGATTTGTACTACCTAATTAATTAATCACAAAATCAAATTCTTTATCAATCAATTAAATGATTAGGCTAATCGATTAGTGCACGATTAGAGTTGATTCCTTATGATTTTGACCAACAAACTTGAACAAAACCAAACCCCATTAAACCCTTATCATCCTAAACATGAATTAACCTAATAGATGATCAAAATAGGCTAAAACTTGACTTTGATGCCACATGAAAGTTGACACGGTCGTTTGTTCTCGGTTTTCAAAAAGTTACGTTGCAGTATGTTACGAAAAATGATGATCAATTTAATTTATTACTCAAAAATTAAAAATGTTCTGCGGTTGAACTCAGGGAGCAATCTTGATTCTAGAAGCATAAAAATCACAATCTACTATATTGTACCATTTTACAAAAAAAAGGAATGGTAGAGAATAAGAGTGGAATTAATCTCTCTCTTTCTTCTTTTCTCTCCTTCTTTGCCTTCTCTCTGTCCTCAAACGTCTGATTCTAGGAATCAGATGTCTTAAATAGCATTTTCTACAGTGCTCGTTTCCTTCTTTTTCATCCTTTCTCTTTGGTTGCTACTGCTTCTTCTTCTCCTTAGCTTTTTCTTCTTCTCTTCTTTTCTTCCCTACTTGGCCTTCTTAGCTTCTTCTCTGTTGAGCTGCACCTCTTGCTTTCTTCTTTCTCCCTTCTCTTTCTGCCTCAGCTTCTCTACGGCTACAGTGCAATCTTCTTCCTCGACCTTGCCTTAGCTTTTAAACTGCACCTTCCTGTTCCCTGCACACACACACTGAAGAGCAAAACCTATCCCTCTACCCTCCCCCGTCTCTCTCGCTCTATTTCTCTCTTTGGTACGCTCTCCCAGAGCCGAGTAATCGAGTCGGTCGCGTGCCCAGGTCCAGGCGCACCGACGTGGGTGTGGTGCGCGAGGAGTGCACGGATAGGTTAGTCGAGTCGAGTACCAGGTCTGTGGGGGAGTGTCACGGACGAGGCGTGGTAAGTGAGGGCGAGGGACCTCACCCCTATGTATCTCGAGGCGAACAGCATAAAACACAATTTCAATTTATGTTACCCGCCGCACTCTTATGTTCACAAGGTGGGACTAAATGTCCCACCCGCTTCCGCTGGCACCTGCAGGCGAATGTCTTCGCGCAATTGACGTAGCTGAAGGGTCCGCAGCGACTGCTCTCAGGCTGGACTTGCGCACACACTCAATCCGCATAGCCTGGGAGCCTGAAACCTGAAGCGCGTGGCCTGAAGCTGGAGAACAAGCAAGCTTGTTTACTTGTTAATGGCTAACAAGGGCTCGACCCTGCACGTCACAAAAGTAGCCTTGCGGCCCTATCAGACAATAGGAGAACCTTCACCGTGTCACGGCGAAGGTGAGGTGGGTGTTGGCGTGGCTCAGACCAGCCTGGGCGTGCGTGCCTAGGTCTGTCTACGACTGTGTGAGTGGGTTCGTTGGGTGGAGGCGTGGAGTGCATGTGGCGTTCTGTGAGTAAGTGGAAAGTGTTCAGTGGTCAATGGAAGAGGTGAAGAGGTTGGTGGCGAGACATGTGGAGGTGTGGAGTGATGAGTGTGTCTCGCCGGAGGTTGGCCAGAGATGGAGAAGATGGCAGTGGTGTGTGAGCAGTGAGGTGGAATAACAGAAATAAATGAGGGAAAAATAAAGAGCAAAGAGAGAGGACTTAACTAAGAGTCTCTGGACGAAGGGGGGAAGGCAGAGGTGGCGAGCGGCTATGCTGCCGTCGCCAGAGATGAAAGAGCCCAGGGGAAGGGATAGCGACAAGGGAGAGGGGCTGGAGGGCGCCCGCTGGTACGGCAAGGCGCGACGGACAACGGCGAAGGTAACCCTGCCACTGGTATGGTGGCAGGGCAACAAGAGAGGAGGAGAATCGCCGAAGCCTGCGGGCGAATGGTCGGAAGAGGAGGAGACGAAATTGGAGGGATTTCTTTGGCCAAATCAGGATTGAAGGAAGCAGCAGGGGTTGCTGTTCCTTAAATAGGTGTCGTCCGAGAGAGAATCGCGAGGAGGAGGTGGGGATACCTCGCCAGAGGCATGGTCGGAATGAGACCCATACCTCTCGAGCGTTCGCACGAGAGGTATGGTGGCCGACAGGGCATGGGAGCCGGCCCATGCTGCAAGGGACAACGCAAGGAGTCTCCCTTTCAAATCTAGGGCCGGCTCCCCATGCATGCGAGGCGCCATCCTCCACGCAAAGTTGCCGGAGGTATGGCCTGCGCAGGCGGGTGGCAGAGGGACCCGTTTGAAGAAGATGACGGGAAAGGTAGGGGGGTCCCTGCAAGGCTTCAAAAAACTAAGGGTCAAAAAGTAATTGTTGATGACCATTTTGTAAAATGAGTCAAGGAGACCTTTCCTTAGGTCCAAATTTTGGTATAAACCTAATTTGAACTTAAGGAATCCAATGGTAAGGTTGGATTTTAGATTTGACCATGTTTAACCAGACATTTTACATAAAAATCCAAATTAGGTCAAAATTTGGGTATAATTCTCAATCTAGGTCAAGATAGGTTCCAATGGCCAAATTGAAGGTTCTAAATCCTAGAGGATATTTTTTCATAAATTTTAGCGGATTTAATTAATTTTGATCTTGCCTGAAACTTTGTGAATTAAAGTGGGTTTGTTTTAGGGTTACAGAATGTCATTTAATTCTCAGATTTTGTCATGACCTTTTTCTGATCAAACCATCCCACTTTTTCTCTTATTAAGTCCATTTGACCTGTGTCTAGACCCTTAGAAATCTCGTTCATGCACTGCAATGGTAAAATTACAGTTTTACCCCTTGTATATTATTTTATTCTCAGATTTGTAATTCCCTGATTTAGGCTTTCCCTTAGATTTTGTAGAAGCTTTTGTTCAATTTATTAGGTCAAAATGTGCTAGTTAGGGTTCATGATGAAGTTCTCATCAAAAGTGCTATAAGCAAAAATGATAATCAGTCAATCACCATATCACTATCAACGAGAATTATACATACCATATTAAAATTTTACTGATCACTACTTTAATAATCATGAAACAGATCACAAAAACTATAATAATGTGATTTCCTTTTAATTTCGCTAAAAAGATGCAGATAGAGGTTACGTTATCAGATCTATAGCTTATTTTGGTTCATCACAATAATAATATACATGGGATGTAAGGTTCGACTTTACCTCTATCCATGGTGTTAGGAAAGGAATATCCTTTTGATATGGTGGGCAGGAGTAGTCCAGCAAGTACTTGCTGAGAACCTTATTTTGATGAAACAAAATTATGTTATATGTTTGACTAATCTTTCAGGACTTAAATGGAACATCAAGATGGTCATTGAAGATGTATAAAGCATAGAGACATTATAAGACACTTCGCATAGATAATTATGATGAATATGTAGTATTTTTCTTATTTAATGTCTTGATTCTAGATGTTATTTGTAAGGAACCTCAGAATGAAAATTTGATAAAATAACCAAATAGAAATTTGCAAATTAATTGACCATTAACACTTTATGACCAACTAATCAATATAATTGATCAATCAATTCTTCAAGTTGATAGATCATTCACATATAGATTGACCAATCGCTTGATTGATCAACCAATATGCAATAATTTTGTCAAAAGAAAAAATATTTTTCACTTGATAAAAAGTTATTTTTCATGCAAAATTAATCAATCAAACTACACTTTTGACCGACCAATGAAAGCACACAAAAGCTCTTTAAACTGATCGAGCAATTCTTTAAATTAACTGACCAAATTCAAAATTGATCGAACAATTTATGCTCGACATTCACTTATACTCTTTCCATAATTAACCATGTTTTGTATTTAAATAACCTTAAGGTTGGCACTTTTACACACAACCAAGAAAAAGAACTCTCGCTCTCTCTCTCTCTCTTTTTCATAAAGGACACGACTCTCATTACTTCCATTCTTTTCAACCTCAAAGCACAACTTTTCAACATGGTAGGCTTCTCAAAAATTTAGTTTGAAAATTTATTTCTGAGGTTCCATAGGTTTCATATTGTTGTATTTATTTTATTTTGTTGTTTAGATTGGTAGGGACCCATTGTATTAAGATTCCATGAGTTGTTGTAACTTCTATAGTAGGAAAAAATAAGTGGTTGTAAGAGGTTGTGCAACCCTTATTTAAGTGGTACTAAAGTGGTTTGATTAGCTGTGTCTAGTTAGAAAATTCTTAGGTTGAGGGGACGTACGTAGTGATTTTTATCTGAAAGGGTTTCCACTCTAAATTCAGGTATTATTGTGATCTTATATTTTTTATTGTGGTTTGATTGTTTATTTCACACTATTCACCCCCTTCTAATACTGACTTTCAGATCCACCGGTAACTTTAGTATTTTGGTTGTGTCTCCGAGATCTCCTTTACAAATTCTCCTTCCCTTCTCTTACAGTGTCACAAGTTCCCTTGATGGCGAGGAGAACCCCAAAGAACAATTAAGATTTTCTCTAATGATGAGAATACTGAAAAGATTGGTTCTCTATCCTTTTATAGTGCTAGGGTTGGAGGTATTCGCAATCCCAATTGAAACCAATTCTATCCTAATTACTAATCATCAATGTGATATCTTTATTTGGTTCGATTTATCCATTGATTAATATTAGACTTGATTTAACTATTTGACCAAATCATATGAACTACTTTAATGGATAAATTCCAACATTGTTGACCTAGAAAATTACACACATTATATTTGATGAATACATAAAACATAAAAGGTATCAAACAGTGGTTACCATGAAATGGCTTCATATCTATTTGTTATATTGACGTTATTATGCAAATAAGAAAGAGAAAAAAAAAATCATGTAAATTGAACCACCTAACCCAATTAGATCAAGTTGGTTAGAGTTGAGAGATTCAATGGATTCAATGCACTTTGGCCTCATAAAGTATGAGTTAGAGTAGTTTACAAAAGCAATCTAATATGACTAACCTACAACAATGTATATTTTTAAATTTTTTCTTTTCAAGATATTTTTTAAGTACAATATATATTAAAATCTTAATTTTTGCCATTTCTTAAAATTAAATAATATTTTATTCATTACATTCAACTCACCAAACCTATTTCAATTCAAAACCTCCTACATATAGACATCCCATTTTAGCCATCATCCCCCATCTCTAATTTCTCATCTCTCAGTTCTGATTCCCCCGACCTTCCTTATCGATCTTATTCCCTAGCTTTTTAAGACCAATGCCCTTGAATTTGTCCAGCGCCCTCTCCAAACCTTCCTTGAGGACAATGGGACTATTCACCAGACTTCCTGCCCCCATACATCATAGCAAAATGAGGTGACTAAGAGGAAGTTGAGGCATTTACTTGACATTGCTAGATCACTCCTTTTCTCTTTGAGCGTTTCGAAATCCTTTTGGGGTGATGCAGTTCTCATTGTTGCTTATCTCATTAATCGTCTACCCTTGTCTGTGCTTAGGGGTGATATTTCCTAGAAGCAGGTTCACAATCTTTCCTTACGAAACCATATAGGAAAAAAATCAATAATTTGATTAATTAACAATCTTATCAAACATGAATGATTTTTGTAGGTAATTGTGTTGGGCTAGGTAGAAGATGGGTTGGGTTAGGAAGAAAAAAATTGACAAATTCTTGACCTAAAAATATTAGGCTTGCTTATGGGGTTAGGCTGAAACCAAATCTAACTGGACCCATGCATAGTCAAATTCCTTTTGCAAATGATGAGATTAATAAGCATAATGAAATTATTCATTATGATTACCAAAGGATGACTTTCTGCTTATGTGATTAGGGTTTTTACATATATGTATGTAATATTTAAATATTATATATATACCCCTATATTCTTTATTCTTACAAAAATATCTGACACATCTTCTCTTCGTTAACATTAATATCCTTGAGTAAACAATTGTTAATTTAAACCATAATGACTAATGACTATTAACTAGGGAGCATTTATGTTAACAGAAAGTAATCCCCTAAATTGCATACAATGGAGCTTCTTTCACTTTTTTGACCGTTGGAGAGAGTTTCATCCTCTATTTAAAGAGTTATTTTTTCATTTAATTTACACATTTCACTCTTTAAAAATTCTATATATTACATTCAATTTATTTCAAGTTAACTGTACATTTCAAGTCATCGCTTTTCTGTAGATTTTATGTATTCAATTTAATAATTTTCTACAAACAATTTAAAATAATGAAGTGCATATCTTGGGAATCACATTCTAATTCTTTTATATACTCTTGATATTTGGAAAAGATTGAACCTTTACGTGAACGCTATTGTCTTAATTTACCATTACCATGATATAAATTAGTTCATACGTTATAATCTTGCAAGCTTTTATGGAGGTACATACATGTGTGAAATTAGGCAACATTATGAGAGCACAAGATAAGTATAAAAAGCCTAGAAGCATATGAATAACATCAAATATCTATATGGACAACTACAATAAAACCCCTCTTTTCTTTTGAATGGGATCTATTTTTCTTAGAAGAGGCAGAATGGAGACCACTATCTGACATGGTCAGCATGAAAGCCCCTGTGCTTAATATTTGTAGCAACTTCGAGAATTCTGATTAGATCATCAAGATTGGCTTTAAAGGCTTAGAGGATGCTATATGAAGCCCTTTAAGCACATAATTAAGATTTCGATATTAGTTAAATTTGTAGTGGATGCGCTCCTAAACATTTGACTAACATATATAATTGCATAAGGGGGTTTAGAGTCGTGGAGGATGCTGAAACGATCCCTCTCAAAGTACATCAACTGAAGATTTTAACATTTCAATTGTGAAAGCTGCACAGAATGTCCTACTAGTGTTAATTTTTTCTTTTTTTGGCAGAGCTCCTAGTGTTAAATTAACATATACACATAATTTCGTGCTAAGCAAGTTTATTATTCGCATATCCGTTGTGAATATTCTCTTGGCAATTCCGCGATGATGTCTATCCCGTCGTGGCCAAAAAAAGTTAAAATTAGGCGTAAAAAGTTAAAATTAGGGAACGTATAAGCCTTCCCACGTCAACATTCCTTGGAGACCCAAGCCAAGCTGTTCCATGTCAAGCATCCCCAATAAACTTGAATTTATTATGTCAATGATTGTGGGCTTAACTCATATCTAGCTCAAAAACCCAGATGAGTTAAGCTCACAGACCACGATCATGGTGGTAACCAAACTTTTTTGGATGATATATATTCAGCAAATCTACAAAAAAATTAAGCTTGTGTGAACCTTTTTATTGACAAACATATAAATATTTGATATCTTATGGACAACATTTGCCTCCACTTTCTGAATGGTCAAACTTGTAATTACAATTCTTCCCTTCTTCAGGAGAATTTTGTGTAACTTGGAAAACTCTCCAAAATCAAACCCATAGTTCAAAGCTCTTCTTTTCTCAACTCCAACTCTAACCAAGCTCCATGAGGATGGCACAGATTCCATCCTTTGAATTATATCTCATGAATTCCATATGGTCATGAATGCATGGGATCAACTCCCACAAAATGGGAAAACAGAGAAGAGAGGAGCAATTGGGAGGGAAAAGGGGTAACACAGGCCAACCAATTTCTTTCGAATTTCTCAGGAACGACAAATGACGGTTTCGCTTGTTACAGGACATCACCCGACATCGCACCACTTGAGCTGATGACAACAATCATGCAACACCTGTATAAAAGGCACATCACAGGGGATTGCCCACTCCCACAATATTCTTACTTTTGAAGTAAATAGAATTTTAGATGGAAGTTAGTGAAAGGAAATTCAGTAATAGGTGAAAAGTGAATTTTGTTGTGGCATGTAAAAGATCTTTTCTGACAAGTGATTAACTAAAAATAAAAATCATTTCCAAAATTAGTCAGGAGAAATTCTTACTAAAGAGCAACCCAATATGAATTTACAACAAATAAAGGGTGCTTGGTTTCAAATAAGACTTGAATAGATCATGACAACGCCCACTATGCATGACATACCACTGGTCCATTCTCTTCACACACGACAACATTCATCCCCTTGAGCATCTCCAGTGCTACGTCGCAGATTACTGCCATCCGCGAAGCTGGAGGCTTGAATCACTCAAAAGGAATCCAACACTACAATTACAACAAAACCAGCAAATAATTTTGGCCAAATGTGCCTATTGACACACTTCTCATTGCAGAGAAGTTGGTGGACACCAATACACAGCTGCAATGGTTAGAAAATCAAATTTCCTTTTTCAATCTTGTATCCAAAAGAAATGATTTGATCAACTGGTTAACTCGGCGAGGATTCTCCAGCTGACAAGCATGGCCCACATCCTCTACTATCTCCAGTCCACATTTCTCCCCAAGATGTCTATTGTCATGGAACAACTTACTCGTGTTTTAGCAATTGGAGTTTATGTATGAATGATAAACAGAACAAGCAATGAAATAATGAAACCAAAGATGACAACAACCAAATTTCCTCAATTCATGATGATATCAAGCTAAAATATATTGCCTATTCACTCATGCAAACTCCCTTCATAAGTGAGATGGAGCTAAACATGAATCAAGTACCAACTATATAACAATGATCAGCATTTCAATTGAAAGTCATTTTTCAAGGAACATGACTTCCCCGAGGCATACCTCTACGTGTAGTTTGTGGCCTCAATTATAAGTGAGGGAATTAGGTACAAACACCTGCTCTTGTTTGGGACAAAAAGGGATGAAATTTCACCACCTGTAAGTATGATCAGTATCAGGACTATCTATTCCTTTTGCACCTACTAGGAAAACTGATTCCATAATTTATTCCAGGATCCAATCAATTGGGTTCATAGGGATTTATGACCTTGTCCCTTTTATGGACTTATCCTTACTTTTCAATTAGCCAGAGACCAGAATACGTAATTTGAGAGACTGCAATGTTATGAGAGAGTATCCCTTAAAACTCCACGATGCAGAAGTCCCCACTGGCTTTAAATGAAGGTCATTCTATCTGTCATCCTCGACATCATAAGAGATATTTACTAAGGCCTTTTTCATGCCAGCAAATTTCAACTAGAAGTTAAATTGCTTCCCTACTTGCAGAAAACTGGTTGAACCTAGAAAGGCTCGTTAGGATACAGGATGCCTCTTAGGGAGAAGGATGTCCACATTTTGATGAGGTACAATTTAAACTTGTCATGGTTAGGTGAAAGATACCACATATAGACATAGCCATGCAGTATAGAAAGTAGAAGCTATATTCCTTAATACTTATGGTTCTCCCAATTCATCCACCATACCTCAACCTAATACATACACGCACATGGAAAAAAAAAAGGAGCAGATGATAATTTGCTAGTTATGGGGAAAAAAGGCACAGATGATAATTTGCTAGTTATCTCTTATTACTCAAATCTGTCCCTTACTCCCATTAGACGCTTAATTGACCAAATTGGAATCAAGGCAAGAGAAGAAAGTGTGATGGCAAAGAAAGGTTACCTCTTTAGTCGATGGCCAAGGTGTATAGGGAAGACCTCATCGCAGTCACCCCATATGAGAAGAGTTTCCTTCATTGAGAGGAAGAAATGTGTTAGCTACACTTAACTAGTTCAAAACAAGTAAAGTGGTTTCTTCAGCATTCAGAGAGCATGTTAATGACATAATAACCGATTTGAATAGAGTTTGCATGTGGCATCTGGTATATTGCCCATAAAATTCTGGGCAACTAACCTTTGCCGATATTTTAGCTTTATCAAGTAATTATATGTTGTTGCACACTTAGAAATAGTTGCATTTCAGGCCAAGTAATAGACTTGCACTCGTTGCAAGAAAATGAAGCTATTAGCCTGAACTTACAGGCCCATAGGTTACATGAAATTAACTGTAATGGATAATAAAAATATTGAAGTGACTGTATTGCCCTTGTTCTAAGTGTTTTTCTTTCAAGTTATCCAAAGCATTTAGGGGTGAATTTTTTTCTCTCAAGGTATTTCCGTTAATCTTTTGGAAAAGTCAGCCACATAATGTTTGTAGGGAGTAGTTGGCTCATAATTCATCCTTCCAAACTAGTCAGTATCTTAAAGAAGTAAGCAGTTGCAAATATAATGCAGAAAGAAACTTGCATTAAATAGAACATAGATATTGCATCTTGTGTTTTGCTTTTGTTATCATCGAAATTTTAGACTCAGGTAATGTGATTGTTTCTTATTGATTTTTTTCCCTCGGAGCCTTTATTCTGATTGAAGCTATTATATCAGCAAACAGGAAGTGCCTTTCATTCACACAAGTCAGGTAGATAAGAGGAGGGATGTGAAACTAAGTTGATCCATGTTGGTTGAAAAGCACAACCAAACAATTCATAAATCAACATTTTCAAAAAAACAAAGAAACAATTCCTAAACCAATTGGATCAGCCAATGCTTTCTCTCAATATGGTTTGGAAGAGGATTTAAATTATGACTTGGTTGGCTTAAGCCAGCCAATTTAATCTGAACCCATGATTCAAACCAAGGTTCAGGAACTTGGTCGCCTGGGCCACATACGCTGCTGCATATCATAGGCAGCCCATCTCTTGAACTGCATATCATGAGTTGGTCCAATAGTCAGTATAGACTAATTACTTGGTCTGACTACTCGTATACTTGGCCGAGTATAAGGCCGATTTTCAAATAGACCCAAAATGAAGAAGCCCACCTAATTTTTAAATGGGTCAAATTTTCAAGATATATTTTATATTCTCTATAATATGGTAATTAAAGATTAGTGTGTTTTTGTGTTATACTAATTGAGGCAGCTTTATAAACAATGTTTCATATGTTTGGAACATAAACTACAAATTTTAGCAAGTTGACTAATTAGTTTGCATTTTTTAAATAAAAAATAAAAAATTGCATACTTGCTTGCATACTACATGCTATCTATGCAGTAACCCAATCGACAACTCTCTGAACGTTGACTTAAACCTTGGGTTCTTTCCTTCCTGCTTCTTAAAGCCATGTTAATTTCCTTCATCTTGATTGTGGCAATTTCTTGGTATATGAACTTGTAGATCAAATGTTGATAGTTTAAAGGATTATATATGTGTGTAGACATACACACACAGGACAGCAAGATATTTTATATGTAATCACATTATCTTAACAGCTAGAGCAACAAAGATAAATCCAATCCAAAATAATACTGGACAGAATATGCTGATACGCATTGGAAGGAAATTATAGTTAACTATCAGTAATGGCTTCACTGATCTCCAAGGTATAATGACGTGGCAGACTCAAAAACCCATTTACTTCTACCAGATTAGTTACCTCTATCCTAATACCCTCCTTTCTGCTCTATTAGTTTCTTCCTGTATAGGATAAATGCATTTGCCTCATACTTGAATACTGCTGAAAAAGTATGTGCCTGTTTCACCAACATGAAAAACATATTTATTATATTCCCATTAAACACAAACACAAAAACATATAACTATATTTGCACGTGTATTAGAACACTTGAAGCAAACTATGCTATAACCAAGAGCACAACTCAACCTTTGCACAACATGCTTCCTTTTGATAAAAAAAAAAAAGGTATGACTGATCAAGGGATATTTCCACCTAAAAATGTTATCCTCCCATTTCCCATAGAGTTTTAGTGCCTATGATGATAACAACCACTGTCGAATCTTGTCTCACACAAAATGTGATTGGCTACATGGAATCTTTGCCTTTGTTTAGATCCATTCTAAGGTCACTCTAGAACTTGGCTTCTAGAAACCAATTACTTCTGTTGAGGAAGAAAGAGAATGAATTGTCTAATTAGAAAAGAAACCCTAGGTCTCTTTATATAGAGAGGGGCTTTTAAGAAAACTATACATGACACCTTCAAAGAAAATAAAAAGTATCAAGCACACCCTACATGAATGAATAACTCCAACACTCTCCCTCAAGCTGGAGATTACATGTTTAACATACCTAGCGTGGAACATAAGAACTTATGATGCTTCTTAGAGAGAGCCTTGGTGAAGATATCTGCAACCTATTGTTCTGATGAGGTAGTAAGAGTACATATCTTCCAATGTGCCACAAGAGATGAGAGATGACATGTCATCCTCTATGGCCTGTTGCCAATTAGGGTTTTGTAGAGCCTCATGATGATGTTCAAGAACAACTATAATAGATAGAGCTATAGAGAACTTCCAAATGCTGAACTAAGGTGATCAGTAGTAGTGTAATGAGATATGGGATGTAAAGTGCAAGTTTTTTTTTGAAACTGGAAAGGGTGGTAATCCTTTAGATACCACCCACAAATGTATTAATCAACCATAAAAAAGTACAATGCTCAAACCAAAAGCAAGAGCTCCACCCTGAGATAAATGACAAAGCAGACCCAACAAAATTTTCCACATACAGGCGCTGCCCCCTAAACACAACAGCATTCCTACCCAGCCAAACAACCCAAAAAAACCACCAATGGCCGAGCTGACTCTCTTCGATCGAAACACGTTGCGCCCAGTGTATGTTCCTCCACACCTGAAAAACCTCCAAAAGCTAGTAAATGAGTCATGACCCCACCACCAGTCCATCTACTCCTAAACTCGCGTCACCACCGAACACGTAAAGAATAAATGATCGATATCTTCTTCCACCTGACCACACAACGAGCAAAGACCTCTCTGCATCCTGGACCCATCATGCCCTCCACTTCCTAGTAATCAACCTCCCTCTTCTGAGGAGCCAAACAAACACCTTCACCTTCAGGGGGCAAGAAGCCTCCCAGAGCTACATGCAATCTCTAACCAAATCAATATCCCCCAGCATGCCCGAACCTCCAAGACTCCTATAAGCATCCTGCACTGAGAAATCACCAAATTCCCTGCGTCTCACAAAAATAGTATGGTCAAAAGTAGACCTATGAAACCTAATCCTTTGAATCTTTGAATTGAGTCTCTCAAACCAAGCCCATGAACTCTATTTCAAACAATAAATATAGCCTCCTGAACTCTGCAAACCTTCTTCCTCTCAACCATAGAGCCAAGTGGTTGGGCCATGTAGACCTCTTCCTATAGATCTCTATACAAGAACGCGTTCTTGACATTAAGCTGGTATAGAGGCCAGGCCTTATTCACTGCAAGTGAAAGAATGACCCCGCAAAGTTAAGGCGTGCCACATGAGAGAAAGTGTTAAAAGTGGTCTACACCATAAGTCTAAGTGTAACCCTTCGCCACAAGTTTATCCTTGAGTTGCTCAATAGTTCCATCCAGGTTGTACTTTATAGTGTACACCCATCTGCAGTCAACAACCTTAGCACCCTCTAAAAATTCTGTCAACTCCTATGTGCCACAAGAGATGAGAGATGTCATCTCATCCGCTATGGCCTGTTGCCAATTAGGGTTTTGTAGAGCCTCATGATGATGTTCGAGAACAACTATAATAGATAGAGCTATAGAGAACTTCCAAATGCTGAGCTAAGGTGATCAGTAGTACTATAATGAGATATGGGATGTAAAGTGCAAGTTTTTTTTTGAAATTGGAAAGGGTGGTAATCCTTTAGATACCACCCACAAATGTATTAATCAATCATAAAAAAGTACAATGCTCAAATCAAAAGCAAGAGCTCCACCCTAAGATAAATGACAAAGCAGACCCAACAAAATTTTCCACATACGGGCGATACCCCCTAAACACAACAGCATTCCTACCCAGCCAAACAACCCAAAAAAATCGCCAATGGCCGAGCCGACTCTCTCTTCAATCGAAACACGTTGCGCCCAGTGTATGTTCCTCCACACCTGAAAAACCTCCAAAAGCTAGTAAATGAGTCATGACCCCACCACCAATCCTCCATTTGCTCCTAAACTCACGTCACCACCGAACACGTAAAGAACAAATGATCGATATCTTCTTCCGCTTAACCACACAACAGGCAAGACCTCTCCGCATCCTGGACCTATCATGCCCTCCACTTCCTAGCCATCAACCTCCCTCTTCTGAGGAGCCAAACGAACACCTTCACCTTCCGGGGGCAAGAAGCCTCCCAAAGCTGCATGTAGTCTCTAGCCAAATCAATATCCCCCAGCGTGCCCGAACCTCCAAGCCTCCTATAAGCATCCTGCATTGAGAAATCACCTTCCTCCCACCCAAAAGAGTTTACACTAGCCTCTGGTTGAAACCCTTCCAGCTCTTGCAACGGCACCTATATCACCCCAAGCCTCTAGTCCGATAGACTACCCAAGAAAGTGGGCACCACGCGCCGTCCCATACCTCCGCCACCGAGGCTCTCCTATCAACTGCCAATGCCGCAAGCCTAGGGAAGCACTCTGCTAGAACCCCAAGCCCCATCCAGTCATCTGTCCAGAATCTAAAAATCTCACCCGACCCCAACACTGGGGTAAAAAAAGATCGGACCTTCGACACCACCCAAGACGAACCTCTAAGGAAGTGGGAAGCTCCTTGAGGAGGTGATGCGAGGAGATCCTAGTCCGACGGTCCCCCATAGCAAGAACGCAAGACCCTCCCCACCAGACAAACCTCTCCTCCAAGCAACCTCGCAATCCACTTCACTAAGAGGCTATCATTCATCCTCCCCACCTCCCTGACTCCCAAGCCCCCTTGCCTGATAAGCTTGCACACCTCACTCCAAGCCACTAGCTTCACACCCTTTCTGCCTGCTTCATAGTTGATCCAGAAGAAATTTCTCATCAGGCTCACAATTTTGTCTTCAATTCTCTGTGGCATTTTTACAACAGAAGTAAAGTATGCTAGCATCACCGACAGAACTGCCTTAAAGAGGACCAGCCACCCTCCTCTCGATAGTAGCTTGGACGACCACCCTGCCAACCGATCTTCAATCCTCTCAAGCAACGGAGCCCAGCTCTGTATCGAAACCCTTCCATTCGTCAAGGGTAGGCCCAGATAATGGAGGGGCAGAGCCCCAACCTCCGTACCCAGGGCCTCCGAACACGCCCTAGCCTCCTCAATAGCCATACCAAACTGGACAAAAGAAGATTTTGAGTAGTTAATCTGCATGCCCGACGCTTCACAAAACAACTCTAGGAGGATACGGCTCCGCCTCACTTCCACCTCTGCCCCTTCCACAAAGAGTATCATTCGCGTACTGCAACACCGATATACTCTCTCCCTCCAACAGGAAGCCCTACACCAAACCTGTCACACATGCCCTGTCAGATGCCCTCGCTAAAGCATCTGCCGCCAACACAAACAACATAGGTGCCAAGGGGCATCCATGCCACATGCCCCTCCTCAGCTGAATCCAACCATCTGTCGGGTTTCCATTGATGAGGACCGAGAACGATGTTGTGACACATTGCTTCATCCATCTAATCCAGACCGGCAGGAAACCCCTCTTGGCCATAGCCACCTACAAGGATCACTATACTGAGTCGTAAGCCTTCTTGAAAGCCACCTTCCACAGAAAAGCCTTCCTCCTCTCCCTCCTCCAATGTGCAAGGATCTCTGTCGCCACAACATACCCATCCAAGATGCATCTCCCTGACACAAACACTGTCTGCACCTCCGACAAAACTACAATCACCCTCCTGAGCCTGTTCGTCAAAACCTTTGCTATGATCAGATATGCTGCATTCGAGAGAGCAATTGATCTGTAGTCATCAATCGCCTCGATCCCTTCAGTCTTAGGCAATAAGAACATATAGAACTTGTTGAGTCTATTAAATCCCATGTTGCCCTCCCTAAACTCTGCCAAGACTTGCATGATCTCATCCTTCAACACCGACCAAAATTCCTTGAAAAATAGGATTGGGAATCCGTCAAGACCTGGACACCCATCTGCATTTAGACGCCAGACCACCCTGCAAGCTTCGTCCTCTGTGAAAGGTGCCACTACCCTCTCCACCTCTACGGTGTCCACCACTGAAGCTCCCAAACCCCTCCACCTCCATCTCCCGTCCCTCCCTGTAAACTCCCTAAAGTAGTCCACCATCGCCCTACCTACAGACTCCTTGCCGGAGCACTCCGCCTTACCCATGTGGAGCTTATCAATCCAGCTCCTCCTACGCCTAGACGATGCCATCATATGGAACAACTTGGTATTCGAGTCTCCCTCCTTAATCCACTTCTGTTTGGATCTCGTTCTCCATTCCACTTCTGATTTCTGATCCTCTTCCTGGATGGTCTTTATGTGGTCCACCCTACTCTGTCTCTCCTCCACAGTCAACAGGCCCTGATCCTCCACTCTGTCCAGCCTCTGAATCTCCCCGAGGGCCTCGTCTCACTTCCTGTTCCGTTCCTTTCTCACCTGCCTCCTATAGTCCTTCAGAAAGAGTCTCAACGCCTGAAACTTTGACTCTAATCTCATGGCAACCGAGTCGTCCAGGTGCAAAGTCCCCCATTTGTCCTCCACCATACTCCTGAAGCCCTCCTCCAACAGCCACGCCCTATCAAACTTGAAATACATACCGCATCAGGACCCCTTGCCAAACTCCCACAACAGAGGGGTGTGGTCTGAGAATGGCCTCTCCAAAGCGTGAACCCCTACCAACGAGAAGACCTCTGCCATCTCCACCAAGCACAGAAAGCGATCCAGTCTAGACATCAGGCCTCGAAAGCTCCTTCATGTGTATGCACAAGAAACAGGGGGTATATCTTGTATCCCGTGTTCAACAATGAACCTTGAGAAGTCCTCAGAGCCCCAGTCCCTACCTCCTCTTTCCCCAAGCCTGTCCTCCGCCAAGAGGGTGACGTTGAAGTCCCCTCCAATGAGCCACAGGCTCCCCTGAAATCTCCTGGCGACCTGGTGTAGCCTCTCCTAAAGAGAGCTCCTCTCAGAGTCATCAACCGGTCCATACACAGATGAGAACACCATAATGAGCCCATCATTCCTCTTCAACTACACTAGCACCGTTCCTGCCCCCACCTCCGAATCCTCCAAGGAGAACAAGTCCTTTCAATCGACGACCACCCCTAACATTCCACGTAAGCACCTTCAACATGGGACACCAACAGCACCTTTCCCCACCGAGCGACCAAACCCAACCCTTTCAGCCACCTGCTCCACTTTCCCTAACCTAAAACCATAAGACCAGGCGACCCCCAGTTCCCCACCCCTCTTAGCACCCCTCCCTGCCACCTCTTCCCCTTCCACTAGCTCATCCCCCTCACTGCCTACCAATCGCACCCCTCCCCCCACAGCCAAGGTTCGAAATGCCGATTTCGACGCCGTGCCGATGAAATTGCAAGTGTGCATTTCGTGGGCATGCCGTGGAAATGCCCATTTTTCGATGGTAGATTTCAACGATTTCGATGGCTCAAAAAAATACCATTACAGAGGCACGCCGAGGGCATGCCTACAAAAATGGCAGAAGTGGTCAAAATGATATTAGTTTCAAGAAAATCAAATGTTGATTATGTAACAATAAGAATGTTACATCATAATATTCACATACAACATGACCATATAATATTAAAATTCAATAATGAGATCAAATATTCTTACCATATTAAGAATACAGAAAATTTAATAATAGAAGAATACAAAGAATTTAAGAATACAAAGAATTTAAGAATGAAAGAATCAAAGTGTATAGTTTCAAAGTAAAAGTTAAAACTGTAATGTCTTGATGTATGATGTATCAGAAGTCAGGACTTGGAACTTGAAAGGCAGATTTCACCAGAACCAACAGTGTCTTACTGGATCCATATCTTTATCATGGGTACTATCACCACTTGATTGATACCATTGTTGACTATTGTGTCGATGAATACTTTGAATATATTCACAGTAATCCTTCCAAGACAAATATGAATACATTGTCTGGTAATCCATTATGTGCTGTCTATACTCATGTTCATTCATACTAACAAAAATCCCAAGACAGGGAAACCTATCTCTGTATGGTCTGTCACGCTACCCACATGCATGATTAGTTGCACGTGTTTGTGAGAATCCTGTTGTTCTAGAACCATCTTGTGATGTTTCTAATCTTGGCATTTGAGGGAGAGCTTGGGGTTGGAACTACTGAGGAAAATAATTTTGGATCATACCATACTCATATGGGTAAGAATATTCACTCACAGTCCTAATCCAAGAAGTGTCAACATTTTTAGACTCAACGTATGAATGTGATGGATAATTATATGAAGGCGGTGGTGGTGCAAATGATTGTGGGTAGAATGGTTAAGCATATGAAGATCCCGTCTCACGTGTTGTGTCGTATGATCCTATGTCATATCCAGATCCAGGTGCTGAAGAACCAAAAAGCTGATCACTGATGCTCATGGAACCAATTGTGGAGCTCAAATCCTCCATGTAGGCATCGTGATTGGATATCCCTTGCAATCCATGGCTGGTAGACTTGGACTTGGAATATGTTTGCCATGGATATTGGTGTGTCGTTCGTCATATTCTTTAGCACCCTGAGTTTGCACTTGACAACCACGTCTCCCTCTGTCGGATGATCGTTCTGATCCAGATCCTTCTACCATTACAAATGCATCTGCATCTAAGCCATCATCTGAGCCATCCTTTGAGGTTGAAGTAGACTGTAATAATTGTCGTTCTTCATCATCTTCATCCAATACTCTTATAGGAAATGTCTAACAACCAGATCTGACCATATGTCCTTCAACATTGGCACCCATTTTCTTTGATAGCTCTGGATCTGACCTTCCCCTAACATCACAGGTTCTCCTCCAATGTCATTTATCCAACTTTCTAACACATTATCTCCGGTTCGGAAAATGTAGGCCAGATCAATTGGATCAGCCATTTCCTTATTTTCAAAATCAAAGCCCTCCTGAATGTGCCTCATTCATAACCTTGTGTTGTAGTGGATATACACAAGGTCATTAAGCTTGTGAATTCCAAGCTTGCTTCTTCTTTTGGAATGGATAAAGTTAAATGTACTCAAATTTCTTCCACACCCACCAGCAGATAATGTTTGTGATAACACTTTAACAACCACCTACCGTAAATTTGGAGCTTCCGTTGCATACAAACTCCATTCCACTATAGGGAAATATATTTGAGTCATAAATGGGATATTATAGAGTAAATTATTATTAGTAAATATTAAAAGGATGTCAGTTATTACCAGGATGAGTGCCCTTAATGATCTGTTGTGTCATATAACTCTCAAAAGATCACATCATTTCTCTAAATAATTTAATCTACAACATGTTGACATGAAGATATGTTAAATATCTTATTTAAGCTTCAAATTTCAAGTTAAATTTGCCTACCTCATTCATGCGCGCTATTTGTATAGCAGTTGTAGGAGAGAGCTTTTGAACAACTTTTTGCACAGCTTGAATGAGATTTTCGCATGTGCCAAGGTAGTATTTATAGTTAAATTTTGGGTTGAAATAATAGCCTATGATAAAAGATAAATAGTTAAAATAATACAAAATTATTCAAATAAGATAAATTTATAATGAAATATACTTACCAGCAAGGTGGAGCAGGTGGGATAACATGCTTTACCTTCGTTCTCTTATTATCTTTAAGAATGGCTCTTTAGACCTTCCCGCTGCTTCTTCTACCTTTTTATACATAATTTATAGTGCTTGGTATATGTAGCCCATCGTTGATTTCTTATCTCTATCCACCAACTTCAAAACTAATACGATGGACTCCAAAATACGAGTAACGCGGCTACAATCATCCCTAAATTGTGAATTATTTATCAAATCCTCTGCATCCTTCCGACCTTGTGTCCTAGTTTCTGCCATGCCAAACCAATTGCTAAAATTTACCATTGACTTCAATCCAACTTTATTGTCTAAAATACTTTGCAAGGTGATGTAATTTGTAGCAAATCGTGTTATCCCAGGATGTACCAATTCACTATTGCAATGCTCCCTCATTAACGACAAGACATGCCCGTGATTGTAAATAAATGATGTAATCGATCGGACCTTATCCACAACAGACAAAACTGACTTCCTCTTTCTAAAATCTTTCAAAATTAAATCTATACAATGTGCAGCACATGACGTCCAGAATATTCCATATTTATTTGATTTCATAATCTTTTCTCTCACCTTCTTGAAGTTGCTGCCATTGTCCATAATAATTTGAACAATATGTTCCTTCCGGACTTCATCATTCATATCCTTTAATAAGAAATAAAGGTATTTGTAATCTTTTACTTTATCCAATGCATCTACGGATTTCAAAAAAATGGATCATCCATCACAATATACAAGTTAATGATTTGCCTCCTTGTATAGCTAGTCAAACCATCTGTCATCAGTATAACTCCATAATGGGGCCACATACTTTTCAAATCAGAAATATAGTCACCTAAATTTGCCTTCTCCATAAGCATGTATTTGTTCATTATTTCACATGCTGTAGGAGCCTTAACTCCAGTCCCATATTGAGCACTGACGTCAATAACATTTTGCAACCATGACCCGTCTACAATGTTAGCTGGCAGCCCATGAGCTAAAACTAAGCTCGTGACTACTCTACCAACCTTTTCCCTTGCATTCTGGTGGCAGCTTTCTTCTATAGTTCTATTATTTCGTCGTAGTATAACATAGAGAAGTGATTACCAGTTTAATACAAATTGTTACTCGGAAATAAAAGAGTTCCCGAGGTCGAACTCAGGGAGCAAACTGTATTCTAGAGATACAAATTCTCATTACAAAAATAAAGAGAGAGAGAGAGGGAGAGAAATAAAAATTTGGTTTCTTCTTCTCTTCTTTCTTCCTCTTTGTTTTCTCTTCTGTTTGGCTTTTGGTTTCTTCTTCTTTGTTTATCTCCTTGTGGTCTTCTTCTTCTGCCTTCTGTCCTTCAGTTCTTATTTCTTCTCTTCTTCAGAGCTTCTCATCTTCTTTTCTTCTTTCAGTTCTGCCTTTCTTCTTTCTTCTTTCTGCCTCAGCTGTAGAGTTTTTCTTCTTGCGGTCCCCTGCCTTGCTCAGCAGCACGACTTCTTCGTTCTCCTTCTTTCTCTGCAGTCTTTCTACTGCAGAGCGTCGTCTGATTTTCCAATCAGACGACTTAAATCGCCGCTGCTACAGTGCAGCTCGGTGCTCCTCCTTCCTTCAGTCTTCGTCGACCTTCTTCTTCTCTTCTTCCACGGTTCTTCTTTGTTCACCTGTGCCTGCACACTTCAAAGTTTACGTCAGTGGGCAAAACCTACTCTACCCTCCCCCCCCGCGTCACTCTCTCTCAGAATTTGCTCTTAGGAAAGCTCTCCCAGAGCAACCGGGTAATCGGGTACGCGGGTCGCGCCCGGGTCCATGCCCACCGGCGTGCGTGGTGGGCGAGGAGTGCCAGACAAGTCGGGTCGGGTCGGCCGGATCCGCGTGATGAACTCGCGGATCGGCCGGGTGAGACAGTGTGAGAGGGACCTCACCCCGTGTGCTGAGGCAATAAGCCTCCAGCACGTTTTCAATTTATACCGCTGCGCCGCTTCGGAGTCTTCCGAGGTGGGACTAAATGTCCCACCCCAATGTGGCGCCTGTGCGAAGGAAACAGCGGTGGTCGAGGCTTCGCGCGAGGCACTCGCTCCAGCCGCGCACCTGGGACACTTCGCGAAGACGCTTCGCGCAGCCTGGGAGTCAGACCTGGGCCTGGCTCGCCTGGAGCAGCAGGTTGAAGAAGCTTCGCTGCTCGGCAATGGCGGCGGCGAGCGAAGTACCTGCCCACAGAGAAACGGCCTCTCGGCCTAATCAAATACGCGAAGAACCTTCGCCGTGGCACGGCGAAGGTGGTGGGGGGGTCAGGCAGGCGACGAGGCGGAGCCTAAGGGCTGCCCTAGGTCAAAATGCAGCATGAGAAATGGGTTTGGTCGGTGGGTCTGCAGGGGGCGAATGGCGGGGAATGGGAGGGCGGAGGTTGATCAGGGTGAGGAGACGGAGGTTCTGTGAGGGTCGGCGAACCGTGTGGGATGCTGGAGTGACGGGAGCGGGTCGCCGGAGTGTGGCCGGAGGTGGAGAAGGTGAGGGCGATTGGTCGGAATCGAGGGCGACAGTAAGGGTTCAAAGTGAGGAAAAAGAAGAGGGGAGAAAGGTGAGAAGTTATACCTACTTAACAGGACGAGGAGGAGCAGGAGCAGGCGACAGTCGTATCGACTGTCGCCGGGGAAGAAGCTGCCCAGGGGAAGGAGCGGCGGCGAGGAGAGGGCCGGAGAAGCGCGCGCTGGGTGCGGCACGGCGCGGGAAGAGCAGGGGAAGGCAGTCCTGCTGCTGGTAGTGCGACAGAACGACGAGGAGGGAAAAGCCGCCGGAGCTGGAGGGCTTCCTGTCGGAGTGGGAGGAGAGTGAAAAGAGGGTGTTTCTCCGTCATGACCGAGCTCCCTTGAACGGTGGAGCGACGGGGGGCATTTATAGGGTAGAATCAGAGAAGAGGGCGGAGGGAGACGACGTGTCTCCCTCGCCGGAGGACGCCGGAGATGGAGACCCATACCGTCCGTGCGTTCGCACGGCCGGTATGGTGGGTTGCAGCGACCAAGGGGGTGTTCCTGCGACGGCTGACGACGCAGGGCACCCCCGGTTTACTTGCCAGACCCTCCCCCTTACCCTGTGCGGCGCCATGCTCCGCGCAAGGTCGCCGGAGCATGGTGCTGGTCAGGTTTTGGCAGGAGGGACCTGAATGCAAAGAACGAAGGAGAGTTAGGGGCAGAAATGTGAGGGTTCAAAAGTTGAGGGTCAAAAAGTAAATAAATGAGGACCAAAGTGTAAAGTTGGTCAAGAAGGTTTCCTCTTAGGCTCAAGTTTTTATACATGACTAATTGGGACCTAAGGATTATGATGATGAATTTTATTTCCAGATTAAACCTTGTTTGACCGGTCAATTTACGCAAAAACCCAAATTAAGTTGTTAATTGGGCATGGTTCTCAATGTAGGTCAAAATGGGTTCCTAAGGCCAAATTGAAGGTTCTAAACCCTAGAGATTATTTTTCTATGAATTTGAGGGTTTAGTTGATTTTTTTCTCTGCCTCGAACCTCGTGTTTTTAAGTGGGTTTGTTTTTAGGGTTACAGGATGTCATTTAATTCCTTGGAGTTGCTGTAGCCCTTATTGAATCATCTCATCCCACTTTTCCTCTTATTAGGTTGCTTTGACCTATGTTTGGACCCTGAGTTACCCTATTTTCAGATTGGATTGGTGAAATTGCATTTTTACCCCTTAGTTTCTGTTTTCTTTGCGAACTCAGAATCTCTCTGAGTTAAGCCTTTCCTTGAGTTATGTAGGAGCTTTTATCCTTTGTATTAGGTCAAAATGAGCTAGTTATAGCTCATGATGAGGTTCTCATCACATTCCCAAACATGCCCTTAATGATTTTCTATTTTGGGTCTGCTTTCCCCCCAGGCTCCCCTTAGTGCTACTAGATCGAAATAAACCATGTAAACCCATTTTTTATTTTTTGGATAATTGTAGTAGTCCTGAACCTAAACCACTACCACCAGCATCTGTATACCTCATGCTCTGTGCTCTTCGATCACCTACCAGAGCTTGTCGTTCATGCTCACTTCTAAGTGAGTCTTTCATTGCTTGTCTGAATTGTCTCCTCCTCCTTGGATCAGCCTCCACATCACTCGGATATTCATAGTCTTCATTCGAGTCAGAGTCTACATCATAATAATCTTGATAACTACCAAATAAGGTCTCACGGACTACTTCTTTTGACCTCTATTTTTTTGCTTCCTTCTCTCGTCTTGACGTCATTGACTCGACAATCAAATCATGAACATCATCTGGACAATCCTCCCATTTTATAACATTCTTGTCGTCACCAACTAAATGATGCTTGAATCGTGTAATTCTACCACCCTTTAGCTGTTTTCCACAAAAATTACATTCTGTCATAGGTTTGGTTCTATCCATCACTTTGGTGCAATATAACCATCCAATATCTTCCTTATCCTTTCTAACGTTTCCGCTCTCACTTCCTCCAACAACAGCCTTGCCTTTTCCGAACATATTGATTCTGCACAGCTACACTATATTTACTTCATAATTCATAATCATTGTATAATCATACTATACCTTTGACGTATCTATGTCCCTATCTAATTCAATCAAGCGAGAAAAATCTACCTTAAATGGTTACACCTTTTGTATCTAATCCAAGTCCTACTAGACCTGATTGGATTACCCCAACCCTTGAATTACCTGGCCGGCCAGATAGGTGGGACCCCCTAGGACACCCCGCACGGCAGGACACTACTGGAGGTTAACGCGGTTACCGCACCGACCCGTCTTGTCACCGGTTGGTCCAAGTAGACAAGGCCCCAGAATGATCCAATTAAGTCTAATATGACTTAGATAATTATCCAACTTAGTTGGCACGTTTACTTTTTTTTAGGTTTGGGTATAATCGTACTTTTTGGAAAGTCTAATATATACGTTTAATGGTGAGTATTGGTATTTGTTGGGCCTTATTGCTGGAAAGTATGGGGCTAGTATGTATTGTAGTTTATAGGTGGTTACTACTTTATTCGTTATTGTGTATTACTAAATTTAGAACTTAACAAATATGATGGTTAAAAAATGGTAATGAATACTACCATAAACGAAAAAGAGGTAGGAAAAAAAGGTACGAAAGCTATAACTAAAACCTCGTGCTCGATTTTTGAAAGAAACTATCTCACTACAGCAACTCACTAACTCAGCAAGTTAGTGTCTATCAGTAATCGATAGGCAACAGCAGGTAGCAGCAAATCACTAACTCTGAATTGGGATTGTGAGCTCAATCAATGTGCCTATGGTTGTGAGTGTAAATTGCAGCAACTGATAGTCGATATTTATAACCAATCATTTCGAATAATTTGTGTGATTTTTATAATTAAGTCCATCCACCATTAATGAGTGCGACGCGAGACGTATATTGTGCGAATCTTCGATTAATATTTTATGGATTTTTTATGATTACGTCCGCCGGTGACGTATACTGTGCGAATCGTCAATTAATGTGTTTTTTATGATTACGTCCGTCGGTCGGTAACGTTCTATGTAAATATTTGATTCGATACATTTATGATTACATTCGTCGATAACGTATACTGTGCAAATCGTCGATTAATATTTTATGGGTTTTTTATGATTGCGTCCGTCAGTCGGTGACATACTGTGCAAATATTTGATTATGTGCGAATCATCGATTAATATTTTGTATTTTTATGATCATGTCCGTCAGTCGGTAACGTATTATGCAAATATTTGATTTGATCATTTACGATTACGTCCGTCGATGACGTCTACTGTGCAAATCGTCTATTAATATTTTATAAATTTTTATGATTACGTCCGTCGGTCGGTGACGTACTATGCAAATATTTGATTCGATACATTTACAATTACGTCTATCGGAGATGTCTACTATGCAAATCATCGATAAATATTTTATGAATTTTTTATGATTACGTCTGTCGGTTGGTGACGTACTGTGCAAATATTTAATTCGGTATATTTACGATTATGTTCGTCGATGACGTACTGTGCAAATCATTGATTAATATTTTATAGATTTTTATCATTACATCCATCAATGAGTCACATACTATGCGAATGTACAAGTACAACTCATTGTACAATGTACATCACTACATTGTATACCTCAATAATTGCTCAATCATGCTTCATGTGGGTCCTGACATTTGTGGAGGTACTGACTCATGTTATTCTTTAGTCTAGACTCTAAACTCTAAGATTTAGTGCGCACACTGGTCATATGTTCCTAGGATAATAGCATTTGCACGAAACGCAAGGCAACACAATTTACCCATTCTCCACCAGATCCACCACCATCCACCACACAGTGCACACACCTTAATTCCCACCCCATTCACATTGGCCATTGCATCGTGCCACCAGTCAGTGCAGACACTGGCACCACACGACCTCCCGTTCCCTTTGTCCCATTTCCCCTTCCTCCAAAAGAGTCATCATTGGAGGAAATCCTAGACGTCCGATGGCCACCCCCTACAGGGAGACGCTCCCCCACCTCCCCAGCAAGTAACAAGTCCACCACCAAGAAGGCGAGAAGCTCCATAAGTAACGATGCAGGCTGCAACCTGAAGCAGTGGCAGAGATGGCAGTGGCATTAACGGAGCAGACTAGCACATACTGCAGTCTGCAGCAAGCACCCATCATCATCGGCATCAGCATCGACACGCCGGCATATCGTCGGCATGCCGCAAGTATGGTCAGCATGCCGGCGAAATTCCTTATTTTCGACATTATAGTCATATCGGCATGGTCATCCTGCAAAACAGGCCTTGCCGATGGCATGCCGTCGACATTTAAATCACAGCCCGCAACCTCAAAACCCCCCTCCACCTCCAAGCGCCCTGCCTTCCCCACTGAAACCCTAACTCAAGGCCCACCTCTGCAAAAGCCCTCCACCACAAAGGACCCCATCCCCCTCTAAAGAAGGCCAACCACCGTCGTCGACGAAAGCAGTGTCGTCGCCACTACTATCAGCTCCTTGACGAAGCCCCACACCGCCCCCCAGACCTCCTCCGCACTTCAGGGGGGCCACCGATGTCGAAGAGGCCCCTATCGACATCCCCCGTGCCGTGGGGAAACCTTGCGTCGCCGTCTAAAGCTTCATCTTCTGATGGAGGAGCTTGGACGCTCTGATCTCCTCGCTCCTCTTGCCTTCGCCACCACCGGGGATGACCACCTCTGTACGACACCCATGCTCCATGCCTCTCGACCCTCCGAGATCCAGAGCGCTGCAAGTCTTTTTCGAGGGGACCCTCCGTGGGCCACTAAAAAAATGGGCACAAGGGGGTATTAGGTTCGAGCGTAGATCCGAACTTGGATCCGACCCGACCCCCCTCCTTAAAGGCCTTCGTCGAACACTATGCTTTTTCATCCTAAGAGATACGTGCCTTCTGGGACTTCGGCGCCCTCCTGCTCCCCTCATTGCAGCTCCTCGACGGCCCTGCATGACCCCTTATCTTCCCCGAATGATCGCATATAGCACGCCAGGTCCTTCCCCGACATTAATCGCCCTCTCCTCAACCATCGGCCCGTCCTCAGCTGCCATGCACATCTAGTGTCAAGCCTCGAGGGGAGCGCGTTCACCCAACTTCGAGTTCCGTGCCACTGACTCAGCCCACGAGGCACCTCCCCCGCCGACTTTTGGCCTCCACAGCGTCCCACGCACCGGAACACCTCCCCCCAATGCCAAACCCCCTTCAATCGGCAACTCAACCACCTCCGTAAAGGATCGCGGTCCTCCCTCAACCAGCTTCACCAACACAACCCATGAAGCCCTCCCCAAGCACAACACCACCTTCCTTTGGAGCATCTTGCCTGGCCGCATCTCCACCGAAGCCCACATCGACTCGAGATCCCCTCTATCGAGGCCAAGGCCCTTGTACCATCGCACCCTCGTAAAGGGGGCGACCACCGCCTCCACAACCTACCTTGTGCGAAGAAATAGCAACACACCCTCCAGGTCCACCACCATCTCCACCCTCCTCGGCGACCGTTCCCAGAGTGCGCCATCCGACCTTACCGCCCACCGCCACTTGACCACTCCACCCAGGCACAAGAAGTCCCTGAAAAGGAGTTGCTTCACCACCTTCGACGACACCCCCACAAGCAAGGACTTTCCTTTCCCCACTACCTTCAACCTCAGGCCCTTCACCCCAACCCCCAGCGACCTCACCACTCCATCCTCAAGAGCGCCCAGCTCCACGTGGCCCTCCGCCACCACTCCGACCAAGGCTATCACAAGGGCCCTTTCGAGCCTCCCAGCCTCCTCCGACCAAGGGGCATCCACCTAGACCGATGGCACCCCCTCCGAGGTGGATGGGGGCATGGTTGCACGCGTTCCCGCAGCCACAGCCCTCCACATCTCCTTCGCACAAGGTGACCTCCAGTGGCCCAACTCCCCATACCGGAGGCAACGCACCAGGTCTCTGCAGTCCCACGCCACATGCCCCATCCCTCTACAGTTGAAACAAAGTACCTCAAGTGCTGCCTTCTTCCTCGCCTTCCCCACTACCAGAGACCAGCCTCGACCTCCATCTCCCTCACACACTCCCCATATTTGGTGGCACTCATCGCTCTCTCCATCAGAATAGAAACATGCCTTACTTTAGAGAAACTTGCACTTGTAAAGTGCAAGTTCTTACAACTTTCTTGAGAATAATAGGAAAGTCATTATATTGCTGAGGCGGAACATCCATAGAAGGCACTGGGTCAGACATAAATGCTGAAAGGGAGGATTGAGCAGCCTGATTCTCCTCAGTAAACTCAACCTGCATAGAAGGCAATGGGTCAAACATAGATTCCTTCTAATGACGCTCATAAGTGTAGGTAAACCAACCAATAGAGGACCTCTTATTAGAGAAATAAGGAACCCTCTTAAAGAAAGAGACAACAGCTGACACATAGTAACTCTTAAAGAAAGAGAGAGATTGGGAAATATTGTTGTATTCAACTGATGTATACACATTCATTTCGGTTAAAATACCTATTTATGCATGTTCCTAAGCTTATAGAAGCATTCTATATTATAAATATTGCATAGTATGCATCATTCTGCATTTAGAATAGTTTGTATAAATTTTAGGTTAATTTGCATCCTTTTGTGGCCAGAAGAAAAAGAGATTTACTTCGGGGCCTCGAATTGACGATCCGACCATACAGATCTGATCAGGACAACGATCGAAGTCCAACACCTCCGAAATTGTCTTGATTGAAGTCTTGTAACACACTGTGTAATCCGAGGAAGATCAAAGACTAAAGGACTAGGTGACACAATTTGGAGCTTCAAACGACAAATCCAACCGCACGGATGGATCTAGATCAACGATCGCAGCTTAAGAACGTGAAAATCGACCCAATCCGACGTCCGTAGTGCCACCTACAAAGCAAAGAAAATGGATGGCCATGATGGCGTCACGTGGCACCATCATAGCTGCCCAAATCCCCTCACGTCCCTCCGCTCAACTTCATCAAGCAATCCCAGCCATTGGATCTCAATCTAACGACTAGAAACGGCCCCTACCTCATCTTCATAAATATGAGGAGAGCTCAAGATCATATTGTGACCGTTGGATGAAAATCCAACGGCCACGATCATGCGACCAACGAATGCTGAAAACTCTTCAACTTGACACTCTCGCTCCTTTGGCGCAACGGTCACCCACGCACCTCTCAAACCCATGGCGTGGGGTCGACTCCAACGCCTCCAATCCACCACAGTAGCGAGGCGTGCCCAAATTGGGCCATGCAATCTTCATCGAGAGGCATGAGACGCACCACGCGGCGCAATGGATGAGCATGGATGCGGTCAGCTGGGAACGCGCAATCGCTCGTGCAGACCGACACTCTATCTGACGCATAATCTGACTGCAATCCCAACCGTCCATCTTCGATCAAACAGTTCGCCATCAACTGCGTGCGCAATAGCTACAAGCGCTGTGAGCATCAGCGGGCGCGAGCTGGAGGCTATAGTGACATTTAGGGTGGAATTTTAGCGATGCCTTCAATGTCACTAAATGTCCTATGCAGGAAATGCCTTCTCTCCTCCACTATAAAAGGATCATTACCCTTCCTATTCTTCTTCATCTCTTCCTTTCTCTCCCTTACCACCTCCAAGGCTCTAGAGAGAGCTTGTCCCATCCCGAGATGCTCCTCTAGAGTAGAAAAGAAAATTATTTTCCCGCTTCTCACCCGTTTCATGAATGTTGGGCTATCAACTATAAGCATGTGTAGAAAATGTCTGTGGCAAAAATGAAGATGTTAAGATGAATGTGTAGTCATACAAGAAAAGATCATATTTCAAATGAGATTATTCGAGAAAAGATTAGGGTGGCACCAATAGAGGATAAAATGAGAGAGACACGCCTAAGATGGTTTGGACATTTGCAAAAAAGGCCACTAAATGCTCCAGTCAGAAGATGTGAGAAGTTGGAGGCTAAACCTACTAAGAGGGGGTGAGGAAGACCAAACAAGTGTTGGAATGAAACTATTAAGTATGACCTCAAGTACTTTTAATTTAAGTCCTGAAATGGCTCAAAATTGATCTGTGTGGAGGCAAAGAATCCATATAACCAACCCCACTTAGTGTGGGAAAGGGCTTGGTTGTTATTGTTGTTGTTGTTGTCACCCCCTTCGTGGAGCATCCCGTGGCCGTTCTCTCACCACCTTCCGAAGAAACCTCGCTGCGACGCTGTCCTACCCTTCCTTCCTCCGACGTCATTCTTCTTCGTTCAACTCCCCACTACCGTCATCTAGGCATCATCAGAGCAAGTCGTCCTCCAAACAACCGTCGAGAGGGATTCTTCTCAAGCCATTCTATCTTTTACTGTTTTTTAGTGTAATTTCAATTAGTTGTAATAGACAGCTCGATTTTATGAAATATTTCTCTCTCTCATTCTGCTAGAGTAGCTTAGAATAGATAACAAACATTTCGCTTGATATTCTATCTTATAAAATACCAAAAAAATCTCAAAAGATAAAAATAACAAAAATAAATAAAATCAAAGCGCGGATTTCAAAACCAACATTTGCCTCCCTATTTTCGATTTAGGACTTACTTTGAGTTTCAATTATAAATTTATTTGATAGTGATATTTTGCAACTATGATGACGGGTTCTCCAAAACCCTAATTTTCCCCACAAAAATAATACTCATCATCAACTCAACTCAAAATAAGTAATGTTGATCTCTTTATAAAGAGATCTACTTCTATTTCCTAAAACAACTCAAATTAAGTCAAACCAATCCTAATAACCCAATCAATCACTAATCCTAAATTATCTCTTCCTAAATTTGAACTCCTATTACTTAAAACAAAATTGTCACATGTGACACAACTGGCATGCAAGTCACCCACTAAAACCCTAGGCCACACAGCCTGACCAACTGACTAGACTACCACATGGCATTGCCATGTGGCTTCTTCATTCTTCACAACCGCAAAAGCAATGCAAAGAAGGAAGCATCATGTTATAACAAAAGATGAGGTGTATCACCGTCAAGCATCGATGAGGGAACCCAATTAATAAGTTAATTGACAGTAAGAACGACATCCACTTAGAAATACTTAGGCACATTCATAGCAAGCATCAATGTCTGGGCTACATCAAGAAGTTAGAATAGCTTGTGCTCAATCAGCTAATTATGTCGGGATGTGTGGGCACAAAAAGTCTAGTGAAGGTGCCATTTTCAGACAAAAAAATAGCAACATCTTTTTGCATAAATTCAAGAGCATTGTCACTGTGAAAAATCTTAATGCGCATGGAATAAAAATCGTGAACTTCATTAAAAAACTTGGGAATAACATACCCAATCTCAGACCGATCTTTCATCAAAAATGTCCATGCCAACCGACTATAATCATCAATAAACACCACAAAACATCGATAGACTAACCGGTGACTTATCTGACATGGGTCGTATACATCACAATGAATCAAATCACAATGGAGGGACAAGGTTGGGATGATGACAGGTTTATTCTCTGCGAAAGGCGATGAGTTCATATACCTTATATCCTATATCACTTTTTACTTCTACTACCCATCTGGACTTCTCTGTGCATCAACTTTCTTAGGCATTATGCAATACTATCATTCCCAAGAATTACTATGAGGCATCTTAGGATCCCAAGTGGGTGGTGGCCATGAACACGGAGATGGAGGTTCTCACTTCCCGTCAAACCTGGGATGTGGTGCCAACCCTTGGTGACATTAAAGTGGTGGATTGCAAATGGGCCTACATGGTAAAATACCTTGCTGATGGTAAAATTAACAGGTTCAAGGCTCGTTTTGAGGAAAAAGGGTTAACACAAACATATGGTGTAGACTTCTTTGAGAACTTGATGCGAGATTTGCACAGTTCATAAATGGGAGTTTTAATGTCGTTGCAACATGCAAAATCGGTCCGCTTTTAAATTTATATTCCTAAATAGTAGAGGTATCTAGGGTCATTCAAGAAGGTCAATTTGTTAGTCAAACAAGTGATTCTCTCTCCTACCTCTCAAATCAACACTTCTCTTTTTGTATTTTGATTTTTGTAAATTTTTATGTTTGGAAATAAGCGAGATACGAATGCAAAGATAGAACTATGCTAAAGAAACTACGCCTAACAACTAGAACCTAAGTGACAAGAGAAGTCTTTTTTTCTAAGCTCACCCTAGGCAAGTGCGCCTAAGGTAATTAGAAGAGAGATATAATGCACTAAAATAAATAAAGTTACTAGTTGAAATTGAAAATTCAAGAATGAAGAAAAGCACTTTGCTATTAAGAAGACATGTTTACAAAGTACCTAGGGAGCTCAACTAAGCAGAGGTTCCACTTAGTTAATCCCTAGGTAGATGAATGCTTTACAGGAATTAAAATGCAACAAAATAAAAGACAAAAAATTCTCCGGAGTAGCGAGGCAGCCTTCGCTCCAAGAATGGTGGCTCCCAGACTTGAAGACTTCCTTCTAGTTCCTTAAGTTGCTCCTCTCAAAGGCGGACGTCCTCCACCCTTCTTTCCTCCTACTTAGCCATCCTCCCTAGGTGGAAGCTTACTCCTTGGCGTGGCACAAGGAGAGAGAAGAGGAAGAAAGCACCAAGAGAGCGGGTAGGTTACTCCCTTAATCTTCTTCTCTCCTCCTTTCTTAGGCGTGAGATGTATGGTGGCTATAGGTGTTTGATAGAAAGAATTGTTATTGCCAAGGATGGTTTGAATGGTAAGATAAGGGGTCTTTTTATAAGCTAGTATGAATGGTGGTTAGGAAGCTTCCTTGGCACCATATGAAAAGGTGCTGAGGGTGGTTAGAAAGCTTCCTTGGTGTCATGTGAAAGGGGTTTTAATGTAGGTGGATGGCCATTAAAGTGGAGAGGGAGTAGGGTAGGAGCTGTATTGGAGGAGCTAGCTAAGCTAACTAGTAGCTTAGCTAAGTAGAGGAGCTGAAAGGAGCTTTCCCGAGTTGTCTTCACACTTGTTCCTTGTGCCTTCCATATTGCCAGCGCTTTTATAATTTCCAAAGTATTCATCCCTAGCAATTAAATGGTAACTACATAAGATAATGTAAAATAAATGCTAATGCATGCTCTAAACCCTAAATGCAAATGCATGTTAAATGCAGTGAGATAATGCAATGCAATTACAAAACCTTAGGTACTAGATGTGAATGGATATTAAGGATGATGATAAACTGGTGTTTATCAGACCTCTCCCATGGCTTGACCCAACTCTATTCGTGCGATCCTATCTATAACAATTAATCTGGATTGGCCTTTGTATTAGCTCGACATCAAAAATGCTTTCTTATATGGTGATCTACATGAAGTGTATGTGCACGAACCTCTTGGCTATGAGGTTGGGGAGTATGTATGAAAACTGAAGAAGGCGATTTATAGCCTAAAACAGAATCCTAGGGCATGGTTTGATCGACTGGGTATTGAGGTGATGAAGTTGGGTTCAAGAGGTCTACATCTAACCATTCTATTTTCATCAGGAAGACAATAACAAACACAGTGATCTTGGTTGTTTATGTCAGTGATATGATATTGACAGGAGATGGTGTAACTGGAATTCAGGAGGTGAAGAAATTCTTGCATAGATCATTTGTTATGAAGGATCTTGGAGATCTCCATTATTTTCTAGGCATAAAGGTTGTCAGGGGCAAAAATGGCATGCTACTCTCACAGAAAAAGTATGAATTTGAGATTTTGGAAGAGGCAAGACTTCTTAAGGCTAAGACATCAGCTATACCTGTTAAGCAAGAGGGGAAGCATAATGTGACAAAGGATGCTCCTTTTAAGGATGTGCACAGATATAGAAGTGCAGTTGATAAGCTGCTCTATCTTACCAATATGCATCCAAATATCAGCTTTTTACTAAGTAGGGCCAATCATCGTTTAAAAAATGCGCCTCGAGGATATAAAGGCATACGCCTCGAGGCGAGGCGAGCCAAAATAGCCTCGAGGTGCTAGCCTCGGGCTACTAACAAAAGGCGTGCGCCTCACTTTGGTCGAGGCACTCGAGGCAGTCTGAGGCGTTGAGGCGCATCTAAGGCGCCGCCTTAGGTGCAACAGTGTCGTCGGAGGAGGAGGAGCATCGCCAGTGGTGCAATAGCCGTCGTCGGAGGGTTTTGGCTCGTTTTTGCCCTTTATTCCCATTGCCAGATAACTGCAAGGCTTGTGGAGGGCTCCATCAGTCCTTATAAGTCAGTACGATCATCCCTAAACCCCTTAAGGTTTGGCTATCACTGCCACAAGCCTTAGCTACTGTCGCTACAGTTGCCCAGGCTCTCGATTAGCCAAAGGAACAACCCCCTCTAGCATCTCCCAGGTCCCACATCCATCTCATTGGGGTTACTCACCGCCAAGGAACTCCCTAGCAACATCGCCTTAACCCATTGCTAACTTGCCTTAAGTAGAGCCAAAGGCTCCAAAATGGCCTATTTAGGTCATTTGACTTTGAGTTTTAGTTCTTTTGAGTCTTCCAATGGTCTGGGAAGTTGGTTTAGTTTGTGCTTTTATTATAGTTTCTAATCTTCTATATTATATGAATGTTTATCTTTTTATTTAAACGTCATCTCTCGTTTAGTTTTGCTATTTCAATATTGTGATAGAGAAAAAAAATGATAAAAGTGTTATTTACATTATTATTTCCTTATTAGTACTTAACAAGTATATATCATATTATTTTTCTATGTTTTTTATGCAAATCCTGAGGCTTACGCCTCGAGGCTTATGCCTCACCTCAATGAAGGCAAACTACCTCGATTCCGCCTCGTATTTTTTAAAACCTTGGGTCCAATTAGTATATGGGAAAGCCATGTTATAGTCATTGGAATGATATGTGTTTGATTCTATGATAAAGAATGGTCATTTGGAGTTGTCTTCATATTTTGATGTAACCATGTAGGATCAATAGAGGGCATGCGATCTACAATAGGATTTGCAATCTTTCTTGGAGGTAATCTAATTTCGTGGCACAGTAAGAAGCAGGCAATGATAGTGAGATCTAGTACAAAGGCAGAATATAGAGCCATAGCCCGTATAACTTGTGAAGTCATGTGGATTATCTCTTTATACCAATGAAGAGTCATGTTCCTATATATTGTGATAAGAAATCTGCCACCTACATAGCCTCAAATCCAGTCTTCTATGAAAGGACAAAGCATATTGAGGTTGATTATCACTTCATATGTAATTTTGTGTCGGAAGGGAAGATCATTACACCTCTTTTCTCTATAAAGTTACACAGTTGGCAAATATATTCACCAAGGCACTCCTACGGAAGCAACACAACTTCATTTCTGACAACTTGGGACTTCAAGACATTTACACCCCAACTTGAGGGGGAGTGTTGAAGCTTAGGCCTTATTTTGTTTATTTCTATTTTTGTGTCCTAGTTATTAACTTTATTGTGATGGACTCTTTATGTAATTTGCCCATGCCTCTTCTTTATAAAAGAAAGGCTAGGATTTCTTATTCGAATAAGACATTTTATTTTCCTCCTATAGCTTTGTTGTTGTTGTTAACTAATCCACCAGAAGCCCTTATATCCAAATGTCCAAAGCACTTCAAACGAACCCCTGCCCTACCCTAGTTGGAGCCATACTAACCTTTCTTTGAAAATTTCATTTTGCATCGAATCCTTCCTCATATGACCGCACATCCACCAGAAGTCTTTTTTTTTACATGAGCATCCTTTAGATAGGCTAATAATTGATGACCAAAGATTTGAATGATAGATGTTATTGCTACCCTTCAATATATGCCCTTATCTTTCAAAGAAGTCTTTCCTGTTGCATGAACAAAGATCCACTCCACTGCAACTAACCTGTATTAATTCTATGTGTGACATCCTCATTAATTTCTCTATGTTGTTGAAAGATTAACCTAGGTATTTAAAACTCTCTTACTTCGGAATGGAATGTGCCCCAATTTCTCATCTTTATGTTGTCAACATTGAACTAATTTTCAATCTTTGTCTTTCTGTCCCTAGATTAAAGGGCTTTCCTCCGATGCTTAAGTTTGCTATTTTGTCTATTTCTTGTCTCATTCATGAGCAGAATGTCATTTATAAAAAGCATACTTTGGATGTCCTGTTCCCATGTCTAAGTGGTCAACCCCAAATTTTGGCATTTTATTTCGCAAGCAAACTTACTCGCGCTGCTTCTCGTTTGTACTTCTCTTCCTCCCCCAACATTTGGGAGAGATCTAAGTGATTTCTACCCAAATTTTCGATTATTAGTGATATTCAGTGATCGTTTTTTTCTTGTATGGATTTGTGGTTGTGACTTCACATGCTAAATTCATGATTTGATGGGGTTATAAGTCTAAGTCTATTGGAAGAGGACTTAGATCTATCTGAGTGGAATTGCTCTTAACTGGAGAAAGAAGCAAAGGCGAATGGTCAGGGAAATATAGGACACAGTAGCATTGCATGTGAAAGAAACAAAATATTCCAGTCTAAAACAGACTCATCACCAAATATCCATCCCCAAGGGTTTTTACAAAAATTGTACATTTCATAAATTCAAACTTATAGATTGATTTGTTGGTCTAGTATCACCTCTATAACATCTATGTAGCACCTTGATCTACCAAAAATACAAAGATGAAAGTGCGATGCATAATACAATCAAGAACCACACATGTTGTTTAGATGATGAGAAATATATCTATAAGCCGAGCTTCCAATGTAAGATATAGCAAAAAAGAAACTACAGAGACATAGGGAGGATAAAAGCCAGAGATGGGGCCACTGTTTTGAAGTTGCTTCATATATACATATGATTGCTAAAATGAAATTATTTTCGAAACATTTAAGAGATATGAGTTAGTTCCAAGGAAAGATTGATGACCTCAAAGGTGAAACCATTGATCAACAAAAATTTCCAATCCAAGTTACTTACGTATCCATACCTTTGTTTTGATGAAGGGACATCGAAGGACTAGGAATAAAAAAGACAAGATTAAAACCTAATTAATTTTACCTGACAACCATGTGATGTCACAATAATTTCAAATGCAACCATAATGAGACATCTCTATGGTGATATCATAAGCATCAATTCAGCAACCTAGGCAACAATCAACAATGCCCAATGCCCAGAAAGTCACCTGGCAAAGAATTGGAAGTGGGTCCATTCCAACTCCATTCTTCAGCAACTCCCTCAGTAGCTCCACTCTCTCCTTCCTTTGCTCTGAATACATCACCTGCAGTCCATGAAGGAGCAGTCTGGGTCATCTTCCCTCGGAATTGACATCTGGAAAACAACTTTCCTTACAACAAAACTAAAGCAAACACTGTCTGACTTCAAAGAATTTAGAAGGGACATTTTAATCAAAAATCAAAACATATTTCCCTTATGCAAAGGGTGGCATTGGTTCTGATTCCAAATTACTGGAATGGACAGGCGAACAGCTTCATCTTATTTCTCTATTCAAGCATAAGATAGGCCTAAGAACCAATCAAATCGGCTTGGAGCCTTTGCTAAATTCATTAATCAGATCGAATTCTACTGCTCATGAACAGAAGTCATTTTTTTTTTAAGGTAATAATTGTCTTGATTTTCTTTTCAAAAAAAATAATTGTGTTGATACAATTAAGCAGAAATAAAAAACAAACTTAACTACCGAACTCCAACTTCCCTTCTCACTCCTCTTTTCTGTGTCTAGTGGAGGTGACGATCATGGAGTGTTAACTGGGGCTTGTATGCAGGCACACGCACATATAAATGTAAGCATGCATGCACACATGCATGTAAATATGTACATAGATGAGTATGTACATATATATATAGCAAATTGTTCATCTGTTCCTTTCCTCTCAGCAAGACTTACACTGCGTATCCATCATGCAAAGGAACACCTGAATTTTCTTTTTCCTTCTACAACTTAAAAGTCCAATTTCCAGAAAAGGCCAGAGATTGGAACAGCTCATGATAAACCAATGTGATGGTGTGTTGGCTACCTGCTGCTTGGGTGCCAATTCACGTGCTCAAATATGCATTTTAGTGCATTGCCTGCTCATTGGTTTGTCTGCCCTCATTTCAAAACTCCCATCGTGACAGTATCCCACACAGTTAGCATCCACTTCCCATTTTGAAATAAAACCGACATAAACAAAAAGGGCAGAGGTTAATGGACCACTTGCCATATCTCAGATTAGACACTCACGCGAGGAGCCATCAAATGGGATTGTGCAGAGGATATGGAAAGGATGGTGGAACGGATGTAAGCATAAGAACAAGCTAGTGTAAGTGTGAGAATACAATCACAAATGCATTATATCCAACCATACGAACTCGAGTCAACCACCCAATGCTAAAAGGCACAAATCTCCAACTCCTATAAAACCTGCTTCCCCATCATATCAGAAGTAGCAGCCCATCTAAACCTTTGGGTGCTTCAGACACAACGAGCCAGATGCATGTGACCAGGTTTCGAGAACGTATTCAAAGTTGCAACTTGTTTGATTCCTTTTCTCTCCATCTAGCAAAGCCGCTTTCATGCCAGAAGATAACCTCTTTCCTCACTCTAGAGGGAATGGTCTTCCCACACTCCAAAGTAACCCTCTCCTGTTACCAGAAGAAATAGATTGTAACTACTTGGAACGAAGCTTCAGCCAAATCAAGAGAAATTAACCTCCTAACCCATTGTACTCAATCCCACCGGACATGAACCAACCATCCAATACGCTTATCCCCGTGTTCAAGGTTCCTAAATCTCGCTCTCACAACTTCTGCAAAGGTCTGAGCACCATTGCAAAATGCATGACTATTTATTAGTTGAAAAAGAAAAAGAAAATTAGGACGAACGGAAACTCGTAGGCTTTGTTTGTTAATGGGGTTAATGGATTTACAATGGAACAAGTAAAAATGATATTTGTTTGTATGATAGAATAAGAAGAGTGTTAAGTATATTATTAAAATGATTGATGTATTAATGTAATATGAGTAGATATTTGTTTAATAGTATAAGTGAAAATAGAAAATGTTAATGAGTATTTTTTTAATAATAAAAATAAATAGAAATGATTGTAAATTAGAAAATTTTGAAAAAAGTTTGGGATAATTTAACCTGGAATAACCCCACCCCAGCCAAACGGGGCCGAAAAGAAATAACAGGAAAAAAAAAAAGTTGGTTATACGAGCTATCTACCAGCATCATCGGCAACATCCTGCGTTTTATGTTTTCCAGGGACCTAAATAACGGTATTTTTTTTCTCCGAGGGCTGTCCTTAAAATTTTTTTTTTCCTCCCCAACAGACCTGGATGAAATCTCGGAGAAAGAACTCCGGCAGCCACCTCGGGGGCCGCCGCATGGAGCTCCGCATGAGGTCCACGAGGTCCCGCGGGGTCCGCGGGAGCAGCACGTCGGCGACGTCCCTCCCGGCCTTCTCCGCCATCCCCCTCATCTCCTCCCCGGTGGCCCCCACCCCGGCCGTCAGCATCACCACCCTCCCCTCCACACCCTCCGCCATCGCCGCCAACGCGTACGCCACGAAGCCCCCGTAGCTGATCCCGCAGATGTCGTACCTCTCGACGCCGATCCTTCGCATGGCCTCGGCGACGCACCGGGCCTGGAAGGCGACGGAGCGGTCCGGGGCGGCGGAGCGGGACCGACCGAAGAAGAGAAGGTCGGGGACGTAGAGGTCGAAGGAGGGGGAGAGGGCGGAGACCTGGCGGTACCACTGCCACCGGGAGTTGCCGCCGAAGCCGTGGAGAAGGAGGAGAGCGGGGCGGCGACGGCGGCGAAGGGGTGGGGCCCAGAGGTGGAGGGAGGTGGAGGGGGAGAGGTGGAGGGTGAGGGGGAGGAGGCCAGAGGAGAGGAAGGAGAGGGAGAGGAGGAGGTCGCTGAGGGCGACGGGGCTCGGAAGGAGGAGGCGGCGGAGGAAGGCGAGGACGTGGCGGAGGAAGGTAAGGAGGTGGTGTAGGAAGGCGAGGGGGCTCACCGGAGGGGGAGGGGAAGGGTCCATTGTTTGGTGGAGGTGGGGGGGAGGTGGTGGTGGAGAGGGAGAGCGGTGTGGTGTGCCGGCGGAGGAGTGGGTGGGAGGGATCGGGCAGTGGACGGGAGCGGTGGGATTGGTTAAGTGCGAGTGGCGGAGCAGCAGGATGGTGGGTGGGGATGCTCCGGAGGTGGGGAGATGGAGGAGGGGTGGTGTGGCGTGGGAACGTGACGTGCGCGGAGGTCCATTGTTTATGGGGTGATCGCGTCTGGCATTGGCGGGAGGGAGGGAGCGAGTGGCGTTTGCGTCCGCGTCACATGTCTGTTTTTCCTTTCGTTCTGTAAGGTCACGTGCTCTTTCTTTTTCTTTCTTTTTTTTTCCTCGTGAGAGAGGCGAGTAAGGTCAAAATTTTGATTTATGTTCGATTTGCAAATAAACGAGATGAATTTGAGTAAAGTTTTATATTTACGTAGGTAAATGAATAGTACCTAAGTAAGATAGTTTGACACAAGTTTGGTTTGTTAAAGGTTTGGTAATTACATGTATATGTATATATATACAAAGTGTGTGTGTATATATATATATATATAAAAAGTATTAGTGCGTAATATTTTTAAAAATTCTCTATTTTCAATTAAGTTTCAATTTTTCATTTCTTATCTAGGATAAAAGAAAAAATCAATCTAAATTATTTTAATCTTAAATTATTGATATATATAAATTTTCGTTTCTTTCCTAACTCTCCCCTTACCCCCGTAAAAAGTTATTACTCATCACCTTCCACAACCTCTTTCCACAATCTACCTCAACGTTAACATCCTTCTCAAGGGCCTCCACTATACATCGCCACCCTAAGTCCTCCAACATTTCTTGATGGCTCTCTCTCGCTTCTCTAATCATCATTGCTACCTCTTCCTATAGTAATAGCCTCCTTCTCCTCTTCCTTTATGGAAGCCTGAAAAATGAATCTATGACTATTATTCTTCTTTATTAATAGTTATGATCTCTCATTTTATGTGATTATTAGTGGAATGTAACACTTGCACATCAGTTAGTAATTTTTATCTTGAAATTTATTCCAAGGTGTACATCTTGGGAGAGTATGATCATTCTCGAAGACTTTACCATATGATGATTGAGTACAAGTAGTATCACTCCCTTTTTTTTTTCTCTCCGCATGTGCGCATGATCCTCTTGTCCTAGGATCACGACCTATTTAAGGGTCAATAATCTAGTGACATATGGAATCTTGTTCTAGCAAAATTTTCGGATCATGAGCATCGTGGGTTGATGCTTGGTTGTTGGTCATTGACTATTATGTGACATGTGGGATACTTTCATCAGTGGTCTTGAATGGTCGTAATTGCTATCCTTTAGCCGAGTTGGCACCCCATATGTCAATCATGATAGTCGATCTGGTTGGCAAGACCTTTAGATGATTGTGAGAAAGTTTGCCTAAGTTATTAGCTGGGCTAAAGGCCTTCCGGCAAGATTATTTCGTAGGCGGTTGTCCTCCCCCCCCCCCAACCTATTCCTGTTAAACGAATGTATGAGGATGGCATAGTCGGATCGATCATTTAGTTGGTTAGTAGGCCTTTACCTGACTATATTTTCTGTATTTAGTTTGTTGGACCTACTTAGGCTTATGCTTGGGCCCAAATGAGGCCTAAGCCAATTAGGCTTTCATTGGAGATTTCTCTTCCCTCGTCATTTTACATAAAAGGTTTTATGGTGTACTATCATTCTTAATTAACTATTAGATATAGTGTTGGGAACTTACTGCTATTTTCTTTTCAAAGATTCTTTTGATCATATCTTCTCCCATACAAAAAAAAATTATCATATCATTATTTTTATACATCCCTAAACATAGAACTTTGTCAGCCTTGAAGGTGATATTTTGGAGATCTATCCCTAAAAATTTATCATCATTTTCCTCCTGATTCCTATTTGCATTCCTATGCCAATAATGTCGAACGTATTTTATTGACATTATAGGGAACACTTATTTTATGGGGTAACACGTTCAAACAATGTTTTGATTTGTTGTGTTCGTTGGGGTAATGCGGTTCGCTTGTCTTTCAAATTTCATTTGCTGCCAATAGTTATTGGTGTGCTTGCTATGATTGTCGATTGATCATAAATATGTCAAGTGATCCGTTTTCGCAACCTAGTGTTGATGAGGACCTTGCACATGAGGAAATTGAACAAAATGTTGGTCAATCGAATGAATTTGATGAGAATAAAGATGATAAAATGGAAGTGATGATGAAGATGAGGCAAAGCCATTTGAGATAAAGGAGAAATGATTAAGAAAAAAACCATCTTTTGTTTGGGGTTTATTTGATGTTGTTGTGGAAACAGTCAAGATAATGAGCAGGGGCAAAAGAGAGGACAAGGGAAAAGGCAAGGGTGGGGAAGGGTATGAGATAGTCACAAAGCATAAATGCAAATATTGTGGAAGGAAGTTCGCTAAACTTTCAAGTTGAACAAGTTCTCACTTGAAAAGACACTTACTAAAAGATTGCCCTTATTGTGACCCCTCAGATAAAAAATCAAGCAACGAAACAATCTGCACTTTCATTCACTATCACTAAACTCACAAGTGGAACAACTGCTCACTTGAAAAGACACTAAAAGATTGCCCCTTATTATCCTCCTTTACACCAAAAATCAAGCAACAAAACAATCTACACTTTCAGTCACTATTAGTTCACAATGTTACAAGGAAAAGGCACTTGGCTTCTCAATGAGTGGTGGCTATGATAAAACAAAAGTTAGGGAAGCACTTGCAAGAATGATTATTATGCATGAATATTCTTTTAAGATCATTGAACATGTTGGCTTTAACACGTACTCGAAAGCACTCAATCCCAAATTTAAGAAAGTGCCAAGAAATACCATTAAAAATGATTGCATGATGTGCATACATCTGAATAACCAAAAATGTCTATTAATGCATGTTCTTAGTATCATATTAGCATCATGCATTGTAAATATTGTATAACATGCATCATCATGCATTTAGGTCAAATTGTACAAATTGTATAGAAATTTCTTCTTTTTGGTGGCCAGGGACAGAGTGACTTTTAATCAGGGTCTCGGATCAAAGATCCAACCATACGAATCTGATCAGGGTGACGATTGGAGTTCAACGACTCCAAGATCGCCCCCAATCGGACTTCCGTAGCATCAAATATAATCCGAGGAAGGTTAAAGACCAAGGGCCAAGATGATGTCAATCTGCACTTCAGCTAACTAATCCAACCGCACAAATAAATTCGGATCGATGATCGCAGCTTAACAGCGCGAAAATCAGCCCAATCCGACATCCGTGGCACCTTCTACAAGTTACAAAAGATGGACGACCAAGATGGCACCACATGGCGCCATCTTGACCGCCCAAACTGGCCCAGCCAAATTGGTGAGGTCCGCCATGCCCTCTCTCTTCTCCTCACCCGCTCAGTTGATCTCAGCCGTTGGATCTTGATCCAACGGCTGAGAGCGAGTGCGCTTGGATCCAAAGCGCGCCTCAAAGGGTGGCTTGGATCTTGATCAACAATTTGAGACCTGCCCTCCTCAAATAGAGCGGGCGACTTGTGCAGGCCAAATTCGATCGTCAGATGGAATGCGAATGGCAGATCAAGCAACGACGTGGCAGCACTGGGTGCATGGATCGCACACGCGCATGATGACGCACAGTCACACACACGTGTGCAGTTACGCTGAAGAAGAAGCGGCGCTCCTTAATTCTAGGTCGTCCGATCTCGAGATCAGACAGTTGCGATCTCCAGATCATGATGGTGCATCGAGAGTAGCAAAGAGGAAGAGGCAGACATGCGCGGCAGCTACGGCCACAATCTGGGATTTAGTGACGATTTTATCTGTCACTAAAGGCCCTTGCATTAATGTTTTTAACATAAAATGACATTTTTTCCCCCAACCTCTACACCTATAAAAAGGCCTACGCCCCCCACATTTCAATCATCCCTTCCTTCACTTCTCTCCCTCTCCAAAGCTCTAAAGAAGCTTGTCCCAAACCCGGGATGCTCCTCTAGAGCCAAAATCAAAGTTTTATCCACCTGTTCTGGAAGTGGATCCCGTGATGACGACGACGGCCTGCCTCGCCCCCAGCTCTTCCTACTCCGTTCTTCATCTTCCGTCTTCGTCCTTCGACTTCCAGGCGTCACCCCGTCTGGCACGTCCTCCAAGCAACCGTCAAGGAGGATAACATCTCTCTCCCTTCTTTACTGCTTTCTGGAATAGAATTTCCTGCTTTCTAGCTGAAATCATTTCCTGCTTTCTAGTTGTAAAAATAATATTAAGTTGCAAAGTGATTATTCTCTCTCTCTCTTAGTGTTAATATCAAATCCATTGTGATTATCCCGCTTCTAAAACAAAAATACAAAAAAAAAAATCGTGGATTTTAGATCAACGTAGCCTCCTTGTGTTCGACCCGGAATTTCTTTACGAATTTCGATAAATTTATCTGTTGACGGATTTCTTCGCAAATCATACTACGACGACGAGTTGTTCAAAATCCAATCCTTTTTGCATAGATCTTCCGCTACGACATTTTGGCATCGTTGCCGGGAGGCAACAATTCTCGATTTTCTTTCCGCATTTTGTGCAGTTTATTGTTTTCTAACTTACTTTTATTTACTTTCTATTATTTTTTAGGTATCTCAACAGGGAATCTTCAAGCGGTAGAAATGAGTAAAGTGCAGTTGAAGACAACTGTGAGTGCTCCCCATTCTTCCCCCTCCATAGATTTCATTCCACAACCGTAATTCAAACCCTAATTAACCTAGGTGTTCACATAAACCCTAGGATTAGTTTGGATGCTTTGATTTCCACTTCCACTCATCTCATCTTCGTAAAAAAAAAAACAAAAAGATACTTCTTGTGGGATAAATCAATACACACGCTACATACACCCACATTCAAGGCACATAACCTAACTTGATTTTTATCTACTCAACTGGGATTCTAACCTGTGGAACCGGTACACGCAAATCAACACATAAGAGAGTAGAAATCAGTTTACATTAATCATCTTATGTGCCTAACTCAGTGGTGCATTTCGGCCAATTGTTTGAGTTATTTGGGCTGCACTACTTCATATTAAAATCAACTCATCAAGTAGCTTCCCCTTAGGGTTTACAATTTAGGTCAATACCAGGCACTCCACTTTACTTTTTGATTTCAAAAGGAAAAGATCTTCACCCTTGTTTGAACATCTGGTTTGCCTCTGAAGCTTGATTGAACTCACCTAATTCTAAACCCTAAAAGCTACTTAAGCAAAATTTGAACCTTAAAATCCATTCATCCAAATAATCTTGCTTGAAAACCTTGGTTGTGCACGCACTCACACATATTCAATCAATCATTAAGGGAACAACCCATTTTAAGAGCCCACCACATTCCATAAGCACTACAATCCTAAGCTTAAGTAAAATCAAGTAGATGTTGGCCTTAAGGACTGATTTGTTCTTCAGGGCCCAGACTGAGATTATTTACGATTAACTTGCTTGTACTAGTCAATCTGATGTCTAGCTAGGGGAGTAGAATCAAACGATCGCAGCTGTGGGGTACACTAGGAACCAGAGGCGTAAGCTGAAGGAAGAACCTTATCCCTAGTCCCTCCTTCTAACTGGTTGGATTGACTGGATACAAGCAGAGTAAATCGTCTATAATCTTAAGACGGATTCTGAGAGTTTGTAGATTCTTAGGCTACCCAACTTAAGGACAGTCTTGTTTTGTTATGCTGCAGGATCCTTATCCCTAGTCCTTTTGACCTCTTTCTAGTTTATGCTTGGAAGGAGGTCATTGAATCCCCGATTGGAAAGACCATTAGATCATTCTAGGAGGCGTAGATTGAATTTTGGCCAAATTGATCCAATGGTCGATCAACAACCTCCTTTGCCTCAGAATCCACAAGAGATGTTTCAAAGGCAGCTGGAATAAATGCAAAGAATGCAAGAATGGTTCCAGAGAATGCAGGGCGCTCAGCCCTTGAAGGATTTTTATGATCCTTCAAATTACGAGGAACGTCCCAGCGTCCAGATTCCTGCCGGAGACTTAGAAATCAAGCCCCAGGTGTTAAGCCTGATCAAACATTTCCATGGGCTTGGCTCTGAAGACCCGTTTGAGCATTTGGAGGACTTGACCACTTTGGTCCAGACCACCAAAGCGCGAAACGTGAATGAAGAGCAGATGATCATAAGGCTCTTTCCCCACTCTCTTAGGGATAAAGCCGCTCATTAGTACAGGACCATAGGAAGGCCGATCACGACATGGAATGATCTAAAATCAGCTTTCCTGAAGAAATTCTTCCCTATTGGACATACCAATGCTCTGAGACGGGCGATTACTACCTTCACCCAGCAGTCGAGGGAGCAGTTTCATGTTTCCTGTGAGCGATTCCAGGACTTATTGGGGAAGTGTCCACACCACGAGGTGCCGAAATGGTAGCTAGTGCAGATCTTTTACCACGGGTTAACTGAGCAACTCAGAAATCACGTGGATGCTTCTTGCGTAGCCAATTTCCTCAACAAAGATGTAGATAGCGTGCACAATTTGTTTGAAGAAATGAGTGAAAATTCAATCAATCATGCCTCCATGGATACTTTTAACCGGTCCCAACAACCCATATCGAATGTTAATGAAGCCCACAATTCTCATTCATTCGATATGGAACTGATTTGTAATAAACTAGATAAGGTGGACTTGGTTACCAAAAAGATGGAGTGGATGGCGGAAAACTCTGCAAATAATTCTCGATCCACTCAATCCCAAAATTTGGGATTCCATTCTTCGCGAGCTCCTTCTAGATGGGAGTTCGTGAATCAACTGGATGTGGCTCAACTTGTAAGCCAGCATTGTTCGAAACCCCACGGGTTCCAAATTGGGGCATTTGATCCCAGTTTCTCTGATCCCTCCCTTTCTTTCTCTCCATCCTCACCCTATGAGGATGTCTATGCTGTATAGGAGTGTTACGAACGCGCAGTTTCAGACGTCTTTTAAGACGTCTGGGAGGTGGCCCAGACGTCGGACCAGACATCTGGAACCCCTCCCAGACGTCTGGGATGCGGTTACGGTGGCACGCGCGGTCGCGTCTGCGCGCCTACGCGCGCAGACCTGCGGGTGCCCTTTTTCCCTCTCCTCCGCAGGCGCTGCCCCCTGTCCCCCTCTCTCTCTCCTCCCCGCGAGGCTTTAAAAAGCCTTGCCCTCTCCCTCACTCTCACCACCTCCGCTTCTCCTTCTCCTTCCAGCCGGTGCGCGAGTGCGAGCGCGAGTGAGCGAGCGGCGGCGGTGGCAGCCACGGCAAGTGCGGGGGGGAGGTGCTGCGCGAGAAGAGGATGCTCTCGGCCGTGAGGGCGAGCTTGCCGGGGCTGCTAGAGCCGGCCGGTGGGGGCGCAGCGGGCGCGGAGTGACGCGGGAGCCCTGCTGCAGCTCGAGCAGCAGGCGGACGAGGCGCGGCGTGGTCGTGCGTCGCGGGCGGAGGGCGAGTCGCGCCCTGGTTCTGGAAATTTTTCCATAATCAGATGTCTGGGCTTCCAACCAGACGACGAGGAAGACGTCTGGAGGACTATCTAGACGTCTGCTAAGTAAGTTATTTTCGTACCTTCTTCTTTCCTTCGACCGTCCGTACTGAGCACGAGGAATGGGTACGCGCAGGGTCTGAGATTCGCATCCAACTCGAATCAGACGTCTAGCAGTGGTGCCAGACGACGGGAGCGACTTCCAGACGTCCGGGGTGACCATCGGACATCTGGGAACTAGGCCAAACGCCCCCGCAGGCTTCTGGACATCTGAGAGACCACACAGAACAAAGGTAACCTCTGATCCACTTTTTAAGACGTCTGGAAGAGGTTCCAGACGTCTGATTTTACACTTTTTCGTCGTTTTCGACCCGTTTAGGGCCCGTTCGGAGTCTGTTTTCCACGTTTCGAGTTGCGTGCTTTTCGGAATTAAATCCTCTACCCGTCTACAGTAGTTGTATACTGTTTTGAGAAACTCCTTGTGTTTGATCCTTGTGATAGGACCCCGTTCCGTTGCAGTCTCGGGGGTTGCAGAGGTACGCGGGATTCCCGACCACGCCCCCAGTACGCCTGTTGTAACCGGTAGAGTGGCTTTTAAGTTTATTAGTATAATCTGTTAAATTATGGAACCATAAATAGAACCTAGGACATTGCATGAATCCTAGGAATGAGAAACTAGAATGAATGGTAGATCCTAGGGTGTTGCATGAATCCTAGGGCTGGAAAACTAGATTGTATGATAGATCCTAGGGTATGGCATGAATCCTAGGATGGGAAGAACTAGTGGAATATATGAATACTGCAGTCTTGGAAAATGTGGAAAGGAAATAATAGCTACCTGTAAATTGGTTTAACAGCTGCCTGTTATGAATAAATGAGCATGACTGAGAATATGGGATGTATGAACGTGAAACTGGAAAGGTGAAACCTGAATGTGCTGAGTTAAAAGAACTGGAACCCTACGGGGAATTAGGAGTGGAACTCCTGGAAAGAGAAAGGAATGGAACTGAGAAAGAAAGATGTGGTAGTGTGCTGTCTCTTGAGTACGTAGTACTAAGGGAAGTACCTGTACCTGTTTAGTGCAGAGTGGAGCCAGCCGCCGCAGGGACCCGGGGTCAGGACTAGCCACTTTGTACCGACTTGCTGGCCCTCGTATACGTAGTACCGAGGAGAGCTACTAGTGTAGGGAGGTACTAGCTACCCCACGGGCCACGGGGTTCTGCTAGCCTCCTACATCGACTTGTTAGGCCCACTGGGCAAACCAGGGTAGTCAGGCGAGGGTGCGCGGACTGTGGAGGGGCAAGGCCCCTGTTTGGTTACTGTGGAGGGGTTGGACCCCTGTTACTGAAAGGGCTCTGCCCTGTACTGGTTCTGTGCTGTGCTTTGGGTGCACCCGTTAACGGAAACGACTGACCGCGTGCCAGTGCGGGTTAGCTACCTGTGCGTTTATTGCCCGTGCCGTAGTCACCGTTACGTCTGTCCGTGACCTTGGGGTGGTTGACTGAGAGTAGGATCACCACCGGGGACTCTCCCGGCCAGGAGAGCACCACGTGCTACTTCTACTTTTTGGAAAAGACTGCAATCAAGATCGTTCCCACGAGGAACATCCAAGATCAAGTGAAGGATCTGAGAATTAGATAAATTTTGAAACAATAGAAAGACGTAAATAAAGGAAGAAAGAAAATTAAAACAGCTACTGTACACTTTACTGTTTCTTTAGTTTAGCTGCCACTCTACTCAGCGTTTTGCTGACGTGTTACACTCGTTACCTTTCAGGACCAGGTGTTGAGCAGCCAGGGTCAACGGCTGCAGAGGACGCTGGGCTGAGTAGGGTCCAGTAGAGTTACCACTGTTCTCTTGTACCTCTTTTTGGTTCCACTGTAGTGAGTAGTTCTTGTTACCGTTGTACTTTTCCTTACCTGCAGTTTCATATTATGTTATGAATGTTGTTCTACTGTTGTGGTGGTATATACTGTAGTGGTTTCTTTCCTTGCTGCTGTATTTTCTTACTGTTAGTTATATTCATGCTGAATGTGGTTTATTTTACTGCTCTTTTGGTTACTTCCTCGTTGGACGACCAGGTCTTGGGATTAGTCGAGTCGGTTCGGTTCTCGTGTCTCGTAGGGACTCGCGAATCGGGTCGTTACAAGGAGAATGTTAGATCCAACCCTTACTCCAATGCTTCTAATCCTAGTTGGAGGAACCACCCTAACTTCTCCTAAAAAGACCCGGGGTAGTAGACCCAATTCCAACCTACCAACTATGCTCCACAAAGACCAATGGGTCAGGGTCATGTTTATACTCAGTTGCCCCCAAATCAGGTCAATTAGCCAGCTTGGAATGCCTGTCAACCTGTAGGGCAGGCTGATTTGAACTGTCAGATGATAGAGATGCAAGGATCTATGCTCTAGCTCATGCAGCAAATGAAAACCTCGCTGAACAACTTGCAAACCAGGTTCATTGCTATTTCCCGTCAACCCAGATCTTTGCCATCTCAGCCCATACCCAACCGGCGTAATATACAGAATCCGAGCAATCAAGCCCAAGGGTACAGGAATTAGAGGGACCTACACGCACATACTTAGGTGGTCAAGAAAGGTTCTTCCTCTTCTGCTTCTTCATCAACTCTGAGGTTTCTGGCTAATGAGGCCCCTCCAATCTTTCCTAAACCTCCCCAAGACCCAAACCCTTATGCATCTGCTAACTCTGTTACCTTGAGGAGTGGAAGGCAAACCCAGGACCCAAAACTACCTTGTTCTGATCTACCGAATCCTAGAGAACTTGAGGAGAGAAAGGAGAACTCTGAAGAAGAAATCAAGGCTCAGGAACCTGGTTCCAAAGATCTGACTCATGTTCCTTTTCCTAAGGCCTTGATTAAACTTAGGAAGAAGCCTATTGATAGTAACGAGGAGCTCTTGAATATATTCAAGAATGTCGAAATCAACATCCCGCTCCTCGATGCTATCAAACACATACCAGCTTACACTAAATTTTTAAAGGATTTATGCACACAGAAGCGTAAGTCGAGGGAATCTGTTCCGAGGAAGGTGATACTCTCCGAGTAGGGTAGTTCTGTTATTCTACATCACCTTCCTCTGAAAAAGAGAGATCTAGGTGCCCTTTTGATTTCTTGTGTCATTGGAGATTACACCTTTGATAGGGCACTTCTGGATCTAGGTGCATCCATTAACTTAATTCCGACTTCTCTTTATGAGAAGTTCAGATTAGGTGAACTTCGACCGACCTCAATAATGCTGCAGTTAGCGGACTGTTCGATCACAAATCCGAGAGGCGTTATTGAGGATGTTATTGTCAAGGTTAAGGACTTTTATTTTCTTGTAGATTTCCTTGTCCTTAACATGGATGTACTTGAGAATTTAAGGAACACACTCATCATTCTGGGGCGTCCATTTCTGGCTACCGCTAAGGCCAATATCAACTGTGAGAGTGGTAGCATGGAAATCGCCTTTGGGGATCAGAAATTGAAATTGGATACTTTTAAAGCAATTAACAAATTTGAAGATTGTAGATTTATAGAGGAACTTGAGGAGGATAACTTGAATATTGAAACATGTATGGCGGTTTCTGTAATTGAAAGTTCCTCCTATTGTGATGGATTTGACCCGCAACCCTCTGTGGCAAACCAGCCACATTCTTAAGAGGTTATTGATTTTGTTCACTTTCAACCTCTTCCTCTTGATGAATCTTCATCAGCATCATCCTTGCCTTCCACCCTAAACCCGCCCCAACTCGAACTGAAACCATTTCCTGAGAGTTTGAAATATCAGTTTTTGGGACCTCAAAAGATGCTCCCTGTGATTATCAGTGCTAGATTAACTAAGGAGAAAGAGATTAAACTGATCAAGGTCCTAAAGGAACACAAGGAGGTAATTGGTTAGACCATTCATGACCTTAGGGGCATTGAGCCATTTTATTGCAATCATAGAATATTCTTGGAAGATGGATCCCGCCCTTCTTGCCAAATGCAGAGGATATTAAACCCTAATATGTGAGAAGTGGTCAAGAAGGAAATAATTAAGTGGCTTGACGTAGGAATCATTTATCCAATCTCAGATAGTCCTTGGGTAAGTCCCGTGCAAATTGTTCCCAAGAAAGTTGGGATTACAGTTGGGACTAATGAGAAAGGAGAATTTGTCACAACTCGTTTAACTTCCTCTTGGAGGGTCTGTATCAATTATAGGAAGCTAAACACAGCCACGAAAAAAGATCATTTCCCTTTGCCCTTTATTGATCAAATCCTTGAAAGACTGGCTGAGCAAAAGTACTTCTGTTTTCTAAACGGTTACTCAGAATACAATCAAGTTCCTATCCATCCCGAGGATTTGGAAAAAATGACTTTCACCTGTCCCTATGGAACCTTTGCTTTCCGTAGAATGCCATTTGGCTTATGCAATGCACTTGCGACTTTCAAAGGTGTATGCTAGCCATATTCTCTAACATGGTGGGAGAGTTTATGGAAGTCTTCATGGATGATTTCTCTATTTTTGGAGAATCATTTGATTCTTGCCTGGCTAATCTCGAAATGATCCTTAAAAGATGCATCGAAACAAGATTGGTCCTTAGCTGGAAAAAGAGCCATTTCATGACACAAGAAGACATTGTCTTGGGTCATGTAATCTCTGAACGAGGAATTGAAGTTGACAAAGCTAAGGTTGATGCTATCTCCAAACTTCCTCCTCCCACATCTGTCAAACAAATTCGATCATTTCTTGGTCATGTGGGATTCTATAGGAGATTCATCAAGGACTTCTCTAAGGTTGCTCGTCCTCTGAGCAACCTTCTCGCCAAAGACACGTCGTTTGATTTTAACGAATCCTACCGTAAGACATTTGATTTTCTTAAAGAAGCAATCACTTATGCTCCGGTATTGCAACCACCGATCTGGACAGCCCCATTTGAGATCATGACCGACGCCTCTGATTACGCGGTCGGGGCTGTTTTGGGTCAAAAGATTGACAGGAAGCCCTCTATCATCTACTACGCTAGCAAAACTCTGGACGAGGCCCAGAGGAATTACACTGTTACTAAGAAGGAATTGCTAGCTGTGGTATTTGCTTTAGAGAAATTTAGGGCTTATCTCTTAGGGTCTCACATCATAATTTACACCGACCACTCGACCTTGAGACATCTCTTGGCAAAAAAGGATGCCAAACCCTGGCTTATCTGATAGATTCTTCTGCTTCAAGAATTCGATCTTGAAATCAAAAATAAATCCGGGGCACAGAATGTGGTGGCAGATCATCTTTCGAGACTTCTAAGTGATTCTTCTCGTCCGGATATTTCGATTGCTGATACTTTTCCAAACGAAACTATTCTTACAATATCAGGTGTCCAAACCCTGTGGTTTGCAGACATTGTAAATTATTTGGCCATTGGTCAAATCCCCTAGAATTGGACTAAGCAACAACGAGATAAACTCAAATCTGAGGTCAAATATTACTTCTGGGAGGACCCTAAACTGTACCGCATTGGCTCTGATTAGATTATTCGTCGATGTGTTCCGGAGAATGAATTCCAAAGTATACTCGAGTTCTGCCATGCATCTGCGTGTGGTGGACATTTCTCCGGGAAAAAGACGGCCGCAAAAATTTTGCAATCTGGATTCTATTGGCCGTCTTTATTCAAGGATGCCCAAGAATTCTCGAGGTCATGTTCTCGATGCCAGGCACTTGTAAGTATAACTAAGAGAGATATGATGCCTTTAAACCTAATTCTTCCCGTCGAAATCTTCAACGTTTGGGGCATCGACTTCATGGGACCCTTCCTCCTTTCATTTGGACACCAGTACATTCTCATCGTTGTTGATTACGTGTCCAAGTGGATTGAGGCTATTCCTACCCGAACCAATGACCACAAGGTGGTCATCGATTTCATCAAGAAGAACATCTTCAGTCGGTTCGGGATTCCGAGGGTCATCATTAGCGATGGTGGTACTCATTTCACTAATGCCTAGTTCCATAGTTTATTGTCAAAATCTGAGGTAAATCACAGAATCTCCACACCTTACCACCCTCAGACGAATGGACAGGTCGAGATCTCTAATAAGGAGATCAAGAATATTCTACAGAAAATGGTTAGACCTGATCGTAAAGATTGGACTCACAAGCTTGAGGACGCTCTTTGGGCCTACCGTACGATGTACAAAACGCCTATTGACATGTCACCGTTTCTTTTGGTGTGTGGAAAGGCATGCCATTTACCTGTAGAGATTGAACATAGGGCATTCTAGGCAATCAAGCAATGTAATTTGGATTTGAGTTTAGCCGGAAAGACTAGGCAACTCCAACTATCTGAGTTGGAGGAGCTTAGAAACGATGCATATGAAAATGCCAAGATCTATAAGGCTCGGACCAAAGCTCTTCATGACCAATTGATATCTCGAAAGAGCTTCGAGCCAAACTAGAAGGTATGACTCTTTGATTCTCAACTTAAGCTCTTTCCCAGCAAACTTAGGTCAAAATGGAACGGCCCGTTCATCATCGATCAGATATTTCCAAATGGGGCTGTTCAGATCTCTGACCCAAAGACAGGAAATTCTTTTAAAGTCAATGGTTAATGTCTAAAGCCTTTTGTTGATCATATTGTTCCAAAACTCGTCTCAGACACGGTTACTCTACTCATTTCGTGATTTCTTTGGATGGACTTCTCCTAGCTGATGGCATTAAACTCAACACATGTATAGTCTGACTCAGAGCTGATCCAGTCATATTTAAGTGATATCTTCTACATTCTACCTTTCCTTTCATGCCTTTTATTTTCAATGAGGACATTGCATTAGCTAGGCATGGGGGGTGGATTCATTTTTGAATCATTTTGTAAGCTCTATGGAATTCTTGTAAATTCTACTTATTTTTTTCTATTCTTTATTAAAAAACATGAAAAAAAAAATGAATTAGGAAAGAATAATTGGGCATTAGGATTTTTCAACCTTAAGGAATAATACATTAGGATTTGAACACTTAGACCCTTCAGGTTTTCGGGCTTAATCAGCCTGGGTGTCCACTAAAATGTGGATTTACTTATCAAGTCCTCACCATTCTGAATTTACTTCAATTTGGTTAAATAAGTTGGGGTGATAAGTATACGACTTATAAACCCACCCTCTGATTTGAGGAGATTTTAAGTCTAAGCATCTACACATTATTTGTACTGACTTGCTTTTCAGTAGTTTTTATGGAAATTGGGTAGCTAATGAACCTTCTAGGGTGGTATGGTTGGCAAGTTATCGTGGGTAACAGCCTATAAGTAGGTTGTCCAGAGCCCAATCACATGACCATTCTTTTCCTACTGCCTTTAGGTAAATCTTAGATCAGGAAAGCCACCTACTGAAAAAAAAAAATTCAAAAAGAAAAGAAAAAAATAGAAAAGAAGAAAAGAAAAGAAAAAGAAATGAGCCACGCTTCACTGCACGAGTATGGCTGGCAAGTTATTGTGGGTAACAACCCATTGGTAGATTGTCCAGAACCCAGCTAAAGAAATGCACGTAAAATTCCAAAACACTTAGGAAGAAGTAGAATAAGTCGGGGAGATATACACTGGGTTTGCCCTTGTGTTGACCCCATAAAAATAAAAGTAGGGAGAAAGCTACCGGTTGAATAGATACACCTTTAGGCAGATTTCTTTTCAAGGTCACCTAAGGGCGTAGAAATCCGAAGTTCGTTCTAATCGCCGATTAGTGAGTCTATCACATTTCACACAAAGATGCTTAAAACTTAGGGTTCTCTTTGAGTCTTGGGTGGGTTAAGTGGCCGTAGAAAGTTACTCCGAAACCCTTAACTCAAAAATACAAAAAAAAATAGAAAAGAAGAAAAAGATCTTTCTTTGAACAAGGTGAGGGCTTGAGGCAGTCTGCCTTTTGGCAGTTACTCAGGCGTTATTGTGTCTTTGTAATTCAGGTTCTTAGTAGAAATTTCCTAGTGTTGAAGAATAACTTTTGCCTAAGAAATTCGACCAAATTCTTTTATAAATAACATATAGTTTTTGCTAGGGACTAGCAAAAGATAGGCATTGGGGTGTGATGTGCATACATCTGAATAGCAAAAAATGTCTATTAATGCATGTTCTTAGTATCATATTAGCATCACGCATTGTAAATATTGCATAACATGCATCATCATGCATTTATGTCAAATTGTACAAATTATATAGTAATTTCTTCTTTTTGGTGGCTACGGGCAGAGCAACTTTTATTCGAGGCCTCGGATCAAAGATCCAACCGTACGGATCTGATCAGGATGACGATTGGAGTTCAACGACTCCAAGATCGCCTCGATTGGACTTCCATAGCATCAGATATAATCCGAGGAAGGTCAGACAAGGGCCAAGATGGTGTCAATCTACACTTCAGATGACTAATCCGACCTCATAGATGGGTTTGGATCGATGATCACAACCTAACGGCATGAAAATCGGCCCAATCCAACATCCGTGGCACCTTCTACAAGTCACAGAAGATGGACGACCAAGATGACACCATGTGGTGCCATCTCGGCTGCCTAAACTAGCCCAGCCAAATTAGTGAGGACCGCCGCGCCCTCACTCTCTCCTCACCCACTCGGTTGATCTCAGCCGTTGGATCTTGATCCAACGGTTGAGAGCGAGTGCACTTGGATCTAAAGAGCACCTCAAAGGGCGGCTTGGTGCATTGGTCTCGATGCCATTCACTACGAAGAGGGCGTGGGTTTGAGCCCCGCCCTCCTCAAATCGAGCGGGCGACGTGTGCGAGCCAAATTCAGCCGTCAGATGGAACGTGAACGGCGGATCAAGCAACGATGTGGCAGCACTGGGTGCGTGGATCACACACATGCGTGATGACGTGCAATCACTCACGCGTGCGTGGTTACGTTGAAGAAGTGGCGCTCGTTGATTCTAGGTCGTCCGATCTCGAGATTGGACGGCTGCGATCTGTAGATTGTGATGGTGAGTTGAGAGTAGAGGAGAGGAAGAGGCGGACATGTGCGACAGCTTTGCCCACGATCTAGGCTTTAGTGATGGTTTTATTCGTCACTAAAGGCCCTTGCATTAATTTTTTAACATAAAATGGCCTTTTTGCCCCCAACCTCTACACCTATAAAAAGGCCTATGCCCCTCATATTTCAATCATCCCTTCCTTCACCTCTCTCCCTCTCCAAAGCTCCAAAGAAGCTTATCCCAAACCTAGGATGCTCCTCTAGAGCCAAAATCAAAGTTTTCTCCCCCCATTTCAGAAGTGGATCCTGTGACGACGACGACGCCCTACCTTGCCCCTGGCTCTTCCAGCTCCATTCTTCATCTTCCATCTTTGTCCTCTGTCTTCCAGGCGTCGCCTTGTTTGGCTCGTCCTCCAAGCAACCGTCAAGGAGGATAACATCTCTCTCCCTTCTTTACTGCTTTCTATAATAGAATTTCCCACTAACTGTAATAATTTCCTGTTTTCTAGTTGTAAAAATAATATTTAGTTGCAAAGTGATTGTTCTCTCTCTTTCTTAGTGTTAATATAAATCCATTGTGATTATCTCGCTTCTAAAACAAAAATACCAAAAAATATATATATAATCATGGATTTTAGATCGACGTAACCTTCCTGTGTTCGACCCAGAATTTCTTTACGAATTTCGGTAAATTTATCTACTGATGGATTTCTTTGCAAATTATACTATGACGATGGGTTTTTCAAAATTCAATCCTTTTTGCATAGATCTTCCGCTACAACATTGCACGAAGGTGTTTGAATATGAAAATGACAAATTGAAAAAACTTTTAAAGTTTGTGGATCACATTTCTCTTACTTCAGATTGTTGGACATCTAATTAAACAATAGGAGACATGTGCTTGACTACACACTTTATTGATAGTAATTGGAAACTACGCAAATGTATCATTAGCTTTTGAATCTAGAGACACCATACACTGGAGTTGTAATTAGTGATGCTATTGCTAAATGCATCCAAGAATGGGGTGCTAGAGAAAATTAGAATTAGGATTATCTCTTTCCTTATTTTGTTTCTTTCTAAATTATAGAGATATATTTTAGGTAGTTAAAGATAGAATGAGATATTATTTATTTCCTAGTTGAATTAGGATTAGATCTCACTCTATATAAAGTGACCAATTCCATGCAATCTTCTTTGAGATTTCATAATTAAAGTTTACTAGTTATTTAAATTTCCACTAGTATTAGAGTGGGAATAGCTCTAAGAGAATCCCATTGCCATTGCCGCCCCTCTCCACATGTGCATAGCCCCTTTGCATGTGCGTGGAGTGGGGTGTGGGGTAGCAACCACCGCACACATAGCCGCTCTCTCGTGCATGTGAGTCCGCATGCACACTTGCCCCTGTTGCGTGCACAAGTGTGCGCTACTGTTGCCTACCTTGCTCTCACATACCGCCCGTCGCCTTCTAGATCTACTGCACATGGTCTTTGCTGCCCTATTGTTCACAATACCTGCTGATGTTGTATGCATCGCTCTCTGTGCTTACCTACAAACCTACTACTTTTTTTTCTCATTAGATCTATCAACAGCATCACCTACACTACCTACCTATGCTGCACACGGAAAGTTTTGTGTGTGCTGAAGGTCCTACACATGAAAGTCTTGTGCTCTACATTGAAGGTTTGCTTGCACCTCTGCTAGCTTTGCGCACATCCCTACCAATTTCTTGGTTGGTCCTGAGTGCGGGTCTATGTGGGTGAAGGCCTTAGCATACATGACCCTTGCACGTGTGATCCCTACTGTATGCATTTATGCACTATTTGTTGCATGCATGGTGTATGCTCTTCTGCACGAGATCACACATTTCTGCCTAACTGCCTGTCCTACCATCCACATACCAAACTTGGAATCTTTGTTACTGCCTACTTGGGATTATCTCTCACTTTTGACTATCTACGTTCTATTACAACCTACTACTGTAGTTACTTCCATTGAAAATACTTTTTTTTTCAATGGGAATTACTGTTGTTGCCATAAATTACGTGGCTAATACTACCGCTTGGGATCGTCTCTCATCTTATTGCTGCTTAAGATCATCTCCCCCCTGCTGCTGCTTGAGATCATCTCTTGTCATATTGCTGTTTGAGATCATCTCCCGTACTGCTATACTTGGGATCATCTCCCATCTTGTTGTTGCTTGGGATCATCTCCTTTACTACCACTGCTTCAGATTGTCTCCTCGCTTTACCAGTGCTTGAGATTGTCTCTCATCTACTGCTGCTACTTCTACTACAACCTCCTACTACCTACTATCGCTACTACTATCGTTCGTGACTATATTATTTACTACTATTGCTACAGACATACTACTATCATCAGTGACTGCTACTTCTACTACAGTCTTCTGAAAATTTGAAATTACAAATATTAAAATATGTTAGGCAAGCAAATCTAAAATTTGAACTAAGTATGAATTATTTTTGTAAGGGGGATTTTATTCATAGTTTTTATTTGAAATATGTTTTGATTTAGATGTTTTATCTTGTCATATCTTTATGATTGACTTATTTTGTCAAACATAAAAAAGGAGGAGATTGTTAGTGTTATGCACTAAATTAACTCAATAAGTCATTATACTTTAATAAGTTTATTCGATAAGATGCAAAAAAGATGATGATGTGTAATTGGTGATGGGAGAAAATGGCTACTCTTCTTCAAGCTTTAAGAAGTCAAATGCATCTAAATCAAGAAGCTAAGCTTTAATATTAAAGTTATTTTATGTATCTTAGAGTTTTTTAAAGAGCCACGTGCACCACCCTTACACAATACATCTCTTTGGACAATAAATTCAAAATACATAGAAAAAGATTAAAAAATAGTTTAAAATTAAAATTAAATGTTTAATATCGTCAATTAACCAACTAGAAGGTTAGTTATGATTCAAAATGTCAACCTTTGGCCAAGAGACATTTTTTTCAAAACGTTCAAAATCAACAACTGTCAATTAAACATTTAAGTTACTCCTTTAATAAGCTTTTACAAAGGAAATTAAATGGTCAATTCTGTAAATTAACCGTTTAGACAAGCGGCAGAGAAGTTCTGGACATTCGTTAAGCGTTTAAGTTAAATGTTTCAGCCTGCAAACAGAGAAGTTTCTGGATATCGGTTAAATGATTAAGTTCTACTTTATGTAATGTATGTTCCGATAATTGTGTTTCTGAGAAATTAAACGATTTATACTTGGGATTAAATGTTTAATTTCAGAGACCGGCACATCTTTTCAAAATTACGTCTTTTAGTTTGAATCCCAATGACTATGACTCAAATTTTAAAGGGGTTTTTGGGCTTGAAACACTTCTATAAATACCTTCTAAGGGTGTTGCATCAATACATAACATCTCTATCAATTGAAAAGGCTTTCAAACACTCTTGAGATGTTGTTTCTTCCAAAAGCACTCATTTTGCATAAACTGTATTCAAAAGTCATTCTAATTTGCTTCCTCCGTACCAAATCTTTGATCTTCTACTAGGGGAAGTTTAAGGGAGTATTTCTTATAACCCTATCACACTTATTTACAATTACACTTGCTTATTGCACTATAGGACTTGTTGCATTTTCAATTTTATTGTTTCTTTGAAAGTTTTAGGTTCTTGGGTTGTGAGATTCCCATTCTTCTTAAAAAGAGGAATAAAATACCTTCTTGAGGGTTTTTCAAGGAGTTTCTATACTTGAGGTATACCACCCTCGGATTTGTGGTGTAGTGTTTGGAGCACTTGATCAAGTTTTAGAAAAGTCACGTTGTAGTACAGTCGAAAAAGCATTTAAAACAAATACAATTTATTACTTGAATTTGAAAGTTCGAGGTCGAATATAGGAAGCAAATTAGGGTTTAGAAATCAAGATCACAACTAGAGAATTTGAAAGAATATAATATGCAATAAAAATCAATGTTATAGTGTAAAAAGATAGGAATAAATGTAAGGCACTAAAGGAACCAATGTATAAATAAAGTATAAAATTGGACGTCTGATTTGTGAATCAAACGCCTTAAAACGTGGATGCTACAGTGCTTGACTCTTCTTCTTCTCCTTCTTTTCTCAGTCTCTAGCGGCTGCTTTCCATCTTCTTCTTTCTTTCTCTTCTTCTGATTCCTTGCCTTAGCCTTTCTCTTCCTCTGCCTTCTTCTCTGTCTCAGTTGCCTTCAGCTCCTTCCTTCAGTTCCTTCCTTCTCTTTCTTTCTCTTTCTTTCTCTACCTTTTCTTCAGCTCCTTCTTCTGCCTTCACCTTTTTCTTCTTCTCTGTTGTAGCCCTTCTCCTTCCTTAGCTTCTGACTTTGGCCTCCTTCTCCTTCCTTGGCTTTAGCCCTTAGCTTCCTCTTTGGCCTTGTCTTCTCCTTCCCTTGCAAAGCAAAACCTACCCCTACCTGCGCGAGCTCTCTTCTCTCCTTTCTCTCTTAGGTTTGCTCTCCCAGAACCACTTTCTCGGATAATTGGGTCGGATACGCGCTCGGGACCAAGCCCACCGACGTGCGGTGGTGGGCGAGGTGTGAGGTCAGGTAGAGTCACCAGGTTTGCGGGGGGTGGTCGCGGACGAGGCGTCGGGTCGGGTGAGAGGGGACCTTACCCCGTGAGTTGGAGGCAACCAGCCCAATACAGAAAATCAATTTATGCGGCTTTCGCACTCCAGATGTTTTTGAGGTGGGACTATCTTTCCACCTCTTTCACGCATGCCTACAGCAGAGGGGCGTCACTCAATTGCAGCTATGGGGATGGCTCTTGCCTTCAATTGGCCACCTGGAGAGGTTTGCAAGAGTACCCCGTGGGACCTAGACTGGATCCTGGAGCGGCCATGGTCGTTTCTTACCTCAACTCAGTTAATTAAATTAATTTTACTTAATTAAGAGTAGAGAAAAGTTACTTAAGTTAACTCGAAATTGTGTCGATTAGTAATATAGGGTCGAATTAACCTAACATTTTAGAAAATTTTTACTGGTTGAGTCGAGGTCGTTTGCTGGGAGGTATAATTCATTTTAAATTCACTAGATATCTTTTATTTTTCTTTATAAGTATAGGAGATAAATTTATGTTAATTATGAAAGTATGAATTTTTCTAAAAATTGATTAAAATGGAATAACAAGCAAAATCCCATATGAACTTTTATTTTCAACATTTATTTCAAATGATTAAAGGCAAATAAGATTTATACATTCAAAGCATATGCCTTATTATAATTAAAAGAAAATTCTTACAAAAAGAAATTAAAGAAATTAATCTTCTTTTCTGCAGCCTCTTTTTCTTTTTTTTTCTCTCTTTTCTTTCTCTTCTCTTCTTTATATCCTTTTATTCTATTTACTTTTTTTATTTTTCTCTTTCTCTGTTTTTTTTTCTCTTATCCTCTCGAACTCTTTTTCTTTCTTCTCTTCTTCTGCTCCTGCCCTCTTCTATTACTCTTTGTTCCTTAATGCCTGTTCTTCTCCTTTCCTTCCTTTTTTGCGAGCTCTCCTCCTCTGTTTCCTTTCTTCCTTTAGCCTTATTTCCTTACCATTTCTTTCTTAAGCCTTTCTCTTAACCTTCTGAGTCTTGGCCTTCATCACTTAGCCTTAAGTTTCTAAACCTTTCTTCCTTTAGCACTTCTTACTGAGCCGAACTGATTTTTTTTATCTTCAACCAAAAATTAGTTTTTTTTTTATTTGTGGCTCAAACTTTTCGGGGATACGCAGCACCCTTTGCAGGGTGGGACCAGACCCTACTAAGTCCTCACCTTGTTCAATTATGGTTCGGTTTATTTTTGGTTCAGAGTTTCGAGCTAACCGACTCAATGCCTCCCAGGCCTCGCCCTCTTGGGGCCACACATTCACACGTCACACAGGCTCACACTCGCAAGCACATACGCACCCACACACACACACACATATGCTCGAAATGGTCAGATCAGATTACGCGCCGAGCGCTTGACAACTGAATCGCCTATAACACAAATTAGTTTTATACTAAGGCGGGCGCTCGAAAACTTCCGGTATGGGACTATTGTTCCCCCCTCTAGTGCCAACTTCAAACGATGATTACTCCCTACTCAGAGCTCCAAATCAAGTAAAATAAAGCTTGATGGAGAGCTCTAAGGTGGCTCTACAGGATTCCTGAGTCAATTTGAAGTTTAGAGGATGATTTCCTCTTCGATTTGAAGGGCGAATCTATAGATCTTCTTCGATGAAAAATAGCCTGGAAATGGTTTTTCTCATTCAAAGTCCTCAGACTGGACTTTCTCTCTCAGTTTAGGTTCTAAATAGTTTCTAAAGGTAATTTCGCAGCTTCAGGTATAGGTTTTGAGCTTTTGAAGCTTCAGGAAACACAGAGAAGGTCAAAGCTTCTCTGAAAGCTTTAGGGAGAGGATTTGAACTTCAGAAAAGGTGTAACAGACACTTAGGATCATTTCTGATCGTTTGGAACAACTTTTAAGGGACAAAATAGACTACTCTAGGTAGGATTTGAGATCAAATCTCATCAAAAAGGCACTGCTATCAGTTTGGGTACGAAAATAACCCAAACTGGCAGTTGATTAATTCCATCAGATAAAGAGATCTGAGCTCACTTTAACCTCTCTAAAATCATTCAACAGATTCTCAGAAATGATTCTAACTCCTCAATTCCTCAAATCGAGCTCAGAATCAAAATTTCAACCTTAGTTTGACTGTGAAGCTTGGAATTTTGACTTTCTGATTTAAGCTTCATTTTACAAAATTGACACCTTAAACAGAATCCTCTCAGCCTCAGAAATCTTCCCAATCCCTTAATCAGGTGTTCTAACCTAAAAATCTAGGGTTCCAGGCTTCTCACCTGAACTCTAAAAGCATTTTGTTTGTCAGATTGATTAGGAGGTTTCTACACTAAACTGAGGTCAGGAATAGCTTCAGTGCACTACACTGAAGCTTCTAAATACCTTAAGTGTGGCTTTCAGGCTTCTATACAGACTTCTCCAACTCCATCGGAGTTGGAGATGATGAAGACTAATGTGTAGCTCCAGATGTTAAAATCCTAATTTAAGTACCTTAGCATAATCAGTGATCAATATCATGTCAATCTGGAGCTTCTTAACAAATTCTAAAGGCTGAAGATCAAAAACGACTCGTCGGAGCTCACCAGAGCTCCGATGAGTCCAGAAAAAGATAAAAAGTATGTTCAGAATGAAGAATCGCGCTATTTTTTATTTGAAAAGGTTCCTGAGGTTGGAAGGAACCTCAGGAACTCATTAAATTCCTTAATTGTTCATTAGAATTCAAAATTAGTAGTTAATTCAGTTCAGATGAATTTTTAATAGATTGAAGCATAGGACTTGTTCTCCCACTCATAAGAGTGGTTGAGACAAGTCAAAAAGTAATTGCGATCATAAATATATAGTTAATTAAAGGTTTTAACTACTCCTGAGCCGCCATTGATAGCGAGCTCAGGAGCTTAATTAGATTTGGGCGTTTAAGTTATATATGGTATTTATACAAATTAAAGTGTGGATTAGGGTCCTTAGATGATGAGTAAGTGATGAAGAACCCTGTGAATGTGAATCTAAGCTTAGTTATTGCCGCCATGGACAGCGACAGCAGCTGTGAAGGTGAAGGTGAATTAGGTGAAACAATGATCAATTTAATGTTTTAATGGATTAGAAATGGTTGTGAGTGATAGACGAAGGTGATCAATGGCTTTAAAAGACAAAATCAAAGCTCTGGCGAGCTCAAGGAGCTCGCTGGAGTCGAAGAAGATGAACATTAAACTCTGAAATTACAACTAAACTACCTAACTAACTACCTACCTAAACTACCCTACTCCTACTCCTACTAATCTACTATTACCTGGACAGAGGGGTCAACAAGATTCCGTCGAAGGCTCATGGCGGACGACGAAATCAGAGGGTTTAAGAAGAAGATCTCCGGCAGGCGAAAATGGATGGAGCAGAGGATCTCCTTGGTCGTCGCCTTTGTCCAGAGATGCAACTGACCTTGGCGAAGCTCCTCAGCTGATCATGATGGATGGAGGAAGTCGGAAGATGAGATGGGGAGTTGCTGGAGTTGCGGAGAGAATAGCCTATCGAAGTCGGCTGCAGTGAAGAAGAGGGAAGGGAGCCAACTTGAGAGAAATCGGAGGGCTGAGGGGGTATTTATAGTGGATGGCGACGAAGAAGATGGTGGAGTCTGGACGAAGAAGAAGCTTGGGGAGCTTAACCTCCAGCATCGTTTCTGATGACAGTGAGGTTAACTCCCACCAGAAATTAAGATTTTCGAGTAATCCAGACCGATGGATGAAAATTGAGTGGTGAGCGCAAGCTTTAAGAGCTTGGAAAAGGAAGAATGATATCGGCAGGGCAGTGATTGCGCGGTGGAGTCACTTTCCGTCTTCAGCCGTTCAATCGGTTGGAGAAGAAGAAGAAGAAAGGGATAGGAACCTATGTGTAGTGAAACTTAAGGACCTATATGATAACTAAGGACTCAACTGCAATGAATTTTAAGGACCAAAATGTAAACCCAGGTTTTAAAGGTTTATTTTAACTTAGATCTTTTTCAACTTTTTATATATATTAGTAAATAAGATAAATATTATGTTTTCACCTTGAATTTACATTTTTGACCTTTTTAGGTTAATTAGTTAGATTAAGTAAAATTACTTAAGTTATTATATACTTAAGTATTCATTATGTTTAAGTTACTTAACTTATTAATTAAGAGAATGATTAATAAGATCTCGAGTCCAATTATTAATTAAATTGTTAAAAATATTTATTGAATGATAAAATATCATTTTAAACTTATTTTAAGGTCCTTTACTATATATCCCTTATTTCATAATTAACCCTTATATATTCATATCCTTAGCTAATTAACTAGAAAGACTAGTTAATTAGGGGTAATTAGAGATCATGATGAGTCTCTCATCAGGGTACGGCCTAGAGAAGTTTGCAAGCAAGCTTCCTACCGTGCGTCAATGGCTGCGAACCCCTGGACCTGAAATCACACAAATGACATCGCAGCCACGTTAAAAAGCTCAGGGAGCTTCTCCAAGGTGCGGCGAACGTGCAAAGGTGGTCGACGTGGAGTGGGACCACCTGTGAGTGCGTGCCTAGGGCACACTGCGGCCGTGCATGTGGGTGTGTTCGAGGGTGCTTGTGGGTGAGTGGCAGAGTGTTGTGAGTGGGGGGTTATGTTCAGTGAGTCGTGGCGGAGCTTATGGACCGGTCGGTGAGGAGGGAAGTGGTCTGTGGTGGTGGAGCGGCCTTGCCGGAGTGGTGGCCGGAGGTAAAGGGGATGATGGTGGTGGAGTGCGACAGTGGTCGTTTGAGGGAAATAAAGAGGGAAAAATAGAGTAGATGGTGAGAGACTTATTTGAGAGTGAAGAAACGAAGGGGGAGGCAGGGATGGCTGCCAGCTTGTATCGTCGACACCGGAGACGAAAGTGCTCAGTGAGGGAGGTTGGCGAGGACGAAGGGGAGGCAAGAGCGTCGACGGGTGCGGCACGACGCGGAAGAGCGAGAGGAAGAGGAACTTGCCACTGGTATTGTGGCTAGGCGATGAGGGAAAGTGGGGGAAGTCATCGAAGCTTGATGAGCAGTTCGACTGGAGGAGGAGAGATGAAATTGAGGGGTTTCTCCAGCTGAATTCAAGCTTAGGAGGTGTGGAATGAGTTGGGGTTTTTTGAATAGGTCCTGGAGGTCGAGTTTGTGCTTGGAAGCCAAGCTTCCAAGTAGGGCAAGTTCGCCGGCAGAGGAAACTCGAGAGAGACCTAAATCTCTCATGCGTTCGCATGAGAGATTGGGTACCAAATAGGGCTTCTAATTGGGTTCACATTGGAGGAGATTTCTCAGAGAATCTCCCTTTCAGTTTTGAAGGGGATTCTCTGAGAGATCAGGGAGAAATCACCCTTTCAAGCTCGCTAGAGTAGGATTCCCTCCGTTGTAATGGCGGAGGGACCTAATTGCAAAGAACGAAGAAGAAGATAGGGGGTCAATTATAAGGGTTTTGAAATCTAGGGGTAGAAATGTAATTAGGCTGAACCTATTTGCAAAGTGGGTCAAGATGAATTCCCCTTAGGCCCAAATTTTGATAAAAACCTAATTTGGACTTAAGGAATCCAATGGTGAGGTTAGATTTTGGGTTTGACCACGTTTGTCTAGGCAATTTACGTAAAAACATAATTTAGGGCAAACATTTGTCTAAGACCCCTTTTAGGTCAAAATAGGTTTTGATGGCCAAATTGAAGGTTCTAAATCCTAGAGAATATTTTTCTATGATTTTTGGAGGGTTTAGGTGAATTTTATTCTGACCAGAACCTTGTTAAATCAAGTGGGTCTATTTTAAGGTTACAAGAAGTCATTTAATTCCCAACATTCACATGAACCCTTTTCTGTTTGAACCAACCCACTTTTTATCTTGTTAAGACCATTTGACCTGTGTTTAGCCCTTGAGAAAATCTGTTGTTTCACTGCAATGGTAAAATTGCAATTTTACTCCTTGTTTCTTGCTTTCCTCTCAAAATGGTTATTCAGTGAATTAGGACCTCCAGTTGGTTATGTAGAAGCTTTTGTTCTCTTTTATAGGTCAAAATGAGCTAGTTAGGGCTCATGATGGTGTTCTCATCATACCCCCATGCTTAGATTTTGCTAGTCCCTTAGCAAAATTTTAAGGTTTTAACTTTGCTTCTAGACCATGAGTTCTTTGATGTTCAAAAACTATGATGAGTGCTTTTCTTCTTTTGATTAGGTAAAAATGCTGATAATAGGCCTAGAGGTACCCAAGTATCAACCAAGATCTGGACCTGACTAGATCTAGCCTCAGTCCGCCGCGAAGGTTTTTAAGGCTCATAGGAACTATCCTAAGGTTCGTTGGACTCTGCGGTTAAAGCACTCGTGTTTGTAACATATTTTAGCCTCGGCTTAGTTTGTAGTGAATTTTTTGTAAGAGAGAGACAGAGTATTTTCTTTGTTTGGAGAGTTTTCTCTCTCTTTTCTTTTTATTTCTAGCTTCGGATTAGCTTCTCAACATGGTCTGTATCGGATTCCTAGTCCCCATCATCAATCCTCGAAGGGTCCCTAGCAATTGATGCTTTGTGATAGCACTGCCCATGGCAACCCCTAGAACCTTGGCTTTCGAGATTTCGAGATAATCCCACCCATGGTGTTCTATAGCTAATTCCAGACCCTAGCAATTGACATTTCGTGATAATGCCGCCCATGGCATCTGAACTAGCACAGGATGCTTACATGCCCCCAGTAGGATATGTAAATATCCTAGGAGACAAGCACTGAGGAGATGATATGTTATTGCGCATCTTTGAGGGGAATTTCCCACCTCTCCACACCGGGAACTCGTCCAAATCAACTTGTGTTGATCTGCTGCTCCTAATCTAGGAGACTTTTTCAGAACAACTTAAACGTCTTTGCATGATTTTGATACTTATGCGCACTGAACCGGGCTGTGTGTGGATTGGGATGCTTAAGTTACCGAGTCCCGCAAACTAGAGGTTAGTTAACGAGGTCGAATACTCCCTAGGCCTTAGACCTAATACTTTAAGCTTCACATTTTCCCCAACCTCTTGAGGACTATTTAGATCTTAGCGGATACTTGAATTTTTAAGCCTAGGAGTCTAGCCCAAGAGGCCTAAGATCAACGTTCCTACTAATCTCTTTTGTGTCTCATTAGCACTTTTTTTCCTTTCATTTTCTTTTTCTTGCTATGGTTTAGAACTTAGTTAATCCCTTAATTTCTTACTAATGACTATCTCTTCTTTTTCTTTTCATTTTGTGCTCCTTTTTTTTTTGACATTTTTCACTTTTCCACTTTTTCTCCTCATGATTTGTATGGCCTCAAAAATTTTCTCTCCCCTCAGAATTTTTTTATTCTTTTTCAATAATTTTTTTCTTTTTTTTTGGTGTTTTTGGGATATGCGATTTTTTTGTTGAAACCTTTTCTTGTGAAATGAGTTTTCACGGCATTTTGCATTTTCATACCCCCCCATGCCTACGATTTGCAATGTTCACATTGTAAATTAGGTGGGCTTGAGTTCAGCTTATATCATTCATTAGAATAGGTTTTTGAGTGGGCAAACGGGTCGAGGTGACTATTGTGAACGATTTCAACACTCGGGTACGGGTACCTAAGGTGGGGTCGGCTGTTCTAATGGATGAACCCTAAAGTGCAATATGAATTCAGCATAGAAATGTCAAGAAAGGTTTCAAGTTTTTCAAAGATGACTGGTTGCCTCCCGTTAAGTGCTGAGTTTTACGCCATCGGCTGGGCGCAATGAGCTCAAGGAGAATGGAGGGTAAAGGATATCTCAGCCAAATTTGTATCGGTTAGGTCAATGAACAATTTGAGTCTCTGACCATTCACAACGAAAGGTTTTGAATCGTGGCTGAGTGGACTGATATCGATGGCTCCATTTTCGAAGATTCGTCGGATGAGGCAAGGTCCGATCCATTTTGATCGTAGTTTACCTGGGAACAGTATAAGCTTGGCATCAAAGAGGACTTTTTGACCAGGATAGAAGATCTTCCAGGATATGTGCTTGTTGTGAAAGGCTTTAACCCGCTCTTTGTAAATTCACGAGTTCTCATACACATCGTGGAGTAATTCATCGATCTCGTTCATTTGAAGCTTTCTGTGGGTTCCTACCTTAGAAAGATCTAAGTTGCAGTTTCGTACTGCTCAATAGGCTTTGTGCTCTAATTCAACAGGGAGGTGACATGTCTTCCCGTACACCAATCTAAAGGGAAACATACCTAACTGGGTTTTGTGGGCAGTCCTATAAGCCCACAAAGCTTCCGGAAGTCGGGATGACCAATCCTTCCTGTCAGGTCGAAGAGTAACCTAGAGGATTTTCTTGATCTCTCGATTTGATAGTTCAGCTAGACCATTAGTTTGGGGGTGGTAAGGAGTAGAGATTCGGTGTGACACCCCGTATTTGGTCATTAGTGATCTGAACTGAGCGTTAGTGAAATGGGTCCCTCCATCAAAGATTATAGCACATGGAATCCCGAACCGCGAAAAGATGTTCTGATGAATGAATTTGATAACCACCTTATGATCATTGGTTTGGGTCGGAATGGCTTCGATCCATTTGGACACGTAGTCAACAGCGAGTAGAATGTACTCGAAGCCGTCTGAAATAGGAAAGGGTCACATAAAATCAATCCCTCATACGTCGAAGATTTCACATACGAGAATCGACTGTAAGGGCATCATATCAAGATGGTTCATGTTACCTAAGGTCTGGCAACGAGTGCATGCCCTACAGTGATTGTATGCATCTTTGAAAATCGTAGGCCAATAGAAGCCGTGCTAGAGGACTTTCACTATGGTTTTATGACCTGAGAAATGTCCACCACATGCCTGGTCATGGCAGAAGGACAAGATGTCCTGAATTTCTACTTCCGCGACACATCTTAGAATGATTTGATCAGCATCGATGCAGAAAAGATACGGGTCTTCCCATAAGTAATACTTGGCATCGAAAAGCAATTTGTCCTTCTTGGCCTTCGGCCAATTGGATGAGATTTGATATGATGCCAGGTAGTTTACTATATCAGCAAACCATGGAAGCCCTGTACTAATAGTCAGGAGGTGCTCATCAGGAAAATGTTCCGTAATGGGTCTGGAAGGGTCGATGATCTCAGATGGAAGGCGGGACAAGTGATTAGCTACCACGTTTTGTTTTCCCACTTTGTCGCGAATCTTGAGATCAAACTCTTGCAATAGCAAAATCCAGGCGATTAATCGAGGTTTCGCATCCTTCTTCGCAAGGAGATGCCTCACAGCCATGTGATCTGAGTAAATGATAACACGGGAACCCAGGAGATATGATCTGAACTTTTCTAGGACAAATACTTCAGTTAGCAGCTCTTTCTCAGTAACTGTGTAGTTACGTTGAGCCTCGTCAAGTGTTATACTAGTGTAGTAGATGACCACGGGTTTTTCGTCAATTTTCTGCCCAAGTACTGCTCCTACAGCGAAATCGGATGCATCGCACATGATCTCAGAGGGTTGAGACCAATTAGGGGACTGTAGGATCGGAGCTTAGGTAACTCGATCACGGAGGATTTCAAATGCTTGAGTGCATTCCTTGGAGATTTTGAAAGGAGCATCCTTAGATAGTGGAGTGGTCAGGGGGCACGCAATCTTTGAGAAATCAGGAATGAATCGACGGTAGAAATCGACGTGCCCTAGAAAAGATTGGATGTCCTTGATCGAGCTAGGCATAGGAAGTTTGGAAATCAAGTTCACCTTGGCTCGATCAACCTGGATGCCCTTTTCTGATATGAGATTTCCCAGGACAATTCCTTCATGCACCATAAAATGGCTCTTTTCCCAGGAAAGAATCAGATTCACGTCAATGCATCACCTGACGATTTGGACCAAGTGAAGGAGGCAATCGTCAAATGATTCTTCAAATACTGAAAAGTCATCCATGAAGACTTCCAAATAATCACCTACCATATCTGAGAATATGGCAAGCATGCATCGTTGAAAAGTAGCGGGTGTATTGCAGTTACTGAACGGCATCCTTCGGAATGCTTACGTCCTGAAGGGGCAGGTGAAAGTGATCTTTTCTTGGTCCTCAGGATGGATTGCAACTTAGTTATAATAGGAGTACCCATCCAAAAAGCAGAAGAACCTATTTCCCGCTTGTTTCTCGAGGATCTAATCAATAAACGGTAGTGGGAAATGATCCTTCTTTGTGGAGGAATTGAGTTTTCTGTAATCAATGCAGACTCTCCACGAATTCGCCACACGGGTTGGTATGATTTCTCCGGTTTCAGTCGTGATCATGGTGAGTCCTGCCTTTTTAGGCACAACCTGGACTGGACTCACCCACCAACTGTCGGAGATCGGGTATATGATCCCTGCATCTAACAACTTGATGATCTCCTTTTTCATGACCTCTTGCAGATTAGGATTCAGACGTCTTTGCATTTCACAGGAAGGTCGTGTGCCCTCTTTAGTGTAGATACGGCGTGTGCAGTAAGAGGGGCTGATACCAGTCAAATCATTGAGAGTCCATCTAATGGCTCTACGATGTTGCTGGAGAATAGTAATTAGACAGGATTCTTGATCAGGTGTGAGTCTAGAGTTGATAATCACAGGATACGTCTGATTGAAACCCAAAAAGACGTACTTAAGATGGTCAGGAAGAGGCTTGAGTTCTAGAACAGGGTTATCAGCAGCAGCGGGCAGTTTGGGGTGTGTGTCGGGAGCAAGGGAAGGAGTTATGGGTGTATCTAGGTCAGGTTCAGACTCCTCTGATTGCAGGTTTTGATCCTGTTATGGTTGATCGGAATAGTTAGGTTGTCCTCAATATACGGATCGTCAACCACAGCCTTGATATCACATATTTGTTCTATAACACCGCAATTAATCCCTTGTTGGGCCTTAAAGATGTCAATCTTTAGTGTTTGGTTCCCGAATTTCAGTTCAATTTGGCTCTCCTCATAATTTATATTGGCTCTAGCAGTGGCCAGAAAGGGTATCCCTAGTATAATTAGTGTATCCCTTGGATTTTCTGGAGCATCCATATCCAAGACTACAAAGTCACCAGGAAATAGAAATCTCGCACTTTAACGATGACATCCTCAAGAACTCCTTTAGGTGACTTAATAGATCGGTCAGCCAACTGTAATGTCACCTCTGTAGATATAAGCTTAGATTCTTCAAGATGGTCAAGTAGGGATGTAGGTATTAGGTTTATGGAGTCTCCTAAATCTAATAAAGCTCTGTCAAATTGGGTATTACCAATGGTACAGGAAATCAGGGGAGTACCTGGGCCTTTTGTCTTAGGTGGGAATTTGCTCAAAATTACAGAGCTGGTTTGCTCTGACAGTACGATTGGACTCCCACTTTTGGTCCACTACTACGCTTAGGTGTACATACGTCTTTCAGAAATCGTGCGTAAGCCGGTACGTGGCGGATCGCATCCATCAACGGGATGTTTATATGGACTTGTTCAAAGAGCTTGACTAGATCCTCCTCAGGAGCTACGGTTTTGGTTGTCCTCTTTCCCTTGGTCAAGGCTTCGGGAAATGAAACCTTGGATGGTTCCTCTAGAATAGGTCCAAGTTCTTGATTTGGGACAGGGGTGTCCTGGATAACTATCCTAGGGCTTGGGTTACTACCAGGCTGAAAGTGGCCTGGATAAGGTGGGTCTTGTGTTGCTTTGCCACTACGGGTTGTAACAGAATTCAGTCCTGCCTGGTTTTGGTTTGGAGTTGGTAAAATGGGTGGTTGCTACTGAAATCCCGCATACGATGTTGAAGCTTCCATCCTGTCGGGTGATGGAATAGAAGGGGTCTGATAAATCATGTGGCCTTGGCCCGGATTTGGGTTCATAATGCGCCTCTAGTTCGGCACGTTATTCGGATTCGATAGAGGTTGCGAAGGGAGTGTGCCAGGTTGGTGGGAATTTGCCATCTGGGTGAGTTGATTGCGAAGCTCTGTGATCTCATCCTTGTGCTACTTTTGCATAGCCGCATTCGTCTTCTGAATGTCAGCTAGAGTCTGAAGGATAAGAGTCATTTGATCTGTTTGAGTTGGCCTAGATTGATAGGTAGGGTTGGGCCAAGGCTGAGGCAGCTGATATGGACGAGGAGCTTGTGGACGGGGTTGATATGGTGGTCTTTGATTCTGATTATTTCCCGCCCACAGGAAGTTGGGATGATTTCGCCATCCAGGGTTATAGGTATTAGAGAATGGGTCATTCTGGATAGCGTTGAGGTCCTCGCAGGTCTGAGGAACCTCAGGAAAGTCAGAGTACGAGGGTTCAGAGTTCCCCCAACTAGAGTAGGTTGGATCGAAGTTTCCTTCAGTCCTAGAGTCAGGCGGGGTGGATACGGGTTCATCCCCTGAGAAGATCATTGATAGATGTTATGCACAGCTTCCCTCACAGAAGGTGGTTGTACAAATGGGTTTTGCGTAGAGGTGGCTCATTGCAGATGTCGAGTTAGCTCATCTACCTTCTTCTCAATGAAAGAGACCTTGTCCAACAGACTGGCCATCAATTCCAAGTCGACGGATGTGGATAGGCTTTGTGTCTCATGTGCCCCCCTTGGATTCATTGATGCGCAGGCATTCATCTGGTCGAATAAGCACATGGAGTCATTATTGATGGAGTTCTCACACATATTCTCAAGAATCTCCCATACAGTGTCTTCGTGTTGACCCATGATATTTCCTTTGCATGTTGCATTGACGAATAGGCGGATATCTTCACGGAGTCCTTGGTAAAAAGACTGGACTTGTTCCCATTTAGGAACTCCGTGATGGGGGAACTTTCGCATGAGATCCAGGAAACGGTCCCATGCTTCATGAAGTGGTTCTCCAGATTACTGGGTGAAGTGTGTGATCTAGTGTCGTAAGGCATTCGTCCGACCAACTGGGAAGAACTTTTTCAGAAACTCGGATTGTAGTTCAACCCATGTGTTGACTGGACGCGTTTGAATCTGATACCAGTGAGCTGCTTTGTCCATGAGGGAGAAGGAGAACATCTTCATGAGAAGAATATCTCGATTTTGGACATCTAACCCGAAGGTATGGGCCAGATGTTTGAGTTGTTTGATGTGCTGGAAAGGATCCTCGGAATTAAGCCCATGAAACTTTGGAATAGCATGAATCAAGTTGGGCTTGAGTTTAGAATCAGGACCTCCAGCCGGGATTTGGACTCGAGGTTCGACTGCCACCGCAGCGGGATTATAGTGATCTCGCATCATAGGATGTTGCGGCGGGTTTACAAAGGCTTGAAGTAAATCATTAAGGCACTGGAGTTGGTTCTCAAGGTTATTCTCTTCTTCTACTGGTTGTGCCATGATGATGGAAGAAGGAGAATTTGGTTCAGATGAATCAAAGGAGATGTCTATGTGGTGGGGTTGCTGCACAAACACGGACATCGAGGCCTGGCTTCGGCGGGGGTGAATCACTAAAGGAGGCCTCAAGGATGGTCTTAAGGACCTCCTACCGAACATGCACCGATGGTTTGGATGAGAGTAGAATGTGATGGACCCAATCAAGACACCCAAAAATTTGGATGACTATAGAGGTTCGAGGCGGATGATACCCCTTAGTCAGAAGGCCATCCACCTGAGAAATACCTGGGCAGCCAGAGAGGGAGAGTCTCGCAAAGACCCCTACACAGTAGAGCATCCCCACGAGTTATAAGGTTTCCCCTACCCGACCTCTCTTGTCACTGATGTTCCAGGTAGACCAGAATGAGGATTTTGACCTCTTAAGTCTACCAGTTTTAGTTAAGAGCAAGGGTGCTTAAAATTCCACTTGAACTTTAGATGTATTAAGTGCCAATGTGACCTAATTTCAAGGTTGGTTGACCCAACAAGGGGGTCAACTTCACCTATTTGTCCTTTGAGAAGTTTTAGGTCCCTTCTTTTTAGGATTCGAGTGAGATTAAGAGCCTGAGTTTTTAGGGTTTTCTTGAATAGATTTCTTCAACCAAGGCTTAGGCACACCTCTTTTTGGAAAGTTGATTCTTGCTTATGAAGGTGTGTCTCTAAAATCCTAAATTGAAATCCTTAGTTTGGCTCTAATCTTGGTCCAATTTAGTTTGCCAAAATATGGTATCTAGGGCTCAATGAAGAAGATGGTAGCCCTAGTTACCTTTAATGGGTGCACAAAGCAATGTTGTTGAAATCAAATCAGGCAACTTTGGTGAATTAGCTAGAGATGAAAGCAGGTAGCCCTAATTGATTTTATCTTATTTTTTTCCTTTTCAGAATGAGGGGCTTAAGAGAAAGAGATTAATTAGAAAGTACCTTCCCCGGGTGTGTCTGCTATGCGGCAATCTTCTTTTGAATCTTTTTCCCCTGAAACAATCACAGCACAAAGAGATATATCAAGTTAGTACCAAATCAGCAATTTTAATCCAGATTTCTAAATTGTCCGTTGCTCCCTGGCAACGGCGCCAAAATGTTTGGAGTGCTTGATCGAGTTTTAGAAAAGTCGTGTTGTAGTACAGTCGAAAAAGCGTTCAAAACAAATACAATTTATTACTCGAATTTGAAAGTTCGAGGTCGAACACAGGGAGCAAATTAGGCTTTAGAAATCAAGATTACAACTTGAGAATTTGAAAGAATATAATATGCAATAAAAATCAATGTTATAGTGCAAAAAGATAGGAATAAATGTAAGGTACTAAAGGAACCAATGTATGAATAAAGCATAAAATTGGACGTCTGATTTGTGAATCAGACGCCTTAAAATGTGGATGCAACAGTGCTTGACTTTTTTTCTTCTCCTTCTTTTCTTAGTCTCTGGCGGCTGCTTTCAATCTTCTTCTTCTTTCTTTCTCTTCTTGTTTATCTTCTTCTGATTCCTTGCCTTAGCCTTTCTCTTCCTCTGCCTTCTTCTCTGTCTCGGCTGCCTTCTGCTCCTTCCTTCAATACCTTCTCTTTCTGTCTCTTTCTTTCTCCGTGTTTTCTTCAGCTCCTTCTTCTGCCTTCACCTTTTTCTTCTTCTCTCTGCTGCATCCCTTCTCCTTCCTTAGCTTCTGACTTCAACCTCCTCCTTCTCCTTCCTTGGCTTCAGCCCTTGGCTTCCTCTTCAGCCTTGTCTTCTCCTTCCCCTGCAGAGCAAAACCTACCCCTACCCGCGCGAGCTCTCTTCTGTCCTTTCTCTCTTAGGTTCACTCTCCTAGAGCCACTTTCTCAGGTAATCGGGTCGGATACGTGCCCGGGACCAGGCCCACCGACGTGCGGTGGTGGGCGAGGTGTGAGGTCGGGTCGGGTCACCAGGTTCGCGGGGGGTGGTTGCGGATGAGGCGTCGAGTCGGGTGAGAGGGGACCTTACCCCGTGAGTTGGAGGCAACCAGCCTAATACAGAAAATCAATTTATGCGGCTTTGGCGCTCCAGATGTTTTCGAGGTGGGACTATCTTTCCGTCTCTTTCACGCATGCTCGCAGCAAAGGGGTGTCACTCAATTGTAGCTATAGGGATGGCTCTTGCCTTCAATTGGCCACCTGGAGAGGTTTGCGAGAGTACCTCGCGTGACCTGGATTGGATCCTGGAGTGGGCACGGCCTGGAGAAGCTTGCAAGCAAGCTTCCTACCGTGCATTAATGGCGGCGAACCCCTGGACCTGAAATCACACAAATGGTCTCGCAGCCACGTTAAAAAGCTCAAGGAGCTTCTCCAAGGTGTGGCGAACATGCAGAGGTGGTCAGCATGGCGTGGGACCGCCTGTGGGTGCGTGCCTAGGGCACACTGCGACTGTGTATGTGAGTGTGTTCGGGGGTGCTTGTGGGTGAGTGGCGGAGTGTTGTGAGTGAGGGGTTATGTTCAGTGAGTCATGGCGGAGCTTATGGACCGGTTAGCGAGGAGGGAAGTGGTCTGTGGTGGTGGAGCGGCCTCGCTGGAGTGGTGGTCGGAGGTAAAGGGGATGATGGTGGTGGAGTGCGACAGTGATCGTTCGAGGGAAATAAAGAGGGAAAAATAGAGTAGAGGGTGAAGGACTTATCTGAGAGTGAAGAGACGAAGGGGGAGGTAGGGATGGCTGCTGGCTCGTATCGCCAACGCTAGAGACAAAAGTGCTCAGTGAGGGAGGTTGGCGAGGACGAAGGGGAGGCAAGAGCATCGGCGGGTGTGGTGCGATGCGGAAGAGCGAGAGGAAGAGGAACCTGCCACCAGTATTGTGGCTAGGCGACGAGGGAGAGTGGGGGAAGTCGCCGAAGCTTGATGAGCAGTTCGGCCGGAGGAGGAGAGATGAAATTGAGGGGTTTCTCCGACTGAATTCAAGCTTAGGGGCTGCGAAATGAGTTGGGGTTTCTTAAATAGGTCCTGGAGGTCGGGTTTGTGCTTAGAAGCCAAGCTTTCAAGCACGGCAAGTTCATCGGCAGAGGAAACTCCAGAGAGATCCAAATCTCTCTTGCATTCGCATGAGAGATTAGGTACCAAATAGGGCTTCTAATTAGGTTCACATTGGAGGAGATTTCTCAAGAATCTCCCTTTCAATTTTGAAGGGGATTCTTTGAGAGATCAGGGAGAAATCACCCTTTCAAGCTCGCCAAAGTAGGATTCCCTCCGCTCTAATGGTAGAGGGACCTAATTGCAAAGAACGAAGAAGAATATAGGGGGTCAATTGTAAGGGTTTTGAAATCTAGGGGTAGAAATGTAATTAGGCTGGACCTATTTGCAAAGTGGGTCAAGATGAATTTCCCTTAGGCCCAAATTTTGATAAAAACCTAATTTTGACCTAAGGAATTCAATGATGAGGTTGGATTTTGTGTTTGACCACGTTTGACTAGTCAATTTATGTAAAAACCCAATTTAGGGTAAACATTTGTTTAAGACCCCATTTTAAGTCAAAATAGGTTCTGATGGCCATATTGAAGGTTCTAAACTATAGAGAATATTTTTATATAATTTTTAGAGGGTTTAGGTGAATTTTATTCTGATCAGAACCTTGTTAAATCAAGTGGGTCTGTTTTAGGGTTACAAGAAGTCATTTAATTCCCAGCATTCACACGAATCCTTTTCTGTTTGAACCAACCCACTTTTTATCTTGTTAATACCATTTGACCTATGTTTAGCCCTTGAGAAAACCCGTTGTTTCACTGCAATGGTAAAATTGCAGTTTTACCCATTGTTTCTTGCTTTTCTCTCAAAATAGTTATTCAGTGAATTATGA